>JAQSUU010000425.1:1899778-2533037 GCA_038087645.1 Saccharum hybrid cultivar R570
TCAGGATAGTCTCTGGAGTTTTTAGGCTTATGATCAACCAGTTAGTTTGTTCCTGGAGTGAAGTCTACACCCGGTGTTCGGAGTTGTCTTCCCACTGTGTTGCTCTGTAAGGTATATTTTGTACTATTATGTTATGTATATTAAGCATTTGTCTCTTGATATTACACTTATCTATGGCTATATGTGATATTTGACTCCTTTATTTCACATATAGTGTATGTCTGGTTTTGTCCTTAAAACTGGGTGTGACAGAGTGGTATCAGAGCAATGCTGACTGTAGGACGCAAGCCTAGTTGAAACTGGTCGTTATAAGGTCTAAACATTGCCACAAAAATCCTTGTTCCATAAGACCTTGATATTTTCTTATCTTACTGTTCACCTGTAACTTGTTGCTTATTTTAAAAAAATCTTGTGCTCATCCTATTCTTTGCTTTGATATGCTTTTAGAACCTCATCTTATCATCTTCTTGTGATATCGAAAGATAAACATTAGGATCTTTGCCCTATATGAAGATAACGATAGCAATCGTAAGTTGAGTCAATGCGTGAAGGGTGAACCAATGTGTTAGTTGGATTGTCATTATGTTTATGCTTGATTTGGAGTTTTGTAATGATTGCAATGAAGTTGTGTAGCACACAATTTCATTTATAGGTAGTCTTAAGGCATAAAGATTAATGAATAAATAGTTGGGGTGGTTTTATGTAATTCTCTGCCTACTGATTTCTAGAGCGGCATTAAGTGTTTCTATTATATCTTAAGATCTGGACGTGAGGAATACATGAAATTTTTCTGGGAGAAACTAGTCCCTTACATCTTCCCAATCCCATTGGAATCACCTTTTTATCAATTTTGAGTTATGAGATATACCCATTCAAAGCTTGAGGTTACTGCACAGTCTGGAGTTCTAGAACAGTTTTGGGCTTCACTTGGAAGAATCGGTTATCCCCACGGTGGATAAGTCACTATCGAGTGCAGACATCTTTTCTCAGGATTGATGACTAGTTGGATCGTCTACAAAGAGCTCGGGTAATCGTCAAGACAGGTTTTGGTCTTCGCTCTGATCTATCATCAGTTGGGAGTCCAATCTTACTCAAGATAAGTTGGCATCGATATTGGACATCTACAATTGATTCCACAAAGGTTCAGAGGATGTCGACATTATGACTAGTTTAGCAAGTGAGCTATGAGGGAAGGAAGTCCTCTATTTGGATAGTTATCTCTAGTGGTGAAGAAGAGCTCAAGAAAGTTGGTGAAGGGGAATTTACCTAGGGATGTAAGAGTGACACCTACATGGATTGTAAGAATATAAAGGACATCATTACTAAGTTGGGGTTGAGTTGGTGACATTATCATTGGATTTGAGTTGATTATGACATGGAAGGTGCTATCGCTTGGAGAAGTAAAGTAAGAGTCATTGCCGATGCCCTTAGCAAAGGAGAGCTATGCTAATAAGGATTCAGACTACACCTAGGTTTGAGAAGTGGCATGTGGAACTTGAATGATGTCACTAATACTACAAAGACAGTAATTAATGGAGCTCACCTTTGAACAAGAGGAATAATTATGAAGGTTAATTGGAAGTAACGGTAGAAAGGACTAAGGAATAATGTTTAAGAGTTGAATAAGCCATTCGGATCAAGGTTGTAACAATGTGCAAAGTAAAGCAAAATCCCTACCAAGAGGAGGTAACTACTCGATCAAGTGAAGAAGATCTATAATTAGAGTTTCCATATATCTTGGATCACTATCTTTCGAATCTTGGGACGAGATTCATCTTAAGGGGGGGTAGAATTATAACACCCTAAAATTTGCTTCTTTGAAAATAGAGCTAAAATGAGTTAATTTTGAATTTTTGTGCTCATGAAAACATAGGAAAATAATATTTTTCACTAAATTGAAATTTATCATAAGGTTTATCAACTTGTTGATGCATTCATGCTGATGCATTTGTGTTTTTGTATTGCTTGGTTTTGACCAAAGATCAAAATGAATTCAAGTTATTCTTTCAAAATGCGTTTAGGTCGATTTTTCTTTCCCGATATACATATATCATTTTTCTACAATCAAATTCCTTGTTTTTCATCCGTCAATCAACCTCTACATACTTCTCGGGAATTTTTCCGACTTTTTCTGTAGCTTGTTTCCATTTGTCTGTGAGCATAATCTAATTTTTAGATGCTCCAAATTATCCTATCATGAGCTCCAAATATTTTATTTGGGTTCCTCATGTTCCATAATGTCGCTGAGAATTTTTCCCAAATTTTCAAAGCTTTCGGAGTATTTTTCGTGGCTTAAATAATAATTCTAGACTTTTCTAGAATTATTTTATCCATGAAAATAATTAATTCCAAAAATAATAAATCTCTCATTTTACCCAACGCTCAAAGCCCATGTGCAAAAATCTTAATAAATCGCAAAGGCTCATACATTTATTTACTAATGGGCTTTAATAATTAATTAGGCCTATTAGTAAAGATGGAGGGTGCAACATCAATTAGTACCATATTGCTAGTTGATGTGAAGGCGAGGAGTTTTCTCCCAATAAGTATGGACCTACCCCTTGGGCAAAGCACCCTAAAACTACCGTAAGAGGAGCCCCTAGTTTGGGAAATATCTCATGTAGTAAATTATATTTTTCTCCTCTTTCTCTCGCCGTCGCCGTCGCCGCTGTGCTGCCTAGCCCGACCATACTCTCCTCGGCAACAAGTAAGTCCGCCGCCGTCCCTGTATTCTTGGAAAATAAAGCCGCAGTCCAAAACATGTTTGAAGATTTTGTTTTCTTCATTTGAAAGCGTATTTTATTTCGGTTAAGAATAAATTACGTTTTCAGATATTTACAGAATTGCCATTGATTTTGTTTTAGCCATAACTTCTCCGTTTTAACTCCGATTTGATCCGTTCAAGTTGCGTGAGGTTTGTATTTGCGAGCTCTACATGTTAGTGTAGCTGTACAGTAGGTTTGGAAAATTTAATTTTTTAGCTTATATTAAAGTAATTATTTATCTAAAGGAAATCTTAGAAAATTCATAACTTTCACGTTTGAAATCTGAATATCATGATCTTTACGTCTGTGTGATCGTAGTAACGTGTAGAATAGTTTTATAAGCTTTTCAAACTATTTTTCTACTGTTGGTATACTGTTCTAATTGTATCTCTTGGTTGCCTCATGTATGATTGCATATGGATGCTTGTGTGGTGTTCTATGATAATGTCCAGTCAGTGAGCTTTACGTGTTGATCGAGAAGGAATACAGTTGAAGTTTTGGACTAGAAGAAGCATCAGAGTTTAAGGCAAGTATAGCATGGGACCATCCTTATTATCCTATTCACTATAATCATAATACATATGCATGTGTCCTCCTTGATGACCTATAGATTATAAAGTAGGCTTTGATATCCTGATTCCTTGTTACCTATGGGTTTTGCATTGGGTAGCTATTGCTAGTGCTTGATCTATGAACAATGATCTTGTAATATAACTAATGAATTGTGCAACCAACCATTAAGATGATTTAATTACTATTAAAGGGTGCTAGAGCATTATGTTGCTTTTATGTTGCTCTAGTTTCTCTCCATAAGGACTTATCTGTAAGTGATAACCGGGATTGATAGTACAGCTGTGAGGGCTATATGGCTCTGGCTCTAGTTGTTTAAAAGACCTTTTCTAGCTTGTTAGTGGTTACCAAAAGGCGCAAGAGGGGTCATGTCTAGTATGGTCTTGGCCTACCAAGGTGGGTGCAGTCTTTTGTAAGTCGCCCCTTGGAGGGAGGTTCATGCTTTCCAATTGGGAATCCTTAGCGGCCCTAACTTGTTAGATTAACTTTTAAATGGCTTTATATGATTTCTGGTGTTTTGGGAATGGCCTCCCCATGCATTTGGAAGTCATGACTCACAGTGAAAGTGTACACCTCTACGCAGAGTTAAAAACTGGTATACTAGCCGTGCCCACGAACACGGGCGACCTTGGGGATTCTTACAGAATAAATGTTTACCACTGTTATATCATGCTTATTATTGTTGATATTATTATGTTTATGTTAATTGCTATTTCATTATTCTTATTACAATTGATCATTTGTTTATAGTGGGAATTGGTTTACCTTGATGCTACTCAATTGCTAAGTAAATGATGAATAAAAGCTAAATGCAGTAAACCAGTGTCTAACTTTTTGAGCCTCATGAAGCCCATGATATATTTGCTGAGTTCGACACGGACTCACTCTTGCTATTTCCCACACCTCAGGATAGTCTCTGGAGTTTTTAGGCTTATGATCAACCAGTTAGTTTGTCCCTGGAGTGAAGTCTACACCCGGTGTTCGGAGTTGTCTTCCCACTGTGTTGCTCTGTAAGGGTTTAACCAAAAGACACCTTCTCATGAGACACAACTGCAATAAGGGTTTAACAAACCCTGAGTACAAAAGTACTCAATAAGACTTAATCGACGACAAGGGAGGAGAAGACTCAAGAATGAAGACTTAGGGGAATCAAGGTGAGGTTCCAGCAAGAATCAAAGTTCTTTTGCATAAAAGCTACTAATAGTGGGTCCTTAAGAGCATTGTTTTAACTCATCATTAATCATTAGTTGAATCTAAGTGATCCTATTCTAGATCAAGTAACTCATACAACTTCTTTATTAAACCTTGACCAATGTTGCACTTGTTATCTACGATGATGAACAGAGAATCAAGTCTCCATATCTGAGGAGCAACGACAATTCAAATCAATTATACCTAGCTGGGGATCCCTAACCACACGATATAAGTAGGACTCTAACCTACATATATCAACCTTCACCCAGATCCTCCAAAACGTGATCGGGTCCAGCGCCACCCGAGAGTACAGTACACCTCCAATCCAGCCCTTGGCCATGAGGGTTCACACTACTCTCGCCATCTCTCCACTCCCAGTGCGCGGTTGGCCATTCACATGATAGAATTACCGAGGTCTTAGGCTTACCGGAGCATGTGGCCAGTTGCAAAGTCTCGACGCACACAATTTGATCAACGGTACGATCCTTAAGTGACACAGGCAGAAACACTACATTGAGACTCTTTCCCAATGCAAGTTACCCATCCGGCCCTAATTTATTATCATGTCTCATTATCCAATAGGTGATGCCAACTTTAACCATTTGGAAATATTTTCTTTTAAAGCCTATCTCATTAAGCAAGGTTAAGCATAACTAATCCTTTTCAAATAAAAACATGTATCAAGGATGATATTCAGTAATCAAGGTTGGTAATTCATCAATTAGGATATCACTCAACTCCTGATCACCTAATGCAACATTTCATAAGCTTAAGTGATATAAGATTCGTAAATCACAAGGTAGGGTTTAATGCATCCGGGGCTTGCCTTGGTCCACGGGGATCTCAGGTTTGGGATCAGTCCCACAGATGTTGAACCCAACCTCCACTGGTGACTGTCCTTCCTCGGGGACTGGTTCGACAACGTTTACCTCCTCGTTCATGGGGACTACAAGAGATAGCATGACATGCTTCAACATGATGAAGTAATAAACATGATGCTTGATGATGGGATGACAAGATTAAGAAATTGAGTACAACTTCCCTTCACGGTACAATTGCAAGCCAACAAAACCAATTGACACTAACATCTAGGGTTTCGACAAGTTAACTCACCAATGACCTTTGTTATCACATAAAATGTCATTAAGGTTTACTAATTATAATTTAGGTATGAACTCAAACAACTAATTAAGGTGCCAAAGATCATCATGTGTTAATGACCCAAGGTCAACAATCAATTCCAAAGTCAAACCAAAACCCTAAGTCATTAAACACTAATTACTTGATTAATTAACTAATTAATAAAGCATAAATTAAGTATAAAATCAACTTTGTCCAATTGAGCCCAAAATTTTTACTCAAGTTGCTTACATCATAACTAAGGGGTAAAACAATTTTCTTAATTTTTGGATATTTATTTAAGATTAAAAAAATCATAGAAGTTGCATTGAATAATTAATGGAGATATTTTTTAAGCATATAAAAAGTACTGGAATTGACCATTTTATATTTTCCCTAGGTAGAGTACATCATGGAGAACTCACACAAAAATTTTCAAAATTTTATCACACTTATTTTTTTGTCTAGGAATTAAACAAGTTTATGCATTTTTAAAGTATTTAGAAAAAAGAAAAAGGAGCAACATCCTTTCTTCTCTACTCAAACTGGACCAGCCCACTCATTTTCTCTTTCCCCGGCCCACTCCCTTTCTCTCCCCCCGGCCCACTAACGGCCGTGGCTGACTCCGGCTGGCCATGGCGGCCACGGTGGGACCACCTCGTCGCCGGTGAAGGCAACGGCGGCGGAAGGCACACCAACCCGAGCAGCTCGACCACTCGCACACCTTGACGTGATTGCCCTAAGCGCTACGGTACCCCAGCGTGCACGGCGGCGACATCAGCGGACAACAACGACCACGAACAGCGGCGCAACGGCACGACCCCGGCTACGACGCGTTAGAGGCTAAAGTGGAGCGAGCATCATGCTCAGGACCTCACCGCGAACACGACGGTGTGCACGGTGGAGGCGCACATGGACTGGAGTGGCTTAACCACGGTGGCGAAGGTCGCGGCGGCGATGGCGACCTGCCGCGGTGGAATTGGCGCCTCCGGGTGATTGCGGTGGTTAGGACTGGGGCGAGCTGGTCCAAAGGATGTGCAAGGATGTTGTGCGGCTACTGCTAAGGCGAATTGTAGTAGGCTGCAGTGGTTGAGGCGAATTGCTCGTCGACGACGAGGAAAGGCCGGCGACGCAAGCTAGAGAAAGAACATGATGGCGACGGCTTGGTTTGATATAGCGGCTCGGTGATGCTTCTGGACGAGCTAGCAGCAGCTTGCGGTTGCCACACGAGCAGGTGCGTGGCAACGCACGCAGAGGCGGCGCAAGAGGGCCGGGGTCGATCGGCGGTGAGCGGCAAGCAGCTCGGTGGCGAGCTGCTGCTGGCCACTGCAACATCCAGAGATGTTGCATTGTTGCAACTACTACAACAATCTCCCCCTCCATCTATTTCTCTGAATATTTCTCAAGAACTTGAAAATATCCAATTACAAAAGTTGTTCAATTTCTCAAGATCTACAACTTTCCTGATATAAACTTTTCAAATTCAGCTTAGATTTTGAAATTTGAATTTGAAATCAAAAGGGGACATTTTCTAGATTTTGGTAAATTCAAAATTACTTTAAATTTTACATTAAAACTTTGAAAACTCAAAACACCAAAGTTGTACATCTTGAAAAGACCTACAACTTTGCTTTTTAAACCATTTTCAAATTATGCCTCCATTTTGAAATTTGAATAGGGAAATGAAAAGGAGTCAAATTTGAGATTTGAATCTTTTCAAAATTACTCCAAATTTTATACTGAAACTTTGAAAACTCCAAAAACCAAAATTGTACAACTTGAAAAGATCTACAATTTTGTTTTTTTGGCTCGTCCTCAAATTCTTTTTAGATTTTGAATTACACAAAAAGGGGTAAAACAGTGTTTTCTGAAAATCAGGGTTTTGAATCAAATTCAAACTTGATTTCGTTTCTACATTAATTTATGATTAATTAATGATCACAACTATCATCCAAATGTACCATTGGGTCAAATCACACTTGACCTTCCCAATGCCACATTTGTTTGAACCAAATTTAAATTATGAATTCATTTTAATAAACATCCCAATTTGAATTCAAATTTGAATTAGAAAACTTAGGTCAAGTTTTGGGACTCAAATTCAACCTCAAACTTGGAGTTCATTTTTAAATGTTGTACTTAGATTTATACACTATACTTGACACTAGTGTAAACATAGCTTACACCTCAGTATATAGGGCATAAATCAAGTATTTGAGATGACATTCAAAACTAGGGTTTTGGATTTAAGTCAAACATCACCAGAACTCAATCAACCTAAGAAATGTAAACTTGTTTTAGTTGATGCACATCAAGGTTGACTTAAACATGAAAGCTTGGCAATGCATATGATGACATGGCTAATTTTAGTTACCATAACACCAGGGGTGTTATAGCCAGGCTCTAGTAAAGAAACTGAAAGGTACTCATCTGTACACTTTGTATGAGCTGAGTAGCCATGGTATGTAGAAATCTCTAACTAAGCCCATGGATACGCCTTGTAGATACTGAGACCCTTATAGAGTAGCATCGTAATAGGGTGAAAGAGTACCTTCAGGCCTTTAATCACAGAGATAGGGAGATACAAGAGGTAGGACAAGCGTAAGCCGTCTTAGTGAAGACTAAGCAAATCCAAATGGGTGCTGATCGAGATCTCCTATAGGCCATGAAGACTACCAAGGAGGCCCTCAATCGAGCCAAGGCTTTTGATGAGAAGTCACGAGCCCTTCATGCAGGCATCGGCCCGACACTACACTTTTTCGAAGAGGAGGGAGATGAAAACCAGACACTGGCCGAGCTGGCAGAGATGATTCCCAACCGTGCCAATACTTGTGCAAAGGCATTGGCATAGGATGGAATTACTTGTACACTTTCTACCATCCAGTTAACTATCCCCGAAGTGGAGTTGGTGATCTTGAGTGAATTCCAAATGTTAGATTATCCTTCGAAAGCATTTGAGGATGCCATAAAGGATGTTGACAATTTAGGTGAACACTTGATAGGGCAGTTCTGGCCACCAACTGTGGGCTCATCGCAGTAGATGGACTCTTGTGTAATGTAGCCAAGTAGCTGGACCATTGTAAAAACAATTAACTTTTGTACTAAGTCAAGTGCTTTTGGGGTTTGGCTTTTTGTATAAAGTTGTTTTTTAGACTTGTTAATCTATAGTCTGTTTAGGCCTGACTTTGCCTTGTATAGTCCTTTTGAGAAAGGTGCATAAGACGGATTACCCGAGTAAAAAAGTAGTCAACGTAGTCATTATGATTTAGATCATGTTCGACCCTTTCGTCAACGTTAAGTGTGTGATAGCACTTGTTCAAGGGGCCTTTGTAGCGATTGTTAACTATTAGGATCCCGCTCTATAGCGAACAAATCAGGTACCTTGCTTCCAGGAATCACCCTATCCAAGAGATATGTGATAGTCGGACTAAAAGTCGGTAATTGGCTCCTGGCCATAGAGACGTAAGCCATCCGAGTAGGAGGCGTATCTCATATATAAAGTAATAAAACCAAGTACTCGGTGTATGCAGAGTGAAAACTGTGTTACGAGTGATGTCTGGTTAAAGATGTGTAGTCACGTAAGTTGCTGACTGTATATCTTTTGGAGAAAGGCTGAGTAAGGGTGTATACAACCAGGAGGTTGTGTACCTTGCAGAAGAGTAAAAATAGATGTATCTAGCGAAGAACATTGACTATGTATTATTTAACGAAGAATCTTAGGTACATAGGCTAGAAGACTGTAATTACTAAAAATGAAACTACTTAAAACTATTAAGCATAAAATCTCTGTAGCTGGTTAATGTTTTAGGAGTTAGGCATGGGATCACCATCCTCTGTGATTAACTCTAAAGACCCCGACCGAGTAACTTTGGAGACGATGAAGGGACCTTCCCAAGGACTAAGTAACTTGTGTCGTCCAATAGTATTATGGATAGGCTTGAGGACTAGATCTCTGACTTGAAAGGTGCGAGGGCACACGTTCTTATCGTAGTGACGATGCATGCCTTGCAGGTATCTGGCGGACTAGAAGAGTGTGTTGAATTTGGCTTCTTTAGCACTATCAATTTCTAGTCACCGAGTGTCATCTGCTTCGCCTTCATCATATTGTTCGATCCTGGAAGAGTTCCATATCAAGTCTGCTGGTAGGATGACTTCTGAGCCATAAACCTGGAAGAAGGGTGAGTACCCTGTTGCTCTACTGTACTGAGTGTGTAGTCCCCAAATGACTTTGGGTAACTCATAGATCCATTTGCCACCGTAGTCCTTGAGCTCATCGAACAACCTGGGTTTTAGTCTAGCTAGAAATAACCCATTAGCCCGTTTGACCTAGTCGTTTGCTTGAGGATGAGCAACGCAGGCGTAGTTAATGCTAATGCTGCAATCTTGAACCCAACTTCTGAACTTGATAGCTGTGAAAGGTGAGCCGAGATCTGTGATGATCCGATTGGGCATGCCAAATCGGTACATGATATCTTGCATGAACTCGACTGCCTTGGTGGCGTTGAATTTGACGAGTGGCTTGTACTTTGTCCACTTGGTGAACTTGTCAATGACCACATAGATGTACTCAAAACCACTTGGAGCACATTTGAGGGGTCCAACCATGTCGAGCCCCCAGCATGAGAAAGGCCATGATGGAGGGATGCAGATGAGGTTGTGAGCTAGGACGTGAGCTTTCTTAGCAAAAAACTAGCAGCCTTTTGTAGTGCCAAACCAACTCTTCTGCATCTTTTAGTGCTATAGGCCAGTAGTACCCAGATCTAAAAGCCTTGCCGACTAAAGTTCTAGAGGCTACATGGTTACCACAGCACCCGGAATGGATTTCTTCTAAGATCTTCTACCCTTCTTCAGGTGTAATGCATTTGAGGAGAACACCAGAGGATGCAACCCATCGATAGAACGTGTCTCCGACTAAGACGTAGTTCTCGCTTCTGTATGTGATTTGCTCTACTTCTACCTTGTCGTCAGGCAACTTATGTCTCGAATGTAATCAATAAAGACTTGTGTCCATGTCGGGTTAATGACTAGCACTTGCACATTAGGAACTGGGGTATTGGTTGATGTGGAAGCCTCCTACTTGATTGAAGGGACGTCGAGTTCCTGGACAAACAGACCAGCTGATACCTATGCTCTGTCTGATCCTAACTTGGCCAAAACATCTGCTACAACATTGAGATCTCTTACGACATGATGGATTTCTAAGCCTTGAAAGTGCTTCTCAAGTTTATGAACTTCTGTGCAGTAGGCATCCATGGTTTCCTTGGTGCAGTCCCAATCTTTATTCACTTGATTGATAACCACCGAGGAATCACCATAGATGAGTAGTTGCTTGATGCCGAGTGATACTACCACTCAGAGGCCATGGAGAAGGGCCTCGTACTCGGTTTCATTATTGGTAGCGGGCTAGAGTATTTGTAAGACATACTTAAGCTACTTTCCATTAGGAGAGATGAAGAGAACACCAGCACCTATGCCTCCAAGCTTTAGAGAGCCATCAAAGTACATCTTCCAATGATCTAGGATGATTTTAGAGTAGGCTGCTGGATTTCGGTCCACTCGACTATAAAATCAGCCAAGACTTGAGATTTGATAGCCCGACGAGAAACAAACTCGATGTTGAGTGCTTCGAGTTCAACTGACCACTTGGATATGCGTCCTGTTGCATCATGGATGAGTAGGACATCATCGAGTGGGAAGTCAAAAACCACGGTAACCTTATGCTCATCAAAGTAGTGGTGGAGCTTGCGAGAAGTAATCAGGAGGGCGTAGAGGAGCTTTTGCACATGTGGGTACCTAGCCTTGGAGTCTGATAGCACTTCGCTAATGCAATAGATAGGTCATTTTACCTTATATGTGTGTCCTTATTCAACCCGTTCCATGATGATTGTCGTGCTAACTACCGTAGTAGTAGTTGCAATGTAGAGTAAGAGTGGTTCTCATTTTTTAGGTGGAGTAAGTATCAGAGAGGTGGAGAGGTATTCTTTGAGCTTTTGGAAGGCTTCATCCGCTTATCCTGTCCACTCAAACTTGCCTGACTTCTTCAATAATTTGAATAAGGGCAAACCTTTCTCCCCAAGTCGTGAGATAAATCGATTGAGGGTAGCCATGCACCTTGTCAACTTCTAGACATCTTTGACACAATGGGGATGAGTCATCTGAATAATTCCTTGAATCTGCTTTGTGCTAGCTTTGATACCCTGATGGCTCATGAGAAAACCCAATAGTTGTCTGGATAGAACTCCAAACACACACTTGTTTGGGTTAAGCTTCCACTTGTATTCTCGGAGGTTGTCAAAAGTTTCCTTCAAATTAGCGATCAGAGTAGAGGGATCCTTGGTCATGACGACTACATCATCCACGTAGGCTTCTACATTACAGTTGATCTATTCACTTAGGCATGCTTGGATAGCCCGTTGATAGGTAGCGCCGACATTCTTTAACCCGAAGGACATAGTCGTGTAGTAGTAGGCACAAAACAGAGTGATGAAGGATGTCTTGCTTTGATTTTCTTTCCTAAGGGCAATCTGATGGTAGCCCGAGTAACAATCAAGAAAGGATAAAAGAGCCAACCCGGCTATGGAGTCTACAATCTAATCAATGCGAGGTAGCCCCTAAGGGGTCCTTTGGGCAATGCTTGTTGAGATCTATGTAGTCGACGCACATGCGCCACTCAGTCGAGTTGTTCATTTGGACGAGTACCAAATTGGCCAGCCAATCAGGGTGCAAGATTTCCCTAATGAACACAGCCGCCAACAGCTTGGTGATTTCCTTTTTAATTGCTGTGTCACACCCCTGGTGTTAAGCTTGCATTTGCATTGCATCTCATGAAGCATAAGTATCATTGGTGCATTAACAAGCATGTTAAGTAAAGCGTCATTTCATGTAGTGCTTGAATTGATTAAAATATGTCATGTTTAAAATGTGTGTTGCTATGCTCATGCTTGATATGCCATGATTGTCTATATTTGGTCACTAAACTAGTTTAGAAATATTTAGAACCTGAAATGAAGGTGTGTTTGTTTTGAAAGTTTTCCAAATTCAAATTTGAAATAATGTGCCATAATTGACCCATTTAATGCCTTGCTTGAAATTCAAAATCTGTTAAGAATTTGACCTTGGTCCTTTGAGCAAAGTTGTAGGGTTTTAAAAATGGAGCAACTTTTATTTTTACACCATCTTGTGAAAATGCTTTGAAAAAGCTTAAAAGGTGATTTTGTTGCTGTTTTAAATAAATTCAAAAAAAAAGAAAAAAGGAAAGCAGGCCGGCTCACTCGGCTTTTCGGCCCAGCAGCGTAGGTGGCCTAGGCCCACACCCGCGCGCATGGATGCGCCTGGCTCCCGCCTTGCTCCACCGGCGCTATGCCGCATGGCGGCCGTACACCGGCCGGCGTGGGCGGTGGTCGGCCGACCGCCTACACCAGGTCGGGATGCCAGCGCCCTCCCCCACACGCTCCATTCCCCTCCCCGCTTCGCCAGCACAAGCCACAATAGCAGTACCACAACAACAGCAATGCGTCATCGTAGGCGTCGTGGTCCACCGCTGGCCCGCCAACATCGAGCGCCTCGGCCAGTGCCTCCGCCTTCGATTGCTCGCGCTCGTGACTTTGCACCAACCTGCTCTAGCCTGTGCGCACGCTCGCAGCTTTGTTCACGCCAAGGTGAGGCTCAATCGAGCGCCTCTTCTTTGGCACCATCGCGGCCACCGCGCCGCCATGCTCGGTCCGCTGTGGACGGCCCCCTTCCGGTCACCTTCTCCCTCCTTTCTCATGCGCACTAGAGTCGCTTCATCGCGGGGAAGCTCGAAAGCGAGTCGTTACCACCGATTAGAGCTCCGGCAAGCCGAATTCCAGCCTCACCGTCGACATGCATGCCGCCGCACCACCATGCACGCGGCCAGAGCTCGCCGCCATGGTGCCCCATCCCACAAACCCTAGGTTTAGCACCGCCTCGAGGTCACGTCCCATGCGCACCTCCCCTGGCCCCGTCGTGGCTGGGAACGATGATAGTGTCGCCATGCCACCTTGGCCGCCATCGAGCGTGAACCCGTGCTCTCGCGCCGCTATCTCCAAGCGCATAGGGTGCGGATCGACGAGAGGAAGTGAACGGTGGTGACCTTACCGCCAGAGACCTCGCCGGCGGCGAGATCTCGCCGGTTAAATGTCTCCCCTGTCTCTGTGTGTGAAAGGTGGGGTCGGGTTGACCGCAGGTCCCGCTGTCAGTCTCTAGGTGCAGATCTAGGTGTACTTAGTGTTTTGGGTTTAATTGATTTACAAAAATGGTTGTAATGCTTGTAAAATTGATATCTTGAGATGTATGTGTCCAAAAATTGTGAAACAAATTTTGTAGGGTTTCTCTGAGTAGATCTACATGTTAAAAATTTTAGATAAATTTTTTGTGATACTTTTATATAGAGCTTTATTAAAATTACAGAAATGTTGTTATCTTGTAAAATGTGTAATAAATTGTAGAAGTGTCAAAAAATTATGATTCTTATTTTGTTGATCTTGTGGTGACATGTAGTTTCTGTAAAAATATATTTGATTCTAGGTTCTATAGATAAAATTGGATTTATGAATTAAATGTAATAAATGCCTGATTTTGTGAAATTTGTGGTAAATAAAATATAGGTGATAAATACTTGGAAATTTTTGTAGACTGTTCTTGTGCTAAGAATTAAGTATGAAAAATCTAAAATATGTTGTTTGACACTTTTCAATGTACAAAGTATTTTCATGTGCAAATATGCCCTGTGTTTGTCATTTTTGTGTAGGCTAAAATACTTATCAAATTCACCTAAAATTTTTATGGCAGGCATTAGTAAGCATGATGAAGCTACTGTAATTTTCTTATATTTTTATGAGCTTTGGAATTAAATGTTCCTATTCTAGCCTTTAATTAAAATAGATTTAATTAAGGTTAATTAGTGCATGTTAAGTTAAATATGATACTTTGGTGTATCTTTAAAGCACTATGACTTGCTAGTGTGATTAGCTTAGTTAGTTAGAGTTGTGCTATGTGTCATGTTGTATGTGTATATATGCTTGTTATATGTGTATGTGTATATGTAATTGAATATTGTGTTTTATTTAACTAGAGAGGAGATCTACACCTACTCAGTCAAATTTAAGTAAACTTGTTCATTCATATACCATTATTCATATAATCATATGCCATTCCTATATCATTTGCATTTCTCGTATTTACATAGCACATGCATCAACAGGATCACAAGAGGAGACGCCCATAGCGGAACCCGGAGAGCAGGACGTGCCTGCATAGGAGGTGCACGAGGACGAGCAGCCAGGAGAGGAGCTTTAGGAGTGTTCGAACCACCAGCCTAGTTCCTTCGAGCGAGGCAAGCCCCAGAGTATTTCTCCCCTATGGTTTGTGAATGTTTACTTTCCTGACCCCGTATATATATCTCTGATGCATTAAGTTATAGGAGTTGTTTGCAACCGTTGATGCATATATATTCCTTAGCTACATTTATATATATATATATATATATATATATATATATATATATATATATATATATATATATATATATATTATCCTTGTTACCCTGCTAGGTCTAGGTTTGAGTTAAAAGCTTAGCCCTGTTTAGACCGGTAGAAGTCGAGTGATATCTTGTCACCTGTGAGCTATAGGTGGTTACCTGGTTACTTTTAGCTATGTGATGATATCATGGAAATGACCAAGTGTTGATGGATAAATAGAGACCAGGTGAAGTCTTATAGAGTTTTAGACTATAGTAATTCCATCTGTGTCTATTAAGGACCATATAGTTGTACATCCCTCAGGTCATGTTGAACGCATGCCCTACATTTAATTGGAAGGATAAGTCATTCCGACCGTGAAGTCGGGACACTATTCAGACTGGGAGTTGACCGTAGCGCACTGTATTGGAGTTGTATAGGGGGTGGCAATGGGGGCGCGATGGTGAGGCCAAGGGCAGTTGTAACTAATTCCTAGCAGTCAGGCGGCCCCTTGGTACGGTGGTTCCTGTCGAACCCGTGACTTTACCAAAATTGTGTCATTAGTGACCTGTAGCTCACTTTAGCGGGTGAGTGTGGTTTATGTGGGGAATAAATCACCAGCTGGTTGGAAATCGATTCGAGTGGTCATCGCTCCTGGATAGTGAGCACTTGACTTGAGTTACGTCATCGTAGTAATGATTATGGAACACATGGATGGTTATGATGATGAGGATGTTGGAAATGCTAAAATATGACATGGTTACTATTGATTACCTTAATCAATTGATTGCTTTAGTACAGGTGCTAATCTAGTTGAAAGGTTAATAATTATTAATTTGATGCTACACTACTTAAAATGATTCAGCTATAGTGCTTATGCTTTTCTACAAAAATAAGACAAGCTAGCCTACTGATAAAGCCGTTCATACTCCTTGGTGTCAACATTATTTTAGATTATGTCAAGTAAGTCTAGTTGAGTACATTCTCGTACTCAGGGCTTTGTTCCTATTGTTGTTACAGATGGCTAGATGTATTACAAGTATTGCATCAACTGTCTCTACCCTGCCATGGGGGAAAACTAGACTAAGGGCATGGTCATTCCCTATGTCTTATCCCTGTGCTTTTGTTGGATATGATCAGGAATTGGCAATATATTTGAACTAAGTGTGTGTGAGTTGGATTTGAACTATTTGCTTCCGCTACTTCATTTTGAACTTGGTACTGTAATAACTCTTTATTTGAACTCCGATGTATTCAGACTATGTGCGAACTTTATGTATCATGTGAACGGTGAATGCTAGACTATGTATGATCTTGACTGAGATGTTAAAAAGTTTTAAATCCTTCGTGATTTCACGGACTACTGGGTTTATGCAGACTCAAGTATGTGAATTCAACTGCTCCGGTAGGTGTTTTTCATACTTTAGCTTGTATAAATTGGGCGGTTCTGTTACATGTTGCCTTCTTGTCTGGTGAGAACCGTCATAGGCGTTGCTTGACCGGCTTTGAGCCGGGATTCAATTCCAATTTGTGCTTAGCCAACTCTCTCGGGACACCTGGCATGTCAGTTGGCTTCCAAATGAAGATGTTTTTGTTGTCCCTGAGAAAGTTGGTGAGCGTGAGTTCCTATTCTTTTGGGAGGTGGGCACTGATGAGTGCCATCTTAGTGGGATCATCGATACCTAGGTCGATCTTGATGATATCCGAGTCGAAAGGTGGTGTAATGATACCTGCCTTCTTAGTTGGTATCTCCATGTCTTCGGGCTTAGTCTGTTGTGCAAGGTTGGCAATTTCCTTTGCTTCAAAGGATTGCTGCACCTTGGCTACGATCTAGACGGCTTCCGTGTCGTAGTCATAAGAGTGATTTCTGTCATCCTAGAAGGAGAGTACACCGTTGGGACCCGACATCTTGAGCAAGAGGTACGGGTAGTGGGGGACGGCCATGAATTTGGCCAGAGCAAGTCATCCAAAGATAGCATGGTAAGATGATTCAAAATATGCCACCTTGCACTTGATGAACTCTGTTC
Source organism: Saccharum hybrid cultivar R570 (assembly GCA_038087645.1). Taxonomy (NCBI): domain Eukaryota; kingdom Viridiplantae; phylum Streptophyta; class Magnoliopsida; order Poales; family Poaceae; genus Saccharum; species Saccharum hybrid cultivar. The sequence continues at coordinate 1,916,933 of JAQSUU010000425.1, forward strand.
GAAAATTGTTTAGTGTGCCAAACATAACTAGGAGCATGATCTGTCCGAGTGGCATAATAGCTTTGCTAGGTACTATCATGTAGAAGGGGATGTCTATGGGGGTGAGTAGGTTGGTGAAGTCCAAGCCTATCTTCTTCAATGTATCTACAAATATGATGTTCAACCCTGCGCCACCATCGATCAGGACCTTGGGGACTGTCATGCCAGCTATTGTTGGACCTAGGACAAGTGGATAATGGTCGACATTAGACACGCTAGTCCACTAGTCTTTTTTGGAGAATTGGATCGGGTACTCAGACCAGTTGAGGTACTTAGGTGTGGCGGGCTCCCCCGCCAAGATGTCTCGAAGTGCCAACTTCCCAGTGCGCTTATGTGACAAGGATGGGACTCCTACGAAGATTACTGCAATGGCACCTTTAGGCTGTTGGAAGCCTAGATTAGGGTTATCATCACCATCCTTATTGTTATTAGCCTTGCCCTTGCCCTTGTTGCTCTTGACGTAAAACCCTAACTCTTGGAGTTGTCTGCACTCGGCCACCGTGTGCTTGGCGTTATTGTGGAAAGGGCAGAGTAAATTCTTGAGGTCTTTAAACTTCTTATTGTTCTTGTTAGACTTTTTGGACCTATCCATCAAGGCAAGGGTGTTATTAGGTCCTCGTTTTCTGTTGGACTGTCCACCCTGATTGCCCCTAGGGTCATAGTTTCTGTTGTCTTGTTGACCACGTGGAAATCGCTCGTGATTTCGCTCTTCAGATGTAATCATCTTCTATACAGTGCGCTTGAAGTCTTCAGCAGTCTCTGGGTTATCGTCGTAGAATTTTTCAAACTACCACTTGTACTTAAACTCGTTGGAGAAGTGCTCAATCACCTCTCTGTCTGTGATATCATACACTTGGGCTCGTAGCTCTGCAAAGCAGTGATTGTATTCCTGGAAGGTCTCGTCTGGCTTTTGTTTGCATGTTCTGAGCTCTATCCGAGTGCTTGGATGGGTGAGGATGCCACAAAAGTTTTCATAGAACTTGCGCTGAAGTTGTTCCCACGTTTCAATGGAGTTGGGACATAGCTTGTCGAACTAGGCGAGTGGCACAGTCTCAAGTGTCATAGGAAAATATAGAACTTTGATGTCATCATTGCCACCAGCCAACTCAATGGACTGAGAGTAGATACGCAACCATTGATTGGACTCTGTCTTCCTGTCATATTTAGAGTGGTTGGATGGCTTGAACTTGTATGGGAGCCGGATAGAAAGGAGTTTGTCCAAGAAACATGGGAATTTGTCAGGGGAGATGCCGACTTCCCTGTACTTAGATTCGCCTCTGCCCTCCCTGTTGTTGTAAAGGTACCCTTGATGACAATAGGTAGACTGTGCGGCACCTTAGTTCCTGTTTTGGTTATCATGAGGCCCTAGACGCGAGTGGGCTGGTACTCATTGTGCGTTTCCATGTCGAGAGTTGGCGCGAGGATCTGGCCCTCAAGAAGGTTTGGGAGCGATAGATGCTCGCCTTGCTGCTTGCATATGTAGGGTTGTGGATTCCAGGATGACCTTGAGACACCGTTGATCATCAGTTGGGTTCTCAATAGCAGCTAACTCATTGGCTAGGGCGTAGACATTGGCGTAGGGTGTAGTGAAAACCCTATTGCCAGCTACTTCCATGAACTCAGCGTTGAGGTTGCGTGAGGCAAAAGCTCTTATATTGTCATGCTCTCGACGTTGTCAATTCCTCTGTTCATCTTAGTAGCGCTGTTCGACCTCAGCTTCAGCGGCCAAGCGCTGTTGTTCAACTTCTCGGCAGGCTACCTGATACCGCTCCCACTTTTCCTTACGGTGTTGGGCATGGTTACGATGAGCCTTTCATGCTCTGTTCTTCCTTTCCCTAGCCGCCTTCTGCTCGTCAGTCTCCCCATCTGCTGCTAGGGAATCTAGGAAGATGTTAGACAAAGTCTCTTCTCTATCTTGAATATCTGGAGCCTATGGCATAGGGATTTGAGGTGGGTAACCGGCCATGAAGACTTCTCTGGAATGTCTTGGTGCCAAGTGTGTCTCGGATTTTGTAGTCATTGCGCTATCCAAGATCTCCATGGAACCATGATCATCATCAGCTGGAAGAGTACTGTCGTCCTGATAAGGTAGGAGCTCCACCATGCCGACTAGACAAGATGGATCTGATGGAGAGGTATTGGGTCGAGCATCCGACCAATGAACGATGCCTCCCTCGGGCGTGATGGACAAGACCAAGCCCTTCTGTAAACCCATCAAAGAGATCGCCTGCTCTAACTGCATGAGATAGCAGATTGTATCTTGATAGATTGAAGCTAAGTTCTTGAGTCCGAGTGGAAGACGACTTGGTTCTTCCACATGGACTTCAGATGGGGTTTCCAACCCGGACAGATCGCTTGTGTCCAAGTGAGAGTCTTGGTTCATGCTGGCCTCCCGAGTCTGAGTTAGATCAAAAATTGAGAGGTGGGAAAACTTCTCGGCGAGTTGATCTAGCGCGGTCGTAGAGATGGCTGGGGGAGCCTGAAGCATCGGGATCTCCATGAAGTGACTTTGGAGCTTGCCGTTGTCGTCTGCCTTGCAGATCCAGGAGCTGAAGATGAAGGTGGTTCCTGCCGAGAAAATCATGTTGTCGAGGTCCGCTGAGCTCTCAATCACGAAGTCACCGAAAGCCCTACCGGGCGCGCCAGCTGTCGGTGTTTGATGACCGGCAACTCATCACAGGGTTACTCGGGACGATGATTGAAGGGCTTCAGCGTACACAGAACTCGACAATAAATGCCAAGAGACGAACGATTTATACTGGTTCAGGCCCTCATGATCGAGTAATAGCCTTTACGTCCACTCGACGAGTTGCCTTTTGCGTTGGATTGATTGGTATGATTGTATGTCTACAAAGGGGTGCACCGTACCTCTCTTAATATAGGGGAGAGGGTAAAGGCACGCATCTAGTCCTAGCCGGTTACAATAGAAGAGTCCTAGTCCTATTACATAATCTAGCTTTCTTAGTAAGCCGAGTAAGTTGATCTTGAATAGCTTGAAGTCCACGTCACCTTGTTTCGCATCCTTCAACAGATCGTGGGCCAGCCTAGGGCTCATCCGAGTAGTATCCCTGTGCTGGTCCGTCAGGTACACTTTAGGCCTTGTTTGGATGCGCATGTATTCATCTCAATCCACATGTGTTGAAGTGGAATTAAACTAAGTTCCATTCCAATCCACCAACACATGTGGATTGAAGTGAATATATATGCATCCAAACAAGGCCTTACTGTATTTGCAAGATAAAATCAACTACTTTGCGTACATCATGAGTTCCTACCAATAATTACCAATTATGATATCATAATAACATTACAGTGATGGACTGATGGCGTTATTTATTACCTAAGTAGTTGATCTTAGCTTCATCCACTACGTGCCTCTTTCAAAAGCTGATGATTGTGTACGCATACAACATCATCAGGACATCATATCTTTTCTAAACAAAGTTGTATCATAAAATTTAAAAGGAAAACCAATAATCATGTTATTAACAAGATTATACAAAATCAGACAAGGAAATATCTAGCTATATCTGGCGCGAGCGGGCGCGGCCGCTGCCACCTAGTGGAGAGGAAGAGAGGTGTCAAGAGAGATGGAAAGAAGCAAGAGAAATAGCAGAGGAGGGGATGAAATAAAGGTATTATGGACATTTCATCAAAACGGGCCACTAGATGATTCCTTTCTATATATTATGAAGAGCTATTTTGCCAAACGGTTCACTAAAACAACTTCAACTTTATGAAAAAAGTTGCTTCTCTCTAAAGTACCTAACTGCGACGATCAGGATTCCCCCTAAAACACGGAATCGCGATGGTAACAAGCCTAATAACTAGCTAGCCGTACGAAGTCACTACTAAAAGCACAACGCCGTTAAATACTGAAATATTCGCTCCTCACGAGAAATCAAACCTAGGACCTGAGGTGCTACTGAGGCTCTTGAAACCACTAGGCTACGTGCCCTTCCGCACAACGCAATAGAGTCAACTTGACGAGCATGCGGTACCGTAAATTGTTGCGCTTCCATCTCATGAGTGTTCAGTATGTACTTTGTCGATTACTACTTGGTGTCTCTAATTTGGAGTGGCAGCTTCGTTCTAACATGTATTAGCTGAAACGTACCGCTTGACACTTACTGTATTTGCAAGATAAAATCAACCACTTTGCGTCATGACTCATCAGCTCCAACTAATTAGCATATCATATAACAAATTACGTACAGCGATGTCATTTTTATTAGCTGAGTAGTTAATCTTAGCTTCATCCACTTCTTGCCTCTTAATTTCAGAAGCTGATTGTGTGAAGCCACACGCATGCATGCAACATCAGCATGATTTCATTTTTTTTCCAAAAAAATGCATCATAAAATTATTGACATGCACATCACAAATGCCCCCAAATAAAATGTGTCATCTAAATAAAGTTAACAACCTAGCAGTATACACCTTGCTCGTCATCATTAAGTGAATTATTAGGCACAACAAATTAATTAAAAGGCAAACCAATCATGCTACTAATTAACAAGATCACACAAAATCAGATAATGAAATGAAATGTCTAGCTCATGAAGTCCTAATTGTTTGTTTGCATGTCCAAAGAGAATATGGATGTCAACTGTAGCTACCTAACTGCTCTTGCTGCTAACTAGTAGTTGGTGAGAGGATTCCATCCCTTACCGACTACACGTCCCCCTCATATCTTCAACCTTCTATCAGGTTGACGAAGACCGTCCACACTTGCAACCTCTCAAATCGCGACGACCATACGACCAACCGAACCCTAGCTCCCTTTTGCAGCTCCGTGAAGCAACACGATTGAATTTCTAATACAGTTCCCTACAAGATGGACGCTAGCTAGATTATGATGGTGGTCGATCATGCATATATAAGGCCCAGGAATTTCTGAGAAGCAAGCAAGAATCGTCTTATCTTGGTGTCACAGTGTGACTGTTAGACTGTAGCCATCGGATGACGTCAGATTAATGACTTTACAACTTTATTAGAATATTAAGTACGTAGCTAAGGTACAAAGTTCACATCATGCGGGTACGCATGACGTGTCCGGATCGGCGCTGGGATATTTATTTTTGGGTTTGGAGAGCATGTCGTCTCACGGTCTCACCTCGATGAGATTGCAAAAGTCGTTGCTACAAAAGATTAAAAAAAAGGGATTTGCTATTTTTAGGTCCATGGAAAATAACATCTTTTAGCCATCAGATGATCTATTGACAGAAAGATGCATGAATCTTGAAGTAAGATCAAAGAACCACGTCGTCACCGAACAAAAGACAGATTTCAGGCACATGTGTTTTAGAAGTGTATAAAAAAAACAGCTCAAGGTATATGTGGGAGACGTGTCATTTTAGGGTCACTTGTGGCAGGAACTTTTCACACGGCTCAAAGCACGGCATGATATGATAAATTTTAGACTATGGTGAAACGGCATGAACGAAAGGGTCGTACCGTGGCTAAGTCTTGGCATGTTGGGCTACATGGCATGGCCCTCATCTTTGGCTGTGCTTCGGCTATCATGGCACATGAAAACAGACTATCTTTTAGTGTTTGCCTTTTACATGGCCCAACATAACAACAATCATTCAGGAAAACACAGAAATATGTCTTCTGTGCTTGGAATATTTAGCCATTTGTTAGTTTTTGTGAGACAAATGCTAGTAAACTAGACATTCTCGTATACAACATTATTTAGAATAGTCGTGAAGCACATGATCAGATCTCGATGCAATAAAAACTATATTTAAATTGATGAGTGTCCGAAGAAGATTGATATAGTATTACCGAGGGTTATGCTTAGGTTGGCACTGCATTATGGCAACGCAACAAGCTATATGGCCATGCTGGTGACAAGAAAAAGGCTTGCCGTGCCACAACTACCGGGAGTCACGGCCTGAATCACAAGAGGCAAGAGGGTTGCACCATACTGTTAGGACATGGCCCTAAGTCCTACCTCTACTCTCACATCATTAGAGTTTTGGCATGGCCTAAGTCACTACCAAGGCTATCAAGCACGGGAACGACGGCTCCGACTAGATGCGATGGACGTGCTTGTAGCAGCTCGGGCTCGCTGGGCGAGCTTGACGGTTTGGCCCATAGCGGCGGTTAGATATGCTTTGATGTCTTCGCGAACCGCGTGGTTTTCTGGCGTGTCTGGTAATCGGTCCAGGTTGGCCATGGCGACGGCCACGTTGGCACTTGGGGTCCTGAAAACTTGCATATCGCCTACTCTGTCGAAGGCGTTAGCCAGATCTCGAGGTCGGGGTCCCCTACAACGTGCTTCTTCTTCTTCGGCCTCATGCTGACGGCGTTCGGCGCCGTCAGCGTTATGCTATTTGTGAAGTTGCCGTTGCTCGTTAGTTTCTCCCACGACTGCGGGCTCGTCATTGCTAACGTTGAGCACCATGTCGCCACGTCTTGGTGGGAACCATGGGATCGGAGAGAAACCCAGAGGGTACGGTAGTGGATCCAGACCACATTCGTCGTCTTCGAGTTGTTGAGCCTCGGTGTGAACAGATCGTGTAGATCCAGTGCTGGAGTCACCATCCTCGGGTAGTGTATGAACCGAACCTTCATGAAACTCCCGAATACCGACCATGTTGACGGCGTTGCCCGGTGGTGGTCGAAGTATATCTAGGAAGTACAAATCTAAAACGTGGTCTCGCTCTGTGGGACCCATGAACAGATGAGGTGTACGGTACGCGTACTCGAAAGCAGCGTTTTCCAGGTCGTATGGGAAGGCCTGGCAATCCTTCGTCGGGACTTGGTACTCAGAGAGCCTGAGGCCGGGTGTAGGAACCGGGCGAAGGCGTACCGTACGTCCTTTAGGAGTTGCGGTGACCACTAGATCTGTATCTAGCCGTGTTGGACGGCGAGCCCGAACTGGTCGGGTAGATCTGTTGTGGTTAAGAAGTACCTACTCGGTAGATTGATTTTGGATCGAATCCACCAAAGTCAGGGTTTGCGAGAGCTTGTGGCCAACTTGGTCGATAGCTTCGATCAGGTCGGTGTTGTTGATCACCCTTCCTTTGTAGCGGGGAAGTGGTCGATGAGTTGTCGGTGTGGTCGGAGCCGTTGTCGGGGTGGTCAGAGCCGTAGCCAGTGTGGTCGGAGCCGTAGCCGATGAAGACGTGGTTGACGCAAATCAGATCTGCGCCTCCTCCGTGGTAGTGGCGGTGAAGCTGTTGACACTGGTGGTCCAAGTGATCTGACCGACGGTGAACGAGAGATCGTCCGCCATGGCCGCGGAGTCGGGGATGATGACCATCTTGCTCGTCTGGGAAGCTGTACGCACACCCCCTACCTGGCGCGCCACTATCGACGAAACCTGGTCGGCAGTCTACCAACGGGTATGCCCAAGGTAGTGATTTGTCGGTAGGCAGGTGCGCAAGCTACGAACTGGATGGTGATGCAAGACACAACAAGGTTTTATCCAGGTTCAGCCGCTGTGAGGGCGTAATACCTACGTCCTACATCTGATTTGTATTGTTGTGTATAATGAGATGTGTTTTGAGGGGGTCCCCTGCCCGCCTTATATAGTCTGGGGGCAGAGTTACAAATCTGGAAACTAATCCTGCCTAGTTACAATTGCCATAGCTGGCCGGATAAGGATTCCTATTCTAACCGACCAGGATCTTACTTGATCTCCAAGTTTGCTTTCCTTTCTTGCGTGGGACGCCGAGCAGATTGACTGGGCCACGCGTTGTCTTCTGATGGGCCGAGCCCACTGGTCTGGGCCAGCCCAAGTCTAGCCATAGGGGTATAGGGGTTAATACCCCCACAGTGGTGATAAACATCATCACTTTCATACCGGGATACGACCCAGCGGTAGTGAGGTGGACATCACCGCTACTTGGGCTTGTTAGGTTTAGTCCTACATAAAAAATTGATGGTGAGGGAGCACAACATATAAGGTGAAACAGTCCTCACCTACCAATCTAGTCTTTTGGGTTGAGTTGGGCCCAAGGCCTTGGTATGTTGTGGGCTTTGGTAGAATTGGGCCTGAGGGGCGCCGGTTCGTGGGTATAGTAGGTCGGGCCAGATTTCCCTGCGCACTCTAACAAGTGGTATCAGGGCCCATGGTTGGAAAACCTGGAAAATTTCAGGGGTCACATGGTGGGGATCCCGTTAACGTCTCGAGGGTCACACGGGTTGTGTGTGACATGGAGCGTTGCACTAGACTTGGGGCCTACAGAACGTCTTCCAGAGATCACACGGGGTTGTGTGATGTGAAGATTTGGGTTTGATATATGACGAGGGAGATTGTTAGGTTTAGTCCCACATTGGAAATTGATGGTGGAGGAACAAAACATATAAGATGGGGCAGTCCTCACCTATCAGGCTAGTTTTTTTGGTTTGATTTAGGCCCAAGACCTTGGTATGTTGTGGGTTGTGGTGGATCTAGGCCTGAGGAGTTTTGGCTCGTGGGTATATCAGGTCAAGCCTGATTCCGCTGTGCACTCTAACAGGACTTAATTACCATATCCAGCGGTGTTGATCTTTTACCTCCGGATGAACCGTTGGTTTTTTTTGTTCCATTGCATCCCGCTAGTTTTGAACCGGTGTTGAAATATTATCACTACCGGTTCTGGTCAAATCAGCGGTGAAAACCATGCTATGAAAATGAAATATGTAGTAATGCACCTCTGCTCCCAAATCATCAGAGTTTAGGTCAATGTTCAGGCACTCCTCGAGGCCTAAGTACATGCCTTATTTATACATTTTTTTAAGAATCTAGTGGGGCAAGAAGCCCCCTGCTGGTTAAACATACTCCCTCCGTATCGGATTTAGAAGTCGTTTTGGACAAAGTTTGGGTCAAATATTGGGAATATAAATCATCAATAACTTTTAAGTTGTTGAATTTGCAAATGTAAAAATTATATGAATAGATTTGTCTTGAAAAATACGTTCATAAAAGCATACATATATCACTTTTCCATAAATATTTTTTTATAAAAAACAAGAGGTCAAAGTTGTGTTTTGGAAACCGTGTCGCTGTCCTAAATGACTTCTAAATCCGATACGGAGGGAGTATATATAAATATATATTCTTACTATGCCAGAGAAAGCACACACGTGCCCTCTGTTGAGTGCGAATTTGGTAACATGCATTGTCTTGCATTGATGCGTGTTCACTGTTCAGAGTGTGTTTGTGGCTTGTGGCTTTGCTCTCTCCCTATCAAAAAAGCATATATATAGCTAGCGTCAACGAAGTGCACATGCACAGCGGACAGCGCCTGCAGCTAGCAGCTAGGGCGTCGTGTTCATGTCTTTTGAGGCACTCACACTACCTACCCCTTGTGCTTTCTTTCTGATCAAGTGCCGATCGATATGTACCTACGTAGTATGTCACTGGCCTGCTGGGTGCTGCTGGTAGCTTTAAGACTTTAACCCAGCAGCTCTCCATCATGCACATATCATTGTTATCCAAGTGCAAACGAAGTGCTAACAGACTAGCTAGCTAGGTAGATATATGGTCAATCTCGCCCGTCCACGTCCAGCAATCCAATGTGCTGAAATTGTGAACTTTTCCCACCCGACAAAGTTGCTCGATCCATCAGCTTTCTTCCTCCCTTGGTTGAACTGTGCAAGCATTTCTACCAATAATACCGTGGGATTTTTCTTCTATGGGCTATAGCTAGTAGTAGTGCACTAGCAAGCAGTGGGTTTTCAGTGGTGGTGGTGGTGGTCATTTCTAGCTGCTTGAGTGACTCTTGACTGACCGATGACTATTCATATATTGACATATTACCAGTGCAAGCACCATATCTACCTACCTATGGTGGGGTCACACTGAAATTTCAAAGTCACAAATCCTGCACCAGATAGTTGCCTCCATCAACTACAAAGCAACACTCTCCTTCTCTCTCTCAGGAGTACTTAATGGGCACTGCGTCTGTGTCAACCTTGTTGGGGGCTTACTGTCAATGCAATTTCAAAAAGGTCGCTTCTTACACCATGGTTCTAAAAGCATCATTTCATATTACAACTCTCAGGAGCAGTTAATTGGGCATTGCGTCTGTGTCAACCTTGTTGGGGGCTTATTGTCAATGCAATTTCAAAAGGTCGCTTCTTACACCATAGTTCTAAAAGCGTCATTTCATATTACAACAAAAACTATTTTAGGAGAGACAACTTCTTTAATTTACTAAGGCAGTCATGAAGAGTTCTTGCTTCCAAAAATGCATAGCGATTTTCAGAGCTGGTCGGTCCATTTATAGAAATACTCAGCAAACTTCTGCCTCCGAGAATGAATTAACAGAAGTGAGCGTCTTAAGACGTCCTCCTTTGTAAATGAGGGCCATTTACAACTTTGAAAATACCCCCAAGCCCAATATACAACATCTGCCCCACCTTAGCCCGTCAGATGAAACCCTAGGCGCATATCACCTAGATGCCTACCCAACAACACGAGCATGGATATATACACATGCATGTAGGTGGGCTCCAACAGCGGTCGCACAATAACCTTCAATGGCGGCCAGGATAGATATGCGAGTGTGCAACCTCTTCAACGACCTAAGGCAGCCAACTATGTTGCCTTGGAGAAGAAGGCATATGGTGGTAGCGGGCTCGACAATGGGCTTACTGCCGACTGCCCTTTTCGTTTTTTTTCCTCTCAATTTACAGAGGTGAGCATGAACCACCGCCGATGTTGTCTCTATTAATAAAGACCACGAAGCAGAGGTGGCCAGTAGGGATGGCAGGGGGTAGTTTCGGGTCCAGCAGGTACAGGTGTGAGGACGATTTCTCCCCATGCATGGATTTCGGGTTTGGGGATGCGAAACTGATTGGGTTCAATTTCAGATTTTGGGTCTCATCCACGGATGACCAACGGAGGCCCGAAATAGATTATTTTTGAATCAAAACTCATGTCTTGTATATAATAAATTGTTTGTATAAGATACTAATTAAGTTTGTTCTAAGCTGAGTCATGAAATTATGTGTTGTTTGTTGCCTCTTGTATATGCATGTAAATATTTAACAAATATCATGCATGTGTTGTCAAAAATTCTTTATTGTACTGCCATATAGTGGTTTAGTGGCGGGGGTGGATTATCATCTGAATTGGTGTTTGAGTTAGATTCAGTTTTTGAGTTCTAGTTTCAAGTGCGGGTGCATGGAGAGTTCACCCAACCTAAATCCGCCCCATTGCCATTCTCAGCGGCTTTAGCAGGACGCTGGTCACTCTGTCTCTGATAATCATTTCGTTCACCTGTGACAATGGGTTCTATGGTCGGTTCAACATTAATTTATGGATGGCCGGGCCATCGAGGTGTCTGACTGGACTAGCTGGGCTTGGGCTGGGCCACACCACACATGTAGCATGTGTTTGTTTTGAACGAGGAAATATCTGTTCAAATGCATTGACAAGTCAGCGGGGCTTGTCTAATCCACATGTAAATCCTCAATATGAGTGATGGATGACGAGAACCCAAAAACCATGAATGGTTGTGGAGAGCTGAAACATGCTAAAAGTACGTATCCTAAAAGATCATGGACAATGCAAGGACAAGACCGTGCTTGGCCCCGCCGACCACACACACGTAGTGTTTAGTGTTGAAGTTGTTCCAAATTCACTGCAAGATATAGGTCGGCTTCTGACGGAGCGAAGCGGAGGCCCGTAAAAGCCGAAGGCTGGGCCGGAGCATAGCGGAGTCTGAAGCTGGCCCATCAGGCTCCACCTGCACACCTATATCATCATCAACATGCTCCACCTGTATGCGCATACTCTGCAGCTCTTTTTCTGGAACATGATATGAGGGCAAACTGTCAGTAAACATCACAGATTCATTGAATACAACACTCCTGCTCATAAAAGTCTTTCCTGTTTCAGGATTCCACAATTTATAGCATTTGATTCTCGAACCATAACTAAGGAAAAGACACTTAACAGCTCTAGGCTCTAATTTTCCATTGTCAACATGAGCATAAGCAGTGCATCCAAAAACTTTTAACTGTGAATAATCAGCAGGTGTACCAGACCATACCTCAATAGGAGTTTTCTTATTTAGTGGAATAGAAGGTGACCTGTTTATCAAGTAACAGGCAGTATTAGCAACTTCAGCCCAAAAATGCTTGCTCATCCTTGCATGAGACAGCATGCAACGGGCCTTGGAGATAATGGTTCTGTTCATCCGTTCTGCCACACCATTCTGTTATAGAGTATGGGGTATGGTGTGATGCCTAACAATGCCTTTCTGTCTGCAATAATCATTAAAGGCATGCGAACAAAATTCTCCACCATTATCAGTACGAAGCAATTTTACCTTCCTTTCAGTTTGTCTTTCTATCATTACCTTCCAGTCTTTAAAAGCAGCAAAAGTATCATCTTTCTGTTTTAGAAAATAAGGCCAAATCCTTCTAGAGTAATCATCAATAATTGTAAGCATGTAACGAGCACCACCTAGTGAGGGCTTCTTAGAAGGACCCCATAAATTAGCATGAACATAATCAAGAGTATCTTTGGTGGTGTGAATAGAAGTGTTGAACTGTACTCTCTTATGCTTGCCGAAAATGCAATGCTCACAAAAATTTATCTTACTCGAAGTGCAGCCTTTCAGCAGGTTTCTCTTCATCAAATCTGTCATACCATGGTGACTCATATGTCCCAAACGCATGTGTCAAAGGTTAGTTTTACTAGGTTCATCATTAGTAACAGCAGCAGCAGCGGAATCAGAACCATGTAGAGTATACCCTCTAAGGACATATAACTTTGCAGAATTAAGATCACCTTTCAAACAGACAAGAGAACCTTTTGATACCTTCAGAATGCCATCTGAACCGGAATATTTGTAACATTCTGCATCAAGCGTGCTCAATGAGATAAGATTCCTGGACATCTCTGGTATATACCTGACATTTTTCAGCGTGCGTGTCATGCCATCATCAGTCTTGATCTGAACTGATCCAATCCCCACGACGTCACATGGGTTATCATCTCCCATCCGCACAACATCCCCTTTCTGCACAGACTTATATGAACTAAACCAATTTCTGTTAGTGCAAATATGAAATGAACATGCGGAATCTAGAATCCATTCATCATGACCAGCAACACAACCAGCAAACACTATCAGACAATCTCCAGAATCATCATCAGACGCAGCAGCAGCAACAGAGACCTTACCAGCCGACTTGTTTTTTCTCTTCTCCTTATTCTGTACTTTTCTGCAATCCTCAACATTATGATTTGTCAGCTTGCAATAAACACAGAACTTTTTATTACCATGCGGCTTGGACTTTGAACGGCCTCTCCTCTCGTAGTTCTTTCTACCATCATTGCTATCATATGAGGATCTGTTATCAGTTCTGCCTCTCACATGCAAAGCTTCGCCCTTTGAGGACGACGTTCCGTCATGCTGCATCATAACTTTTATTTTCTCCTTAGACTGGAGAGCCTCATAAACTTCCTTTAGGGTTAGTTCATCACGGCTCAAAAGTATGGTGTCACAAAAATTTGCATACGAATTTGGCAAAGAACATAACAGTAGAAGACCTAAGTCCTCATCATCATACTTCACCTCCATTGACACTAGGTCGTCCATGATCTTCTTCAATTCAGCGATGTGGGTCATCACCGAATCCTCCTCCTTTATCCTCAGAGTGAACAGCTTCATCTTCATCTGTATCTTACTGGTTAGATCCTTGCACATACAGATCGATTCCAGTTTCAGCCATAGTTCTACAGCAGTTTTCTCTTTCAAACACTCCTGCAAAATATCATTATGAAGATGTAACTGAATTAGGGCGAGAGCTTTCTGATCCTTGCGGATCTCCTCAGGAGTCCAATCGGCCTTCCTCTTGCCGAAGTTATCCAGCGCCTCATCGTAGTCATGAGTCTGCGCCAGAATTCCCTGCATCTTGACTTGCCATAGCGAGAACTGCGTGTCGTAGTTTAGCAGCGGAAGATCGAACTTCATCGACGTCGTCATGAACCCTACAGCAACCGAAGCTCTGATACCACTTGTTATGAACGACGTATGGAATATGAAGTAAAACAAAATTAATCACAGCGGAGACACATGATTTAACATGGAGAGCAGGATGATCATAATAATGATGTTGCTGATGATGATGCTCATGATGATGTTCAGCAAACTCCTCCTAGTTTGCAGCTACAGGAGGAATTACCTATTGCTCAACGCAAGTCAACAAGGATAGTTGTACCTCCTAAACGTCTTATCGAAGAATGTAATTTGTCTTACTATGCTTTGAGTTGTGCTGAACAGGTAGAGAATGTTCATGAGCCAGCAACCTATAAAGAAGTTGTTCGTTGTGCTGATAGTGAGAATTGAATTTCTGATATGCATGAGGAGATGCAGTCTCTTGAGAAGAACAGTACATGGGAGGTTGTTCCTTTGCCTAAGAACAAGAAGACCATAAATTACAAGTGGATCTTCAAGAGAAAGAAGGGTTTATCTCCAAGCGAGCCTCCAAAGTATAAGGCAAGGTTAGTTGCAAAAGGCTACAGTTAAATTCTGGGTGTTGACTATAATGATGTGTTCTCTCCAGTGGTAAAACACAGTTCAATTCATACTTTCTTGAGTATTGTTGCTTCACATGATCTTGAGCTTGAGCAGTTAGATGTGAAGACTGCATTTTTACATGGAGAGCTAGATGAGGACATATATATGGACCAACCAGAAGGGTTCATAGTGCTTGGCAAGAAAAAATATGTGTGCAAGTTGAAGCGCTCCTTGTATGGTTTGAAACAGTCCCCTCGTCAGTGGAACAAGAGGTTTGATTCATTTATATTGTCACACAGTTTTAAAAGATCTAGATATGATAGTTGTGTTTACATCAAGTATGTTAATGGATCACTTATATATTTACTGTTATATGTTGATGATATGCTGATTGCTGCCAAGAGCAAGATTGAAATCACTAAGTTAAAGAAGTTGTTAAGTAGTGAGTTTGATATGAAAGATCTTGGTAGTGCTAAGAAAATTATTGGTATGGAAATTAGTAGAGACAGAAAATCTAGTTTGCTATTTCTTAGTCAACAAAATCATATCAAGAAAGTTCTTCAGCGTTTCAACATGCAAAATGCTAAGGCTGTTAGTACCCCTATTGCATCTCACTTTAAGTTGTCAGCTGCTCAGTGTCCTAGTACAGATGCAGAGATTGAGTACATATCAAGGGTTCCTTATTCTAGTACTGTTGGGTCTTTGATGTATGTAATGGTTTGCTCTCGTCCAGATTTGTCATATACTATGAGTCTTGTTAGTAGATATATGTCTAATCCTGGCAAAGAACATTGGAGGGCAGTTCAGTGGATTTTCAGGTACCTCAGAGGTACAGCAGATTCCTGTTTTAAGTTTGGAAGAACTGATAAGGGTCTCATTGGTTATGTGGATTCTGATTATGCTGCTGATCTAGACAGGCGAAGATCAATTACTGGTTATGTGTTTACTGTTGGTAGTTGTGCTATGAGTTGGAGGGCTACGTTACAGTCTGTTGTTGCTTTGTCTACTACTGAAGCAGAATATATGGCTATTTGTGAAGCGTGCAAAGAATTGATATGGTTGAAAGGTTTGTACGCTGAACTCAGTGGAATTGAATCTTGCATAAGTTTGCACTGTGACAGTCAAAGTGCAATTTACCTCACTAAAGATCAGATGTTCCATGAGATAACTAAGCACATAGATATCAAGTATCATTTTGTGTGAGATGTGATTGAAGAAGGTAAGCTGAAGGTATGTAAGATTAGTACTCATGATAATCCTGCTGATATGATGACAAAGCCTGTTCCTGTTGCTAAGTTTGAGTTATGCTCAAGCTTAGTTGGTTTAATTGAATAGTCCAAGAGACTATTTGTTGGCACCAGTGGTTTTCTATCTTTGTTGTTCAGGATGATGGGTTGATTTATGATACAAGATAAATTTGTCTCAAGGTGGAGTTTTGTTGAAGTTGTTCCAAATTCACTGCAAGATATAGGCCGGCTTCTGACGGAGCGAAGCGGAGGCCCGTAAAAGCCGAAGGCTGGGCCGGAGCGTACCCATCAGGCCGCGCCGTGCACACACGGGGGTGCGGGGGGTGGAGCCCCCGCGGTACAGTACATATATACCCATGCTAGGACTTCTTGGAGACTTGATTCTCTTGTAAGCCGCCATAGGCGTGTAACCCAAAACTCTTGAGATAGTGAGATTGTTGCTGGCTGGTGCCCGTGGTTTTTCTCCTTCGCATTGAAGGGGTTTTCCACGTTAAATCGTGTGTCTCCGCTGTGATTGATTTTGTTTTACTTCATATTCCATACGTCGTTCATAACATTTAGAGATTCTATATATCCGTTTTCAATACACATTTTATGCATGTTCATCAAATACACATTTCAAACTAAAGCGAAGAGGACTCATCTGGATCACAGATTCTATATATTCATTCCACGTGAATGTATATGGATGTGATGAATTCCGAAAAGCAATGGCAGAGAGCCGATCGAACGTACACACAGTGCAAGCAGCAAGGTCCCGATCATGCATGTTTCTGCACACAGCACACAGATTCCTTGTACAACGACACTGCACTTACCCACCGAACAAGACAAGGTCATATAGTCGGCATGTTTGCCATTTATCCGTACCATGAATCCTTTCGAAATGCAATATTGCTTAGTCAAACATTTCACATTCACCCACCAACCTAGGACTGTAACGTCCGGTCACACGGCGAAACTTTTGACATTTCCGTTGTTGGAGCGGCCGGCCGTGTGTCAGGGGATAGCAAGATAGATATTTGTCCGCGTATATATTGTTAGATAGATTCGTTACAGAGACCAGAGCTTTATTTTAGGTGGAATTATCTTTTTAGTTCCTCAAATTGAAGGACGAAAAACGGCGACAAGAGGGGTGGTGAATGGGAGCCATAAATTTCTTTCGAAAATAATTGGTTACTGTTCCAAAATCACCACCAAATGCATGAACAAAACACCATGATGTCCACGACCCAACTAGTGGGTGGATGTTCGCTAGGAACACAGTGGGACACCACAAACAAGCACGAAACTAAGAACTAAACCGAGGGACGAAAAAGAGATATTCAACTCCTATGGAGAGGAAGCGAGTTCCCAACCCAAAGTATACATGCCAACTGATGACAATAGTACTTAGAAAAAGATTCTTCAGACGCTAGAAAATCAAAGCAAAAGACGGATCTCAACACGAGCACTCGGAGAGCCCAAACACAAAATTTCAGCAAGCAGGTGCGGAGGCTCTGCGTTTTCCCCTTAAGGATCCATGGTCTAGAGATTCCCGGAGGTTCCGCGTTTTTCCCGGAGGCTCCGCGGTCTTAGAGGTTCCGCGTCTTTTCCCGGAGGTTCCACGTTTTTCCCGGAGACTCCGCGTTGTCCAGAAACAGCAGCACGAATCAAGGAAGAACGGGTTAAAACTCGATCAAAACAACTTGGATTGACTTGAAACTTTGCAGGTAGGTTCTTGGGAGTGTTGAGAAGATATCTTCAAGACATCAACACCAAATTTCAAGCCTATCAACGGGAGATCAAAGAAAAATGAAAAATACCAGTTCTTGAGACCTAGACCAAGAAATTGCCCGATCTGTGAATTCGTGAGGAATTAGTTGATTTCCTTTAGTGGAAAGGCTCAACTCACGTCATAGCTCAAATCAAGGCAACAAGAACGAACCAAAATATTCTAGAAACGAAGAATCGGCTTAAGAACGAGAGGGAGAAGAAGAAGAACGTGAAGAACACATCACAAATTACAAGAACAATACTTCTTCCAAATCCTGGAGGACACAAGGAGGATTCGAAACCTCATTTCCCACTTGAATTCTTGGTTCTTACACTAAACACATGTATTAGTGGACCTCTCTCCCACAAGCAACTAAGGGAGGGGGAAACCCTAACAAGGATGAAAGAAAAATGCAAATAAAGGAGGTGAGAGAGATGGGGGCTCCCTCATCCTATTTAACAGGGCTATTACACAATCCCAATTTTGCCCCTGGATACAATTGAGTCAAACAACTTAGCCCAAGCGCGTTATGGTCCAACCTGGTGTCATCTTCATCCGACAGCCACCACGTCTCCTCATCAGTAGCTTTGCCTCGACGTGCACTCCACGATGTCGTCATGTGCCGTTCGTTCCTCCTCGGAACCTTCGTCCGGGTTTTGAGGCCCAAACCCGTAAACCCGCCACCGATGGTTTTGAGGCCCAAACCATCAAACCCGCTCGTGAGTAGCGTACTCCATATGTGTCCCTCGCCGCTCGACACGTGTCACCGCCGTCCTCGATTGGCTGGCCGCCAAGTCCTCTGAGCCCCGCTCGACTTGCACGTCCTCCGTCTTGACTCGGTCAACACGGTCACTCCCATGTACACTTGCGGTTGTCGATGTCCCAAATGTCAGCCACCACACATGGTCATCCAGCCTCCTAGTCCCTTGGTCTAAACCTCACGTCCGCCCTTCACCACTCCCGGTCCATCAACATAGCACGTCTCTACTTGACCTTCACCCCACCGTCGACCACCGCCTCCGAGCTCCACACCTGCACAACACAAGCCAAGAGACATGTCGCACACATAACTTTCGCCATGATAGGGTTGGTCACCACTCAAATTTCTTCGTGGATCACGTTGACAATCACTCATCACAAAACGAAACACAAGGGCACATTTCAACCTTGTGTTCGCACAAATATTACCTAAATTTCATTCGTGAACTATCAAAGTACATTACCAAAATGGTGGAGTTCTCCAAGTGTTTTTAAGTAAAACACTACCACTAGTCATAGCACATGGGAATCCTCACTATGAGGCGTTTGGTAGGAAAAATTTATACTAAATGTTGAATGTTAAAACACTAGAAGAACCCCACATCACTAAGAGAAGTTGCAGATTTTGGTTGTGATATTTTAGTCCTCAAACTTTTCTTTTTCAGGTCAACTTCACCCTTTGTCCTACGTAAAATAATGCACGATCAATGTCTCCGAATAAATAGATTCTTAGCAAGTTTAGGATAAATTAGTACGACAGAGAAAAAAATCATACTATCCTTCGTTAAATGAAGTCTCGTGCGATAGGGAGGGACCAAAATGACTGTTTCGCCCATGAGCTGCTAGCTTTTTATGTACTATACTGAGAGATATAGATAGTTCAGGGTCAAGCGAACGTGTTCTGACATTTTTCTGCAAAAAGAACTGGTCACAAACTTGAAGTGGGAGGATGAAAAGCCACTGGAGAATAGAGATGCAGCGTGCTTCATTGTTAATGGGCGCTACTCATTGCGTTAGAGGAGACAACCTACCACGCGGTCACTAAACTAGCGTTGCGTGACACGTGAGTGGACCATAGACTTTGGTTTCAAAATTGTATTCATGTTGGAAGCAACTTTAACCTTTTTTTCTGGTAAATTTCTTCAAGGCATGTAATGCGTAGCTTGGAAAGGACTGATAAAAAAATAAGGATAATATTGTTGCCGTGCCGTAGCATAAACAGCTGAAGCAATGGGCTAGCTATGTGGCTACTATATATATATCTGTAGCACATTATTAGAGTATAAACACGGTAGGCCGGCCGTATCTAACTCCATCTATTAAGAAAATACTTTCATGCCAATGGGATGTTACCTTGACCGTTAGATTTTACACACTTCCGTGTCCTTGGAGGACAAGGGAACCTAAGTGTAGCTCATTTGTTATGTTCCTTGTAGTTAGTGGAACTTACATATCGGTTCGAATTCTCGACTTTAGTATTTTTTTAAACAAATCAGGGGAGAGCTATCGATTATATTAAAAAGAAGATAAGCTTAGACTGAGCACAACGATACAACAACTAGACAACTAGACGACCACAACCAATAACAAGAACCACTAAAAACAGACTTTAGTATCGATACTTCATTTTTAGGTTTGTTTTATGATCTGATGAAGATAGTTTTAAAATGGTTGGCAAGGTGTTCATCGACAACAGGAGACACTTGTATGGCTTTGCCAATCTTAAGATCTTTTGCCTAGTGTTTTAGAGATGCTAATAGGGGTAGGGTTTATGTGCATGCATTCATAAGTTTTTGTGAGTGTGCATGCATGCATATTGATAGCATGTTCTAGTCTGATTAATAACTCATTGATAGCTCTGACAAAAAGGTAAGGCGATAGGGGACAACCTTTTGTATGATTCCTCATTCCGATCGAAAGGCGGCAGAAGGGTTTCTATTCACAAGGATGGAGAGAGATGAAGTGGATATGTAGGATTGGATCAGGTTGATGAAATGTCCATCATACCCCCATTATTGAACGGCAACAACAATGAAGTTCTGTTCTATATCGTCAAAGGCTTTAGCTAGGTCAAGCTTGAGCACGAAGGCTTGCTAGTTCTAGGTTTTGAGTTAGAAGGAATGAACAATTTCTTTAGTTATGATGATGTTAGAGGCAATGTGCCTACTCTCAATGAACACCCCTTAAGAGGGGTGGATTGAATCTGGAAGGAGGGCTTTGAGTCTGTCAGCTAGAGACTTAGCTAGGATTTTATAGACAATATTGTAGAGGCTAATGGGTTTGAAGTCTTGGGGTTATGGTTGGGTTTTTATGGATAAGCGCTATGAAGGTAGCATTGCGAGAGTCAGGGAGATATCTAGTTTGATAGAAGGAGAAGATTACCTAATTCACATCTTTGGCAAGCCATTGCTAGACTGACTTGTAGAATCCTGCATTTAGCTCATGAAGTCCTGTCGCTGCAGTACTTCTCATTTCGTTGACTATTGAGTGAATTTCTTGAGGGTCTGGTGTAGAGTGAGTGAAATTGCTAGTTTTAGATACCTGGTCATCTGAGTTTGTTGCAGTGCTTGGGGGTGGTTGTTGAGCTGCATTGGGAGGTGAAAATAGATTTGAAGTAGTCATTGAGTGTATCCTCAAGCTATTGAGGTGTTGTTGACATGGAGCCATCGAGGTTAATGAGGTGTATGATTCTGTTCCTTCTGGTTCTTTTAAGAATGGAACGTTGGAAGAAGGTGGTGTTCCTGTCTCCTTTGGTTGCCCAAACTTTCTTGTATCTCCACCTATGGTAGGTATCTTTTTGGTAAGGATGAGGTGGTGTTGTTGGTGGGTAATCTCTTTTTGTTAGGATTGATTCTAGAGGTGTGGTGGTTTGATTTGTTGTTGTAGTTGTGTTGTTCAAAGGTTTTGAGCTAGTATGTGAGCTTAGGTTTGTTTTTTCTCCTGGTTTTGAGGTTGATGGCTAAGTATCTAGTCTTTTGGTGGAAAGGGCATTCAGAAGAACATTGCCAACTCTGCTTTGAGGCCTGCTAAAAAATCCACCAATTTTCAAATTTAAATGATTTGTTAGTTTTAGTTCTATTAGATTGAAGAACCACATTCTAAGTTGACCTTAATGGACAGACACATCTATAAAGTGACACGGCCATCTATGTTGACTAGCTAGATTGGCCTTAGTTTCAAAAAGGACTACGCTTGATCTGCATGTTCCTTGTATCGTTCAGTCAGATGGTCCACACTTGTATACATAGTTTTTTTACATATTAACTTTTTTTTGCTTCTTCATAGCTCAAATGTTATGGGATTGCTCGATAAAAATATGATCTGACTAGATAGCACTTCTGATATATCGTGTCTATAACTCCTCTCAGAGGCCAATAACAAAATGATTCCTTTACACAAGGACAATCATTTCAAGAGGCGATCAAAATTAGTTTTTGTCTCTAGAAATCATCTTGGGTATGCAAGCGCCCCTGCAAATTGATTTCTAGAGATGGGCAATGTTTTAAATTGCGCCCCTAGAAATCGATATCTAGAGGCAATCAGTAATGTGGCCAGCTCAAAAATCATTTCTGGAAATTATAAATCAGCCTAAAAATATAGTACTTTTTTTTTAAATTTTGGGACAACCGCACACACAAGGCACAAGGCATGTGATTTTTTACGCGAACTACGCCGTGTGCAATTTCTATGATTAGAACCCATGACCTCTTGTCCTGCGTAGGCCTCACTACCACCACGCTACACTATCGCTTGTGATCACGTATAGAATATTATCATTTTGTGTTAGCTTTTATGAGTCTTGTACTGAATATTCTAGCCCCAAAATGGTATAAGGGTGTTGGGTGTTTGAAAAATTCAAAATCTGATAAAATAAATGCATATTTGGGCCCTAAATGATCTCAAATAAAAACTTCATCAACTACAAAAAGTTTTATATGTCGTCGAGCTCTACAACTTTGTATAGCTAACATACATTACTACAAAAATGATTTCTAGAGGTGGCTATAATGGCATCTCCATAGATAGTTTCTTAGGTCGTTTTCACAGTGGATCAAGAAACCGCCTCCGGGTATATATTTCTAGAGGCGTCTAAGCCGACAACATCTGAAAATCCATGCAAAAACAATCATAGAAAATGAGAATTCTTTTTACATCGGAGCTAACACCACTAGGCGACCACTGTGCAGTCGTACGATTTTTTTGCGCATGCGTTCTCGATCAATCGAACCGTTGAATCTCCGCATGCATTTCCTTTAATTTTACTTACCATCACAGGCAAGAGTTGCTGCGATAGAAAAAGGATAATGTTTTCTTTTGATTCTCATATGAAACGTTTTTTTTAGAGGAGCCACCTCTAGAAATGGTGTCTTAGTATTTTTGTGAAACTTTTGAAGTTTAACGTGTTGTAACATAAATATGCTACATGTAACCACGATTTTTCTTTGGAGAGGAGTTCCCTGGAACTCATCACAAGTTAGACGAACTCGTGCGAAATGGGGGGCACGCACACATGTTGGAGAAACTTAACAGCAGCCTCCTCCTCATCCTCCTCCTCCGTGACTTAATTTCCAAGTAAATGTGATGTTGCTTCCACACCATAAGATTTTGTCTTGCGTGATTAATGAGGAGAAGTCAAAGCTACTGTATGTTCACCGCACGGACGACATCCTCTGGCCACATGCTGGTTTTTTATTGCAATTTGTGTCCAATTATGCAAATAAATAGGCAAGTTGTTGTTTCAGACAAATTTAACAGGTTGATGAGGAGAGGTTAGTTGGAGTACTACGTTAGAAGGGTACAGGAAAATAATTAAAAGGAAACGATAAAGGGAAAGCTAACAACCGTTTATTTCTTGTAATAATTAATTGTATTCCGGTTGTTGACGATCGAGAATGGTCGGACATGCTAATTTGGTTATGAATTTGTTTAAACGCATCCGGCATGGAATCATTCCTAGCAGGAGGTCTGGATGATGACCTGGGCACGTTTGGTTTAAAGAATGTCTAGCGTGTTTGGATTGCAACGCGGACCCATTCCGGAGCCATCCGAACCTACATCCGATCCTACGGAGTCGTTTGGACTGAGGCACAGAATGACATCGTCCGGCATCAAGCGGTTTCCATTGTAGTTTAATCCTCGGAATGAACTCAGCTCGTCCGGAGTCACTCTGATCCGGACTAATCCATCCGGCAAACCAAACAGCCCCGTCACACTCGCAGATGGCGTCGTCCGACTGTTTCGCTTGAAACGAGTCGATGACCCCTTCATGCTGGCGAAGGGCATGACCCGGTGACGGATGGACTCGTTCGCTCCACCAAACCAAACGGTGCATATTTAGATTCAGATGTAGGTTTTCTGATGCCTCCGGACGGTTCCTATCCCTGCTGATCCAAACACGTGAGCGGTTTCTTGCACTGGTGTTGAATAGGATCGAATTGCTATACATGTACGTACCTGCTTCTGCTTGACACTATTGACTTTGAAACTTCCTCGATCAGAGGATCGAAGGAATGCATCACTACCAAATTCGCCTTCTTTGCCGACTGCTGAAAGCAGTCAGCAAAGGCAGGATTGCAGTCGACAAATCCTTTGCCGACTGCAATCCACGTGGCAGGCGACAAAGGCCAGGTAGCAAAGATCCAGGCCGCAAAGACCACCTTTGCCACATGCTACGGTTAGGCAGTCGGCAATGGCTTTGCCGACTTCCACGTAGGCAGTCGACAAATGAAACTCGCACAATCGTCAGATGACGGTGTGTGTTCCCTTTGTCGACTGCCTAGGTGGCAGTCGGCAAAGGTTTATTTTTTCCTTATTTTTTTATCTGCAAAACCTTTGCCGATTGTTTGGGGTGACAATCGGTAAATTTTTCTTTTTTGTTTTGCTCTGCAGCCAACTTTGCCGACTGTCACCTGGGCAGTCGGCAAAGCCTTTACCGACAGCCACCACTAGGGGCAGTCGGCCAAGCTAGGATTTTTGCAGCTAGATTCCCAGCTGGGCAGTCGGCAAAGCTGGGAGATGCGTTTTTTGTTGTTGTTTTTGCCGCTTTGCCTCATGTATCGCAGCAGCCAAAGCACATATATGTATATATAACAGAAATTCACATATATATCACATAAATCCACATATAATCCATAACCACAACATCCATCATCCATAAAGTCGCACGAATGGAACATCCAACATCCAACAAGTCGCACAAGTCCAACATCCATCATCTAACATCCAACAAAGTAGCAAAGGGGTCCAACATAACAAAGTAACAACATCCATCATCCAACAACATGAAGGCACCGAGCCACTCACTCGCCCTGCGACCAGTCGCCACCATCGTGGTGTGAGGAGCTCCCTGTCGGCCACGAAGACCACCCGGATGGTCCGACCTGCGGCGCGCTGTACCCCCACCCGAGCTGTGGAGAAACGTCAGGACTCAGGCCAACCGTCGACCCGTGCTGTGGAGAAGGTCCATCTGTCGGAGTCAGTTTCAAACCCGTCGACTGTAGCTGCACAGAGAAGCTATCTCATTAGTACCTAAGGGATGGCCGCACAAGCGAAAATAATAGACATGCTGCTAGAAACTCATCGGAGTCCTTACAGGGCCAAGATCAGGGAGTGGAGGAAGAACAACCCTGGGTGGAGTGAACATCACTTGCAACGGAGGGGGTCTGTAGTTAGGGATCTCCAGGCCCTGAAAGTAGCTGAAAATCGACAAGGCGAACTCCGTCATCTGACGTTGGGAGTGCTGCTGGAAAGCTAGCATTGCCTACCGATGGGCCTCCTGTTGGGCCGCCAGCTGCTGCCGATGGGCCTCCGTGATCACATGTGGAGACGTCTAGGTTTTGGACATCTGATGTCACAACTTGCTCCAATTTTTTTGAAATTTTTATCATAGACTCCACATGAGATACTATGACACCTCGACAAGTTTCGTGATTTTCCGACTTCGTTTGGATTTTATATAATTAAAAAGCACCTCTACCACGCATGGAAAGTCCTGTTCCGTGGACAAGGACTTACAACTTTTGGGTGAGCTTCTGGAAATGGCCTCAAAATACACTCTCCAACATGAATATCATTTTTTAAATGGCTAAGTTCCATTATTTCATGCACCTACAGTTCAAACTTAGATTATATGCTGAAAATGCAAGGAAACAAAAGAAATCAACGAAATATAACAAAACAGCTCAGAAAATCATGAAACTTCTCGAGGTATCATGTTATCACATGTGGAGGCTAGGAAAAAAATTTAAGAAAGTTTGAAGCAAGTGGCGACGTCAAACGTACAAGACCTAGACTCATAAGGCAAAGAAAAAAACAAAAAAAAATCTTTGCCGACTGCCAAACGGCGAGGCAGTCGGCAAAGAAGACGGTGACGGGCACCGTCTCGGCCCCGCAAGATTTGCCGACTGCTGCAATTCGCCGACTATCGGCAGTCGGCAAAGATAGATAGTATTTACCGACTGCCCAGCTTCACCAGCTGCCCGAAGCCGGCTGGCAGTCAGCAAAGACTATCTTTGCCAACTGCCAATCTTTGCCACCTGCCGCAGCTAGGCAGTCGGCAAAGATAACCTTTGCCGACTGCCCTGGCCTTGGCAGTCGGCACAAATTGGGGCAGTCGATAAAGAGTAGTTTTCCCGTAGTGCATGCTCGCAAACTGCACGACACTCCCGGCGCCTCTTTCTTTCCTGCACCACGCCAGCAGCGTGAGCTGTATGCAAATATCGCGGCGGTGGGGTTGTTACATCAAAATTTATACAATTCAAACAAAAAAAACACACAAATCGTGTTTGAAATTTCTGATCTGACGACAAATTCGTGGACAAACAAACACATGGTGACGTTCAGTCGTTGTCCAGTATCCGTTGGGCCTGTAGTGCGTGGGGCCCATCCCATCCTCCTTCACCTACTACCTCTGATGATCGAGTCGACTAATAGAGACTCGGCCAAGAAACTAGGGTCCAGTTTAGATTCAGAAAATTTTGCAAAAGAACAGTAGATTTCTCGTTACATCGAATCTTTGGACGCATGCACGAAGCATTAAATATAGATAAAAAAATAAACCTAATTACACAGTTTAGATGAAATGGACGAGACGAATCTTTTAAGCCTAATTAGACCATGATTGGACAATATTTGCCAAATAACAACGAAAAAGCTACCGTGTTGTTTTTGCAAAAAATTTTGCATCTAAACCAGCCCTAGGTACACGCATGCATTACCAAATCTATGAGCATCTCAGCTAGCTAGTTGTCATATATAATCATAAATATATAGTACACTGTCGTTTGTGGCCATTAGACGTCCCTCTTGGGTTGGGTGGGATTGGGCCTATATATACTCGTGCCATCTCTCCAACACATTTCATCATGAACACACACACTACTAGCTGCTAGCAGCTTAATTCCTACACACACTCTAAAAAAAGGAAAAATAAGCAAGGTGCTAGCTAGCTAAGCTAAGCATGGGCACCATCGATGACACCGCCGGGTTATTCTCGGTGATGAGGACGAGCAGGTCGCTGGTTCCGCCGTCGTCGGCGACGCCGCGGGAGACGCTGCACCTGTCGGTGATCGACCGCGTGGCGGGGCTGCGCCACCTGGTGCGGTCGCTGCACGTGTTCGAGAACAAGAAGGCGGCGGGGACGACGCCGGCGGCGCCGAAGCCGGCGAAGGCGCTGCGGGAGGCGCTGGGGAAGGCGCTGGTGGACTACTACCCATTCGCGGGGCGGTTCGAGGAGGAGGATGGGGAGACGCGGGTGGCGTGCACGGGCGAGGGCGCCTGGTTCGTGGAGGCCGCCGCGGCGTGCTCCCTGGAGGAGGTCCGCCACCTGGACCACCCCATGCTCATCCCCAAGGAGGAGCTGCTCCCGGAGCCGGCGCCGGGCGTCAACCCGCTCGACATGCCGCTCATGATGCAGGTATGTATGTGTGTGTTGTGAATTGTGATCACTGCACTATATACATCTCTAGACTCCTTGCATGCATGAATCAAGCAGTAGTAAAAAGTTAACATGCCTAGGTAGGCCTACCTACGTCTTGTTTAGATTGAAGATTTTTTCAACCTGATGAATAGTACCACTTTCGTCTTATTTGATAAATATTGTCCAATCGTAGACCAACTAGGCTCAAAAGATTCATCTCGTGATTTTGAACTAAACTGTGTAATTAGATATTTTTTTACCTACATTTAGTACTCCATATAAACGGCTAAAAATTGATGTGATGAAGAGAGAGTGAAAAAACTTGGAATTTTAAGGTGATCTAAACATGGGCCTAACTAGCTAGGAGTAGTAGTTTCACGATGCAATAATTTTTTTAGTGGTCTCAAAGATATAATATAGAGATTGTGATTGAAAAATGTACGGCACGGTTGAAACGGTACCAGCGTCATTCGACCACGAAACATTTATGATTTATCTATAAAGAATTTCGCACTTACGGAGTTAACTAGCTAGCAACATGCAAAACCTTGACGTATGACTGGTCAACCATATATATGTATTCATTCATCAAAATTTTCTCCTCCGCTAGTTTGAAAAAAGGTTCGATCCGTCATCACCATATCAACTGAATATAACAAACGATCCTATCTTGTATGCTCTTATATTATATATGTATATACGTATTATTAGCTAGGAACGTACGGTGGACTACCGTCCATACCTACGTATGTACTTAGTTAATTTTTATATTATTTTATATGTACGCCGTGGTATAATTTAAAACAAGCGGTGCAATGAAATCGCCAAGAAGTATTCTAAAAATAGAACGTATATATGTCTCTGCTTTTTAATTAGTTTGCGATGGCTACGTGCAGTCTCGTCGCCGTGCACATACAATTAATTAAGCAAATAAATGGTGTACAGTACAGCTAACAGTGGGTGAGGCGTAGTGAGGGAGAGAGGAGCTAACGTACTAGTACGGCTCGCCCATTCCAAGGATTGGGTAGGTGAGGTGCGGACTGACTGATGCTGATGTGATGATGATGGGCTAGCAGCACCAAGACGTACGATACGATGCTGTACAACAGTGACCGCCAACCAATTACTGATACCGATATATATACCATATACTCCCATTCCTTCTAGGCCTCGGTAAAAGAAGTCGTTTTAGACAATGATATGGTTTTCAAAGCATAACTTTGACTTTATTTTTCTATAAAAATATTTATTTAAAAGTGATATATGTATACTTTTATGAAAGTATATTTCAAGACAAATCTATTCATATTTTTTTCACATTTTCAAACTCAACAACTTAAAAGTTATTTATGATTTATATTTCCAATGTTTGACTCAAACCTTGTCAAAAACGATTTCTTTTAGCATCATGGAGGGAGTATATACGCACTATGAATGTAAATGCAAGTAAAGACGACTGCACTAGACCTGTAGTGGTAAGCAACAAGCAACATGCATGTATGCATGTTTGCCTCTAAAGGATCGGATCAGATCTCCACTGATATATGCTCGCTCTAAGACGGGGCATATTAATTAGTATAATATTTGTTTTATTTTAACTAAAGAGAAGATCGGTGAACGAAGATCTCGCAAAAGAAAAAAGAAATGATCGGTCAAGCAAGACGCTCCGGAGCATCGAGATTCGCATCTCCTAGCCGGCCGGCCGGCCAGCTCTGAACCCATCCATCTTGCGAGTTTCTAATGCATTTATATTTTGAAAATAATGTATAAGAGTTTTATCTATATAAAACGCCTTCTACTCCTATAAAACTCTTATTATTTCTCTTCATTAATACGGTGTCATGTCAACATATTTAATGTTTATAAAACTCCATAAAATCGTTATTAAGACTGGCCTAATAAAATTTATGTAGTACACACTTGTTTCATTTATAATAGTTTGGAGCCACACAATCTCAGGGCTAGTTTAGATTCCAGAATTCACCCTAAATTCTACTATGCAAAAAGGAGATTCTCCATCACATCAAAATGTCGGCAAATGTATGAAGTACTAAATGTAGATGAAATCATAAACTAATTACACAGTTTTATTGTACTTTACGAGACGAACATTTTAAGTCTAATTAATCAATTTTTGAATAATTTTTTGCACTAAAAAACAAAAAGTGTTACAGTACTCGGGGTGGCACTGTGCAGATTCGGCCACCCCGAGTTTGGGATCTAAACAAGCGTCATTCTCAGAATAAGTTCCGTTCCATCAGGACAGGATGGAGTGCGCCTACATACATACCTACCTGCCTACCAGTACCACCACTACACTACAGTCTACAGTCAACAGTGCATGCTGCATGCGTGACATCGAGCTAGCTAGCTAGCTAGCTAGCCATATCCATTTCTCAACTAGCTAGTAATCCGGTCGGAAAAGATAAATAAATAGTACTCCTACGCTATAATCATCATCAAGTGGACCGGAGATGACATGTGCCATACGTAATGTTTACTTCATGTACATTTCTCCAGACTTGTTGTACAATGTATGTTGGTTTACGTAGCTATCTGAAGGTTGTAAGGTCGTTATTAACCTCTAGCTAGGGATTGATTACCAGCAAAAAGCAGATGGTACAACAAAAAACGCTGCTGCTGCTGCTTACCACCATGGGACACTGGCACTGGTGGCGCCCGCTATTGTTGCCACGTTTGCTAGTTTAACTTCTTTTGCGTGTGCTATATATAATGAACAATCATATTTGGTCAAATAAAGGGAAAGTTAGGCAACAGTAAGGGAACGGTAGTATCGCTGCCAAATATACTAGTAATATATATACACACACTCACTGCACGCACAGCCAAAAGTAACAAGTGATGACGACGTTTTATTTGGACATTGCCAAAATACTAATACTCATCACTGCAGCCGCCCGCCACAAATAACAAGCAAAAAGATTTATGCTAATGGCAGCTAGCTTTTCTCAGCACGTATATATTAGGCTAGCTAACTAGCCACTACAAGCTCCAAGCCGGCCAGCCGGCCGAAGAGCACGCACGCGCCTATATATATAATCCTCACACATATCTTTTGTCG
Organism: Saccharum hybrid cultivar R570; assembly: GCA_038087645.1. NCBI lineage: Eukaryota > Viridiplantae > Streptophyta > Magnoliopsida > Poales > Poaceae > Saccharum > Saccharum hybrid cultivar. Next base: position 1,947,207 of record JAQSUU010000425.1, read on the forward strand.
TCTCAAGTTGGATTATATATTAATCATGCATGATTAGTTTCAGCATATGAGCCATCACTGTGTGATCGATGTACTCCATCATTCAACAACCAACCTGGAGTGTTTGGGCATGCAGGTCAAGTGCCTCCATCGCTCACGTAGCTTTCACTCTGGTCGAGTGACAGCGGCCACGTCGACTCACCTTATCTCTTGCTACCAAATTTTGACCTCCCATTGATCAATCATCAGATTCCTCCTTTACGTGCTTGACACGTCGTCGTTTAATTTGCTTCATCATCCTGTACTTACTACATACTACATATATGGTGGCTAACTAACTCCTATTAATCAATTATTTTTTATCTCATCTTAATCATTGTTAGCCTTATCAAGTTACTAGTATACTGTATTTTGCTATTTAGCCTTTCTCTCACTCATGACGTTGCAAGTGGACTACTAGCTAGTAACGATCTACTAAACGCATCATGCACACTACGTACGTGGATGATGTATACCGCAGGTAACGGAGTTCACGTGCGGCGGCTTCGTGGTGGGTCTCATCTCCGTGCACACCATCGCCGACGGGCTGGGCGCCGGGCAGTTCATCAACGCGGTGGCGGACTACGCCCGTGGCGTCACCAAACCCCGCATCACCCCCATCTGGGCGCGCGACGTGATCCCGGACCCGCCGAAGATGCCGGCGCCGCCGCCGCGCCTGGACCTGCTCGACCTGGTGTACTTCACGACGGACCTGAGCCCGGACCACATCGCCAAGGTCAAGTCGCGGTACCTGGAGGCCACGGGGCAGCGCTGCTCGGCGTTCGACGTGTGCGTGGCGCGCACCTGGCAGGCCCGCGTCCGCGCGCTCGCGATCCCTGACCCGGCCGCGCCCGTCCACGTCTGCTTCTTCGCCAACACCCGCCACCTGCTCCCCGCCACGGCGGCGCCGGCCAGCGGGTTCTACGGCAACTGCTTCTACACCGTGAAGGCGACGCGGCCCAGCGGGGAGGTGGCGGCGGCCGACGTGGTGGAGGTGGTGCGCGCCGTCCGGGACGCCAAGGCCAGGCTCGCCGCCGACTTCGCACGGTGGGCGGCGGGCGGGTTTGATAGGGACCCCTACGAGCTCACCTTCACCTACGACTCCCTCTTCGTCTCCGACTGGACGAGGCTCGGGTTCCTCGAGGCCGACTACGGCTGGGGCACGCCGACACACGTCGTGCCGTTCTCCTACCACCCGTTCATGGCCGTCGCCGTCATCGGGGCGCCGCCCGCGCCCAAGCCCGGCGCGCGCATCATGACCATGTGCGTCCAGGAGCAGCACCTGCCCGAGTTCCAGGAGCAGATGAACCAGCCCTCCTGGTGATCAATCCGATCCAACCTGCTAGTACGTACACGTGTACGTATATCATCATGCATCCAGGTGCAAGTTTGGAATTATTTGTCAATAAACGAACGAACGAACCGTACGTCGTCGTCGTCTTCCTGATCGACGATGAGCTTGCTATATAGTACACCTCGACAACTGAATGGATTTGAATTCGCGTGTAATTTGCTGCTTCTTTTTATTCAAATCTGCCACAACTAGCGTTGTAAATACGTCCTACTTGTATGTATGTATGTCAACACCGTATACCTGCCCGGCTGCCTAAAAATGGCGGGCTAGCTAAGCTTTTCTTTATGCACCTGTACCAATTCACACGGATGAACGAATGAATGAAATAAAGGTCCATGATTTGTATTGCATGCATATCTAGCTCCTATAATACAGGTGCCTGAAATCGAGAATGATTTCACGCTCCGCTCTCCTCGCCAACGAAAGCGTTCGGGGTTCGAGACGCCTGGTTGTCGGTGGGCTTAGAAAGGGCGCCGGTGGCCCGCAGAGAGGCAAGGGGGCGGGACCGCCGCGGGCCACTGGCGGTGGAGGACGACCGTTGGCCTAGGGAGGGGACGGGAGCTATGGAAATGGTCCGACAACGCCAGGTTAGCGTGACAGGGGTCAGTGAAGGCAGGCTCGGCGCAGGGACGCCGTCAGGGATGGTCGGTGGTCGGTGGTCGGCGAGGGAGCAGGAATTCGGGAGTACGGGCTGCGTCGAAGAAGTAACACTGAGTTGGATTAGGATCTAATGGGCGCTGTTCATCGCCTGGGAAAAAAAAGAAAAAAAAATCGGCGCCTGTAGAATAGCAATTCATACATATATACCCGACTGGTAGGTTGTGAATTGTACTCCTTGGTCCTTGGGAGAGTCGGCAATGTGTACGTATATGTATCACAAGTGCTGACACGTAGTATATATCCTTCTGTCTTAGAAATGTAAACAATATTTCACTGATATTATCTATAATACAGAAAAAAGTTATGATTAGATTTATTAATAGAATATATCTTCATAGTATAACTATTTAGAGTCGTAAACGTCAATAACATATCATAAAAGATATTTTCAAACGAACTGAGAGTTTACGTTATTTTTGGTACAAAGCGAGATACTACAGATATATACTCGCTTTGTCTTTTAAAGAATGTCATTCTCACGTTCCGAGACGTCAAACATTTTTAACTTTAACCAAACATATATAAGAAAATATTAATATTTATTTTGCATAATTAGTATTATTAGAGGAATCATTAAATATATTTTCATAATAAACTTATTTCTAGATACAAATGTTGATAAATTTTTTCTATAAATTTAGTTAAACTTTTTAAAAAAATTGACCAGTATGAACACTTTAGTGACATTCTTTTGGGGACAGAGGGAGTAGATATGAACCATCAACGACTTATGATTGAAACTTGGCTAAAACTGACGCTGAGTATGTACATATATTTATAGACATATATATCGTGTAGTCGGTAGGATTTGACTCATGATCGTGTCGGCCGAGCTAACGGAACTGAAAGTGCGCTGGATGTTAATGAAGATAGCTTAGCTGATGTGGAACCTACCTAACCTTCTTTTGTAGGCGGCGGGCCTCACTAGCTAGTAAATTATTTCGCCTAGGATTTTATATATATATATATATAGCGTACTGAATGTCTGAAACTGGAAGTGTCGAGTCGTCTGTCTGTCGTCGTCGTCCTATGCTTTCTGACGCCAAGCTGCCGCCGGCATGACGTATGCAGCCACGAACAGGAGCACAGCACAGCCTATTATTGTTTTCTTCTCGACGTTCTCGCTCAATATCCTAACACTCGAGGTTTGTCATTTTTATGTAAATTATTAGAGCAGAACGTACGAGTTTGAACAGCTTCGATATATATATATATATATATATATATATATATATATATATATATATATATATATATATATATATATATATATATATATATATATATATATATATATATATATATATATATATATATATATATATATATATATATATATATATATATATATATATATTATTTCCTACTCACATGGAGTAATTACTCCCATGTTTATATCTCTAGATTTAGAGTATATATGACCTAACGAAGTATATGTACATGAAGTATATGATCATACTAGACCATCTATATATGACCGGTGCCCACTAGACCAGACGTAGGCCCATTAGTGGCTAGGAGGCGCAGGCTGTTAGAGGGGCTGATAGCCCAATTTATTATTATTTGCTTTTATTAAAAAGAGAGAATCTGTTCCTTAACTATAGGATCTCTTAGGAGAACTTAAATATCATGTAAACGTTGGTGATTGAGAATTAAGCAAGATAGCAACTTATTGTTGTCGACTTCCCTCAGGGAGCTGGGAGCCCTAGCCGTCATCTCTTTCTTTCTCCTCGCGTTGTGAACACGGCACCCACCCATCGCTCTCGCTCGTACAGACCTCGCCCTCCGATCCATCATCCCTACAACCTACGTAGCAGACCCAGTAGGATCCATAATCCTATCAATCTGGTATCAGCTATGTCAGGTTCTCCATCCACCACTGTGCCGCCGTCGCCCACTACCCCCAGCTACCACCGCTGCATTGGTGGTCTCCACTTCTCCGCTGCCGATCGCGCCGGCAGCTGCCTCATCCTTGATGTTCACTCCGGAACAGATGACCGCGGCGATCCTCTAGCTCAGCAACGCCTTTGCCGGGATGCAAACCTCTTTGGCCGGGATCCAGTCCTATCTCGCCGCCATGTCCATGCAGCCGCCACCACCTCCACCATCGACTACTGTGGCCACCTTGCCGGCGTCGTTCCCCTATGGGATGCCCTCCTCCGGTTCAATGGGTGTGCCCCTCCATTAACTTTGGATGTCGCCGTCTCCTTCACCGATCCCATCTTGGGCGCTGATGTCCACGACTGGGCCGGTGTATACGATGGCGACCTCCCCAGCGATGACAACATCTGCCCCGGCGCCCACCACCGGCGTTGTGGTTCATCACGAGGGACCCAGGCTGCTGATGGCATTTTCTACGGGGCACCGAGGGTACCCTTCTCTACGGCGCCTCGCAGCCGGGGCACTTCAGCGCACTACCATCTTCGGACAGTGCTCCGGAGCCCGTCACGCATGGCACCAGCCCGGGTCCTCATCCCCCACGTTTCTACAAGCTGGAGTTCACAACATACGATGGCGCTGAGGATCCCCTAAATTGGCTAACTCACTGTGAGCAGTTTTTCCGCTGGTAGCGCACCCTCGCCTCGGATCGCACTTGGCTCGCGTCATATCATCTTATCGGTGCAGCCCAGACGTGGTATTACGCCCTCGAGCAGGACGAGGGCATGCCTTCCTAGGAACGCTTCAAGGACTTGTGCAACCTGCGTTTTGGACCGACGGTTCGCAACACCCGCCTGTCCAAGCTTGCGCGCCTGCCCTTCACATCAACAATGCAGGACTACTCCGATTGCTTCAACACAGTGCTCTGCCATGCCCGAATTTTATTAGCACCTAAGAAGGCCGAATTGTTTGTGGGTGGCCTGTCGGAGCATATCAAGGTTGATGTGGAGCTGTGGGAGCCCTAGGACCTCTAGACGGCCATGCACCTAGCCAGGGCGTTCGAACGTCGTTCCAACGCTATGCTGTCGGCCATGGTACAGCGCGGCGCCCGGCAGCAGCAGCGCCCCAGTCTCCTAGCACCTCCATGGCCGCCCGCTGCTCCTCCAGCAGCCCTAGGCGCTGCGGCCCCTGCCAGGCCCTTCCGCCGCCTATCTCCACCTAAACAATTAGAGCATCACCTCCAGGGTCTCTGCTACAACTACGACGAGCCCTACGTTCGAGGCCATGTGTGCCAGCGGCTCTTTTATTTGGAGTCAGCGGATTTCCTTAAAGACGAAGCTCTAGCAAAGGTGGCTGTGATGGTTGCTATCCATGAGGAGGTTGCTGCTCTAGAGCATGCCCCAGCAGTGGCTGCTACTCCAGAGCATGCCCCAGCAGCGACTTTGGCACTGGCTGCCTCACCCACCGTCTCCCTTTACACCATTGCCAGCATTCGGACGGAGAACGCCATTCTCCTGTCGGTCTTTGTCCATGTCCACTGCCTAGTGGTGCTCCTTGACTTCGGCTCCACGCATAACTTCATCAACACCGAGCTCATGTGCCACCTACACCTTGCTACAGCACCGCATCCCTCCATGCGGGTGTTGGTGGCCAATGGAGACTGTGTGCCCTGCGAAGGGGTCGCCCGTGATGTGGCGTTGGCCATTAGCACGGAGGAGTTCACCATCAGCTGTTTCGGCATCAACCTTGGTGGTTTTGATCTCATCCTCGGTGTCAAATACCTCTGCACTCTTGGTCCTATCCTCTGGGACTTTGAGGACCTGTGCATGGCCTTCACCCGGGGCGGCCGGCGCATTCTGTGGAAGGGAGTTGGCTCTCCTCGCGATGACATTCGAGAGCCAGCTACACGAGCGGTCACGACTGCTCCCTCGCAGCCACTACTGGACCGGCTTCTACTGCAGTTAGGGCCGGTGTTCGATGAACCATGTGGTCTCCCTCCGGCTCAGCCATATGATCATCGCATTCATCTACTTCTAGGAACTGCGTCTATCATCGTTTGACCCTACCGCTACCCACAGTTGCAGAAAGATGAGCTAGAACGCCAGTGTGTAGCCATGCTCGCCCAAGGTATTATTAGGTCGAGCACGTCTCCGTTCTCCGCTCCTGTGCTGCTGGTGCGCAAGGCGGACAACTCCTGGCGTTTTTGCATCGACTACCGAGCCCTCAACGCCAATACATCTAAGGACAAGTTCCCCATTCCGGTTGTCGATGAGCTTCTCGACGAGCTCCATGGGGCACGCTTCTTCACCAAGCTCGATTTGCACTCGAGCTACCACCAAGTGCGGATGCACCCCGACAACATCACCAAGATGGTGTTCCGCACGCACCACGGCCACTTTGAGTTCCTGGTGATGTTGTTTGGCCTCTCCAACGCGTCGGTGACCTTCCAGGCCTTGATGAACGATGTGCTTCGTCCCTTTTTGCGCAGGTTCGTGCTGGTATTTTTCGATGATATCCTCATATACAGCTCTTCCTGGGTCGAACACCTACAGCACCTCGGCATCGTCCTCAACACGCTTCGGGCGCACCAGCTCCACCTCAAGTGCTCCAAGTGTTCCTTTGGGGCATCTTCAGTGGCCTATCTTGGTCACCTAATCTCCGTAGGCAGCGTCACTATGGACGCTGACATGGTGGCTACAGTCGCTTCGTGGCCGATGCCTCGCTCCGCCCGTGGCCTGCAGGGTATCTTGGGCCTCGCCGGCTACTACCGGAAGTTCATCCGTGACTTCGGCCTCGTCGCCGCGCCACTCACGCGCCTACTGCAGAATGATGCCTTTGCCTGGGATGACGAGGCAGAAGCGGCGTTCCAGGCGCTTAAAGGCGTCCTGTCCACAGGCCCCATCCTCTAGATGCCCAACTTTGACAAGCAGTTCGTGGTGGACTATGACACGTCGGGTGCGGGGTTCGGTGCCATTATCCATCAGGATGTTGGACCCCTCGCTTTCTTCAGCCGACCCTTCGATGCTCATCATCTCAAGCTCGCGGCCTACGAACGTGAGCTGATCGGTTTGGTCCAGGTTGTGCGCCATTGGTGCCCATATCTATGGGGGCGCCATTTCCTCGTCCACACATATCACTACAGCCTCAAGTACCTGCTGGACCAATGCCTGTCGACTGTGCCCTAGGACCAGTGGATTAGCAAGCTATTTGGCTTTGATTTTGCTGTGGAGTACCACCCCGGCCGCCTGAACACTGTGGTGGATGCGTTGTCCCGTTGTGATAAGGCGGATGGGGCAGCTGTAAGGTCCTAGATGGCTAGAGGGGGGGGTGAATAGCCTATAAAAAAATCTACAATCACCACTAAGCAAACTTGTTAGAATAACAAGCGGCGTAAAGCGAGTTTTGCTTAGCCAAAGGTTGTGATGCAAGCCTCCTATCCACAAGTCTAGTAGATTATGATCTCTAGTTCACACAAGAGCTATGTCACTAATTTTACACTAGAGAACAAGCTAACAACACTACTAGCCAAGCTACTACTAGAGCAACACAAGATAATCTAGTAAAGATAAGTGCAAGAGATAGGATTGTGAATCTTATACCGACGGTGGAGTGAAGATGTTGCCAATCACCAAGATGATATACAATCAATTAATATTGACAACAACACAATATGTAGACCAATCACCGGGAGACAAGAGACACAATATTTTTGTTCACCCGGTGTTCACTTGTGCACCGACAAGCTACATCACCGGTTGTGTCGACCAACACTTAGATGGTTCCTCGGTGTGACCCTCAAGTCACTTGCCCCTCAAAGCACGCCCCGCAAGGCACCGCAAGACTCCACTCTCAAGTGAGGTAACTCAATGACACGCGCAATCCAATAGAGTTGCTTTTGGCGTCCCGCCGAGGAAAGCACAAGAACCTCTTACAAACAACCGGAGGTGGCCAAGAACAATCACCTTCTCTTGCCAACGCCTCCAACAATCTCCAAGCCGGCTAGGAGCGGTACCCTCCAAGAGTAACAAGAAATCCACCGGCTATACCACCCACAAGTGCCACTAGATGCCCTCAAGCTATGCAATGCACTTTGGGATTACTCAATCTCACTTATGATTTGCAATCACTCAAGAGAGATGAGTGGGAGGAGATGCTCTAGCTCAAAGGATGAACAAGAATGTTAGAAATCACTAGTTACCTCCCCAAGGGCCGGCCAACGAGTATTTATAAGCATCCCATCCAAATAGAGCCGTTATACCCCTTCACTGGGTTCTGTCGGGATGACCGGACGCGCCGGTCATAACTGACCGGACGCGCTCAACCGCGTCCGATCTTCCAACGGTCACTGCGCCAACGGTCAAACCCCATGACCGGACGCGCCTCTCAAAACGACCGGACGCGCTCAACCGCGTCCGATCCTCCAACGGTCACTGACCCTCAACGGTCAAACCAACGACCGGACGCGCCCTAGGCAACGACCGGACGCGCCTGTCAAACGACCGGACGCGCTGCTTCGAATGACCGGACGCACCGATCGCAAAGCATCGCGCGCCCGCGAAGTAACGACCGGACGCGCTCCTCGCAACGACCGGACGCGACAGTGCCAGCGTCCGGTCGGAGTCCAGTAAGCTCCTTCAACGATCGGACGTATCGGAGCCGTGGTCACCGTTTTAATCAAGGCTTAACATCCTTCGGTGTGAAAAATGGCTCAAATTGTGTTCAATCATGTTGGGGGCAAGCCACCGTTCTTTGATGGTGTTAGTTCTTTTGCTCATTGGAAGAGAAAGATGACAATGTACCTTGGTTCTATTCATGAGAAAGTATTGCAAGTCACCGAGAATGATTTTGCTATCATTGATCCCAATCATCTCACCGATGAAGATAGAGCAAATAGAACATGCAATAGAATGACTCTCAATACACTCTACAATGGTATTGACACAAAAGTGTTTGAGGGCATCAAAGATTTGGAATTGGCTAGTGAAGTATGGACAAGGTTGAGTGAGACATATGAAGGCACTAAGGTTGTGAAGAGTGCCAAGCTATATGGGCTCAAGAGTGAGTTTGAGAACTTCAAGAAAAAGGATGATGAAACAATCATTGAAATGTTTCATAGATTGCAAGTGATAGTCAATGATCTCAAGAGCTTAGGGCACAAGACTCAAGATCAAGATTTTTGTCACAAGTTCTTATTGAGCTTACCTAGAAGATTCAAGATGTTGATCATGATGTTGCAAAGAGATGGGCTTGAAGCAATGAAGCCTAATGATTTGCTTGGTGAAGTATTAACCTATGACAAATATGATCAAGATGTTGATGACAAGGAGAAGGTGGAAGATGAAAAGAAGAAGAAGACCGTGGCGTTCAAGGCCATCTCCTCCAAGGGCAAAGCTACCATCATTGAAGAAGAAGACAATAGTAAAGATGAAGATTATGAAATTGATGATGAGGCATTTGCTTTTGTAGTCAAGAAAATGGGTCACATGTTCATTAAGAGAAGAGGCTTCAAAAAGAGAAATGACAACTTCAAGAGCAATGAGCAACAAAGGAGGTGCTTCAATTGTGATAGCACCGAACATCTTCAAGCCGAATGTCCCTATGATAAGAAGAAGAACAACAAGAGGGGCAAGTTTGAGAAGAAAAAGAAAGAAGCCAAGATAACATTCAAGAAAGGCAAGAATGGAGCCTATGTGGCCACTTGGGAAAGTGATGATGATGAAGAAGAAGAAGAATCATCCAACAAGGCTTTTGCTTCCATTGCTATCAACAAGAAGCCTTTACTATTTGATTCATCCTCTTCATGCTTCATGGCCAAAGAAGCTAAGGTATTATATGATGAAAGTGATGATGAAAGTGAAATGGAATATGTTCATGATAGTGATAATGATAAATATGATAATGAAAATGATGATGATGATGAACCAACTAAAGAACAACTATATGACTTGTTGCAACAAACTAGAGACATAGCTATTGCCAAGAACAAGGAGTGCAAGAAGCTTTCAATGAAAGTAGCAATACTTGAGAAAGTTCTTGGTGAGCTTAAGACCACTCATGAGAGTCTAGTGGAAGACCATGAGGATCTTGGTAAGGCTCATTCCAAGCTTGAAAAGGCTCACTCATTGCTACTTGAGCAACAAGAAAAGAAGGAGGTTGTTGTATCATGTGATATAGGTGTTACATGTGATATAATTGATGAATCCTTTAATAAACCTATCATCATGTCAAATACTAACCCTTCTTGTAGCTCTTCATCCACCACCACCAACTCTACCTCTACTACTAGTGATGGTTTCACCTGTGATGCCTCACTAATGGTTGAGAATGAGACTCTCAAGAGAGAGGTGGATGAGCTCACTCACGCCCTAGGCAAGGCCTATGGTGGTGAGGCCCGCTTGCTTAAGTGCTTGGGTAGCCAAAGGTTCTCTCTTAACAAAGAGGGATTGGGCTACACCCCCAAGAAAGGCAAGTCGGCCTTTGCAACTCCAAAGCCTAGCTTTGTGAAGGGCAATGGTCGGTTTTGCAATAGATGTAAGCAAGTTGGGCACCTAGAGCATAATTGCAATAAAAAGAACCAAAGCAAGAACCTTGTTAATGCTATACCTTTTGATTCTTGCTATGTGCTTACCAAGGGTGTGAAGGGTGTGCAAGCTAAGTTTGTTGGTACACCAATTGTGGGCCCAAAGAAGAAGGCTATTTGGGTACCAAAGAGCTTAGTTACTAACCTACAAGGACCCAAGCAAAAATGAGTACCTAAGCTTCATTGATTTGCTTGTAGGTCAATTACAAAGCCGGAGGAAGGCATTGGATTATTGATAGTGGGTGCACTCAACACATGACCGGTACATCAAGAATGTTTGATTCATTCAATGACAATAATAGTGGTGTTGATTCTATCACATTTGGCAATAACAAGAAAGGCAAGGTTATTGGCTTGGGCAAGATTGCAATATCAAATGATATGAGTATCTCCAATGTGTTGCTAGTTGAAAGTTTGGATTTCAATCTTCTATCCGTGGCACAAATATGTGATCTAGGCTATAAATGCATCTTTGGGGTTGATGATGTGGAAGTTATTAGTGTGGATGGTTCAAATGTGGCATTCAAGGGATTTAGATATGAGAATCTCTACCTAGTTGACTTCAATGCTAGAGAAACTTCTTTGACAACTTGCTTAGTCTCCAAATCAAGTATGGGTTGGCTTTGGCATAGAAGGCTTGGTCATGTTGGTATGAAACAATTGAAGAAGCTTACAACTCACAATCTTGTCAATGGTTTGAAAGATGTTGAATTTGAGAAGAATAAGCTTTGTAGTGCGTGTCAAGCCGGGAAGCAAGTTGGAAGCTCACATCCAAAGAAGAGTACAATGAGCACATGCAAAGCATTTGAGTTGATGCACATGGATCTATTTGGACCAACAATATATACAAGCATAGGCGGCAACAAGTATGGCTTTGTCATAGTGGATGACTTCACAAGATTCACATGGGTATTCTTTCTTAGTGACAAAAGTGAAGTGTTTGACACCTTCAAGACATTTCTCACTAGAGTTCACAATGAGTTTGAGATTAGAATCAAGAAAGTGAGAAGTGACAATGGAAGTGAGTTCAAGAATACAAGAATTGAAGAACTTTGTGATCATTATGGTATTGGACATCAATTCTCGGCCAAGTACACTCCACAATCAAATGGCTTAGTTGAGAGGAAGAATAGAACATTGCTTGATATGGCTAGATCAATGCTTCATGAGTACAATGTGAGTCAATCTTTTTGGGATGAAGCAATCAATACCGCTTGCTACTACATCAATAGACTATATTGTCATCCATTGCTAGAGAAGACCCCATATGAGTTACTTCATGGAAGAAAGCCAAATATTTCTTACTTTAGGGTGTTTGGTTGCAAATGCTATATCTTGAAGAAGGGCACTAGATTGGGAAAGTTTGACAAAAGATGTGATGAGGGGTTCCTACTTGGTTATTCAACTACAAGCAAAGCTTATAGAGTTTGGAACAACTCAAGTGGCATTCTAGAAGAAGTCCATGATGTGCAATTTGATGAAACCAATGGGTCACAAGATGAAGAAGAGAATCTAGATGATGTTAGTGGAACTCTATTGGTGGAAGCAATGAAGAACATGGACATTGGGGACATTAGAGCAAAGCAAGTTATTGATATTCAAGATGATGATAAAGATCAAGTGCTCAATTCTCCATTCAAGCTAGCTAGTGACTCTCAAGTGCAAGTACAAGGTGCTAGTTCATCTCATCAAGATACATCAAGTGATCAACCAAGCTCAAGCAATCAAGTGCAAGTACTCCAACCACAACATGTTGCAAGAGATCACCCCATTGATAGTGTTATTGGTGATATCAGAAGTGGTGTGCAAACAAGATCAAGATTGACTATGTTTTGTGAGCATGCATCATTTGTGTCAACCATAGAACCAAAGAAGATAGAAGAAGCTTTGAGGGATGCCGATTGGATCATGGCTATGCAAGAAGAGTTAAACAATTTCACAAGAAATGATGTTTGGGAATTGGTAGAAAGGCCAAATGACTACAATGTGATTGGAACCAAATGGGTGTTCAAAAACAAGCAAGATCAAGATGGCATTGTAGTGAGAAACAAAGCAAGACTAGTTGCTCAAGGTTACACTCAAGTTGAAGGTCTTGACTATGATGAGACATATGCTCCCATGGCAAGATTGGAGGCAATAAGGATTCTATTGGCTTATGCTTGTGCACATAATATCAAACTATATCAAATGGATGTCAAAAGTGCATTTCTCAATGGGATTATCAATGAGTTAGTCTTTGTTGAGCAACCGCCTGGATTTGAAGATGACAAGAAACCCAACCATGTGTACAAGTTGAAGAAGGCTTTATATGGCTTAAAGCAAGCACCTAGAGCATGGTATGAGAGGCTAAGGGATTTCCTTCTCTCTAAGGGATTCAAAATGGGCAAGGTTGATACTACTCTATTCACCAAGAAGATTGGAAATGATCTATTCATAGTGCAAATATATGTTGATGACATCATCTTTGGATCAACCGATCAAGCTTATTGTGATGAATTTGGTGCTATGATGGCCAAAGAGTTTGAAATGTCTATGATTGGTGAACTTAGCTACTTCCTTGGTCTCCAAGTCAAGCAATTGAAGAATGGAACATTTGTGAGTCAAGGGAAATACATAAGGGACATGTTGAAGAAGTTTGGAATGCAAGATGCAAAGCCAATTTCAACTCCAATGGGCACAAATGGAAATTTGGATAGTGATCTTGATGGCAAAATGGTGAATCAAAAGGAATATCGGTCTTTGATTGGAAGTCTACTCTATGTCACCGCATCAAGGCCGGATGTCATGTTTAGTGTTTGCATGTGTGCTAGATATCAAGCCTCACCTAGAGAGAGTCATCTCACGGCCGCAAAAAGAATATTGAGGTACTTGAAGCAAACAAGAGATGTTGGACTATGGTATCCCAAGGGGTCAAAGTTTGAATTGATTGGATATTCGGACTCCGACTATGGGGGTTGCAAGATCAATAGAAAGAGCACAAGTGGCACATGTCAATTACTTGGAAGATCACTCGTGTCATGGTCCTCAAAGAAACAAAATAGTGTGGCAATCTCTACCGCCGAAGCCGAATATGTGAGTGCGGGGAGTTGTTGTGCACAATTGCTATGGATGAAATCAACTTTGAAGGATTATGGCTTCAACTTCAAGAATGTGCCATTGCTATGTGATAATGAGAGTGCAATCAAGATGATACAAAACCCGGTTCAACATGGAAGAACAAAGCATATTGACATAAGACACCATTTCATTAGAGATCATCAACAAAAGGGAGATATTGCCATTGAAAGTGTTGGCACCGATGATCAACTTGCCGATATTCTCACTAAGCCACTTGATGAAAAGAGGTTTTGCAAGCTAAGGAATGAATTGAACATTCTTGATTTCTCAAACATGAGTTGAATGCACCCCACCCACTTATTGACATGCCTCTCCTTCGACATTGCAAGGTAAAATTGATTGACATGTCTTTCATCCTATGCTAAGGACTTGATAGAGCATGTAGACATAATAAGTGGTATGCATAAGCATTCATGATAAATCAAATGAATTTGATGGTTATATGTTACCACTATTGCTTCTATGCTTATTTTGGTCTAGTGGTGGCATATGACATGTTTGTGAGCTTGTAAACCTAGTGTTGAATCTAGAAGATTTGCTATAAATGTTTAATTCAACATAGGCAAGATAACCCTTATTTTGAGGAGTGAAGAAGCTTGTCTTTGGTTCAAATCGAATTAAATATCTTTGGCAAGTATTCTAGGTTAAACCAAATTTGATAAATTTTTTTTAACCTTACATGTGGTATCGAATTAATTTCAAACTACTCCATCAAACACTTTTTCTTCTCTCCACAATTTGATCCCTTTTTGGGTAAGTTGTTGACAAAGGGGGAGAGAAAAAGATGATTCAACTTGATAAAGGGGTAAATAAAATTTATGATGAGAAAAAGATGATTCAACTTGATAAAGGGGTAAATAAAATTTGTTGATGCACACAAGTAGGGGGAGCAAGCTCATAAACAAAGTTGTTGCATTTGTTTGTGCATTCTCATATGACTTGCTCATTGCACATGTATTTAAATTCAATATACATGCTTGTGTGGTGCAATGCTAGTATAGAAATTGGATGATGAAATGATCTACTAGCATGCATAGGAATAGTTTACATGTGGTATCTAGACTTGCCTAAAGCTTTACAAGTGGTTAGCTTTACAAGTGGTCCAAGAACCTTTACATATAATGTTGATCTCACGGGGTTCTTGAGTTTTGATGGATGTCTAGTTACTTCATGATGCTAAGGATGGTGTAAAAGGCAACTCCGATTGGTATCACGCTTCAAAGGTCCATTTCTTACACCATAGCATCATTTTGGTAGAATTACTCTCCCAACACTTCTATCCATGCATATGTGCAAAGCTTTCAATCCAAACTCTATGCACATATGTAGGGGGAGCTAATGCTACCAAAACCGAGCTTGTGATAATTGTCCAAACTTTACTTATGAGCAAAATGATTGGACAAGTATGACAAGTTCAAAACTTTTATTATCAAAATCATCTTTGTGAGGGTTGTCATCAATTACCAAAAAGGGGGAGATTGAAAGTCCCTAGTTTGGTTTTGACTAATTGATGAAACCTAGGACTAACCTTTGTATCTAAGTGGATGATTTAGATAAAGGTGGTCATTGCATATGAGACATGACATTGACTCATGTGACCAAGATGATGAAGACCAAGATGAGGCTTGGCTCGATGGACCGGTTGTGAAGGTGAAGGGCAAGTCGAGGCTTCGAAGCGAAGGACCATGCGATGGTGAAGCTTGATCAAGACTTAGCGCCGACGGACCGATGCAACGGTGAAGAGCAAGTGAAGTCAAGGTCGATGGATCGAGACGGTCATGTGATGATATGAAGTGGATCATATCATTTGGAGAAACAAAATGGGCTCAAGGCAAAGGTATAACCATAGGGCCATTTTGTTTTACACTCAAGACACCATAGAGGGTGTGAGTGGTTTAGGATCGATAGCCGAACTATTAAGAGGGGAAATCTTATCGGTTATTCGATGCACGGGTGCCACTAGGTGAATTCATGAAGTGCATTGCATGTAGGGCCTAGTGAGCTAATTGGAAAACCTTTGAAAATGATTGAGAAAATGCTAACACACAAGCACATGGAGATGTACACTTGATGGTGTTGGCACATTTGCAAAGGTGGCGTTGGTCGCGCTGTGGTTTGCGGGTAGAGAGGGGTTTGGGTTCCTCTCTCCCTCCCGCCGAGCTTGCGAGCGCGGGATTCAGGCGTTTTCGAGGAGTTGAAAAGCCTATTTTCCACTACGCCGGAAGTCGGAAAAGAAACGGAGGCGAACGGAGGTCATAGAGTTGACCGGACGCTGCACCGGACGCGGTCATGGTATGACCGGACGCGTCCGGTCAGTACAGCGCGGTTTCAGGCGCGCGGGTGCTAGGGTTTGCTACCGGCGCGTCCGGTCACTCGCGGGACCGGCGCGTCCGGTCATGCACCCAGAAGGAACTGAGGTTCACAGAGGACGATCGGACGCGGGGCGCGTCCGGTCACACATGATCGGACGCGTCGGTCCCGCGAGTGACCGGACGCGCCGGTAGCAAACCCTAGCACCCGCGCGCCTGAAACCGCGCTGTACTGACCGGACGCGTCCGGTGCAGCGTCCGGTCAACTCTATGACCTCCGTTCGCCTCCGTTTCTTTTCCGACTTCCGGCGTAGTGGAAAATAGGCTTTTCAACTCCTCGAAAACGCCTGAATCCCGCGCTCGCAAGCTCGGCGGGAGGGAGAGAGGAACCCAAACCCCTCTCTACCCGCAAACCACAGCGCGACCAACGCCACCTTTGCAAATGTGCCAACACCATCAAGTGTACATCTCCATGTGCTTGTGTGTTAGCATTTTCTCAATCATTTTCAAAGGTTTTCCAATTAGCTCACTAGGCCCTACATGCAATGCACTTCATGAATTCACCTAGTGGCACCCGTGCATCGAATAACCGATAAGATTTCCCCTCTTAATAGTTCGGCTATCGATCCTAAACCACTCACACCCTCTATGGTGTCTTGAGTGTAAAACAAAATAGCCCTATGGTTATACCTTTGCCTTGAGCCCATTTTGTTTCTCCAAATGATATGATCCACTTCATATCATCACATGACCGTCTCGATCCATCGACCTTGACTTCACTTGCTCTTCACCGTTGCATCGGTCCGTCGGCGCTAAGTCTTGCTCAAGCTTCACCATCGCATGGTCCTTCGCTTCGAAGCCTCGACTTGCCCTTCACCTTCACAACCGGTCCATCGAGCCAAGCCTCATCTTGGTCTTCATCATCTTGGTCACATGAGTCAATGTCATGTCTCATATGCAATGACCACCTTTATCTAAATCATCCACTTAGATACAAAGGTTAGTCCTAGGTTTCATCAATTAGCCAAAACCAAACTAGGGACTTTCAGCAGCACCTGATGCCGCTGCTCATGCGCTCTCAGGGCTGACATTCTCCCTCATTGATGACATCCTCCGCGCTACAGCTACATCCACGGATGCCCAGCAGCTCCTCCACTGCCTGCAGGCTAGTGAGCTGCAGCCACAGTGGCATCTAGACGATGACCTCCTTCTCTACGGTACTCGCATCTTCGTCCCCAACCACGACGACCTGTGCCACCTGGTGCTCCTTTTGGCTTATTCAGCGGGCCATGAGGGAGTCCAAAAGACATTGTACAGGCTGTGCACCGACTTCTACATTCCAGGTGACTGTGCCCTTATCCAAGATTGGGTGCGGACGTGCGGCACATGCCAGCGGAACAAGACGGAGTCGCTGCAGGCCGCCGCTGCAGCCCTCAATGTTCTATCCCACGTTTGGGTGGATATTTCCATGGACTTCATCGAGGGCCTGCCCAAGGGCAGTGGCAAGTCCATCATCCTCGTGGTGGTCGACCGCTTCTCCAAGTACGCGCACTTCATCGCCCTCGGCCACCCCATCACCACCGCCTTCGTCGCACGTGTTTTCTTCGACGGCATCGTCGGGCTGCATGGGTTCCCGTCCTCCATTGTCAGCAATTGGGACCATGTGTTCACTGGTCATATGTGACACGACCTCTTCAAGATGGTCGGTGTGACCTTGCGCATGAGCACGACTTTCCACCTGCAGACGGGCAGCCAGTCTGAGGTGGTCAACAAGGTGATTGCTATGTATCTACGCTGTGTTACAGGTGATCGCCCGCGTGCTTGGGTGGACTAGTTGCCATGGGTAGAATACTGCTACAACACCTCCTTTCATACAGCACTCCGTACCACTCCATTCGAGGTAGTCTACGGGCGCCCGCCCCCGCCGATGCTACCTTACAAGCCGGGGTCGACGCGGATAGACATGGTCGACACGCTCGTCCGTAGCCAGGATGAAGTGCTCTCTGAGGTCCGACAACGCCTTCTTCAAGCACAGCAGCTGTCCAAGAAGTACTACGACGCCACCCACCATGACTTAGAGTTTGATGTCGGCGACTAGGTCTGGCTATGCCTGCTTCATCGGACTGCACAGTCATTACAGCCACGGGCCAAAGGGTACCTTGGCCCTCGTTACGTCGGTCCTTTCCAAGTGCTGGAACGCATTAGCAAGCTTGCCTACCAGCTGCAGCTTCTGAAAGGCGCACACCTGCATGATGTCTTCCACGTGAGTTTGCTCAAACACCACAAGGGTGACCCTCCTGCTGTACCAGCTGCTCTACCGCCTATGTTAGATGGTCGACTTCTTCCTACTCCCGAGCGCGCCCTCCGTGCTCAACTCTGGCAAGGCGTCTGGCAGGTCCTTATCCAATGGCATGGCCTGCTCAAGGAAGAAGCTACCTGGGAGCTCCTTGATGACTTCAAAGGCCTCTACCCTGACTTCTAGCTCGAGGACGAGTTGTTTGCGCAGGCGGGGAGAGATGTTATGACTGGTGCCCACTACACTAGGCGTAGGCCCATTAGTGGCTAGGAGGCGCAGGCTGTTAGAGGGGCTGATAGCCCAATTTATTATTATTTGCTTTTATTAGAAAGAGAGAATTTGTTCCTTAATTATAGGATCTCTTAGGAGAGGTTAAATATCAGATGGTTCTGCCACATAAGCATTGAATCCGGATGGGTGTGTCATGTACTGCCATAATCACGTTTAGTTCATGACGCGACATTCACGTAGTTGTCTTATCCATTCTTTTCGTTTTGAGTCGTAGTAGAAGCTATGGGCACCGCTTGTTCGATCGTGGGATGGTGCGATCTTATAGGGAGTGGTTTGCATGGTGTTGTGTTCTCTGTGGCTGTAAGTCACTCTTTACTTTGTATAAATTGTGATCAATAGAGTCTGAAAAAGCTGCGCTGTTGCAGCACCAAAACTTCTATGCCACTGATCATGTGCGCTTGTGTTCACCGTTTCTGATCACCTTCCTCCTCTCCGGTGAGAGATTCGAGCGAGAGGGAGTCATCACATGATGCAGGAGGGAAAAATAGCATGTAAACAAGAGAATAATGGAAAAAGTGATGCATGATTTTTCACCTTGCGTAAGTTGATGGGGTCTTGTGTCAGTTTCCTCCCACAACATGTACGTACGAAGTGGTCAGGGCTTAAATGTCAAGCAGTTCGACCAGCAGCATTAGAAGAATGGGAGGATTGATAGTAGAATGACGTTGAAAAATTCCTCAATAATACATGCATGTTTGCTCGTAATGTGTAACTCAGATGACATGAACCTTAGTTTATTTGGGGAATTCGAGGATAACCACTGCTAGGAGGAAGGTCGGGCAAAGTCGGCGTGGAGGGAGACTAGAGCATTTGGGGAATTGGATTCGGGGCGAGGTTTTACTCCTCAGCGCTTTGTTGTTGAAGAAGGGGGAATTAGGAGATAGAATTGTCTTGTTATTGCCTGCCCTTCCATGGCTCATTACAGAGTATAAATAGGCTATCGAAGACAATGAGTGTCCTAATTCCTAGCTCATTGAATTCCAGCATAGCCATTAATCACCTAAATCCCAACCTAGCCACTAATCTCTGTTGAATCAGTGCTGATCAAATCTGGCCGTGATAACTGCGCCCCCTCTGGTCACCATGTAGCCGATCACCATGCAACCCCTCGGCTGCCCCACATGACATTTCTCCCCCCTTTCAGAGCAGCTTACCCACGAGCTGTCGTAGATGCAACCTAAGGTTAAGCCTTTTACATCTCGGCTTACCTTTGTTATTTAAAAGTAAAATATGAAATAAATTTAAACTACAAACTAAAATATGAAAGAAATTTGAACTGTAACTATGTCCTCCTAAATCCCATGGAAAAAGCCCAACTGCTGACTTCATGTGAGATGAAGAGGAGAGGATGTACCAACCCACTAGCCCACTGGGCGCCACCAAGGCGTGTGCCAAAACAAGAACTGAAACAGCTAGCTGCTACATTGCTCTGGTCATTTGCCAGGCCTGGAGGCCCCATCCCCAGACCTCTTTCACTGGGAGCCATAGGTCGCATAGGCGAGGTCGAGTGGTTGAACATGCAATGCAGCGACGAGCTGAGCAGCATGTGCATCTTCCGCACCACCCGACGGACAAGGAACCCTTGCCCTGCTGCTTGTAGGCGTACCACTGCCTACTCCTCTGATGATGACCACGTGATGGACCTAGAGGTAACAGCCAGACACTTCTCCTGACGTAGAGACTGCACCCGCAGGCGTGCCAGGAGTCCACGTGCTGTTGCCTATAGGCGTAGTGCCGCAAGGGCATGTTCCAACGCCTTGAGCAACACCACTAACCGATCCAGCATGGTGGACATATGACGGAGCAACTCAGACATGTAACGATGTCCATCAAGGAGGATGTGAAAGTTGTCGGTAGCAGAAGCCACAGGCTTGGATCGAAACCAAGGCAAGTGGATTCCAGATGCGATGAACCTTAGTTCATTTGGGGTGGAGGATAACCATTGCCAGGAGGAAGGCCGAGCAAAATCGATGTGGAGGGAGACTAGAACATTTGGGGGAATTGGATTCGGGCCGAGGTTTTACCCCTCAGTGCCCTGTTGTTGAAGAAGGGGAAATTGGGAGATAGGATTGTCTTGTTATTGGCTTATTGCTTGCCCTTCCATGGCTTATTACAGAGTATAAATGAGCTACCGGAGATAATGAGTCTCCTAATTTCTAGTTCCCTGAATTCTAGTCTAGCCATTAATCACCTAAGTTCCAGCCTAGCCACTAACATGTGCTGAATCAGTGCTAATCAAATCTGGCCGCGGTAACTGCGCCCCCTCCGGTCACCATGCAGCCAGTCACCATGCAACACCCCGGCTGCCCCACATGACATCAGAGCAATGCAAGGCCGGCCGATATAATATTATACTGGGAGGTTTGCCTATAAGGTCCTCTTCACTAACATTTTTTTGTCAAGCCCACACACAAATGCCTTTATATGCATATTCAAAGAACTTTGATTAAAAGTAGAAAAAAAAAATGATGGACAAAATAAACATGAGTTGCATGCACGGAATGCATCTTTTATATTACTCACTGTCGTGTTTGTCAAATCTCCTCCATCTGATCAAGCAACAGATGAACCATTGTTATTTGATTCACAAGTACCTAAAAACAAACATGCAAATCAGGTCTAAAAAATACATCACTGATCTCCTTTACTATATTATTCACAAGGCATTGTTCTACTATTATGTTAGAATAAAGTATAGATAGGTACAATATAATTGGGAATAGAGTCCTAAAGATAATTGTAGGTTTAGGAATAGTATTCTACTCCAAAGTAGATTTAGATCCTACTCAATCATAGGACATGTATCAACCGGACTATATAATGAACACAAGCGGCAACCTAAGGGTAATCTAGGCCATTCTAGTTATTTTTTACAAATATAATCCCCACTCCCTTAATAGAAGGTCAGCATTTAATTTAAAATGAAGTAACAAAATCAAAAGAAACATCCCTTCAATTGAATTTAACAGTTATTTAGTTAAATAAATACACCTTGAATCATATGAAAAGTGACAGAGGATCACACAGGACTTATGACCACCACTGAAATGAATCAATGAACAAATCACTTATGCTCTGTTTACTTTCAACTTACAACGGATTTTATATAAAAAACAAAGAAACCTAACAACATAAATTTGGACACTACAAAGACAGTGTTTTGTGAAAGAACACCACCACACGAAGAAAGAAGTATGAAAGTAGAGATATTATAAAGTAATAAAATGATACTTTGAACTGTATACCTGGTGATTTATTTTTCAAGCATGACTGTAGAACTCAACAAATCCATATGACCAGAAAAATTTTCAAGCACTTTTTCAGCTGCAGTATGACTGTAGAACTCAACAAATCCGTATCCTGGAGACCGTCCAGATTGCTTACGGCGAATAACTCAGTTGCCACAACCTGTATATAGGGCGCGTTTAGTACCGAAAATTTTTGGCTTTTGGCTACTGTAGCACTTTCGTTTGTATTTGGCAAAAGTTATCCAATTATGGACTATTTAGGCTTAAAAGATTCGTCTCGCTAATTACAGGCAAACTGTGCAATTAGTTATTTTTTTACCTATATTTAATGCTTCATGCATGTGTCGCAAGATTTGATGTGACGGAGAATCTTGAAATTTTTTGGTTTTTGGGTGGGATCTAAACAGGGCCATAGAACGTATTATTAGCTATTATGACCTATATACATATATTACTGCAAGTTTGGACTTTTGGGTATATATACGAATCCGATTCCGATCCAAATAGAGAGGAAAGAAAATGTAGAACTGCATCACAAGATAGCTAGGTATTCACGTCTCAAAAAAAAAAAGATAGCTAGGTTTTCACTTAAACGCACCAAATTATTAAGTATCCCCTGCTTGCTCATGCGCAGCCAGATCGAGAAAAATGGGACAGAACATTTTGCGTTTTGGAAACGAACGAACGCATCGACAGATAATTAAATTGTAATTTTCAGTTACGTTGGCGGCCGGATCGGATCGGATGATATTTGTCACGTCAAATCAAAAGAGAAAGATGCATGCAAATTAAAGGAAGGAGCGCTGATCAGATCGGCTCGGTGACAAACAGCACGGCCGTGGCAAATTAAGATCGATCAGGGCTTGCGAGTTGCCGTACGTGCTCACCTCGATCGGCGGTGTCGCGGAAGCAGCTGTGGATCGGAGGTACATCTCGTCCATCCAGTCCAGTCGTAATGGAGGTTGCTGACCCAGATCCATGGTCTTGTTCTCCTCCTGCCCGGCCTTACGCGGCGCGGGGGAGCCCAGGGCAGCCGCCGCCGCCGCGCGCGAACTGGGCGGCGTGCCGATCGGATCGTATAGGGAGAAGAGGTGCTATAGAGATTAGAGAGAGAGAATTTGGAGGCGACTGGAGGGAGGCGGTAGTGGGTTTCCATTCTACCCTGCTATATATGGGCTGGCCTGTAGGATTATGCAGGCTGACGGAGCGGGCCGGCCCAGAGGGCTGGCGGCGTGGCCCGCGCAACTTGCAAGCCCAGACGTGGCCCAACACAGTGCTCAAGAGAAGACAACCACTACCGTCCCTACTCCCTCCCGGCGCTATCCCTCCCCTCCCCTCCCCACTCCGACACCCAGCCGGGCGCCGGCGAACCCTAACCCTACCCAATGTCCTCGCCGCCGCCGCCGCCCATGGCCGCGGAGGACGAGGCGCGCGACTGGGCGGAGATGCCGTCGGACGCGCTGGCGGCCGTGTTCGCGAAGCTGGACGTGGCGGAGATCCTGCACGGGGCCGGGCTGGTCTGCCGCGCCTGGCGCCGCCTCGCGGCCTCGGACCCCACGCTGTGGCGCCGCGTCGACATGACCTACCAGGAGGACCAGCTGCAGGCCGAGGAGGTCGAGGCCATGGCGCGCGCCGCCGTCGACCGCTCCGCGGGCACCATGGAGGCGTTCGGGGCCGAGACCTTCGTCAACGACGAGCTCCTACGCTACATCTCTCAGAGGTCGGGGAAGCTTTACCAACTCCGTTTCAATTTTTCGTTTTTTGTTGTTAAAAATGATGGATGGACACACAGGCTCTAGCTAATTCGTGGTTCGTACTCACTGTGCATGATTACTGCAACCAATTTTGAGGAAATGTTTAATCTTTCTACAGTTTTAGAGCATTCTTTAGCTAAACGTACGATTCCACCTCGAGCTACATTTTCAGCAGAATGTTGAGGAAATGTTTTATCTTTCTGCATTTCTTTAGAGCATTCTTAGCTAAACGTACGATTCCACCTCAAGCTAGATGTAGAGCAGAGTGTTGGTCTTCCTCCGTCTGCCTATTTGTGTACAGGATTTGGTTACTTAGGATAAAATGACATGCTGTGAGTAGGTTTATCAGTCTAGAGCTCGGCTCGGTGCTCTAAAGGAACCGTGAGTCAGTTGCAATCAGATCCGTTGGGATTAGGCAGAATTCGCTATTCATGTGCTATTTCATAGGATATAGAAATTGAATATCTTTGACACAACAACAACAACAACATAGCCTTTTGTCCCAAGCAAGTTGGGGTAGGCTAGAGATGAAACCCAAAAGAGACGAGAAACAGGGAGACACATAAAGGGACATAAAGGGCACAAGACAAAAAAAGGTCACGGTTCAGGCACGTTGATCGCTAATCTCCAAGCGCTCCTGTCCATAGCTAAATCCTTGGAGATATTCCACTCCTTAAGATCTCTCTTAACGGACTCGTCCCAAGTTAGTTTAGGTCGACCTCTACCGTTCTTTACATTATCGGCCCGCTTTAGAACTCCACTACGCACCGGCGCCTCAGGAGGCCTCCGTTGGACATGTCCAAACCATCTCAACCGATGTTGAATCAATTTCTCCTCAATTGGTGCCACCCCAACCCTATCCCGAATATCGTCGTTCCGTACTCTATCCCTCCTTGTGTGCCCACAACACCAACGCAACATACGCATCTCCGCTACACTCAATTGCTGGACATGTCGTCTTTTTGTAGGCCAACACTCAGCACCATATAACATCGTCGGACGAATCGCCGTCCTATAGAACTTACCTTTCAGCTTCTGAGGCACCCTTTTGTCACAGAGAACGCCAGAAGCTTGACGCCATTTCAACCAGCCGGCTGAAATTCTATGCCTAACATCTTCATCAATGTCTCCATCCTTTTGTAGCATCGACCCTAAATACCGAAAAGTATCCTTCTTGGCCACCACTTGCCCATCGAGGCTAACGTCTCCCTCCTCGTGCCTAGTCGCGCTGAAATCGCACCTCATGTACTCGGTCTTAGTCCTACTAAGTCTGAACCCTTTCGACTCTAACGTGTGCCTCCATAGTTCTAACTTCCTATTAACCCCCGCCCTACTGTCGTCAACTAGCACTACATCATCAGCAAAGAGCATACACCAAGGGATATCACCTTGTATGTCCCTTGTGACCTCATCCATCACCAAAGCAAATAAATAAGGGCTCAAAGCTGACCCCTGATGCAGTCCTATTTTAATTGGAAAGTCACTGGTGTCGCCATCACATGTTCGGACAAACGTCACCACATCCCGGTACATATCCTTGATGAGGGTAACGTACTTAGTTGGGACTTTGTGCTTTTCCAAGGCCCACCACATGACATTTCTCGGTGCTTTGTCATATGCCTTCTCGAGGTCAATAAAGACCATGTGCAAGTCCTTCTTCTGCTCCCTATATCTCTCCATCAATTGTCGTAATAAGAAAATCGCCTCCATGGTCGACCTACCAGGCATGAACCCAAACTGATTTTGGGTCACATGTGTCACTCTCCTTAGGCGATGCTCGATAACCCTCTCCCAGAGCTTCATCGTATGACTCATCAACTTAATCCCACGGTAGTTAGTACAACTTTGAACATCTCCCTTGTTCTTGAAGATAGGTACTAATATACTTCTCCTTCATTCTACAGGCATCTTGTTTGACCGAAAAATTAGGTTAAAAAACTTAGTTAACCATACTATCGCTCTGGCGCCTAGGTATCTCCACACCTCAATGGGGATACCATCAGGGCCCATCGCTTTACCTCCCTTCATCCTCTTCAAAGCCTCTCCGATCTCTGCCTCATGAATTCTCCTCACAAAGCGTCTGTTGGTATCGTCAAATGAGTCGTCCAACTCAAGGGCAGGACCCTCATTCTCCCCATTAAACAGCTTGTCGAAGTACTCTCTCCATCTGTCCTTGATCTCCTCATCCTTCACCAGAAGTCGATCTGTCTCATCCTTGATGCATTTTATTTGGTTGATGTCCCTTGTCTTCCTCTCGCGGATTCTAGCCATCCTATAAATGTCCTTCTCCCTTTCCTTCGTGCCTAGCCGCTGATAAAGGCCATCATACGCCTGACCTTTTGCTACACTCACAGCTCGCTTTGCAACCCTCTTCGCTATTTTATAGCCCTCGATGTTGGCTACACTCTTGTCATGGTGGAGACGCTTGAAACACTCCTTCTTCTCCCTAATAGCCCTTTGCACCTCGTCATTCCACCATCATGTGTCTTTCGCTTCCCGTTTGCCTCCCCTACTCACGCCAAACACTTCCGAAGCCACCTTCCGGACACATGTTGCCATCCACATGTCGTCGGCATCTTCTCCTTCTTCCCAAGGTCCCTCATCTAACATCCTCTCCTTAAACGTCTGCGCTGCTTCCCCTCTAAGCTTCCACCACTTCGTTCTCGCAATCTTGGCCCGTTTGTCCCGGTGGACACGTACCCGAAATTGAATATCTTTGACATGGAAACTTATATCTTTCCAAAATTTTGTCTCAAAGGAAGAATTAACAGTTCTTCAATAAACTTGTAGGGTCCATGGTGTCTCTCAAAAACCTTCCTCTTGTAGTTGAAGCATTAGCCATAGCTGCTGGAATGAATCCAATTGCTAGCTGATGAACTTTTCTGCAGTTCATTCTTATGTCTTTGTCACCTTCGGCGAATGGCAAACTATCTTGTTGTCGCAGACTTCGTTGACCTTTATTCTTTTAGTAACCCTGTTTCATGCATTCTTGACAAGAAACATTCATGTAGTAGGCAGCAAGAGGACCCTGACTACGCAGATGGTAGTCATGGTTGGTACTGGGGTGAGGCTGTTCACCTTGACACCCCATATTGGGGAAATTAAAGGAGGGGTAGAGATGGGAAGGAAGATAACTCTTTGCTTAAGTTCAGGATTACATCTAGGTTTATATTAGCACCCAGTAAACTCTTTGCTTAAGTTCAGATAACCCTTTTTATTTATGAAGAAATAGGCATCCAAATTTGCATCGACAAGGACTTGAACTTGGTGGGCTGGGTGTACATCCATGCCTTCAACCGAGTAAACTCAGTTCATGTTCCTCCTCCTGCATATTCATAATAATAGCTTGATGTTGGATGTTGACTCGACAAATTTGATTGTGCCATGCAGCTTGATATTAGTCTAAAATCATTTACTAGAACTAGATTCAGCTTATATAGCTATCAAAGGAAAAGATCATGTAATTGAAGTGTCTGGTGCCAAATTATTACTATCATCTGTGATTATTTTCTTTCTCCTACTTGAAATTACTCGTGTCCTTTAGCATTGTGTAATTATCCAATGCTTGTAAATGAATTCTTAGTCAGAATTGATATTTTATTTTTGTTGTTTGTTTAGTGTTTTCTGTGTGCAACTGTTTCCTTCAAGTTCCACTAATTGAACTAGCTCACCTATAAATTTTTTGTGCTGCTGCATTGAATACATTTTTTGGACCCGGTACTAACTTTGATTTACAACAGTTACCAGTTTCTGCAAGTTTGAGTTCTCATTTATGCTGAGATCATGCTTATCCCTGTTAGAGGTGTTTTACTGTGGTTCGTTATCCTTGCTTTGTTTCAATCCTTTAGCAAGATGTGATACGTAGATTGTTTGTATAGAGTCAACTCACGCAGTATTGAGCTATTGATTTTTTTGTGGATTGTGTGTTGAATTTTGCCTCCTAATTAGGTTTAGATGATTTTTGATATATTGTTGTTGATTGATTTAAGAACTGGCATTGATTTTTACTGAAGTAGTAGCACAAGTTTTTATTCTGCCTGTTATGATATTAGAAATCAGCTTGGGTCTGACACCTGATTACTTGTGCATTCACTAAAAACAAACTCATCCAGATTTACCCATTCTGCATGCAGGGCCCCTTCATTGAAGAGCCTCCATCTCTGCTTGTGCCATCATGTCACTAATCAAGGTTTTGCAGAGGCAATTAATGGTTTCCATCAGCTCGAGGAGCTAGATGTTACATTCTGCTCATTGAATGGCAGCGTGTGTGAGACTGCTGGGAGAGCCTGCCCACAACTTAAATGCTTCAGGTTGAATGAGCGCTGGTCTATTCTTCAAAGTGAGTTTGCACCCTACGAGGGCATGGATGATGACACGGAAGCATTAGGGATCGCTAGCACCATGCCTGGGCTCCAAGAACTTCAGTTGATTGGTAACCAGCTGACCAATGACGGACTCATGGCAATCCTTGACCGTTGCCCTCGCCTTGAATCCCTTGACATTCGCCAGTGCTACAACATACAAATGGACGATGCGCTGAAATCGAAATGTGCTAGGATACGAGATCTGAAGCTTCCTCATGACTCCATCTCTGACTTCAGGTATCGGGCTTACATCGTCAGCATAGCTAACTCTGGCTCTGATTTTGAGTTGGATATGTATGATGATCTGCTGGATGTGGTCACTGAAGATGATGATGCTGATTTTGATGATATGGATGATTTCGATGACACAGTCTCAGATGGAGGCATGTACGATGATGACTTTGATATTTGAAGCAAGAAATTATTTGGAACAGCTTTTCGGTGCCCCATGTGAAGTGCTGTGAGTTGGAATGGTTTGGCATCCCCTTGTGTTTGAGATTCAGGTAGTTAGGATGGAATCTCCCTGATGTTTATACTTCTGCGCCTCTCCATTTGTTGTAAGAAGCTGGAGTAGCTAAAGTGGTTCTAATTGACGTAGACCGGTTGGATTTTTTTTATATTTTGATGAACCTTTTTAATTGATGTTTTAATAATATCTTAGGGCAAAAAAATGTATATATACCTCATGGCCATCTTAGAGATGTGAGTACATGTTAGTATGCACTATGGATCAAAACATGCCCTATGGATGTGTCAAATTTCAAAAAAAAAAATGAACAGCCAAAATACATTTTTTAAATTGGTTTTCATATTTTTACCGAGTACATGTTTTCACAGTATGTGGTTTTGCACCGTATATTTCGCCTGTCAAATTAACGCTCGGCCATTTTGACCGAGATGAGTATTGCCTCAGGACTCAGGTGATGCTAGGAAGCACTTCCATATGCTATATGTGATGCATATGATTTAGTGAGTGAGTAGGGTTTAAGCCCCTCTTGGTACTTCTCATGCTGGTTGCTTTTCAGCCACAGCTCCTCAGCCTACCAGTGATCGTCCCTCAAGGAGAGCCTACAAGCTCTCCTTCGTCTCCTCGGGCCACTCGTTCCTCTAGTCTAGTGGCTCAAGGGAGTGTGGTAGTGAGCTTAAGTTTGTCCTTAGCAAGATCTTCCTCAACCTCCTCTCTGATCCTCCTCCAGCTCCTCTAGTCTTCAGAGATCCCTTTGAACAGTATGATGAGCTGTAGCTGCCGCTGCTCGCTATTGATTCCGTGAGTGATGATGAGACCCTTGTGGCGGCTATGGCTCAGATGCATTCTCATGTCAAGTGCCTTGGTGGTGTGGTCAAATTTTGGGTTAAATCCTTGTATCGCACGTGTTTGTTGTTGTGTTTTCACTTGTCTCGCACTCCATTTCTCTCTTTTGCGTTGACATTTAGTATTTCCACTTCCACCTGATCTACTACCTCCATTTTCATTTACTTGTCATCGAATTTTTTACTGTAGCAATTTTGGCCATATGTTTTTTCTGCAAAAGATTTTTAGATACATCAAGTTTTCACATATATGATTCTTTATTAAACATACTTCATTTGTGTTATATACATTGAACAGATGGTCAAATTTGCTACAGTAAAAGATTGGTGGCAAGTAAATAAAAACGAAGGGAAGTATCTCTTAGCCACATTTTAGGCCTGGGGAAAGGTACAAAGGGGGTATGCTAACCTCAAGGAAGTGTGTGGTAATCGAGCAATCTATTTTTGGATCAGATTTGGTGTAGTCTAGAAGCGTTCAAATTTCCCAGGAAAACATAAAAACTGTAGGGAAACAAGAGGATTTCAGCCGTGCTACTTCTTTGAAGTATGAAAAAAAAATATTGTTTTAACCCTATTGATCCCCTCAGCCCCTCCCTCTAAGCCTTAAGCCTTGTTGATCCTTTCATCAATGGTCGGAGTAAGTTATTGGAGAAATGCAAGGTCATGGGCGAGCCTTGAAGAGGGATATAAAACTCAAGTATAACCAGACGTATAACATGACGTATAACATGCATAGCGTGGAAACCAGGACTCAGGTCCGTTTGGCAGAGTTATGCTCTCCGATTCTCTAGTTGTGCTCCTTGATTCTCTGGTGAAATGATTTTGAGACTGAAAATGATTCTCTTTGATTATTTAGCATAAACTCTTAAAATCACTATGAAGAATCACTTCACAGAATCAGGAGAAGCTATTTTTTCAGCTCTCAGCCTCTTAGTTCATTTCAGAGAATCACTTCACAAAATTAGTAGAGAATCACTTTACTCTGAAAAAACAGTTTGGCAGCAGAGGAGTGATTCTCTTCGAGAATCCGCTCCATGGAGCGCTCCCAAACGTATCCTCAGACATTCGCTGCGGCGCTAGGCTATAATATGGGCCGCTCCATCTGATTTTCCTTTCGGCTTTCGGCCCAAATGTCAATTTATCTCCTAGCTTTTACGACCAAAGTGCTCAATCTAGCCTTGCTTCCTTCACATTTTATTTACTGCCTTCCTTTGTTTTTTGATTTCTTGACTGACTTCAGTTAAATGATGTGCTCGCTTCTAGCTCGGTTTTGTGAAGACCTCACCAAACTTAGGACCTGAGCTAGAAAAACGAGCTTCTCCGGCTCCTGTGAACAGTCGCGCGTGAGAGAGGGAGATGAAGAGAGAGAGAAAACTGGCTCCGGCAGTGATCCGCGCAGGTGTCAGGGGAGCCGGAGCCCTCCCGGACGGGCCCTTATTTGTGTACTTGAATTGCAGTGTAAAAGTATACTACTCTGTCCCATATAAAGAGTCGTCGTGGGAAGCGTGCTGGTCAAACTTTCTTAACTTTGACTACGTTTGTAGAAAATACGTGCAACATTTATATCTTTAAATAAGTTTATTATGAAATTATATTCAAAGATCTACCTAATGATACTAATTATGTATCATAAATATTAATATTTTGTTAAATATATTTGGTCAAAGTTAAAAGCTGTTGATTTTTTTGGAAGCGAGAATGACTTTTTTTTTTATGGAGGAAGTACGACACAATTTCTGTCGACCCTAATAAATTAATTAAAAGCAACTGGATCTCCAACCGGCCGATCTGATGGTCGTGGTCAGTATGTGTGCGTGACACTACACAGCACACCGCCAGCAGTCCACTAGTACAGCAAGTGGAAGAAGAAAGAACCACAGAGGCGGCGCCCTGCCGTGTGCCCGACGATCGAGGCGACGAGACGTACGTGTGGTCGGCGGCGGATCGAGTCGCCGTGCACCCCGCCGGCGAGCGAATTGTTCCCGTCACCAAGGACGACGACGACGAGAATCTAAGGCCTTGTTTACTTCCTCATCCCAACCCAAAATATTTCATCTTTCACCCATCACATCAAATCTTTCAACGCATGCATGGAGCATTAAATGTAGGTAAAAAAGATAACTAATTGTATAGTTTGTCTGTAAATGTCGGGACGAATCTTTTTAACCTAGTTAGTCCATAATTAGACAAATTTGCCAAATAACAACGAAAGATGATATAGTAACTTTTCAGCTACTTTTCGCGAAGTGAACACAACCTAATTCTGCTGCTTGAGTTTGGTAGAGAGATCTGATGAGCAATTCATGGCCCGGGTTCAATTCCGTTATTAGCACATCGATATATATAACCCACGCATGGACGACCTGTTTGGACGACTGTCACTGTCCTCGACCTGACGCCAGCGGCGTACGTCGTCCCGGCCGACCCATCGTCGATGGCGACGGCGGTGAAGAAGCCTGCGTGCATGTACATGTATATATTTAATTTAGGGGTGTTTAGTTTCTGAGGCGAAAAATTTTAGATTGTCATATCGGATGTTTCATAGGACGTCGAAAGAGATGTTCGGATAATAATAAAAAACTAATTATATAACTCGTCTGAAAACCGCGAGACGAATTTATTAAGCCTAATTAATCCGTCATTAGCATATGTTACTGTAGCACAACATTGTCAAATCATGGATTAATTAGGTTTAAAAATTCATCTCGCAAATTTATCGTAATTTGTGTAATTAGTTATTTTTTCGTCTACATTTAATACTCTATGTATGTGTCTAAATATCTGACGTGACGAGATGAAAAATTTTAGGGAAAGACCTAAACAGCCCCTATTATATCATGTATGTATCCAGAGGTCGATCTCGGTGCAGCGATAGATCTGACACGGCAGACGTATTCGTTCCATGTACTATATACATGCATGTGTGGTGTGTGGACAAGGACTGGTGACGGCAACAAATATAGGCCATGTTGATCTGGCTTATAATCCGTACTTTTCAGCTTGTTTTTTCAGTTAGAACAGTGTTTTTCTCTCACAATAAATTAGTCAACAGTATTTTTCAGCCGGCTTATCAGCACAGCCGAACAGGCCATAGCTAGGACAACAATTTGGGACTCTTGAGTTGAGGTTCAGTCAGCTAAAAAGTTAGCAAGCAACCACCGAATGAAACTGGCCTCCTTCCAATACTACTAGTCCACTAACTCTCGTCAGAAAGCGCCCAAAACCCTCTCTGAACTGAAAGCATCATCAGGAAACAGGCCATGCACTCGGACGACTAGTCGACTACCTACCTGGAGTACGTACCCAATATCAGCTATGACACGAGACACAAGGTAAGTGGAGCAAGTGAGTTCCTGCCAATGGACGACACTACGAGAAGCTAGCTGGAATCTAGATAGCTGCAACAAATGGTGACCGACGGAGTTAAAGTTTAACTTTCATCACATTAATGTTCCCTCAAATGTATGGAGTACTAAACATAGACTAATTACATGTATGTCGGCACAGATTAGGAGTAATTTACGAGACGAATATATTAAACTTAATTAGTTCAAGATTAAAAACTTTTTGTCAAATAAGACAAAAATGCTACGATGTTTGTTAAACTTTAACACCCAAACCAAACGGGCTTCTGAACCAGCGGAGACCCCACAAGCTGCTAGCGCACGTCGTTTCAAAGGCGGTTTAGTTGGCAAAATTTTTGGCGAAACGCTACTATAGCAGTTTCGTTGTTATTTGACAAATATTGTCCAATCATAGTCTAATTAGGCTTAAAAGATTTGTCTCGTCCATTTCGTCTAAACTGTGTAATTAGTTTTATTTTTTATCTATATTTAATGTTTCATACATGCGTTCAAAGATTCGATGTGACGGGAAATCTGAAAATTTTGGTAAAATTTTTTCACATCTAAACGGTGCCTCAAAGGCGCCGAAAGCTACACTGCATGCGCAGATAGTTCCACTCTCGTATCTTTGAAGGCCGTACCTAGTACACGTAAGCCGGTCCGTGGAGGGATGCTAATATATTATTAGTAATCACATTAAGTTTCTTTGATGTTGTCCTTAACGCAGACACTACCTCCGGCCACAAAGGGCTTGTTTAGAAGCCCAAATTGGCCACGAAATTTACTATGCAGAATTTCTATTTCCCGTCACATCAAAATACCGACACATGCATGCAGTAATAAATATAGATAAAATAAAAAACTAATTGTACAGTTTGATTGTACTTTGCGAGACGAACATTTTGAGTCTAATTAGTCAAAGTTTGAACAATTTTTACCAAATACAAACGAAATACTACAGTATGCTGGTTTAACACGATACTGTACAGAATGCCAAATCCGGCCGGAAGACCAAATGCCTAAAACTCTTCTAAACTCGCTGGCTTCCTGCTCCGGCCAACCACCGGCGAGCTTGGAGGACACGTGCAATGACCGCTCGACACCAGCGAGCACCCTTTTTTTTTCCGTAAAACAATTTACACTGACGGTGGAGGTAATCAATCCGCCGGTAAAGATGTATTTACACTGGCTATTGATATATAAGGCTGTTCACGGAGATAAGCCTGTTCGTCTGAGATTATCGGCCAGCCAGCTAGCCGTATTTTTCTCTTGCAAAAAACCAGTCAGCAGTACTTTCAGCTAGTCAGATCAGCCCAAACGAACAGGCCTTTGTCCAGGTGGTTCTTAAACTCACGCCAATAAAAAAATAGAGTATTTTCAATGGCGGTTCAAACACCCGCTGATAAAAAGATAAACGATAATGTTCAAGTGCGTGCGTCCGACCATTCGGAGGCCGCCTCGCTGCTCGTGCTTGCGCCGCTCTCTCACGCCCATGATGCACACTCCCTCCCGTCGCCCGCCGTGCTAGTCATGCGCCCCGCCGACGTGGATACGTCGTCTCCACCGCGCCTCGCGCTCGGAATCGCACCTCCCGCTCGGACTAGCGCCGCCCTCTGCGATCGCATACACCATCCGCCTGCTGCGACCACTGTCGAGGTCCGTGCCTCGCGCCTAGACTAGCGCCACCCTCCGCGTCACTATGTGGCATCGAACTTCGTGCTAGCATCGAGATCCGTGCCGACGAGCCTTTTGCCACAGTATTTTTCATGTATTTCAGATATATGTTTCATGTGTTTCATCTTTATGTTTCACATATTTCATCTAGATGTTGCAAAAGGATCTGGTGTTGTATTGCATATGTTGCAATAGCTACATACATATGTTTCAAGTGTATGTTCCACATTTTCAGCTTGTTCAGACATATATTGCAAATGTATGTTTCAAATATTTCAGTTGTTTCAGACGGATGTTTGATGGATGTTGCAGAGGAGATGAGACATTAGGACGGAGAAGGGGCGTGGCAGAGGACGAGGGCGTGGCGGAGGATGGTGCCACGGCGAGGGGAGGAGCGTGGCGGGCTTGACGCGGGGGCGCAGCCGGGATGGGATTGAGGCGCGAGATGGGTCGCGTGTGGCTGGACATAGTCGAAATTAAAATGTTTTCTGTAGTAGTAGAGTTTGACCAAATATATACAAAAGTCTAATAGTTATGATGCGAAATTAAATTCAATAGATAGTAAAACCTATTTCCGTAACAAACAGATTTAATGATACAAATATTGATATTATTTTCTATAAACCTAGTTAAACTTAACAAAATTTTACTTACTCCGAAGCCCTAACCTAGTACTGACATTTTTTGAGACAACGGAGGAGTATGTGGATGTAGTTTCTTTGTGCAGTGATTTTTTCCCCTCTAATCCCTGTACACTGTCCTTGATATTTTGATGTATATCATTTTTCAAAATAAAATGAATGCGATATGATCACACTCTATCCCCCTCTCTTTGAGACGCATGTTTTGTGTGTGTGGGTGTGTGTGTGTGTGTGGGGGGGGGGGGGGGTGTGCAGAAGAAGTTAGTAGCAGTAGTCGTCGTGAAACCACCTTCCCATTCTCTGTTTAACTTTGTACAGTTCATTTTTCACGATGCTGAGTCACACCTGCTACACATGTGAAAAGCATGCAACTAATAGAGAAAAATTCACCGACGGTCTCTGAACTTGGCAGCTGGTGTCACTTAGGTCCTCGAACTTTAAATATTATATTTCTGGGTCTCTGAACTTGGCTTTAGGTGTCATCTAGGTCCCTGAACTTGGCTTTGAGTGTCACTTAGGTCCCCGAACTTTGAACAGTGTATTTATGAGTTCCTGAACTTGGCTTCGGGTGTCATCTGGGTCCCTGAACTTTTCTTCGAGTGTCATCTAGGTCCCAATGCTGACGTGGCGCGGTCCTACATGTGGAGCCCACATGTCAGTCCGTTATATTTCTATTTCGAGGGTACTGTAGCTACATTTTCTAAAATATTTCAAAAATTGTATCTTTTTCATATGATCTCGGATGAAGATGATTTTTATATGAAAAATGTAGCTCTCGACGAGATCTACAACTTTCTAGTTTTTAGTTTTTAAAATTTGAGATCATTAAAATGCTTAAAAAATTAAACAAATTTTCAGCAGTATATTAATCGCGTACAAGCGCTTGTCGCCTTGGAAAAATCATATCTTTTTTATATGTTGTCAAATGGAGATGATTTCTATATGAAAGTTGTAGCTCTCGATGAGATCTGTGACTTTCTAGTTTTGAGTTTTTTAATTTGAGGTCGTTAAAATGCTCAAAAAAATTAAACAAAATTTCAACAGTATATTAATTCCTGAAAATTTGTTTAATTTTTTTGAGCATTTTAGCGACCTCAAATTAAAAAAAACTCAAAACTAGAAAGTCACAAATCTCATCGAGAGCTACAACTTTCATATAGAAATCATCTCCATTTGACAGCATATAAAAAAATATGATTTTTCCAAAGCGTCAAGCGCTTGTACGCAATTAATATACTGCTGAAAATTTGTTTAATTTTTTTTTAAGTATTTTAGTGATCTCAAATTAAAAAAACTCAAAACCAGAAAGTTATAGATCTCGTCGAGAGCTACATTTTTCATATAAAAATCATCTTCATCCGAGATCATATGAAAAAGATATAATTTTTGGAATATTTTAGAAATTGTAGCTACAGTACCCCGAAATAGAAATATAACCGACTAACATGTGGGCCCCACATGTAGGACCGCTCCACATCAGCGTTGGGACCTAGATGACAGCCGAAGCCAAATTTAGGGACCCAGATGACACCCGAAGCCAAGTTCAGGGACCCAGAAATACACTATTCAAAGTTCGGAGACCTAAGTGACACTCAAAGCCAAGTTCAAGGACCTAGATAACACCTGAAGTCAAGTTCAGAGACCCAGAAATACACTGTTCAAAGTTCGAGGACCTAAGTGACACCAGCTGCCAAGTTCAAGGACCGCCGGTGAATTTTTCTCCAAGTAATAACTACTGATATAGTTCACGCGTCTAATTCCGTGTGTTCTCAATGTCGTTTCCTCTTTTGGACCGTCAAGTTCTGCTTCACTGCTTCAGTATTACTTTTTAGCGGACGAATAATATTTTTCTCTAGTAACAAATTAGCATAATTATCAGTATAAATCAAATTTCAGCGAAACGAACAACAGCATAAGTGGTTGATGTTGGCTAATCCGTCTCAATATACAGTACTGTACCTATAGTCCTGTACTGCTCCATAGCTTTGGCCTCGTTTAGTTCACCGATTCGGTGATGAAATCACTGTGCCGAATCACTGTAGCACTTTTATTTTTATTTGGTAATAATTGTCCAAACATTTATTAATTAGGATCAAAATGTTCATCTCGCAAAGTACAACAAAATTGTGCAATTAGTTTTTAATTTCATCTACATTTAGTACTCCATGCATGTGCCGATATTTTAATGTGATGGAGAATCTTCTTTTTGCATAGTGGAATTTAGGGTGAATTTGGGGAACTAAACAAGGCCTTTGATTTGATTTGATCCCAAACTAGAATTGTGAATACAGTAGTAGTCGGGAGTCAGGCACAGGCATGGGCGCATGGCTTTTTTTTATTTTTTTTGAGAATCATGGCATTGTGAATTTGGCATGGTCCGGCTGTTTAGTTGGTAAAATTTTTGGCGAAACGCTACTGTAACAGTTTTGTTGTTATTTGGTAAATATTGTCCAATCATAGTCTAATTAGGCTTAAAAGATTTGTCTCGTCCATTTCGTCTAAACTGTGTAATTAGTTTTATTTTTATCTATATTTAATGCTTCATACATGCGTTTAAAGATTCGATGTGACGAGAAATCTAAAAATTTTGGCAAAATTTTTGGCATCTAAACGGTGCCGTCCCCGTCCCCATTGCAGATTTTGAGCTGGCCCCAATTATTGCAACATGGACAGGCCGCCCGGATTGCAGGAATTGTTAGCTGACCGCCCCACAGATGTGCATTCATCCACGTCTGTCCTGCATCCAATGGAGCTAGCAGTAGCAGCACCAACTTTTATAGGCTGGGTTTAATTCAGGGGCTGAAAAGTTTTCGGGGGCACTATAGCACATGTGTAACTATAGCAATTAGTATCTAATCATAAACTAATTAGATTTAAAAGATTTGTCTCACAAAATACATGCAAACTATGCAATTCGTTATTTTTTATCTATATTTAATAATCTATGCATGTCTCCAAACATTCGATAGGATGGGGTGTAAAGTTTTTAAGTAGGAACTAAACACCCCCATAATCAGTCCATGTCCATAAGAGAGAATACACTACTGTTTCAGTGAAAGACAGCAGCTCATTTTGCTGAAAAGACCAGCAGAAAAGTACTGTTAGCTGATTTGTTGAGAGAGAAAAATATTATTCATTCTCTAAAAAAGTACGGCTAAAAAGATAAGCGAACATGAAGAAAATGAAAGCTTAGCATAACCGTGGGGTGTTTGGTTCACCCAACTAAACTTTAGTCCCTATCACATCGAATGTTTAAACACATGCATGGATTATTAAATATAGACTATTTACAAAACTAAATACATAGATTGAGACTAATTTGCGAGACAAAATTTTTAAGCCTAATTAGTCCATGATTTGACATTATCGTGGTACAGTAACATGTGCTAATGACGGATTAATTAGTCTTAATAAATTCGTCTCACGGTTTACTGACGGATTTATTTTTTTATTAATATTTAAACACCTCATGCAACATCCATGTAATATCCGATGTGACACCTATTAAACTTTTTGTCCCTGCATGTGAACTGAAAGCAGACCTGCTAGCTGGATCAGTGCCCATCTATCAGTATATATACCACTAAGGCCTTGTTTAGTTACCCAGTTCTCCCCAAAATTCCACTATACAAAAAGAAGATTTCCCGTCACATCAAAATATCGGTAAATACATGGAGTACTAAATGTTGATGAAATCAAAAACTAATTGCACAGTTTTGTTGTACTTTACGAGACGAACATTTTAAGCCTAGTTAATCAAAATTTAGATAATTTTTACCAAATACAAACAAAATGCTACAGGAATTCTGATACAGTGCTTTTCTCCCCTATTCTGTGAACTAAACGAGGCCTAAAGCAAACACATATTAGCGTGCGTGTTCCTGCTACCATCCAAGCGTAGCAAAAGATGTAGCTAGCTAGGCAGCTAGCGTCGGAGAGTTGTATTCCTATTCGTCTACTAAAGTTGCCAGCAAAAGGATTGATGCCGACTCTGTCGAGTAACATCCGGAAAAAAGGATCTCCTTGGCCTGCGTCTCACGTCGAAGGAGAAGAAGGAAAAAAGTTTCAGAGTGCATCATTGCAACTATGCAAACACTAGATTAGATTGTTAAAAAATTGAATTAGCCGCTATAAAAAATGCTTCTCTTTTCATATTCGTCTCAAGGGAACTTCGTGTATTCGCTGCGAGTTTAGGCCGTCAACGATTCGGTGCTCCTCTCTGTCAAATCAAAACAACGCCAAGAACATCTCTCTGTTACGACTGTGGCCGATCGAGTTAGTTTTAAGCGGATATACCATAAACTGTAAACGGAAGACGTTTTCAGCATGGTTGGCTTCGAAGTTACCAGTGGTAGATGAGACTGAACTTTGAAGGGCTCGCTGGGGCTAGACAGTACGAACGGACGGACACCGTCGGAGAAGAAAGCGCCGCGGCGGTGGTTGAGGAACACTGCACTAGTACACTGGTGGTCCATAAATAAAACGCGGCAAAAGGAGCAGCTGCAGGAGCAGGACCATCCCATGCATGTCTCCAGATCATTTTTGTGTGGCCGCCTCCATCATTCCCGGTCTCATGCCTGCCTGTGCCTGCCCTGCACAACTCATGGCAGATTTGTTCTTGATCCTTTTCAGAATTCGCTTCCATGCAGTTGCAAATGCTGGAAACTAAAAAACCGGCCATGCATGTTATTATGGTCCCGTTTGGATGAGATTCTAAAATCCAGATTTGGGATAAAAATAATCTTTAGTATTTCTTGGATTCTGTGCATGTGAGTTAAAATCCTGTAAAGTCCTAGTCTGTTTGGATAGGATTTTAGAATTCCGAGATTTTTTTATCCAGATTCTTAAAATCCAGTGGTAACCAAACGGTACCTATGTCATCAGTATCACAAGATGATGTTGATCGACCTGGTAGTGTTTGCAGTTGATAATAATATGGCGTTTTTGGTTTTTGAACAGAGGTTGTATCGTATATCCTGGATCTCCTCCAAGATGATAGATGTTGATCGACCAGACTATCAGTGAAGCTATCTGAAAGCTGGGCGGCTAAGGGCCCATTTGGTTTGGGTGTTAAAGTTTAAAATAACACTATCGTCTTATTTGATAAAAAGTTTTCAATCTTGGATTAATTAGGCTTAATAAATTCGTCTTGCAAATTACTCCTAATCTGTGCCGACATGCATACAATTAGTTTACATTTAGTACTCCATGCATTTGAGAGAACATCGATGTGATGGAAGTTAAACTTTAACTCCTGGAAACCAAACAGGGCCTAATTCCTCGAGAACTTGAGAAGTGCCCATCAGCAAAACATAATAGGTACTCTACTTAGCTAGTACTGTATGAGGCACAGGACAAGTACACACAGTGACAGTGTATTAGTGTACATAGTAGCAGGCATCAGGCAAAGCCGAAAAGATAGAGGAAAGCAGCAGGCAGCTTTGGTTGGGTCATGGACCCATGGCTGTATGCGGAGGCAAAGGGACAACGGCATGACGGGACGGAACGGAAGCCATGACATGACACATGAGACGGACGAGAGGCACCGCGCTGCGCCATCCTGATCCTGAAAGGCAAGTGTGTGACGCCTAGAGAGACCAGAAAGGAGACGCCGGTCCACGCACAGACACAGCCCCCGCCGCTGAACATTTCAACGGGCCCGTGTTGTTATTTCTCTGTCACAGCAGCATCCGTCGCGTGCTGTGCTGCGTACTAGTACACTTGCGCTAGCTGCTGTACTAGTGGCTGTGGCTGGGACTGGGATTAGGCCAGTGGTGGAGCCAGAAATTATCGATAGAGGACCTTTTGTTCATAAAATAATCGAGTGTAACTTATTCGTTTGGATTTTTACACAGTAGATGAGCTCATCCAAAGATAAAATACAAATTTGTATGATTTTGTTGTCCAGAAGTCATCAAAAAATATATGATAAAACTTTTATTATATCTTTCTAATATAGATTATTAAATTATATATTACATAATTTTTTTTTTGCTGTGATGTGGGGTGGGTGGGGGGCATGCCCCCCTGGCTCCGCCAGTGGATTAGGCTGCAGGTGAGCGAGGAACAAGCAGGTAGAGTAATGTCGTAATCGAGGGAGGTTAGCAACAGTGATCCGAGACCACTAGTGTGCAGCAGGTTGCAGATGCTGCCATGCTGCTGCGATGGATGGCTTCTTCTTTGGTGTGTTCACTTCGCGAAAAGTAGATAAAAAGTTACTGTAGCATTTTCGTTGTTATTTGACAAAATTTGTCTAATCATGGACTAACTAGGCTCAAAAGATTCGTCCCGATATTTACAGACAAACTATGTAATTAGTTATCTTTTTTACCTACATTTAATGCTCCATGCATGCATCGAAAGATTTGATGTGATGGATGAAAGAGGAAATATTTTGGGTTGGGATGGTGAAGTGAACAAGGCCTTTGACCACTGGTGCGGTGTGAGATGACTGGGACGATGAATGGATGATGTGGTGGACGCACACGCACACGACAGTCCAAAAGGCTGACAGGGGTCCACGGGTGCTTGACCCTTGGAGCAACAGTCCAAATGCGAAGGTAAGGCCAACCGGCCTCTCGCCACCTCTCATCACATTCACATGCGCTTGGGTTGGGATACAGCCATACACACGCAGCCAGCAACCATATATGGCTATCACACTCACTACACCAGTAATCAGGGTTGTGAACCATACTACCATATTACCATGCCGTCAATGAGAAGCTAGCAGAGTTCGTGTTTTTTCTTATAAGGTTCTTTCTATTTATTCATTTAGCAACATATTATAGAGATTGGAGAAAAAGTTCCCCAACAGGTATCCTGAAGTGTTTGGATCACCTCACACTTACTAGCGTGGGACTGATTTTGACAACTAAAAGAACAAGAACTTGAAACGATTTGTCTAGCATGTTTAGCTAGTCTATGCGCCTTCTTGTTTAATTGTCTTAGTACGAATCTTGCAAAATTCAATTGGCTGGGAAGCTGAGTCGTTTATAATCTCAGCAACTGTGGGTCTAGTCCTCCAATGTGTTGGTTTCGGGTTTTCATCCTGTAAGGTCTTCACAAATTGCTCGCAGTCCGAATAAATTTTGCACCTTTGTTGGTGGAGAGCTGTCATCACCTAGGTAGCCAACTAAGTGGCTAGAGCTTCCGCTTGAAGAGGGCTCTAGCATCTTATGCCTGCGCTTTGATTAGTAGAACTGATTGTGCTGAATTCTGCAATTTTGGTATGTAAATGCCCAGTCCAGCAAGAGTAGAGCCTAACAGTTGTTGGTCAGGTGGAATTGAAGCATCTAAATAGCAATTGACTTCCTGCAGGGGTTGTTGTTGTTCAGCCATGGTAGTTGTCAGTGTTCGGACCTGAGGGGGTCCTAAACCAACGAGTAAATGCTGCGTGTCTCTTTCCTGGATGGTGATACAAGGAGAACACACGGGGGTTTATCCTGGTTCGGGCAAAAAAAGGCCCTACGTCCAGCGGGGGGAAGAAGTTTGTATTTTCTTGCACCGAAGTGCTCGTGTAGGGGTTACAAGCATGCGAGAGAGGGCGTCGAGCCCAAGTCTCAAAGAGAAGAAAAAAGGACAAGGGTGGTTGCTTGAGGTATCGATCTCTTGTTTTTCTTCGTTGTTTGTTGTTGTCCGGTCGGGGTGCTTCGTTCCTCTCCCTCTCGTAGAACCCTGGCCTGCCCTTTTATAGGGCGAGAGGAGGCCAGGACGACGGGGAGCCTTGAGGTGATGTTTGGTCGATTCCTGTTGAGTTGACTGTAGCGACGTGCCCTGGGAATGGCCGGCCATCCCTGGACACCATGGCGTCGTGGGAGACGAGACGGCGAAATGACCCGGAGCGCCGTGCCATACCGTCCTTCCCTTGCCGTTGAACTGTGCCGAGCGTCGAGGTTGGGTTGAGGCCGGGTCGAGACCGGATGGATAAGGCCGAATCCCCGAGATTGCGGAGAACGAGCCTTGTCTTATCCTCCCTCGAGGGTGATCGATGGTAAACAGTGCGCGGTAAGGTGGGTATAGTGACAGGTTTCACCTCCCATCATGGGATGGGTGGTAAAACAGTGAGACCTGACACGGGCATTGTTCCCATATCGATCCTGGTCGCAGCCATGCCGGTAGGTGATAGTAGGTAACCGCATTAAATGCTATGGCTTTTGTCCTGGGGTAGGTAAATAGAAGGAGTCGAGGCGCTCGACCCGGGCTCACGCGAGTCGGAGTTTTTCCCAGTGGGCGGACGAGCTTCGCGCGGGTCGGAGCGCCGTCGAGGTAGCTTGCTGTACGGTATGGGGCGCGGTCGAGGCGCCCCGTCGAGCGGGCCTCGTACGAGTCGGAGCCGGAGTGTGGTCGAGGCGCCCCGTCGAGCGGGCCTCGTACGAGGCGGACAGGATGCGCGGTCGAGGCGGGCTGCCTTTTATTGCGGTTTCAGTCGTTTTAGTTTTTTACTAGCGATGGGTGTGGGTACCCCCGTACTTTTGATACCGACAGTAGTCACTGTTCATCCAACTCCTTAAGTTGAGTGGTGGTCGTTGGGTTTTGATCATCACCTGCAAAATTTACAAGTTTCGTACCTTGTATTTCAGCTGCAGTGGCATGGTGCAATTGCCATTCAGTCCATGTCTTTTGTTTGCATCTTTGCTCATTTCTTGCTCTCCAAATAAACTATAAAGCCGTGAGTATTGTTTGAAACAGCTCACCTGAAAATGTAAGGGTGAAGAATGAAAGAGACGGAGTCTCGCACTCCTTGCTGATCTACAGGAAGGATATCAGTTCTTTATGGGGGAGATGCTGCAAACCAGACTGCTCTCGTAAAATCACAATAAAAAATAGGTGTGAATCTGATTCCTCTTGGGCAGACTTTGTGTAATTTTAGCTATATAAGTGGAGTATGCAGCTGCCCTTGCTCCTGATGCAAGGGCTTGCCTTAGCAGTCTCCAAGTGAAAGCTTTAACCCTTGATGAAAGATTTTTGTGTTTTCATGTCCCGCATAAAAATTTTAGTGAGGCCATGTTTAGTTTCTACCCAAAAACTTTTCATCCCGTCACATCGAATATTTGGACATATGCATGGAGCATTAAATGTAGATAAAAAAATAATTGCACAGTTTGCATGAAAACCGCAAGACAAATCTTTTAAGCCTAATTAGTTCATGATTAGCCATAATTGCTACAGTACACACATGTACTAATGACGGATTAATTAGGCTTAATAAATTTGTCTCACGGTTTCTAGGCGAGTTATGTAATTAGTTTTTTTATTAGTATCCGAACACCTTTTCTAACATCCCATAAAACATTCAATGTAACATTTAAAAACTTTTTACCCACGAACTAAACCAGACTTGATCTATAGAGGGTGGGTTTAGTTGGTGAAAAGTTTTTAG
Source organism: Saccharum hybrid cultivar R570 (assembly GCA_038087645.1). Taxonomy (NCBI): domain Eukaryota; kingdom Viridiplantae; phylum Streptophyta; class Magnoliopsida; order Poales; family Poaceae; genus Saccharum; species Saccharum hybrid cultivar. The sequence continues at coordinate 1,991,428 of JAQSUU010000425.1, forward strand.
GAAAAATGTCATATTGGATGTTTCGTGTGATGTCGGAAGAGGTTTTTGATACTAATAAAAAAACTAATTACGTAGCTTGTCTAGAAACCGCGAGACGAATTTATTAAGCCTAATTAATCCGTCATTAGCATATTTGTTACTGTAGCACTTTAGTGTCAAATCACGGACTAATTAAGCTTAAAACGTTCATCTCGTGATTTTCAATCAAACTATACAATTAGTTTTTTTTCGTTTATATTTAATGCTTCATGCATATGCCGTAAGATTAGGCAGGTTGTCGTGATTTTTTTTTTATCTAAACACGCCCAGAGGTAATCTCCTACTCCGATTTGTTGGAAGCAAGGCAACGAGAGACTGACTTGTCAGCAGCAGCAAGGAACAAGGACTAGCAAGAATGCCCATAGCCCTGGCATGGCGATCTCAAGGAGCGGACCGGAGCCCGGAGACCTGTCATCTCATCTGCCACCGCCCAGCACTAGTAGTAAGCCGCATTAACTAGGAGTTACAGGTAACACTACACCGGCCGGCCCCCTCTACCTCAACCTGTTACCTGCCTCGTCCGCACCGCTAACAAACCACCACCGCGCACGACACTTGGGCACCGAGCGAGCCCAGCCGTCGTCCATGGCCATGGCGGTGTGCGGCGCCGCGTCTGACGTCTCCCTTCCTTGAACCCTGCTCGTCGCTTCTCATCCCTCGTCGTCCCGTAGCCTCTTTGTCTCATCCTTGCCGCTCGCCAATGTCACTCCTCCAACTCCACGACGCGTGCACGTACGTACGCGTACAGGCGTAGCCCTCTTTCTTCCACGTACAAAGATCCCTCCCTTGTTTGGTTGGTCACCAGGAGTCGCAGCGTGCCGTGCCGCGCCGATGTCTGAGTCCAGCAGGGCGTTCCACCTCGACGCCCCGTCGTCCTCGTCGTCGGCCGCCGCCGCCGGCGACCATCATCACCATGGGAAGCCCGCCTCGGCCACGACCGCGGGCGGCGGCGGCGGCGGCGGCAGCGTGCCGTTCCACAGGCTGTTCGCTTTCGCGGACGGCGCCGATGCGGCGCTCATGTCCCTGGGCACGCTCGGCGCGCTCGCCAACGGCGCCGCGATGCCGCTCATGACGGTCCTCTTCGCCCGCCTCATCGACGCCTTCGGCGGCGCCACCGACACGCGGGACGTCGTGGCGAGGGTCTCCAACGTCTCGCTCCAGTTCCTCTACCTCGCCGTCGCATCCGCCGTCGCTTCCTTCGTGCGTAAGTCCATAGTCCATACACACATACTCAATGCTCCGACACTGTTCCTCCACCGACACTCTCACTGACGCACATCGATCCATCGTCTACACAGAGGTGGCGTGCTGGATGATCACCGGCGAGCGGCAGGCGGCGCGGATCCGGGGCCTGTACCTGCGGGCCATCCTGCGCCAGGAGGTGGCCTTCTTCGACCAGCGCGCCACCACGGGCGAGGTGGTGGGGCGGATGGCGGGGGACACCGTGCTCATCCAGGACGCCATGGGCGAGAAGGTCGGCAAGTGCATCCAGCTGCTCGTCGCCTTCGCGGGCGGGTTCGCCGTCGCCTTCGCGCAGGGCTGGCTCCTCGCGCTCGTCATGCTCGCCACCATCCCGCCGCTCGTGCTCGCCGGCGCACTCATGTCCAGCGTCGTCGCCAGGATGGCTTCCCTCGGACAGGCCGCCTACGCCGACGCCGCCGTCGTCGTCGACCAGACCATCGGCTCCATCACGACAGTAATATGTCTTATCCACCAAGCCTCTGATTTCCTTTCCTTCCCTTTGCATCGTTCATGTCGGTCCGATGACACGTCACTCCAACAAACACCACCCAACTCCCAAGGTCGCGTCTTTCACCGGCGAGCAGCGGGCGGTGGCCAAGTACAGCAGCTCGCTCAAGAGGGCGTACAGCTCCGGCGTCTGGGAGGGGCTCGCCGCCGGTGTCGGCATGGGCATCGTCATGGTGCTCCTCTTCTGCGGATACTCCCTGGGGATTTGGTACGGCGCCAAGCTCATCCTGGAGAAGGGATACACCGGCGCACAAGTCATGAATGTCATCTTCGCAGTCCTCACTGGCTCACTGTAAGTTTTTTTTTCCTTTCATCTTCACTAACGCATGCATTTCCGACAGAATTTAGTTGCACCGGTAATCTCATCTCAACAAGGGTCAGTCAAGATCATGACAAGTGTGTGACCAAATATAGTCTTTATCTGCAACTGCAAGAAACGAAAACAAAAAGACTACGAAAACAAATGTTCATGTTGCTTTCTCTGTATACATGATAAATCTATCAGGATTCTGCCGTTTTCTGTCTATGATGAAGCCTACTATGGCCTTGTTTAGATGTCAAACTTTGGAGGCAAAGTTTGCATAGTAAGTGTCCCGTCACACTGTACCAATTTTGTTTTTATTTGGTAATAATTATCCAAATATTGATTAATTAGACTTAAAATGTTCGTCTCGCAAAGTACAACAAAACTGTGTTATTAATTTTTGATTTCATCTATATTTAGTACTCCATATATGTGCCAGTATTTTGATGTGACGGGGAATAGGAATTCTGCATAGTGAATTTAGGAGGCAAACTTTGAAATCTAAACAAGGCCTATATTTGGATTTGCCCCTGATTAAGACATGTCAGGCAGGCCACTCGGCAGTTTGACGGTGATAAGCACTAGATGTTGTCAGCAAACAAATAAAGCTAGACCAACCCTGCACGTTTCTTTTATTCAGTTAGCGCTTAGCAGCAACAGACCAAATGCAGATCATGCCAACCTTGCCTTTTTGTTTTAACAGGTTCATACCATCCATACCCAGCAAGGTTGGCAGGAACCGAGCATTAGTGTGTGTGTGTTGACCCAGCCTTCTTTGGAGGCCATTGTAGGAGCCAGGGATTGAACCCTGGGCAGCCAGCTCCCACGTTTTAACCGCCTGCTCTATGAGCAGTTCCTAAACCAAGCATTAGTGTTGTTGAGTAACCATAATTGTCCAACCCAACCGAGTCGAATTCCCATGAAATTCACTTTTGTCTTTTGACAAACTTTTTCACTTTTGTCTTTTGCGCTGGCAAAAGTGTCATATCATGTACAGGAGATAATTTTCTATCTTTAGTCAGTGCTAAATGATGCATCTGCTGCAGTCTCAGCATGCTTTCTTGTCACCGAATTCAAAGTACTGTTGATTGCACATGAAGTTCTTCGATCAGACCAACATAATTAGTTAACTTAGCAAGCTGACCCTCTTGCTATTGCAATCACCAGAGCTCTGGGCCAGGCATCTCCGAGCATGAAAGCATTTGCCGGAGGGCAGGCTGCGGCATACAAGATGTTCGAAACAATCAACAGAGAGCCTGAGATTGACGCGTACAGCACGGCAGGTAGGAAGCTGGACGACGTTCAGGGAGACATTGAGTTCAGGGATGTTTACTTTTCGTATCCAACAAGGCCTGATGAACAGATCTTCAGTGGTTTCTCCCTTGCCATACAGAGTGGCACAACTGTTGCACTAGTTGGGCAGAGTGGGAGTGGCAAGTCGACGGCTATCAGCTTGATTGAGCGGTTCTATGACCCTCAGCTCGGTGAAGTTCTGATAGACGGTGTTGATCTAAGGGAGTTCCAGTTGAGGTGGATCAGAAGTAAAATCGGCCTCGTGAGCCAAGAACCAGTCCTGTTCACTGCTAGCATAAGAGATAACATAGCTTATGGCAAGGACAATGCAACCGATGAGCAGATCAGAGCTGCAGCTGAGCTTGCTAATGCCTCCAAATTCATAGATAAAATGCCCCAGGTCAGAAGACTTCTTATCCTATGAATTTACAGATTTCATCACTGATGATGAATTTTAAAGAAAATATATGAGACAAGCTACCCTGCTATGTGTTTGAATTTCTTGATGTTTTTGACATTTTCCCAGGGTTTTGCTACTTCAGTTGGTGAACATGGAACACAACTTTCAGGTGGGCAGAAGCAAAGAATAGCCATTGCCAGAGCAATTCTCAAAGATCCAAGAATCTTACTATTAGATGAAGCAACAAGTGCTCTAGACACTGAATCTGAAAGGATTGTACAGGAGGCTCTTGATAGGGTCATGACGAACCGGACAACTGTCATAGTTGCTCACCGTTTGAGCACCGTCAGGAATGCTGACACCATTGCTGTGATTCATCGAGGATCAGTAGTCGAAAAAGGTATTTCCTTTTTACTGAAATCATAACATGCCTTTTCTGTTGCCAACTGCTTGACTCCTTAAAATTTCACACTTCATCAGGTTCACACCATGATCTTGTAAGGGATCCAGAGGGAGCTTACAGTCAGCTGATACGCCTACAGGAAGCGAGCCATGCTTCCGAGGGTGCAAACTACCAGAACAAGCCAAGCAGGAAGGGTGATTCTGGGATTCACTTAGGCAAACAAATGTCGACAAATCAGTCACCAAGCCAAAGGTCACCACAGAACAGCAGCAGCAACCACTCGTTCTCAGTATCACATGGTGTGCCTCTAGAAATTGACGTCCAGAACAGTTCATCAAAGAATATAGATGAAGAAATTCAGCACGAAGTGCCTCTCAGTCGCCTCGCCTCGCTTAACAAACCCGAAATCCTAGTGCTTATCCTTGGTTCTATTGCTTCAGCTGTCAGCGGAATGATCTTCCCGATCTTTGCGATACTTTTATCAAATGTGATCAAAGCATTTTATGAGCCGCCACGTATTCTGAGGAAGGATGCTGAATTCTGGTCATCTATGTTCTTGGTATTCGGTGCAGTGTACTTCTTGTCACTTCCTCTTGGCTCATACCTTTTCTCAGTGGCTGGGTGCAAGTTTATAAGAAGGATCAGACTGATGACATTTGAAAAGGTGGTCAATATGGAAATCGAATGGTTCGATTACCCAGAGAATTCAAGTGGAGCAATAGGCGCAAGGCTATCAGCAGATGCAGCAAAAGTTCGGGGGCTTGTGGGTGATGCATTACAACTGGTGGTGCAGAACTTGGCAACTTTAGTTGCCGGTCTGGTAATTGCTTTTGTATCAAACTGGGAGCTCTCTCTTATTATACTGGCTCTAATACCGCTTATTGGCCTCAATGGATGGATCCAGATGAAGTTTATTCAGGGATTCAGTGCAGATGCAAAGGTATGACAAGAAGCCATAACAAATGTTGCTGTTTCTTCAGTTAGTTGATCATATTATTCACATTTCATCAGTTCACTGATTCCGCGTTATGATTTCAGTTGATGTATGAGGAGGCAAGTCAAGTAGCAACTGATGCAGTGAGCAGCATAAGGACAGTGGCATCATTTTCAGCTGAAGAAAAGGTGATGGATTTGTACAAGAAAAAATGTGAAGGACCTTTAAGAGCAGGGATCAGGACAGGAATAACAAATGGTATTGGCTTTGGGGTTTCCTTTTTCTTGCTGTTTGGAGTTTATGCAGCCAGCTTCTATGCTGGTGCACGGCTTGTAGAGAACGACAAAACAACTTTTCCCAAAGTTTTCAGGGTATGTATCATGTTAAATATGACATGTTTTCATTATAAAAAAGTGAATTTTAATGGTATAAAATATTTGTAAATAATATATGTTTTTACCATTTGAATGCAGGTATTTCTTGCTCTCAGTATGGCAGCAATCGGGGTGTCACATACGAGTACCCTGACATCAGATTCTTCCAAAGCAAAATCAGCCGTATCTTCTATATTTGCCATCATGGACCGAAAATCAAGGATAGATCCAAGCGATGATGCTGGGGTAACCCTGGAGCCACTAAGTGGCAACATCGAATTTCGGCATGTGAGATTCAGATATCCAACACGACCGGATGTTCAGATTTTCCAAGACCTATGCCTGACCATTCAATCTGGAAAGGTACTAAACATCTTAATTTATCAGGATTACAGTGTTACTTGATTTCAGGCCTTCAGCCTATCATCATATAGCATACAAGTTTATGAAACCGAACATAGTTAACTGTTTGCGCTATGTGTCTTACCTGTCAGACTGTTGCACTCGTTGGAGAGAGTGGTAGTGGCAAATCAACAGCGATAGCGTTGCTGCAGAGATTCTATGATCCTAACGCAGGCCATATACTCCTAGATGGAGTGGACATACAGAAGTTCCAGCTGAGGTGGCTAAGGCAACAGATGGGGCTGGTGAGTCAAGAACCATCGCTGTTCAACGACACCATCCGGGCAAACATTGCTTACGGAAAGGACGGGCAAGCAACAGAATCGGATGTGGTGGCTGCCGCACGGTTGGCAAATGCTCACAAGTTCATCAGTTCACTGCATCAGGTAATAATGCATGCCTCAAACGTGCTACTGCGTACTGTCTACTCTGCATAACTAACTAGATGATATGTATAGAAAAAATGTCACCTTACAGAGATCAGCTATTACCTGAACAATGCAGGGATATGACACCATGGTCGGGGAGCGTGGGGCTCAGCTATCAGGAGGGCAGAAGCAGCGCGTCGCCATTGCCCGCGCCATCGTGAAGGACCCCAAGATCCTTCTGCTCGACGAAGCGACAAGCGCCCTCGACGCAGAATCCGAACGGACAGTGCAGGACGCGCTGGACCAGGTGATGGTGAACAGAACAACAGTGATCGTCGCGCACCGGCTGTCCACAATACAGGGCGCGGATGTGATCGCGGTGGTGAAGGATGGTGTGATCGTCGAGAAGGGGAGACATGACACCTTGATCAAGATGGAGGGTGGCGCGTACGCGTCCCTCATCACGCTCCATTCAGCAGCGCCGTCGCAGCACATGGCAAGGTCCAGGCAGAAGGGATAGTCTGGATTTGTGATAGGTGAGCAAGACTGGCAGCTTAACAAAGTTGAGGCGCCGGCATTTGTTGTCCAGATCCTGGTGAAATAGTTACAAGGCAAAGATATATAAACTCTGCAGCATAGCTAAGCAGAAAAGAAGATTACACAAATAGCAATGTAGCAATCCTGTCTAAGTCACTACTAATATGAATACAGATATTCAGTGTAACATATACTGAATGTAGTATATATATTCTACGTATATAGCAACAAAGAAGTAGATGATGGTGGCGTCTCCTTGCCTTGGAGACTTGGAGGAAAAGCCTAGCCTCCACTTCTTCAGGTGTGCCAAGAACACAAGCTTATCTACCTACTTTTTCAATTTTTATTGTAAACGGAGGGGAAGAGGGCTCCCCAGCAGTTCATTGCATAGGAGTGCAATAACAATTGCAACTCAGAAATCAGAATAGCTGTACGAGCCTGTCAGGGAGGACGGAGGAGGGATGTTGAGCTCTTGTGGCGACAGAAGTGCGGAGAAGCAACCGATCGCAAATTCCGCCACCATAAAACTGTATAAATGATTTCAGAAGATGCTGAATTCAAGAAATTCCGCCGGTGAATCCTCCTGCATCTGCAAGCAACGGAAGGGTAAATTAAAGAGACTGATGAACCCTAGAGAAGATGAGCAGCATCTAAGCCTGCAGAAAACACTTTGGTCCTCTGTCAGAACTCACAGCTAGCAATCCAGCTCGCCATCATCAGGATCAACCAATCCGATTTGCGCCTCCCTCGCTCTTGAATCGGAGTCGGCCCGACGACCCCAGCTCTTCTGAAATTTCTCTCTCGCTTGGTTTGGTCTACCCTCTACCGTAGGCAGGAACCACGCGGCCGTCCATTCCCCGCCAGCCAGACCACGTCTTCGCTGACGTGTAACGCATCGCGGCCGTCCATTCGCCGCACTCCACCGCCCGACCGCCAGGATCTTCGAACGGCACGAGGGAGGCAGCGGCCGTCGCCGGCCACTCAGCGCGCGCCACGTACGCCACCAAGGGGCATAACGGTAAATTCCCAAGCCAAAGCAGCGTGATGCACGAGCTGTTTTCTATTAAACAAAAATAGAAAAGAAAAAAAATCGGAGAAACGTGTGGCGTCGGCAGCCGGGCAGGTAGCGAAGGTTCTCGCCGTCGCCATGGAGCTCACCGGCGCCACGCTCCGGCGATCCGCGCTGCCATCGGCGTCCCCGGTGGCAGCGAGGGTGGGGAGGAGGAGGCGCCCGGCCAGGGTGGCCTGCGTCGGGGGCGGCGGGTTCGCGGAGGAGGGCCACCTCAGGTACTACGAGGCGGCCCCGCGGAGGAAGGCGGTGGAGGCGGTGGCGAGGGACCTGGGCAAGCTCCGGGCCATGGGGCTCGTCGCGGAGGACGCGGCCAAGGAGAAGGTCCTCTCGGTGAGCCCTCTGTTTCTCCATCCCCCTCTTCCTCGCCTTTTTCTCTTGTTTTCGATTTGGGAAATGGATGAAGAATCTGAGTAAGCTTAGTATCCTGGCCTTGTGGTGGTGCTTGCTGCAATTAATTGGTTCCTGTGGAAGAATTCGGCCGCGCTTTGAGGATAATCATGATGATGATATAAGTAATATGGTCGATTTGGTATCCGGATGGGAAAAAAAATTGTTACGTTGTGTTACCAACTAATTTCAGTTCCTGAACAGAACTGTTTTTCAAAGAAATTACCAATGCAATTTCAGTTCCTGCTGGTAAATGAACATGTGTATTTAAATGTCGGTAATTGGTTTACTTGATAGTTTTGTATTGTCCGTGTGTTGATCGAAGTTCTCAAGTTGAGTTCTCATTTCTTTGCAACTGTCAACGCAGGAAGCCACAGATCTGCTGCTGCAGGAGCTGAGCCAGATGAAGGATGCAGAATACAAGACAAAGAAGGTAGAGAAAGAAGAGAAGGCTGCTATGAAAGCACTGAAGAAGCAGGAGAAGGACGCGAAGAAGACTGCCATCACGATGATGAAGTGTGAAGAAGATGAGTCCTCCTCTGAGTCAAGCGAGAGCGATTGCGAGGATGAGGCAACCATGAATGTTGAGCAGGGCATGATGATCTCAACAGCGGTTCCTGAAGGTGTTGCATCAAGCATCTCAGCTGTCTCCACGATGGAGTGTGATAAGGCTGCAATGAAGGCCATGAAGAAAATGGAGAAGGAACAAATGAAGGCCATGAAGAAGATGGAGAAGGAACAGAAGAAGGCCATGAAGATGGAGAAGGAAGCAAAGAAGATGGCAATGGCTACGCTGAATGGCTGCAGGGATGAAGACGATTCCTCATGCTCATCAGAGTCCAGCAAAAGTGAATGCGAGGGCCAACTTGTCAGGATGAGCCGCTGCGCTACAATCACCGCACCAGAAATGGCATCTCCAAACACGGGTCTCCCCATCATAGTTCCTCAAATTCCAGCACCTTTGGCACCGGAACCATCTCAACCTTCAGAGCTAGCAACTGCGGTGCAAGCCACCAGGGTCAGCAGCGTTGCGGTAGTTGAGGCATCCACAACCAGCAGAATTGAGGTCTGCATGGGGGGCAAATGCAAGAAGGCAGGCTCGCTTGCTCTTCTGCAGGAGTTCGAGAAGACTGTGGGTACTGAAGGTGCTGTCGTCGGCTGCAAATGCCTGGGGAAGTGCGGCCTAGGTCCCAATGTGCGGTTGAGGAGCGGCATCTCTGCAGAAGGTTGCGCAAAGGGGAGCCCACTCTGCATCGGTGTAGGTTTTGAAGATGTTGGCACCATAGTGGCAGGTCTCTTTGGAGAGGCTGATCTGGGTATGACACCCACCTAGACCTGGTTGTACTACATAGACGTAACCTTACTTCAAGAGAAGCTTGTATTCACAGATATTGCACTGAACAAATGTATAGTGCAAATAATAGCTGCGGCCTTGCTAGGCTGCTAGTGCTAAGTTTATGTACTATATGTCTATATAGAACATGTATCATGTATGGTAATCAATGTTTCTGATTTCTGATCCATATTGGACTGATTGTTTTCATGGTTTCAGATTTGAGCATCTGTGGCTAACTGACTATCTAGGGATATATAGGGATGGTTAATGTTAATGTTCTCCACTTTCTGGATGAAGAAATAACTGGAACTAGACAACTAGTGTCTTGCAGGTGCAGTGTTTGTGTTTGAGGTTATCGGATTCATATAGGTTTTCAATGATAAGCTCTTGCCCATCTTCATTACTTAATTTAAAAAGTTAGCCGCTGCTACTTGATTTCTCTTTTATTGACACTGGACTGTTTGTCCTGTGTTGATTTTTCTTACGTTCTTCCGTTCCAGGATAAGGTCTCTCATTCTTACGTCCCAGGTCCGTGCGTTGCCATGGCCGCCTAAACTTTTCAATGCCACAACAATAGTATGTAAAAAAAAAAGTTAGCCGTTGCTACAGTTGACATGATCTGAGCAACATGCTGTTTTGAACCATGTTGAGATATATAAGAAATGCAGTACATAAGAGATGCAAGTTTTTTTTAGGAGAACTTATTATGCTGAAATTGTTGGTTGGAATCTGAGAGGCTGCCAACAGAATGTCGGAATGGCCAACACCATCAGTATCATCTTGAGTCCATCGCAAAGAGAGAATGTCTAACATCAGGAGTGCACAGCCATCACGTAGAGGATGAATCTCACAGGTCTCTGCATTTCACATTTGGGAATCTTAGTCAGAACACTGAAATAGCCATCTGCAATTTGAAGGCCTGGAGAGTAGTACTGCAAATTATTGACAAAAGATCAGCACCATCACAATTTAACAATTTTTTTTCTCAAGCGACACAGGAGAGCCACGTGTCATTTCATGAAGATACAAGAAAGACAAGTGAGAGGGCATAGAACCTACTCCCAGAAAGAAATGAGCAAACTCCACTGCGAATAAGCTTGTGTGGCTTCTGAACATCAACATTGTGGCACCCAGATATAATATTCAGGCCTCAACATTCAAATGTTGGTGATAAGCACTCTTCAACCATGTCCAGTAGGTTTGAGTTTTCCAATGCAGCCGCAACACGTTCTTTGTCGTTCAGTTTCTTGTTCACTGCAACGAAGAATTACTTTATATGCTGAACTACTCAGCTAATCGATATATATGGTAGCTATTGCAGAAGCTGTAGAACATATACCAGCAGCTTCAGTTGCATGTGATCCAGGGGCAACCCTTATGTCCACCTACAAAAGTTAAGATTCAGATGACTGCCTAACAAACAATACACACACATAGAGAGAGAGCTCACACACAACAGACGAAGAAACAATTTCCCTAACATGTTGATGATTAAAAAATAAAAAAAGAAAAATTTCAGATCTGACTTATTAGATTGTATTCCCACCAGTAAAAATCAAATATATTCTTATGAAATGTACAGCATATATGTACATGAGCTACTAATTTTGTAACCATTTCAGCGACTAAGTTTTATGTGCAACAAAGGTATAATCTTTTTTATAATTCAATCTGATAAACAGACATTTCTGGCCCACGTAACACCTCTGAAAAAGTAGTTAGCAACGATGCAATCCCTAATGACATCAGTATGCTGATATAAATGACATGCCTATCACAGATTTCTAGAACTTGATAAACTGGGCATGAAGGTAACGTATCAAACCCTGATTGCTCTAGGAAAATAATATTTGATAACATAAGACTTTGTCTCAACCTCTACAATGATAACAAACCTTGTAACGAGGAGGGAGACTTCGTACAAGTTTCACACGTATGCAAAGGCCAATAATAGTTGCCATATTGCAGTGTTCCACTGTTGGTGAAATTAACCCTGATGCAAAGGAAAATGAATCTCAAGAGTGAATTTCAGTAACGATCCTGAATTGTACATCCAAACAAAGGAACCTAGACAGATGAGAACCTACCTGACATGATTACTTTCATCATTGAGTGCAATTGAGTCTTCAGTTACCACATTCAGCTGTTCCGGTGAGTATGGGTGCTATGGATCCTTTATATCTCTAATGTGATGTAAAGAACATTAAGGGCCACAACCAAATGGCTAGGACACTGCATTTATATAGGGAAATCAGTAAGAAGGATATCAAATATTTCCAGCTGGTCTATTGGCTCTGACGCATTTTCGTCTGTGGTCTCTGGTACATGTCGGACGCGCCTCTCTTTCTTCTCATCGATTATAGGATTATTAATATTAATCAACCCCATAGCCATTCCTACAGAAATATGGAATGCAATGCAGTAACCTTAGATGAGAAAGGCAAATTCCTGCAAGTTAAAACAAATGAAAATGTGTTAGCAACAGTATCTGGTTTACACTGCACAGCCAAGTCATACCGTAAAATGTTTGCCAAAGAATATTTATTTTGCGGGCTGCACTATGAACTCAACCATTCGTGTTAGTTATTGTTGCCTAGATATGAACTAGATCGGATCTAGAGCAAAACCCAGAGGGCAGCTTGGCCTGTGGCCGCTTGGATTGAATTGGAAAATGACAAAGAGTATCTCTTGTTTACAATGGTGTGTTGCTGCTTTATAGAGCAGGACAGCACCTTGCATATTCTTGCATAAAGCAAGATGCCTTTAGCTACTTGGTTGCCAAGGCTTCTCCATGACCAACTTGAGAGCCAAGACACCTTCTAACTGCAGTAAAGTAAAAGTGCAGAAAGTAAGATACAAGTACTTAGGCTTAACCATCAATCTCCCCCTAAGCCTAGTATTGAGTGATCTGCTTCAAGCCAATCCTCCTCCTCATCTCCTGAAACTTGGCCTTGCCTAGGGACTTGGTCAGAATGTCGGCGAGCTGATTAGTAGTGGCGATGTAGTTGGCCTTGATGCTTCCTTCTTCCAGACACTCTCTAATGAAGTGAGATTTGGTCCTGATGTGCTTGCTTCTGTCATGGAAGACAAGATTCTTTACCAAGGCAAGGGCAGACTTGCTGTCCACCTTCAACTCCACCACCTCCACCTTCCTGCCCAGGAGCTCCTCGAGCAGCCTGGACAGTCACAGAGCTTGTGTTGCAGCAGTAGTGGTGGCAATGTACTCTGCTTCGCAGCTGCACAGAGCCACCACCTTCTGCTTGATGAATTACCAGCTGACCAAGCAGTCGCCCAAGTAGAACATGGTTCCACTGGTTCTCCTGCTTGTATCGATGTCACCGGCGAGATCACTGTCGCAGTAGCCGATGAGGCGCGCCGTGCTGGGAGCCCTTCTGTAGTGGAGACCATAGTCCAGGGTCCCGGCCACATAGCGCAGCACACGCTTGACAGCTTGCTGATGTTCCATCGTGGGCTGCTCCATGAAGCGACTCAAGTACCCGACGGAGAACACCAGGTCCGGCCGAGTGTGCACAAGATACCGCAGGCTGCCGACGAGCCGCCAGTAGTGTGTAGGATCCACCTCCTCCACCTTGCTCTCCCTGCTGAGTCGTAGCTTCTCCTCCATTGGTGTGGCGGTCGGATTGCAGCCCGCCATCTCTCCCAGCTCGAGAATGCGCTCGGCGTAGTGTGCTTGGTGGAGGGTGATGCCCTTGGCATCCTGGCGCACCTCGATGACAAGGTAGAAACAGAGGAGGAAGAAGTCGCTCATGTCGAACTGCTCCTTCATCGTGGCCTTGAAGCCCTCCACTTCTCCTGGATCAGCGCCGGTGAAAATGAGGTCGTCGACGTAGACGCCGACCAACTGGACGGTGCGCCCGCTGTCCCGCCGGTACACCGCTGCCTCGTGCGCACTCTACTGGAAGCCCATCTGCTTCAGGGTGGCGTCTAGCTTCGCGTTCCAGGCGCGCGGCGCTTGCCTCAGCCCGTAGAGCGCCTTGCGCAGGCGGTACACCTTGCCTTCTTCTCCGGCGACGGCGAAGCCTGGCGGCTAGTGCACGTACACCTCCACCTTGAGGTCGCCGTTGAGGAATGCGGACTTTACGTCCATGTGGTGCACCTTCCATCCCTCTTGGGCCGCCAGGGTGAGGAGAACCCGCACGGACTCCATCCTCGCCACCGGTGCAAACATGTCATCGTAATCGATCCCCTCCTGTTGGACGAAACCTCACGCCACCAACCTCGCCTTGTGCTTGGTCACCTGCCCCTTCTCGTCCTTCTTAAGCTTGAACACCCATTTCAGTGAGATCGGGCGGTGGCCAGCGGGCAGGTCGACGAGCTCCCATGTCATATTCTTCTCCACAGACTCGAGCTCTTGCTTCATGGCAGCCTCCAATGCTGGATCGCCCTTGGCTTTCGCGTAGTTGGTTGGCTCGCCGGCGTGCGTGAGGTGGAGCTGGGCGAAGAGACGAGGAACCAAGCTTGGAGGGGACTCATCACCGATGATGTTCGTCACCGTGCGGTAGCGGAGTGGCTCGTCATCGTAGAACGCATCGAGCCAATCTTCATCGTCCTCCAGCGGTGTGGTGAGCTTGATCTGGGATGTGCTCGGAGCCATTGCCGCCGCTGGTGTGCTTCCGAGCTCCCCCAGAGCCGGTGATTGCGACGTGGTCGGAGCGCTCAACATGGTCGGAGCACTTGACGTGGTCGGAACGTCCGATGTGGTCAGAGCACTTGACATGGTCCGAGCGTCCATCGTGGTCGGAGTGTCCGACGTGGTCGAAGCAGGCGACGTGGTCGGGGCGCGCGGCGTGGTCGGAGTAAGGTGCTCGACGATGAAATCCTCGTCCACCGGAGTTGGACTCCCTCCTTCCTTGTTCCAGTCCCACCCGTGGCTCTCGTCGACGACGACGTCACGCGAGACCCGCACATGCTGAGTTGCAGGGTCGAGGACGCGATATGCCTTGGCGCCGTCCGCGTACCCGATGAAGACGCCGGGATGGCTGCGGTCATCGAGCTTCTTGAGCTGGGTGAGATCCTTGGTGAAGGCGAGGCAGCCGAACGTGCGTAGATGCACTACCGCCAGTGCCTTGCCATGCCATGCCTCGTACGGCGTCATGCCGCTGAGCGCCTTGGTGGGCACCCAGTTCAGGAGATGGACCGCGGTCACCACAGCCTCCCCCCAAAACCGCGCTGGAAGCCTCCGCTGCTTCAGCAGAGCCCGCGCCTTGGCGACCATCGTCTGGTTCCTCCTCTCCACGATGTCGTTCTGCTGCGGCGAGTAGGGGGCGTTGTAGTGGCGCTCAATGCCCTCCTCTGCGCAGTAAGCCACGAATTCGATGATGATGAACTCACGCCCGTTGTCAGTGCGCAGCGCCTGGAGCTTCCGCCTGCTCTTCTTCTCTGCTAGGGCTTGAAGATGCTTGACGGTGTCTGCGGCGGCGTCCTTGGTGGTCAGCAGTGCCACCCACATATACCACGTGGCGTCGTCGACCAACAGCAGGAAGTAGCGCCTACCGCCGGGAGTCACCGGTGAGATGGGGCCGCAGAGATCGCCGTGGATGAGCTCCAGCGGGTCCTGCGCGTGGTACTAGGCTTCAGCCAGAAATGGGGTGCGGCGATGCTTGGTGATGATGCATGTGTCGCAAAATTGGCTGACGTGGTTGATCACCGGCAGCCCGCGCACCATGTCATCCTTGGCGAGCTGATGAAGCGCGTCGAAGTGGAGATGGCCGAAGCGCTCATGCCAGCGCTACGCCTGATCATCCTTGCGCGTAGTGAGGCAGAGCGACTTGGCCGCATTGAGGTGGAGGATGTAGAGGCGATTGGCGCTGTGGTGAACCTTGACGAGCAGCCGCTTGCACCGATCCCAGATCCTCAACACGCCATCCTCAATCTCCACCTTCGAGCCTCCCTTGTCCAATTGACCGAGGCTCATGATCGAGTTGCAAAGCACCGGTGAAAGCATCTAGGCCCCGGGAGTTGGTTTCGGTAATTGATGACAACACATTATTACCATGACTAACGTGTGTTTTGCAGAAACTTTGATAAGTTAGGTCATGGGTTGATAACTGCTTTGGGCACTATGGTATTCATGCCCCTTGATGGAAATCGTTTCAGTTTTCAAAGGATCAATTACAAGATTAAGGACGGTTAGTTCCGGATGTCAAGGTGTTGAGTTACATCCGGAATAGTCGTTAGGATCTTTGCTTTTTTCCTTTGGTCGTACTATAAAGGGGGGCATGAGCGAGTAGCTTGACCTAGGTGAGTCTTTTGTTTAGGTGTGGTGCACACTTATCAAACTTAGCACTAGGTAGCTCAGGAAAAGCTCAAAGTTCAGTTGGAAGTAATTTGGTTCAAGTTGTGTCGCGTTTCAAAGTCGTTTGAGCTATTTACCCTTGACCGGACGCGGTCTCTGTCACGACCGGACGCGTCCGGTCAGTACTAACAGTCACTATGTTTTCAACTTGGTTGACCGGACGCGGTCCTTGCGAGGATCGGACACGTTGATCAGTCTGACACGTATTTCAGAGGGTAAAAGTATAATCGGACGCGACTGGAAAAATGACCGGACGCGTCCGGTCACGTTCCAGTAAGGTACTTAGCTGACCTGACGCGTCCGGTCATCACTGATCGGACGCGGTCGAGCGTCAGGTTAAAGTACAGTAAGGTTCTTGCACGATCGGACGCGTCTGGTCACCCCTGATCAGTGCGTCCAGTCACTCAGCGGTATCGTTCTGGTTTTCGACCGTTACACTCGACCGGCGCGTCCGGTCAGTGTGTGTTTTGCTGAGTTGGCTGGTAACAGTTGGATTTGACTATGGGGTGTATAAATACATCCCCTCTACCTCTTTTAGAGGTCTCTTGCTCATTTGTTCAGCTGAGAAACACTCTTTAAGTGCAAGGGAGTGCAAGAGCTCTAGTGAGGGTAGTGATTTGAGAATCAAAGCTTGAGATCCCTCATTAGCGACTAGAGTAGCAAGTGTGCATCCATCTTCTCATTAGGCTTGTTGTGGTCAAGTGAGAGTTCTAGCTTGTTACTCTTGGTGATCGCCATCACCTAGACGGTTTGGTGGTGATTGAGAGTTTGGTGATCATCCGGCTAGCTTGTGGATGACCCAACTCATCTTATGAGCGGTTTTGGGTGATTCACTGCGATGGAGTGTCAAAGAATCAGCCCGTAGAGAGCACTTGATCCTTGCGCGGATCAAGGGGGAGCTACACCCTTGCGCGGGTGCTCCAACGAGGACTAGTGGGGAGTGGCGACTCTCCGATACCTCGGAAAAACATCGCCGTATTCCTAACCCTTACTTTCAAGCATTTACTTTCGTGTATTACTTTTATTGCTTGTTTACTTTCCTAGAATTGCTATGCTAGACTAGGATTGGAACTTAGGGTGTAAAACTTTTACCGGTAGAATCACAAGGAACACTAGTAGGCACTAGAGGTGAAGTTTGGCTTGTAGGATTTAATTCTTGCAATTAATTTTTAGAAAAGCCCAATTCACCCCCTCTTGGGCATCTTGATCCTTTCAATTGGTATTGGAGCCGAGTTGCTTCTTATTTAGGCTTCACCGCCTAGAGCAAGATGTCTAATGGGGAAGGACCACCTCCCACCTTTGAGGGAGATGATATTCCATATTGGAAAATTCGTATGGAGGCGTACCTCGAAGCCATAGATGTTGGGTGCCTTAGAGCCGCAACCAAAGGGCTTCCCGCTATCAAGGATCCCGCTAACCCAAGTGGTGACGAGGAGAAGTATGACCGGTGGAATACAAAGGCAAAAAATGCACTCTACCGAGCCTAGGCAAGGATATCTTCAATCGTGTGCGTAATGCCAAAAACGCTCATGAATTATGGAAAAACCTTTATGCTCTCCATGAGGGGACTAAGAGTGAGCGTGAGGAACACTATCACATAGCTTTGAAAAAAATTAATTCTTTTGAGATGCTTCCCAAAGAAAGTGCTAATGAAATGTACACTCGATTGAATGTTCTTGTAGAGGATCTCAATGCTCTTGGACTCACTCAAATAAGTCAATCGGATGTTGCAAGGAGGATCTTGAGTGTTCTTCCCGTTGAGAAGTATGGGCACATTGTCACCGTGCTTCACCAAAGTGATCTCTCCACCTCAACACCGACACAAGTATTGAGAAAGATCAATGCACATGAGATATACATGCACATCACTCCAAAAGAGGGCTCATCATCTTCCAAAAAGAGGGACTTGGCCTTCAAAGCTAGCCATGACAAGAAAAAGAAGAAGGGCCAAGCCATGATGGTGCAAGAAAGCTCAAGTGAAAGTGATATTGATGATGCATCACTTGCACTCATGGTGAGAAAGACCACCAAGATGCTAAAGAAGCTCAACAAGAGTGGCATCAAGTTCGATGGCAAGAAGAAGAAGTTCTTCATAAGTAGCAAAAGGAAGCCAATATCCAAGATGGATTGCTACAATTATGGTGAACTTGGTCACTTAGCTCATCAATGCCCTAAGCCTCCAAAAGACAAGTACAAGAACAAGAACAAGGGCAAGAGAAATGATTCAAGTGATAAAGAAGATGAGAAGAAGAAGAACAAGCCATACAAGAAGAAGGATGACAAGAGAAAAGAGTTTCACAAGAAGAAGAAGGGAGGCAAAGCTTACATTGTTGGTGATTGGCTCACCGACATTGAGTCATCATGTGAGTCCTCCGGTGATGAGAGCGACGATGAGAAAGAGAAGGTCGCCGCATTTGTGATTGGGCCATCATCATCTTCACCGACATCTTCATCACCACCTTCACCGCCACCTTCACCATCATCGTCCACTTCTCACCTATGCCTTATGGCCAAGGGTGAACGAAAGGTACAAAACAATGAGAGTGATGATGATGATAGTGATGATGAATATGATGCACCTTCTTATGATAAACTTGTAAAATTATTGAACAAATACTCTAAAATCATAAGAAGAACTAGAAATGAAAATTATGAGCTCCAAAATAAAAATAACTCACTCTCATCTAAGCTTGAGAATGCACATAAGACTAGTGATGAGCTCAAAGATCAAAATGAAATTATGTCTTCTACTCTCAAGGAGCTCAAAACTTCTAACAAAGAGCTTAGAGATGAACATGATAAACTTGAGAAGAAGCATGATGAACTCATTACTAGGCTCAACTTGCTAAAAGATGAATATACTACATTGAAAATCAATTATGATAGTCTTATTGTTGCTAATGAGCTTGCTCTTGAGACACATGATGCTACTAACCAAGTTGTCAAGATTGATATAGCTACATCATATGATGACTTGATTATTGAGAACATTAAGCAAGGCTCTAGCGGCAAAGGCAAGAATGTGGTTGAGTCCGACAACTATGATGACTATGTTAAGCTCAAGAGTGAAAATGAGATGCTTAAAAATGAGAACAAGAAGTTGATGGCTCTTGAAAAGCAAACATCAAATGAGTCACTTGTTGAAGAGAACAAAAAGCTCAAGAAAGAGAAAGAGCATCTCAAGACCAGCCTAAGCAAGTTCATAAAAGGCCAACATTTGCAAAGTGAGCTACTCATGAACACCGTCATAAAGATGGATAGAAGTGGCATTTGTTACTTGGCAAATCAAGAGAAGAAGGCTAAAGCTCAACAACAACAAAGCAAGTCAAAGCCCAAGCCAAAGAGATGTGTTGAATGTGGACAAGGTCATTTTGCTCATGAGTGCAAAACTCCACCACCACAACCCTTGCCCAAGCATACTAGACCCTTTGCTTTCAATGCTCATTACATGCTTAGAAAAGATTTAAGTGGAAAGATGAAAGTCATGTTTTTGGGTCCCCCAAACAAGAATAGGCCTAAGAAAATATGGGTTGCCAAGTCACTAGTTGAGAAAGTCAAGGGTCCCTCTCAAGTTTAGGTCCCTAAACAAAAAGCTTGATCTCTTGTATGTAGGTAAACTACAAGTCCGGTGGATCTCATTGGGTTATTGATAGTGGTTGCACTCAACATATGACCGGTGACCCTCGTATGTTCACCTCACTTGAAGAGAATGGGGTATGTCAAGAGAAGATCACATTTGGGGACAATTCAAAGAGCAAAGTCAAGGGTATAGGCAAGATTGCAATATCAAATGATCACTCTCTTTCAAATGTGCTCTATGTTGCTTCATTGAGTTTCAACTTACTATCCGTTGGGCAACTTTGTGACCTTGGCTACCCATGCTTATTCACTCCAAATGAAGTGGTAGTTACAAAGATAGATGACAAGCAAATGATTTTCAAAGGCTTTAGATACAACAATCTTTATCTTGTTGACTTCACCTCCAAAGATGCAAATTTGATGACATGTTTGTTCACCAAAACTACACTTGGATGGCTTTGGCATAGGAGGCTTGCTCATGTTGGAATGAACACTCTCAACAAGCTATTAAAGAAAGAACTAGTAAGAGGCTTGAAGGATGTCAAGTTTGAGAAGGACAAACCATGTAGTGCATGTCAAGCTGGCAAACAAGTTGCAAATACTCATCCAACCAAAGCTTATATGTAAACTTCAAGAGTGTTAGAACTTCTACACATGGATTTGTTTGGTCCTACAACTTATAAGAGCTTGGGTGGAAATCTCTATTGTCTAGTGATTGTGGATGACTACTCAAGATACACTTGGACTTTCTTTCTTCATGACAAATCCGAAGTGGCAAATTGCTTCAAGAAGTTTGCAAAGAGAGCTCAAAATGAATTTGAAGTCAAGATAAAGAAATTTATTAGTGACAATGAC
This sequence comes from Saccharum hybrid cultivar R570, assembly GCA_038087645.1. Classification (NCBI taxonomy): domain Eukaryota; kingdom Viridiplantae; phylum Streptophyta; class Magnoliopsida; order Poales; family Poaceae; genus Saccharum; species Saccharum hybrid cultivar. Next base: position 2,011,776 of record JAQSUU010000425.1, read on the forward strand.
AAAGAGTTTGACAACACAAACATTGAAGCTTATTGTGATGAGATTGGAATCATGCATGAAGTTTCATCAACCTACACTCCTCAACAAAATGGTGTAGTTGAGAGAAAGAACCAGACTTTGATCACCCTTGCAAGAACAATGCTAGATGAGTATAATACACCGGAAAAATTGTGGGCCGAGGCAATCAACACCGCATGCTATGCTTCAAATCGTCTCTTCCTACAAAAGTTTCTTGGCAAGACTCCCTATGAGTTGCTAAATGGGAAGAAGTCAGACGTCTCTTTCTTCGGGGTGTTTGGTTGCAAATGCTACATCTACAAAAAACGTCAACACCTAGGGAAGTTTCAAACACGTTGTGATATTGGCTTTCTTGTTGGTTACTCATCAAAGTCCAAAGCATATAGAGTATTTAACCATGCCACCGGTTTGGTTGAAGAAACATATGATGTGGAATTTGATGAATCTAACGGCTCCCAAGGAGCAATTAAGAATTGTGATGATATAGGTGATGAACCATTGAGGGAGGCAATGAAGAATATGTCGGTGGGAGACATCAAGCCTAAGGATGATGAAGACGATGTACAAATTGTCAATCCACCATCTCTATCACATGTGCCTTAAGATGATGACAAGAATAAGAGAGTTGAAAATGAAGACACTCATGTCTCTCATGAACAAGCCGAGGCATAAGCTCAAGATGTTGATGCTCCCCAACCATCTCCTCAAGTGGTTGATAGAAGAAACTCACCTCTACTTCAAGCTCATCCACAAGATCTCATCATAGGAAGTCCTACAAAGGGTGTAATGACTCGATCTCAAAAGCTTGCTTCTTTTGTTAAACATCACTCTTTTGTCTCTTGTCTTAAACCTAAGAATGTAGAAGAAGCTCTTCGAGATCCAGATTAAGTGAATGCTATGTACGAAGAATTGAACAACTTCACCCGCAATCAAGTTTGGACACTTGAAGAGCATCCAAAAGGTGCAAGAGTCATTGGAACTAAGTGGGTGTTCCGCAACAAGCAAGATGACCAAGGCGTAATAGTGAGGAAAAAGGCAAGACTAGTTGCGAAGGGGTTCTCTCAAGTTAAAGGTCTTGATTTTGGAGAGACCTTTGCACCCGTTGCAAGACTTGAAGCCATTCGTATCCTACTTGCATATGCATCACATTATGAAATGAAACTATATCAAATGGATGTGAAAAGTGCATTTTTAAATGGCTTCATAAATGAACTAGTCTATGTTGAACAACCTCTCGGGTTTGAAGACCCTAGATATCCTAATCATGTTTATAGTTGTCTAAGGCGCTATATGGGCTCAAGCAAGCCCCTAGAGCGTGGTATGAGCGCCTCCGGGACTTCCTCATCGAGAAGTGTTTCACTATTGGGAAGGTCGACACCACACTATTCACCAAGAAGCTTAATGGGGAGATCTTCATTTGTCAAGTCTATGTTGATGATATCATCTTCGGATCAACAAATGAAGATTATTGCAAGAAATTTGGTGAATTGATGTCGAAGGAGTTCGAGATGTCAATGATTGGTGAGCTAATATTCTTCCTTAGTTTTCAAGTCAAGCAAATGAGAGAAGGGTCTTTCATCTCTCAAGAAAAGTATACCAAGGATCTTCTCAAAAGATTCAAGATGGAAGAGTGTAAGCCAATCAAGACCCCAATGCCATCTAATGGACATCTCGACCTAGATGAGGGAAGTAAACCAATTGATCAAACTCTCTACCGTTTTATGATTGGTAGCTTGTTGTACCTTACCGCATCTAGGTCTGATATCATGTTTAGTGTGTGCATGTGTACTCGCTTTCAAGTGTGCCCTAAAGAACCTCACCTAAGTGCCGTAAAAAGAATCTTAAGATACCTTAAGCACACCCCAAGCATTGGCCTTTGGTACCCCAAAGGAGCTAGATTCCAACTAGTTGGCTATTCCGATTCGGATTATGCCGGTTGCAAAATTGATAGAAAAAACACATCCGGAGGGTGCCATTTGCTTGGAAGGTCTTTAGTATCTTGGTCATCTAAAAAGCAAAATAGTGTGGCTTTGTCCACCGCCGAGGTGGAATACATTGCCGCGGGGGCTTGTTGTGCGCAAATCTTATACATGAAACAAACCCTCCTAGACTATGGAGTTGTTCTTGATAAGGTGCCACTTTTATGTGACAATGAAAGTGCCGTTAAAATTGCTAATAATCCGGTACAACACTCACGCACCAAGCACATTGATATCCGCCCCCACTTTCTAAGAGATCATGTTGCTAAAAATGATATATCACTAGAAGGTGTAAGAAGTGAAAATCAATTAGCGGATATCTTCACTAAACCTTTAGATGAGGCTACCTTTTGTAGGTTAAGATGTGAACTAAATGTGCTTGATTCTAGTAACTTTAAAAAATGAGCTTGTGTTGCCCCTTGCATTGCATTGTATCATATGTCATGTTTAAATTTCTGTAATGCATCTAGAACTTGTCTAACACGGTTATGATAACCCTCCTTTGGAGGAGTGAAGAAGCCTAACCATGGATCAAACTTGATAAGCAACCTAGTCTTCCTTTCTCGCTTTGCATTGCATATGCATGGTTGTTGCTTTGTCTTTTCTTTTTGGTTTTGCTTTGAGCAACCTCTGTGTTCGTCCATGAATAGAGAGATCATTTGACGCTCCCAAGGGTTCACAAACTCTATTGCATAGCCATACGTTGCTCCTCGGGTGTTTATTGCATATTTTCTTAAAAATAATACTAGCCTAAGGCAAAATATTTTAAAAAAACTCGAGGGTTTGAGAGAGGTCCCTCATATCAGGTTCCAACTGGTGTTTATTTGAGTCTCTTTGAATTGGAACTTGATTGGGAGAAGTCACGTCGAAGATCGGATTGAAGAAAAGTGCTTTACAGCGACCGGATGCTGGACCGGACGCTGGACCGGACGCGATGTTGCTTCATCACTGTGTCCGGTCCCGGTGACCACCAGCGCTTCAGGTCATCCCAAAGACCATCTCAAGGATCTGTGACCGGATGCTGCACCGGACGTGACGTTGTGACCACCGCGTCCGGTCCCGGCCACCACCACCGCGTCCGGTCATGCGTGTTGGGTTCCCGGGTAAACTCTGACCGGACCCTGTCAGCGTCCGATCATCCCTAACCGGACGTGTCCGGTCGTGCCAGGAGCTTACTGGACTCTGACCAGACGCAAAGCGTCCGGTCAGTCGACCACCGCGTCTGGTCATCGCGTGAAAAGCGGATCTAAGCCTTCTTAACCGTACAATCGTCGCCGTTTTCTTTTCATCCGCCATCACCGCCATGCCGCGAACCCTAGCCGCCTCATCGCCGCGCCTTCTCCGCCACCGCAGCTATCCCGCGCGCCACCGCAGCTTCCTCGCGCAGCCGCGCGCCGTCGCAGCCGTCTCGCGCGCCACCGTAGCTTCCTCGCGTAGCCACGCGCCGCCGCAGCCGTCCCGCGCGCCACCGCATCTTCCTCGCGCAGCTACGCGCTACCACAGCCGTCCCGTGTGCTGCCTCCTCGCGCCCGTCCATTGCCTCCGCCAGCCGCTCAACGAGCCTCGCCACCGAGTTTGCTTCCGACTGTCGCATCCTATGACCTAACCCTAACGGTCGCGACGTTCTTCGACTTTCTCCGATCGTTCTCCGGCAAAGGTCTTTCGCTCGAGTTCGACTCCGCAAGGTGATTTCATTGCCTTGATCCTTTAGGGTTTGCCAATGGATTCCCGGTGAAATTCTAATGCATCCTTTGATCTTATCGGTACTCCAGCGTTTGTTCGTCGTTTCTGGGGAACCCTAGCGCGTCAAGGTCTCTTACCCTTTCATCGGAAGCTTCGCTCATCCGAGGTAGCTATCACGATCTATTCTTTTCTTATCTTGTATGCTTGCTTTCATAAGGACCTTGCTCGTCTGGTAGTTAAAATATAATACTTATAATAGCTCTACCTATTCCATCTTTACAGAGGGTCTTGTCGGTGCTCTGTGTGTGTCATGTGATCAGCTGTGAATCCGAGGCCAAGCCTACGGATACGGATTGAGGCCAAGCCTCACGAGTGTCAGTACACCATCTTGCACTTTCAGGGATTTTTCAGTCATAGAGTTTTATCAGTATGGTTCACTGCAAGAATGCTGGTGGTGGACCAAGTGACGGGGATGAAAGTCCTCCCAGGGTGACAGAGGTAGCTCATGGTAAGCGTAAGAAGTTAGCCATCAAGAAGAGAAAGAGGACACCCATCGAGGCAGAGATAGCACAGGGCGTCGCTGATGCAGCAGAGCGTGCAGAGAGAGGTGGTAGGAGCAGTGGGATTCACATTGGCGAGCGTCGCTTTCATCTTGAAGGTCGACAGCTCGGTACTGAGGCCATAGATGGCACAGAGGACCCACCTGCAGAGCAGCGCACAGAGGACCCTCCTGCAGAGCAGCCCCCAGAGGACACACAGGAGACAGAGGAGCAGACCACTCAGACTCCACCGCGTCGTCGCTCAGGACGTACGCTTGCTCAGGTGAATCCTAGGCTAGAGGGCCAGTGTCGTGGAGGTTGTCCACATCCTAGGGCTTGAGGTCACCCCCAGTTGAGCACTTTGACCTTAGGGGAGCTACAACACGACAGGTATAGGCTCTTAGGTTTGTTGAGGTTAGTCGGTGGTTCCCACCTCAGTGGGATCCCCGAGCTTCAGAGGGCTTCTACACACCTTTGCATGAGGATTTCTACAGAGCCTACGTCGACAGCGGGATTGCATTCAGACCTCAGAGAGTCTGTCGACTTGAGGCTTTAGTTGAGGTGGTTGGTGAGCAGCTCCGTCCACACTTGTCCTTTCTACCTGGTCTGTCAGACTTTCTAGGACGGACTGGAGCTTACTGCGGGACCTGGGTCAGAGAGTTCTACTCCTCACTTTGGATTGACCCTACTCATGAGTTCATACACTTTGCATTCTAAGGCCATGACTGTAGACTGTACATCACTAGGGTACGGAAGATCCTCAGACTCCCTGCTTTAGAGAAGAAGATTCACCAGCTGTGCTTTGGACAGACTTCACCACCGAGACGTCCTCACGGAGGTACTGTACCACCCACAGATTTGATCAGACCTTGCTTCCGTGAGCCTTTTGGCGAGGGATCTAGACGTACACCTGCTAGCTTGACACCCCTCGCCAGAGTGCTAGATGCTATTGTAAGGCGGACTCTTCTTCCGAGGCTATGATATAGAGAGGGCCTAACACGGATGCAGCTCTGGGTTGTTCATCACCTCATCTCACAGACACCGTTTGATATTTGGGATTTGATGCTATGTGAGATGGAGGACACTTTAACAGAGGGCTTCAAGGGTCACCGGCAGCTACCTTATGCTCATTGGATCTGTTTTATTATTCGATCTGCGTGTGACCTGCCTGTAGAGATTAGAGTTGAGATATCTGACACCACTACTATATTTCTAGAGTATGATATTCGACAGCTGTGGGCTTCAGTGACTAGAGAGCAGTCACCTAGGCCAGGACAGCGTCAGAGGCCAGAGGTTCCAGAGACAGCAGCTGAGCAGGACGAGACCGTTGAGGGTCTTGCTGAGGCCGAGCTTACAGATCTTGATACTCAGCCAGCTGATCCAGTTGAGGATGTTGCCACTGATAGCACTGACGAGGATTACCAGCCCATACCCCGGTACCGCTCTCCTCGGTCTCACAACCATGAGGCCGGTGGTTCGGGATCAGCCTCCCGCTCAGACCCAGCCATGGTGGCTATACTTGAGAGGCTGACCTAGGACCAGGAAAGACAGGAAGTTCAGATGCAGCGACAGGCTCAGGACACAGCTGCCGCATTTGCTCAGATTCAGGCTCGTCAGGATGAGCTCTAGAGGCAGCAGCTGGAGTTTTAGAGGCAGCAGTTTGAGATGCAGAGGCAGCAGGCAGCCACACAGCAGCAGTATCTTGAGCTCCTGCGACACCTTGTCACTGTTGGGGTATCTCCACCACTGTCTATTCTTACTCTAGCACTACAGTCCAGTGGACTTCAGAGTCAGGGACAGTCGAGCTTTCAGTTTACCTCTCTCCGGCAGCAGGTTCCTCAGACTTTCCAGTCCCCGAGCTACACTCCTATTCAGATGGGGTTCACTCCACCAGCTCAGTCCAGATCTTACCTTCTCTCGGGCACTCCTTTCACTGACTTGAGTGCCTCCTACAGCGAGCTGACTGGACAGCCGACACCCTCGCACATCACTGTTGTGACCTCTTCAGGGATGTCAGCTTTCGAGACTGTGGCTCTTCCAGTGTCTAGGGCCGGGACTACAGAGACAGTACCATCGTCAGTTGCCTCGACAGATCCTCCCATAGTTGGTATTTTTCAGGCTCAGGTGACAGAGACTGCTCATATTGTTGCTACTACATCTTTAGTTCCTGTACCTGCTCTATAGACCCAGACTGCTTCACTACCACGTCTATCTACAGAGGTTCAGCCTGACAATTCAGATTTCGAGGAGGATACTTCACAGTTTGTGATCACTCCACGCTCCTCGGCACCCGACACGACTGCTTCTGTTCTCCCGTCGGATCCTTAGTTTTGTTTTTGGCGGTTGATGCCAAAGGGAGAGAGAGAGTAGATTCAAGGGGAGTGTTGATAGAGGGTTTCATTTTCTTTGTGTGCTACTTTCATGCATCATGTTTAATTTCTCGCCCTGCATCTTGTGACAAGTGTGCTTGTGAGACTTTATTATATATCATGTCAATTAATTGGTTTTAGCTCATAAGGTTGTGCTTCCGTGCCTTACTCTGATTTCATATGAGCTATGTTTTATGTGTACTAACTCTTCATGTTTTATCTTGTGAATACACTCAGTTGGCTTGGAACACATAAGCAATTCCTAACCCCTTGTGCTTATAGCTTTTTGCTTATGTGAACCAAGCATGTTCGAAAACCTCAACTCTTAAATCTTCTGAATCTTAGTGTTGTCATCAATCACCAAAAAGGGGGAGATTGAAAGCATCTAGGCCCCGGGAGTTGGTTTCAGCAATTGATGACAAAGCATTATTACCATGACTAACGTGTGTTTTGTAGAAACTTTGATAAGTTAGGTCATGGGGTTGATAACTGCTTTGGGCACTATGGTATTCATGCCCCTTGATGGAAATCGTTTTGATTTTCAAAGGATCAACGACAAGATTAAGGACGGTTAGTTTCGGATGTCAAGGTGTTGAGTTACATCCGGAATAGTCATTAGGATCTTTGCTTTTTTTTCCTTTGGCCGTATTATAAAGGGGGGCATAAGCGAGTAGCTTGACCTAGGTGAGTCTTTTATTTAGGTGTGGTGCACACTTATCAAACTTAGCACTAGGTAGCTCAGGAAAAGCTCAAAGTTCAGTTGGAAGCAATTTGGTTCAAGTTGCATCGCGTTTTGAAGTCGTTTGAGCTGTTTACCCTTGACTAGACGCGGTCTCTGTCACGACCGGACACGTCCGGTCAGTACTAACAGTCACTGCATTTTCAACTTGGTTGACCGGACATGGTCTTTGCGAGGACCGGACGCGTTGATCAGTCTGACACGTGTTTCAGAGGGTAAAAGTATAATCGGACGTGATTGGAAAAATGACCGGACGCGTCCGGTCACGTTCCAGTAAGGTACTTAGCTGACCTGACGCATCCGGTCATCACTGATCAGACGCGATCAAGCGTCAGGTTAAAGTACAGTAAGGTTCTTGCACGATCGGACGCGTTTGGTCACCCCTGATCGGTGCGTCCGGTCACTCAGCGGTATCGTTCTGGTTTTCGACCGTTACACTCGACTGGCGCATCTGGTTAGTGCGTGTTTTGCTGAGTTGGCTGGTAACGGTTGGATTTGACTGTGAGGTGTATAAATGCATCCCCTCCACCTCTTTTAGAGGTCTTTTGCTCATTTGTTCAGCTGAGAAACACTCTTCAAGTGCAAGGGAGTGCAAGAGCTCTAGTGAGGGTAGTGATTTGAGAATCAAAGCTTGAGATCCCTCATTAGCGACTAGAGAGTAGCAAGTATGCATCCATCTTCTCATTATGCTTGTTGTGGTCAAGTGAGAGTTCTAGCTTGTTACTCTTGGTGATCACCATCACCTAGACGGTTTGGTGGCGATTGAGAGTTTGGTGATCATCCAGCGAGCTTGTGGATGACCCAACTCATCTTGTGAGCAGTTTTGGATGATTCACCGCGACGGAGTGTCAAAGAATCAGCCCGTAGAGAGCACTTGATCCTTGCGCGGATCAAGGGGGAGCTACACCCTTGCGCGGGTTCTCTAACGAGGACTAGTGGGGAGTGGCGACTCTGCGATACCTCAGGAAAACATCGTCGTGTTCCTAACCCTTACTTTCAAGCATTTACTTTCGTGTATTACTTTCATTGCTTGTTTACTTTCCTAAAATTGCCATGCTAGACTAGGATTGAAACTTAGGGTGCAAAACTTTTACCGGTAGAATCACAAGGAACACTAGTAGGCACTAGGGGTGAAGTTTGGCTTGTAGGATTTAATTCTTGCAATTAATTTTTAGAAAAGCCCAATTCACCCCCCTCTTGGGCATCTTGATCCTTTCAGCCGGGATGTAGTAGACACCATGGAGCACCAGGTGCTCGCCGGTCTTAGCCTCGAAGATGATGGACCCGATGTTGTGGATCTCCACCTTTGACTCGTCGCCGAACCGCACCGTGCCTCTAGCCAAAGTGTCCAGGTCGGTGAAGAGCTCGCGGCGTCCCGTCATGTGGTGGGTAGCGCCAGTGTCCAGGTACCAGCCATCAAGCTTGCCGCCGCTGGTGCCGGTGTTGAGGAAGACACGGGCCCGCGGCTCATCGAGGTTCAGGTTGGCACCGGCGGTGAAGAAGGTCGAAGCTTGGCGCTTGTCGCCGCTCCCTGCTTCATCCAGCTCAGGGAAGCCGTGCGCAGAAAACAGAGTAGCGTCCTCATCTGCTTCCGCCACGTGCGCCGCCACGTCAACTCGCTCACGATTGCCATGACGGGGATGGGGGTAGTCCCTGGCCCAGTGGCCAGCGCGGTTGTAGTTGAGGCAGAGGTCGTCTCGATTCACGCTATGTTCGCCGTCCTTACCTCCTGCCCTATCTGCTTGCGCCCCACCGCCACCTCCAGCTCCTCCATGTCGTGGTTGTCACGCGACTTGTTCTTCTTGCCGCCGCGGGGCACCAACGACGATCCTTGGATGGCCCGGCATCTTCCTTCTTATTGTTGAAGGTTCGCCACTGCTCGGCGGTGTACATCAGCTTGCCGCTAACAGCGGCAGAGTCAGATTCAGGCGCCTGCTCTCGGTCCTGGACCGACTTGAGCCACCCGGTGACGTCCTCGATGGTGAGCTGCTCAAAATCTAGCAGCATCTCGATCGAATTGACGATCTGCGTGTACCTCTTTGGCATGCTCCGGAGGAACTTCTCAATGACGCGCTCCTCCATGAGGTCGGTGTCACCGTTGCGCGCCATCTCACCCATCAGGTTGGTTAGCCACACAGCGAAGTCCTCGACTTGCTTGCTGGGCTAAAAGATGAGACCTTCCCACTCTCCTCTGAGTCGCTGCAGCGTGACGCGGCGCACGTGCTCACCGCTGATCTGCCGCAGCGCGATGGCGTCCCACGCCATCTTCGCCGTAGGCTTGTCGACGATGGTTGCCTCGACGTCGAGAGGCACGACAGCGCAGAGGGCCTCTAAGGCCCGCCGATTGTCGCTGTAGCTGACGCCGCCGGCGTGGACCGCCTCGCAGAGTTGCCACGCCTGTAGCTTCACCTTCATGAGGAGGCTCCACTCATGGTAGTTGCTGTTGGTGAGCATCGGCCACGGTGTGCAAGCCCCGGAGTCGCGGTAGATAGTCTGCTGCACCGGCGATCGCTCGCGACGTCCTCGGTGCCGCTCTAGTGACGGTGACGGGCGGCAGCGACGCGGACTGCGCAACCTTCCTCCTGCTGACGCCACGTCCTCCTGCCCATCTCTACGCAAAGTGCAACAGCGGCTGCTACCGCGGCCTGAGCTACGGCTGCTACCTGCTAGGTGGTGGCGGCCGCCGCCGCAGCCGCAGCCTCAGCGGCAGCAAGGCGCATCGTGCAGTCACCCGCTCCAGCCCCTGCTCCACTAGCGCCTCCGCCTAGAGGGTTGACGACCACTCCTCCTCCGGCGGTGGCCGCTGCGGTGGTACGCACTCTGGAGCTCTCGGTGGACATGGCAGCGGTGCTCTAAAACTCGCTCTGATACCAATTGTTGTCCAGATATGAACTAGATCAGATCTAGAGTAAAAACCAGAGGGCAGCTTGGTCTGTGGCCGCTTGGATTGAATTGGAAAATGGCAAAGAGCATATCTTGTTTACAATGGTGTGCTGCTGCTATAGAGTAGGACAACACCTGACATATTCTTGCATAAAGCAAGATGCCTTTAGCTACTTGGTTGCCAAGGCTTCTCCATGACCAACTTAGGAGGCAAGGCACCTCCTAACTGTAGTAAAGTAAAAGTGCAGAAAGTATGATACAAGTACTTAGGCTTAACCATCAGTTATTATGACTGATCTAACCAAACAGTGTTATATACCTACGTTACAGTTACGGAGGCAAGGAATCAAAGGTCTATAGTATGGATAATTTAATCCATACCCAACCCAAGCGAATCAAATGAATCTTACACGAACCAACACAAAGAGGCCCTCCCACCTCACCTCACCCTTGTCGTTGTGGGGAAACGGGGTGGGGAGTGGGGACTGCCGACTGGAGTATATGCGTCGGGGGTCGCGGTCGGCCGCCCGTCACTCCGCCAGAGGAGTCGGAGCAAGACGTCGTCAGTCAGCGTCAGCTTCTCGTCTTGGCGGCTCGGCGCAGCCTTGCTTGTTGGCTGGCTGGAGGACGGGCGAAGGAGTGGCGATGCCACGACGGGGCGAGACGGTGATCAGCCGGCGGTCGCTAAACCCCAGCGCTGCAGCTGAAACATGCGTCCGGCCCATATACAACAGTAGCGTATGCGTGGAGCCCAGAAAAGAAAACGGAATCAAGGCCCAAGCAACGGCAAGGAAGCCATAGATACGGGGAAAAGTCCTCTCTCTCAAAAAAAAAAAGAGATAGGGGGAAAAGTCTATCTCACATTCTCACCTCATTCAAAATCTAAAACAAAAGAAATCTAACCTCCTTCAACTGTTAGGCAAGTTCAATTTGATTTATTTTTCTAGAAAATTTGGATTTTTAGACTCACATAAACCTAACTCTTGAAAACGTCTGATTTACCTCCGTAAATGGTTTTAAAACAGTCTTGGTTGACATGACGCCACATTAGCAACGAACGAGGTAAATTAAACTTTTGCAATAATTCAGGAAGGTCAATTAGACTCTATAGAAAATAAATTAAAAAAATTACTCAAATATTTTTAGAATAAATACATTTTAAAATTCTAAAATATGATTTAATATTTAAAATTCATAAAAATGCTTTAACTCATAAAAAACAAAACTAAATCATGGTCTATACTTGACGTCGTGAAAATTTAGGTTTTCTTTGTGCCATCTAGTCCCATCCCTCCTACCAAACATATCCTAAGATGCCACTATATATTGGGCAACAGTAATGCATTCCCTCCGAAGGTGTGCGGATCCACTGGCGTTAGAGAATCTCCATCACTATTTCTTAAACCCACTTTATAAATCTAATTCACCTGGAGAGCCATTGTACTGGAATCACTCTCCACGTTTGAAGTTCTCTATATTTTTTTTTTGCTATTTGGAGATCTAGCTTCATTCTTTATCTTCGGCGAGTGAGAATCTAGGAATGGAAGAAATAAAAGTTTTTTCATATGAGAAAGTGCAATGGTCATGTATCTCCGGTACGACCTCCTCCGTAGCCAGAAATAGATTTTTTGGGGGGCCCTCGTAATAATGGAAAGAAAGGCCCAACAACCAGATGTTTATCATGCAGGAGTAATTATTTTTACGATAATAATACTGTACGGACGTATACGTCCCGACCGGATGGACCCGTACACGGGAACGATTCGACTGAGCGCCCGCGCCCCCCACTCCTTATCCCATCCTGTTCGTGACCCATCGCGCCCACTCGCTCGTCCGCTCACTCCCCGCTCCTCTGCTTCCACTCTCTGCCATGCCATGCGCCGTTCTCCAGGCCAGGTCACTGCCGCCCCTCCCCCTCCGCGACCTCCATACGACCCTCACTGGAGACAAGGTAGGTCGGTTCTTCTCTAGATCTGAGCCCTCCTCCTCCTTTAGATCTGAGTGCTCCTCCTTCTCCTCTTCCTCATCCTCTGGATCTGAGGGACGCGACAGTGGCTAGAGTTTCGACGAGTTTTGGGGTCCTATTTCCTCCTCCCTTCGGTGAGTTAGAAGGTGATGGGTCAGGGGCTGTTTTGTACGTTTTTTTTATGTTTCTCCCATGTGCAATGGGTGTTTTGGGACGTTGTAACAGATGATTTTCGAATGTTGCAATGAGATTTTTGGGGTCGTTGTAACAGATGTTTTTACGATGTTGCAATACTACTGCTTAAGATGTTGCAGTACATAATTTTCGATGTTGCAGCATATACTTTTCGATGTTGCAGTACATGTTTTTTTGATGGTGCAATACATGTTTTTGGGTGTTGCAGTATATATTTTTTCGATGTTGCAGTATATTTTTTCATTGTTGTAGTACATATTTTTCGATGTTGTACTGTATGTTTTTCAATGTTGCACTATATATTTTTTCGATGTTGCAGTATTTATAACCTGATGTTGCACTATATAGTTTTTTCATATGTTTTTGCAATGTTGCAGTTAGTGTTTCATGCTCTTTTTAGGACAGGGACATGGTGGGGAACGAGATGCGTTGGGGAATGAGGGACATGGGTGCAGTGGGGAGCTGATGACAGAGACATGTTCCATTCTGGGCCTGTTTAGTTGCCCATGCAACCCAAAAAAGTTTGCACAGTACTCGTCACATCGAATCTTGCGGCACATGTATGGAGTACTAAATGTAGACGAAAGAAAAAACTAATTACACAGTTTAGTTGTAAATCACGAGACAAATCTTTTGAGCCTAATTAATCTATGATTGGACACAAATTACTAAATAAAACAAAAAGTGCTACAGTAACCGATCTCAAACTTTTTCCCCAGCTAAACAACCCCTCTGTTCCGTTCTATACGCGGGGGCGAGCAGGGTTCCCGAAGAGACCGGCGTCCGGACGCCCAGGTTTTTTTATATGATCATAAATAACCATACACAGTGGGAAAATATCTCCCGGCGTGGACCACGCCACCCCCAATCACGAACCACCCGTTGCTTTCGCGGGCGTCTTCAATTCGCTTTGTGTCCTGTCCTGCCCACACACGAGTAACCTACCTCCACCGCCCTGGTCCCTAGACACTGACACGCGGGCCAGGCTCACGCTCGGACTTGGGGCCCAGCCCACACATCGTACGTCGACGCATCAATGCGCCTCCCGACTAGCCTCGTGGTCCCGTTTGGTTTGGAGGAGTTAAAAATTTAACTCTCGTTATATTAATATTTTCTCAAATATATAGAGTACTAAATGTAGATTAATTGTATATACGTCGGCATAGATTAGGAGTAATTTACGAAACAAATCTATTAAGCCTAATTAGTCCAAACCCTTGTTTAGTTCTCCTAATTCTTCCCCAAATTTCACTATGTAAAAATAAGATTCCATGTCACATCAAAATGTCGGCAAATGCATGGAATACTAAATGTTGATGAAATCAAAAACTAATTGCAAAGTTTTGTTGTACTTTGCGAGATGAACATTTTAAGCCTAGTTAGTCAAAATTTGGATAATTTTTACCAAATACAAACGAAATGCTACAAGAATTCTGATACAATGTTTTTCTCCCCAATTCACCGAACTAAACGAGGCCTAAGATTGAAAACTTTTTGTCAAATAAGACGAAACTGCTACAGTGTTGTTTAGATCCAAATTTTGGAATGCCAAAATACACTGTAACATTTCGTTTGTATTTGGTAATAATTGTCCAACCATTGAATAATGCGCTATGCAAAAAAAAAAATTCTCGTTACATTAAACTTGTGGTACATGTATGGAGTACTAAATGTGGATAAAATCAAAAACTAATTGCACAGTTTGGCTGTTTAGGCCCTGTTTAGTTTTCAGAAAATTTTGCAAAAATTTTCAGATTCCCCATCACATTGAATCTTTGGACACATGCATGAAGCATTAAATATGGATAAAAAAATAAAACTAATTACACAGTTTAGACGAAATGGACGAGACAAATCTTTTAAGCCTAATTAGACCATGATTGGACAATATTTACCAAATAACAACGAAAAGAGTTACAGTGTCATTTTGCAAAAATTTTTGAAACTAAACCAACCCTTAGTTGGCAAATTTTTTGGCGAAACGCTACTGTAGCAGATTCGTTGTTATTTGGTAAATATTGTCTAATCATGGTCTAATTAGGCTTAAAAGATTTGTCTCGTCCATTTCGTCTAAACTGTATAATTAGTTTTATTTTTTATCTATATTTAATGTTTCATGCATATATTTAAAGATTCGATCTGACAGAAAAATAACTAATTGCATAGTTTGTCTGTAAAGTTCGAGACGAATCTTTTGAGTCTAATTAATCCATAGTTGAATAAATTTTACCAAATAATAAATTTTACCAAATAACAACGAAGTAAACACAGCCGTAGATGTTTTTTACTACAAATGATACTGGAAGTTGGATAGAGGAAGGAGGCAGCGTACCCGGTGCGCATGGTCTTAAAAAAAGACACGCCCAGCCCAGCTGCGCAGGGAGCCAGCCAGAACCAACCAGGGCCCAGGGAGGTGACTGGACGTAGAGTACTATGTAGGGGCTGTTTAGGCCCTGTTTCCAGAAAATTTTACAAAATTTTTCAGATTCCTCGTCACATCGAATCTTTGACACATGTACGAAGCATTAAATATAGATAAAAAATAAAACTAATTACACAGTTTAGACAAAATGGAAGAGACAAATCTTTTAAGCATAATTAGACCATGATTGGACAATATTTACCAAATAACAACGAAAAGAGTTACAGTGTCATTTTGCAAAAATTTTTGAAACTAAACCAGCCCTTAGTTGGCAAAATTTTTGGCGAAACGCTACTGTAGCAGATTCGTTGTTATTTGGTAAATATTGTCTAATCATGGTCTAATTAGGCTTAAAAGATTTGTCTCGTCCATTTCGTCTAAACTGTATAATTAATTTTATTTTTTATCTATTGTCGGTGTTCGGACTAAGGGGGTCCTAAACCAACGAGTGAATGCTGCGTGACTCTTTCCTGGATGGTGATGCAAGGAGAACACACGGGGGTTTATCCTGGTTCGGGCAAAAGAAGGCCCTACGTCCAGCGGGGAAGAGAGGTTTGTATTTCCTTGCACCGGGGTGCTCGTGTAGGGGTTACAAGCAGGCGAGAGAGGGTGTCGAGCCCAAGTCTCAAAGAGAAAAGGGAGAAAGGTGGTTGCTTGAGATGTTGGTCTCTTGCTTTCGTTGCTCGGATGGGTGGTTGGTTGATTCGTCTGTCCGTGATGTTTCTTGTTCGTCCTCCTCCCTGGTTCGCCCTGGCCTGCCTTTTTATAGGGCAAGAGGTGGCCAAGTCGAGGGGAGGCTTGAGGCGATGTTTCGTCGATTCCTGTTGAGTTGACTGTAGCGACGTGGCTTCGGGATGGCCGGCCATCCCTGGATATCCTGACGCGATACGGGACAAGAGGGTGAAATGACCCAGAGTGCCAGGCCATACCGTCCTTCGAGCTAAGTCGAGCGTTGGGGCCGGGTCGAGGCTGGGTCGAGGTCGGATGGATAAGGCCGAATCCCCGGTATCGCGGGGGACGGACCTTGTCTTATCCTCCCTCGAGGGCGACCGATGGTGAATAGTGCGCGGTATGGTGGATACAGTGACGGCTTTCACCTCCCATCGCGGGATGGGCGGTAAAACAGTGAGATTTGACGTGGGTATTGTTCCCGCGTTGACCCATGCCGTAGCCATGCCGGTCGGTGGTAGTAGGTAACCGCATTGAATGCTATGGCTTTTGTCCTGGGTAGGTAAAGAAAGGGCGTCGAGGGGCCGGAGCGTGGTCGAGGTGCCCCGTCGAGCGGACCTCGTACGAGTCGGAGCCGGGGTGCGGTCGAGGCACCCCGTCGAGCGGGCCTCGTACGAGTCGGAGCCGGGACGCGGTCGAGGCGCCCCGTCGAGCGGACCTCGTACGAGTCGGAGCCGGGGTGCGGTCGAGGCACCCCGTCGAGCGGACCTCGTACGAGTCGGAGCCGGGGTGCGGTCGAGGCACCCCGTCGAGCGGGCCTCGTACGAGTCGGAGCCGGAGCGCGGTCGAGGCGCCCCGTCGAGCGGACCTCGTACGAGTCGGAGCCGGGGTGCGGTCGAGGCACCCCGTCGAGCGGGCCTCGTACGAGTCGGAGCCGGGACGCGGTCGAGGCGCCCCGTCGAGCGGACCTCGTACGAGTCGGAGCCGGGGTGCGGTCGAGGCACCCCGTCGAGCGGGCTATCTTTTCTACTGGTTTCGGTTTTTGTTGGTGTTTTGGCGATAGCTGCGGTACCCCCGTACTGTTGGTACCGACAGTAGCCCCCGAGCCTTTGGGTGAGTGTGTGATCACTCTCCCAGAGGTTAGTCTGAACTGGAGTCGTAGCGTCGTGATTTTTCCGGTGGGGGCGCGCGAGCGCACCCGCCGGGTGTAGCCCCCGAGGCCTCGGTGGAGTATGGAGACTCCTCCGAGGTCTTGTTCGCGTTCGATTGGGGGACATTTCGTTGCGGTCAAGCCCCCGAGCCTCGTGCGCGCGAGGTCGGTCAGGGTCCCGGCCGTCTTTCGCTGTGCGACCCTCACGCTCCTTTTTCGAAAAAAGGAGGAGGGGTGGAGAATGTCGTACTACCCTCGTTTGGGCCCGAGTTCCGACGATCTCCGGTGAGCTGCTAGCGGGGGAATTCGAGTGAGGACCCGTGCCCCGTTCGTTAGGGGTCGGCTAGTGGCCCGGAGGCGCCCTCAAAAATGCCAAGAAGTGGTCGTGTGGATCTCGATTCCCTTCGACAGGATTCGAGGGCTCGATGCCTCCCCCGGAGGGATTCCTACCACAACCTTCTCCTTCGGCCTCGAATACGTCCTGGGGTGCCTCGAGAGCGTGGCTCGAGCCCTTGGCCATGTACGGGCGCACCCTGGGTCGTCCCTAACTCTGTTGCTCGAGGGCAGCTGTCGAACCCTGTTCGAGGGCCAGCTTTCGCTCCCTCGAGACTTATTGCGGGCTTCGCACCCATTTTTGCGGTCGGGACCCCGAGCCTCGCACGCACGAGGTCGATCCGAGTCCCGGCCGTCTTTTGCGACCCTCACGCTCCTTTTTCGAAAAAAGGAGGAGGGGTGGAGAATGTCGTACTACCCTCGTTTGGGCCCGAGTTCCGACGATCTCCGGTGAGCTGCTAGCGGGGGAATTCGAGTGAGGACCCGTGCCCCGTTCGTTAGGGGTCGGCTAGTGGCCCGGAGGCGCCCTCAAAAATGCCAAGAAGTGGTCGTGTGGATCTCGATTCCCTTCGACAGGATTCGAGGGCTCGATGCCTCCCCCGGAGGGATTCCTACCACAACCTTCTCCTTCGGCCTCGAATACGTCCTGGGGTGCCTCGAGAGCATGGCTCGAGCCCTTGGCCATGTACGGGCGCACCCTGGGTCGTCCCTAACTCTGTTGCTCGAGGGCAGCTGTCGAACCCTGTTCGAGGGCCAGCTTTCGCTCCCTCGAGACTTATTGCGGGCTTCGCACCCATTTTTGCGGTCGGTACCCCGAGCCTCGCACGCACGAGGTCGATCAGAGTCCCGGCCGTCTTTTGCGACCCTCACGCTCCTTTTTCGAAAAAAGGAGGAGGGGTGGAGAATGTCGCACTACCCTCGTTTGGGCCCGAGTTACGACGATCTCCGGTGAGCTGCTAGCGGGGGAATTCGAGTGAGAACCCGTGCCCCGTTCGTTAGGGGTCGGCTAGTGGCCCGGAGGCGCCCTCAAAAATGCCAAGAAGTGGTCGTGTGGATCTCGATTCCCTTCGACAGGATTCGAGGGCTCGATGCCTCCCCCGGAGGGATTCCTACCACAACCTTCTCCTTCGGCCTCGAATACGTCCTGGGGTGCCTTGAGAGCGTGGCTCGAGCCCTTGGCCATGTACGGGCGCACCCTGGGTCGTCCCTAACTCTGTTGCTCGAGGGCAGCTGTCGAACCCCGTTCGAGGGCCAGCTTTCGCTCCCTCGAGACTTATTGCGGGCTTCGCACCCATTTGAGACATACCTGGAGATATTTCGTTGTCCGGGCGCGTTTTTTCGGGAGGCGAGACCGGCGCGTTATCGGCGTACGGTTACGACGCGGGGAGCGGCCACGTGCCCAGTTCCTGCGAGATATAAGGAAACGGTTAGGCGAGCGGTTTTATCGCGAGAAACTGCTCCTTACTTTTCGCGCGACCGTTGGGCTTCCGTCCGAGCATATAAAGCGAAGGCCTTGGGGTCTCCGTTCCCCACCGGTTACTTGCATCCCTGCAATCTTTTGCCCTAGCCATCCCCTGCCACATCGCGTTCTCCGCCCGTCTTGCCGTAGCCACCGCATCCTTTTCTCCCATCCCCTCCCGACGACATCGATGGCAGGAAAAAGCCAGATCCTTCCCGCCGACGACTGGGCCGCCTCCTCGGTGACGGAGAGGAGGTTGGAGGAGTTGGTCGAGGACGGGCTGTTGCGGCCGAGGACGAACTCGGCGCGGCCGGAGTGGGTGGCACCGCCCCCCGCCCACCAGGAGCCAGTGCCCCCCGAAGGGTACGTGGTGAGCTTCGTCAGCTTTCATGAGCGGGGGTTCGGCGTGCCGGCGTCGGTCTTCATGCGCGCGCTCCTCCACTACTACCGGGTGGAGCTTCACCACCTTTCCCCCAATGCCGTGGCGCAGGCCGCCATCTTTGCGGCGGTTTGCGAGGGCTACCTTGGGGTGGAGCCACAGTGGAACTTGTGGCTTCACCTTTTCAAGGCCGAGCTCTTCGCCAAGAGGGCAGGGGAGAAAGGCGTCCTGTCCGCGGCCCGAGTGGGGAGCTGCGTGTTGCAGGTGAGATCGGGTCGGACGGATCTATACATCCCGGCCCGACTCATCTCCTCGAACAGTGGGTGGCACGAGGGTTGGTTCTACCTCCGCAACGATGAAAATCAGTTGCCGAGGTACACCGGTCGCGTGCTGACTGCTCGAGAAGAGCATTGGTCGTACGGAGTGCCCGAGGCCAAGAAGACGCGCTTGGATCCACTGCTGGCGGCGTTGCAGCAGCTTCACCTTCGGGGCCTGACGGCTGCGGCGGTGGCTGCGGGCTTCCATCGCCGTAGAGTGATGCCGTTGTGCCAGCGTCGTCTCCGCCTGGACCAGATGACTCCGGAGGCGAACCTGGAGGGCACCCGGATGTCCCACGAATCCCTCACCCTTGAGGAGGTTCTCCGGCGGGCTCGCCGGATGGTCGGGAACTTTAAGGCGGAGGAGGCCAATCAGGTTCCCATGAGGCCTACCGAGGGGTGCGAATCCGTGGTATGTATCCCGGGGCTGAGGTGTTGCCTCTCTTGTTTTTCTGTGGATTTCGCTGATGTGGTCGAGGTCGGTGTGTAGGATTTGTCGGTGTTGCGGGAGACGCGCCCCCCAGTCCCGGAGGACCGGCCCGCCCGGGAGGCTCGACGCCTGCATGCCTCCCAGAAGAAGCAGGCGAAGGAGACGGCCAAGAAGCGGGCGATCCGCAAGGCCAAGAAGGCGGAGGCGTTGAAGAAGCGCCGGCGCCAGCAAGCCATCGACGGAGTGCCCCTGTCACCGTCGCCTTCCGAGACGGTCTCGGGGGAGGACGACGGCAGCAGCGATGAAGACGAAGATGCCTTGTCGCGGTATGAGATCGCGACTAGGCTCGGGGATCTCCCCGACATTCGCCCCCTGCTGGAGCCCATCGGGGGAGGTCCTCCTCGGTCGTCGTGGTCGAGGAGGTCGAGGGGAAGAAGGTGGAGAAGGGATCTGGCCCCTCGAGGGGAGGGGCCATTTTGCCCCGGACCCGGCGAGAGGGGTCGTCGGGGACGTCCGCACCAGCCGGGGCCTCGCAAGCTCCGGCAGGGGCGGAGACGGTGGTACCGGCGTCGTCATCAGCGGCGGCGTCGGTAGGAGTAAGGACCCGAGGCCAGTTGGCCTCGGGAGCACAAAGGGCGCAGGGCGGTGCGTTGGCCGGGGCTCCCAGGAGCGCTCGGCCTGCTGGTGAGGCCGCCGCGGGGCTACCAGCGGCCGTCCCGGGAGGCTCGAGCCGCGCGGGGTCGAGGTACTTGGTGCCGATTTCCGGGTAAGTATCTCAACTTGGTTGTCCTGGCTTTGCCAAAGTCCGTCGGCTGATAATTCTTCTCACTTCGCAGGCTGAAGCGGAAGGCGGAGCCAATAGTGCCTACCCCTGTGAAGTCGCTGCGAGCCAGCGCCGTTGTCCTCAACCGGACGGCGGAGCAGGACGCTGCCTGGGTCCGTCAGGTCGAGGCAGCGAAAGGGCGTCTGCGACATCAGCAAGGGTCGGGCGACGCCGTGGCGGTTGCCGGCCCGGAGCCCGCCGTCGAGGGGGCCGAACCGGCAAAGGCGGCGGCGACTGACGTGGTCGAGGCGGGGCCCCGGCCGTCGGGGACGGCCAAGGCTGCCGTTGCCGTCGCGACGAGCGAGGCACCCGTCCGCGACGCGGAGCGGGCGGGTGCTGACGTGACCAAGGAGGAGGTCGCGTCGGTGCCGGGGCAAGGCCCGTCGGGAGAGCCAGCGGGCGTGGTGGAGATCGGGGCGGTCGAGCCCCCGTCCGGAGCACCCGAAGAAGAGACGCCGGCTCCGGCGGTGCCGACGGTCGAGGCGAGGGTACCGGAGCCGTCGTCGGTCGAGGTGCCGGCTCCGGTGGCGCCGGCGGTCGTAAGTGCCCGTTCCCACGCTCCCCTCGACAACATCTCCCTTGACAAGGGAAAACAAACGATAGGGGTCGAGGGGGGTGAGGTCGCGGACCAGGCCGGTGTCTCCACGGCCGTTGGAGAGGCGGATACCGCGGGCGAGGCCGGTCCTTCCGCGGGACCGGGAGACGCCCCGGCCGGGTCGTCCTCCTCGTGGCCCGACATCGCCGCGCTGGCGATAGCGCGGGTCGAGGCGGAGCTGCCGAAGTGGGGGGGGCCGTCCCTTGAGTTCAGGGACGCTTCGAACCCCGACGCCGAGCCCGTCTTTGTCCTTAGCGACAAAGACGAAGTGCACCGATGGGAGTACCTCGAGGGCGTCCGCCAGCACCTCGACCGGTTGCTTCGAGTGGCGTCTGGCGCTGTGCGGAGTATGGGGGATGCCACCGAGGTATGATCGACCCGTCGGATCGCTTGATAGGCTGTTTTTTCTTCGGATTTGTGACCTTTTCGAATTGCGTTCAGGAGCTGAAGGAGTACTCCCGCCGCAAGTCACTCTTCATCCGGGACGAGAGTGGCGTGTGGGGCGCGCTGTCCCAGCAACGGGTTCTGGTCGAGGAGGCCCAGAAACGGCTATCCGATCGGAACGCCGAAATGGCTGAACTGCGCGTCGCATACGCCACATTGAAGGAAGAGGCGGCGCAGGCATGGGCGGCCGAGGCCGTGATGCGCACAAGCCTGGACAAGGCTCGGGAGGAGGCTACCCAGGCGCGCAGGGACCTCGAGCCCTTGTCTGCGCGGGTGAAGGAGCTCGAGGAGGATGTCTCCCAGGTTGGCCTTCAGCGCGACGCCTTCCATGCCGAGGTCACGACGCTGCAGGGAGCCGTCCAAAAGAAGGACGCAGCTCTCGAGTCTGCTCGGCAGGAGGTCGAGGCGCTAAAGGCGGCCATCCGTGACAAGGACAGCGCCTTCCTAGGGCTCGAGCGAACATGTGGGGGACTCCGCGACGAGGTCGTGGGCCTGCAGACCCACGTCGAGGGTAAGTGTGGTTGTTATAGTCACGACGTTGAAGGCCCCGCGTTGGGCACTAATTTGTTTGTCGTGTTTCAGAGCTGGAGAGAGAGAACCGAGAGGCCCAATCGTGCGCCAACTCCTTCCAGAGCCTCTTCGAAGCCGAGGTCCGGAGGACCCAACTTCTCCAGGGCGCAATCACCACTGTGTGTGATGGCCTAGGGGTCGAGCCCGACACCGACACCGGGGAAGATGTTCCGGGGAACTCCTTCGTCCGACGGATGGTGGCGCTGGGCCGCCTTGCCCGGGAGAAGATACGGAACGGCCTCCATCACGGCGTGAAGAGGGCGCTGGCCGTCGTCCGTTCGGGGTTTGTGTTTGATATGAGGCTCGTTGCCGAGGGCTTCATCACAGACCCCGATCGGTCAGACGAGGAGAACGAGGACGCCTGCGTGGAGCTGATCGAAGCCGCCGAAGAGCCTGGGAGTCGTCTGGCCTCGCTTTTTGAAGCCGAGGTGGTTCCTCCTGCCGATGACGAAGGCCTGTGAGCCAAATCTGGGCATGAAGGCCCATGTAATAAGTTAGTATTTCGAATTTTGATCGCAGTGGCCGCGGAGGCCTAAAGACTCGAAACATAAACCGGTTCGCGGTTGATTAGTTTTACTCGAGCTTTTCTTCCCTTTATCGCTCAGATCGCGTTCTCGTGTGATTTACTTAGCGCGCAGCTGCATCCTTCGGCGTAAGGGAGCGAGTGGAGGTACCGTAGCCCGGAGGCGTAAGTGATCTCGCGGCTCGACTGCCCTCGAGCTTCAGGGTGATGTTGCGGCCTAGTAAATCATGTGAGAGCCTGATCTAAGCGACAGGGGGTATGTTCTTTTTTAACTTTAGGAACCGTTGTTTAGATCTTCTCAGCGTGAAGGCGTACCTCTAAAAGGCGCAAGGGTCGAGTGGAGGTACCGTAGCCTCGGAGGCGTAGGTGATGCTCCAGGCTCGAGAACCCTTTCGAACCTTAGGGTGCTCTTTCAGCGAAGTCGATCTAAGAAACAGTTCTTAAATTTAAAAAAGAGCGCAAGTTTTTTCGGTTTTTCGGGGACCGGGGGTTCCCCCCTTGCCAGCCCCCGAGGGAGGGTCGACTCTGGGAGTGCAGGGTCGATCCTTCCTCATTACGAAACGAAAAATTTTAAACATCGCTGTATTCTTTATTGACGAAAAAGGAAATACAGAGCCTCGAGGCTTTTTAAGGAAAGAAGCGACATAGCTATTCGATGTTCCAAGCGTTGGTGAGGATTTCGCCCTTCTCGTTGGATAGCTTGTAGGTGCCCGGCTTTAGTACTTCCGCGATGATGTACGGCCCTTCCCATGGTGGTGTGAGCTTGTGCCGTCCCTTGGTGTTCTGGTTCCGCCGTAGCACCAAGTCACCAACGTTGAGGTCACGCTTGCGGACGTATCTGTCGTGATAGCGTCGGAGACCCTGCTGGTACCTGGCAGAATGCAACAGAGCCACATCTCGGGCTTCCTCGAGCTGGTCGAGGGCGTCCTGTCTTGTGGTGTCGTTGTGTCCTTCGTTGTATGCCTTCAATCTTGGGGACCCGTATTCTATATCGGTTGGTAGCATAGCCTCAGACCCGTAGACTAAGAAGAACGGAGTGAACCCCGTGGCTCGACTCGGTGTTGTTCTTAGGCTCCACAGGACCGAGGGTAGCTCGGCAGCCCATCTTTTGCCATGTTTGTTTAGTTTGTCAAAGATTCTGGGCTTAAGGCCTTGTAGAACCATGCCGTTGGCACGTTCCACTTGCCCATTTGTTTTTGGATGAGCCACGGCCGACCAGAGCACACGGATGTGGTGGTTGTCGCAGAAATCCAAAAACTTCTTGCCAGTGAACTGGGTGCCGTTGTCCGTGATGATACAGTTGGGGACCCCGAAGCGATGAACGATATTAGTGAAGAAGAGCATAGCTTGTTCGGACCTGATGCTGGTGATAGGGCGGGCCTCGATCCACTTGGAGAATTTGTCGATTGCGACGAGCAAGTGGGTGAAGCCGCCGGTCATCCTTTTCAGTGGTCCGACAAGGTCGAGCCCCCAAACGGCGAACGGCCATGTGATGGGGATAGTCTGTAGGGCATGTGCCGGAAGATGAGTCTGTCTCGCGTAGTACTGACAACCCTCGCAGGAGCGTACTAGCTTGACAGCGTCGGAGACCGCGGTCGGCCAATAGAATCCTTGTCGAAAGGCGTTTCCGACAAGGGTTCGAGGCGCAGCGTGGTGACCGCAAGCCCCCGAGTGAAGATCGCCGAACAGATTTCTGCCTTGCTCTTTCGTGATGCAACGTTGGAGGATACCGGTAGGGCTACGACGGTAGAGCTCCCTGCTGTCGTTCATGATCACAAAAGTTTTGGCCCGACGTGCGATCCGTCGAGCCTCGGTCCTATCCGAGGGGAGGTCCCCCTGGATGAGGTAGTCGAGGTACGGGACGCGCCAATCAGGCTCGAGGTCAGGCGGTGACGTCGAGTTTTCCACCTGCATGGCTTCAGCCCCGGTCGAGGGGGCTTCTGCCTCAGGTGGAAGGTCGATCGACGCCTCATCGACCCCCCCGTCTGGCCTGAGGTCGACGGATGGGCGCTGAAGGTCTTTCGCGAAGACGTCCGGTGGAACCGTGGCTCGACCGGACGCGATTTTTGCCAATTCATCAGCGGCCTCATTATACCTGCGTGCGATGTGGTTGAGCTCGAGGCCGTGAAACTTGTCCTCGAGGCGCCGTACTTCCTGGCAGTAGGCCTCCATCTTGGGGTCGCGGCAGCTCGAGTTCTTCATCACCTGATCAATCACGAGTTGAGAGTCGCCTCGGACGTCGAGGTGTCGGACCCCGAGCTCGATGGCGATTCTCAACCCCGCGACGAGTGCCTCGTATTCGGCGACGTTGTTAGACGCAGGGAAATGAAGCCGGATGACGTAGCGCATGTGAACCCCGAGGGGTGAGATGAAGAGCAAGCCCGCGCCTGCTCCCATTTTCGTTAAGGACCCATCGAAGTACATGGTCCACAGCTCCGCCTGGAGCTGTGCAGGAGGGAGTTGTGTGTCAGTCCACTCGGCCAGAAAATCTGCCAACGCCTGTGACTTGATAGCTTTTCGCGGCGCATAGGACAATGCCTCGCCCATAAGCTCGACCGCCCATTTGGCAATCCTACCCGAGGCTTCCCGGTTCTGGGCTATCTCTCCCAAGGGGAAAGAAGAAACCACAGTAACCGGGTGACCCTCGAAGTAGTGTCGGAGCTTGCGCCGTGTCAAGATGACAGCATACAGCAGTTTCTGGATCTGTGGGTACCGACACTTTGTTTCTGAGAGCACCTCGCTAACGAAATAGACCGGCCTCTGGACGAGCAAGGTGTGTGCCTCCTCGGCCCGTTCGACAACCAGGGCAGCACTGACAACTTGTGATGTCGCTGCGACGTAGAGTAGGAGTGGTTCCCCTGGGGTCGGAGGGACGAGGATCGGTGAGCTAGAGAGGGTGGCTTTCATTTTTGTGAGAGCCTCCTCAGCCTCGAGGTTCCAGGAAAAATGGTCCGATTTCCTCAAGAGACGGTACAGAGGGAGTGCTTTTTCGCCGAGGCGCGAAATGAAACGGCTGAGTGCCGCCAAGCAACCTGTGACTCTCTGTACGCCCTTGAGATCTCGGATGGGGCCCATTTTGGTGATTGCAGAGATTTTTTCAGGGTTGGCCTCGATGCCACGTTTAGATACGATAAACCCTAAAAGCATACCTCGTGGGACGCCGAATACACATTTTTCTGGATTGAGTTTGATGTTTTTTGCTCTGAGGCACTTGAATGCAACGTCGAGGTCGCTGACCAGGTCGCCGGCACGTTGGGTTTTGACCACGATGTCGTCGACGTAAGCCTCGACGGTCGACCCAATGTGCTCCCCGAAAACATGTTGCATGCATCGCTGGTACGTTGCCCCTGCGTTCCGGAGACCGAAGGGCATCGTAACGTAGCAATACATGCCGAATGGGGTGACGAACGAAGTCGCGAGCTGGTCGGACTCCTTCATTTTGATTTGGTGGTAACCGGAATATGCATCTAAGAATGAGAGAGTTTCACATCCCGCGGTGGAATCAACGATTTGATCAATGCGTGGCAAAGGAAAGGGAACTTTCGGACATGCTTTATTTAAACCAGTATAGTCTACGCACATCCTCCATTTCCCACTCTTTTTTCTAACTAAGACAGGATTAGCTAGCCACTCGGGATGATGAACCTCCTTGATGAACCCGGCCTCCAGCAGTTTGTGTATCTCCTCGCCGATGATCCTGCGCTTCTCCTCGTCGAAGCGGCGCAGGCGTTGCTTCACCGGTTTGGCTCCGACCCGGATCTCCAAGGCATGCTCGGCGACTTCCCTGGGTATGCCCGGCATATCCGAGGGACTCCACGCAAAGATGTCGACGTTTGCGCGGAGAAAGTCGACGAGCACTGCTTCCTATTTAGGATCGAGGGTGGCGCTGACGCTCAGCGCCCTCCCCTTGGGATCAGCGGGGTCGAGGGGTACGAGCTTGACGTCTTCGGCGGACTCGAAGCTGCCGGCATGGCGTTTTGGGTCGGGGATCGCATTGGCTAGACCGTCGAGGTCTGCGGCCAAGATCGCTGACCCAAGAACAGCCTCGCCGTGCTCGACGCACTCGACGTCGCACTCGTAAGCATGTTCAAACGAGGGCCCTACAGTGATGACACCGTTTGGGCCAGGCATTTTGAGCTTGAGGTAGGTGTAGTTCGGGATCGCCATGAACTTGGCGTAGCATGAGCGTCCCAGGATAGCGTGGTACGTTCCACGGAATCCGACCACTTCGAAAGTGAGGGTTTCCTTTCGGAAGTTCGCCGGCGTGCCAAAGCAAACAGGCAGATCGACCCGCCCGAGGGGTTCCGCCCGTTTCCCTGGCACGACTCCGTGGAAGCCCCCGACGCTAGGCTGGAGGCGCGCTCTGTCGACCCCCAAGAGGTCGAGGGTCTGAGAGTAGATAATATTAAGGCTGCTTCCGCCGTCCATGAGCACTTTGGTGAGGCGTGTGTTGGCGATGACGGGATCAACAACGAGTGGATAGACCCCCGGGTTGGGGACGTAGTCTGGGTGGTCATCACGGTCGAAAGTGATGGCCACCGCAGACCAATCAAGGAAGCGGGGTACTGCCGACTGTACGGAGAAGACCTCGCGCCGTTCTCGCTTGCGCTGACGCGCGGAGAGGCAGGTCGAGGGTCCTCCGTAGATCATGTAGCAGTCGCGGATCTCGGGAAATTCCCCGTCCTTGTCGTCACCCTTAGGGTCCTCCCCCTTGTCGTCCTTCTTGGCGCCGGCACCCCCGAAGTACCTGCGCAGCATGTGACAATCCTCGAGGTTATGGTTAGTGAGTCCCTTGTGGTAGGGACATGGCTCTTTGAGCATTTTGTCGAAGACGCCCCCACCGGGGGGGCCTCGAGGTTTCTTGTGCTCGGTAGCAGCGACGAGCTCGTCGGCCGGGGCCTCGAGCTTGCCCTGCTGGCCTTTCTTCTTCTTGCGGTTGTTTCTCCTGGGGCCTCGGGTGGAACTCGCGGGGTCGTCGACCTTCTGCTCCTCCCTTGCCGGCTCGCCGCCAAAGATCGCACCAACCGCCTCCTCGCCGGAGGCGAAGTTGGTGACAATGTCCATCAATCCGTTGGCAGTGAGCGGGGTGTTACGGCCCAACTCCCGGACCAACTCCTTACAGGTGGTGCCGGAGAGGAAGGCCATAATCACGTCGGAGTCGGTGATGTTGGGGAGCTCGGTGCGCTGCCGGGAGAAGCGCCGGATGTAGTCCCGGAGGGACTCATCTGGTTTCTGCTTGCAGCTCCGGAGGTCCCACGAGTTGCCGGGGCGCATGTAGGTTCCCTTAAAATTTCCCTCGAACACCCTCACGAGATCGTCCCAGTCGTGGATCTGCCAAGGTGGGAGATCCTCGAGCCAGGCTCGGGCGGTGTCGGAGAGGAACAGGGGGAGTTGCCGAATGATGGCCCGGTCATCGGTGGCCCCGCCCAACTGACACGCCAAGCGGAAATCGGTGAGCCAAAGTTCGGGTTTGGTCTCGCCGTTATACTTGGTGAGAGTCGTGGGGGGACGGAACCGAGCCGGGGGCACTGTCTCACGGATAGCCCTACTGAACACCCGAGGGCCTGGAGGTTCGGGTGAAGGGCTACGGTCTTCCGAGCTGTCGTAGCGTCCGCCCCTGTGGACGTGGTAGCCTCGAGCCACACCGTCACCGTGTTTGCGTGTACGACGCTCGACGATGTTGCCACGGGTGTCTCGAGGCTCGCGGTCGTTGGCGATGGGCTCAGGGGTAGGTGCTGCCCGGTTTCGCCGGGCAGGCTCGGGATGAACCGAGGCTTCCCTCTCCTGTCGGGAAGGCTCGAGGGTCCGCTCTGAGGCTGCTTCGCGCCGCCTCGAGGCGGAGCTCTCGGCCTGCTGCATGGCGGCAGTCTCGAGGAGCCCTCGGATTTCGTCTCGAGCCCGACGGGCGTCAGGGTTTGACGGCTCGGGCATACTGCGCAGGAGCATGGCAGCGGCAACAACGTTTTGGCTGGCTCGAGCGAAAACCGGGGGGTCGACCGCCCGGTCCTCGTCGATGCGACGGTTGACGTCGCGAGCCCTCTCACGAGCTCTTCCGCCAAATGCGTGTTCCGCACGCTCACGCTCGAGGGTTTGCTGGAGGAGATCCAGGTTTTCGCGTTCCTCGTCAAGCTGGTCCTGCAACTCGCGAAACTGTTCGAGCTGCGCTCCTTGATCCGCAAGGAACCGAGGCTCGTTTCGCTCGGCAGGAAGCTCGACATGAGGGGGCGTGTGCCTTTCTTCGACCGGCTCTTCGTCCTCTAATTCCGAGGTGCTTTCAACGTCGATGTTGAAGCACTCACGAGTCGGATCATAGGTGTCGTCGGCCGAGTCGGAGTCAGGTGCGCCAAAGTAGTAATATGATGGGGGAATGCGTGGCCGATGCCAATCATCACCGAGGTGGTGACGTGGAGAAGCAGTCACACGGGGTTCTGTTTCCGGTGTCTCCGTAGAGTCCCGATAATCAGAAACCAGCGTGGACGCAACGAGGTCCAGAGTGGAGCGTAGATGGTGTCCGGGGAGTTCCTCATAAGCGCTCATGCGAGTGCTCACGGAGGATGCATACACCCGGGCGACCGAGTCTAGTCCAAACGGGAATGGTGATGGGGACGTCACTGCCCGTGGCGAGGTAGATGCTACGGACAGTGGTGTCTCACCGGGCGGGGGAGCGGCGGGATTCCTCGTCGGCACGCGACCCTCGGCCAGGCTCATCCTTCCCAAATCTTCCAAGAGGAGATCTGGGCTGGCGCCTGTCTGGGGGGTGCCGGACCGGGGGATCCCATCGCCCTCCGTCAGGTAGAGACGGTGGTTGTACCGGGCTCGCCGTCGCCGTGCGGCCCGCGACCGCCTGGAGCGACGGTGCCGGTTGACTGCTCCCCCGGGCTGGGAGAGCTCGTAATCTTCGTCGGTTGGGTGCCTGGGTGGGAGTAGGACCATGTCGTAGCCAGAGCCGAGCGACATGAACTCCAAACTCCCAAACCAGATCACCGTACCCAACGGGATCGGGCGTTCGGGGTTAGCCATCCAGGAAGAACGGCGACAAAGCGAGGTTTGCACGCAGCGTACCCCTACCTGGCGCGCCAACTGTCGGTGTTCGGACTAAGGGGGTCCTAAACCAACGAGTGAATGCTGCGTGACTCTTTCCTGGATGGTGATGCAAGGAGAACACACGGGGGTTTATCCTGGTTCGGGCAAAAGAAGGCCCTACGTCCAGCGGGGAAGAGAGGTTTGTATTTCCTTGCACCGGGGTGCTCGTGTAGGGGTTACAAGCAGGCGAGAGAGGGTGTCGAGCCCAAGTCTCAAAGAGAAAAGGGAGAAAGGTGGTTGCTTGAGATGTTGGTCTCTTGCTTTCGTTGCTCGGATGGGTGGTTGGTTGATTCGTCTGTCCGTGATGTTTCTTGTTCGTCCTCCTCCCTGGTTCGCCCTGGCCTGCCTTTTTATAGGGCAAGAGGTGGCCAAGTCGAGGGGAGGCTTGAGGCGATGTTTCGTCGATTCCTGTTGAGTTGACTGTAGCGACGTGGCTTCGGGATGGCCGGCCATCCCTGGATATCCTGACGCGATACGGGACAAGAGGGTGAAATGACCCAGAGTGCCAGGCCATACCGTCCTTCGAGCTAAGTCGAGCGTTGGGGCCGGGTCGAGGCTGGGTCGAGGTCGGATGGATAAGGCCGAATCCCCGGTATCGCGGGGGACGGACCTTGTCTTATCCTCCCTCGAGGGCGACCGATGGTGAATAGTGCGCGGTATGGTGGATACAGTGACGGCTTTCACCTCCCATCGCGGGATGGGCGGTAAAACAGTGAGATTTGACGTGGGTATTGTTCCCGCGTTGACCCATGCCGTAGCCATGCCGGTCGGTGGTAGTAGGTAACCGCATTGAATGCTATGGCTTTTGTCCTGGGTAGGTAAAGAAAGGGCGTCGAGGGGCCGGAGCGTGGTCGAGGTGCCCCGTCGAGCGGACCTCGTACGAGTCGGAGCCGGGGTGCGGTCGAGGCACCCCGTCGAGCGGGCCTCGTACGAGTCGGAGCCGGGACGCGGTCGAGGCGCCCCGTCGAGCGGACCTCGTACGAGTCGGAGCCGGGGTGCGGTCGAGGCACCCCGTCGAGCGGACCTCGTACGAGTCGGAGCCGGGGTGCGGTCGAGGCACCCCGTCGAGCGGGCCTCGTACGAGTCGGAGCCGGAGCGCGGTCGAGGCGCCCCGTCGAGCGGACCTCGTACGAGTCGGAGCCGGGGTGCGGTCGAGGCACCCCGTCGAGCGGGCCTCGTACGAGTCGGAGCCGGGACGCGGTCGAGGCGCCCCGTCGAGCGGACCTCGTACGAGTCGGAGCCGGGGTGCGGTCGAGGCACCCCGTCGAGCGGGCTATCTTTTCTACTGGTTTCGGTTTTTGTTGGTGTTTTGGCGATAGCTGCGGTACCCCCGTACTGTTGGTACCGACATCTATATTTAATGCTTCATGTATTTAAAGATTCGATCTGACAGAAAATCTGAAAATTTTGGCAAATTTTTGGCATCTAAATCATGCCGTAGTACGTGGACGATGCCAATCCCAGTGCCTGCCACTGCCATTGGTCCGCGCGTCTCCCTCGGCCCTTGGCTCTTGTTGTGTTTATCGCCTCTTTCCCCCTCCCCCACTCCACTTCACCCCTCTCCCTCTCCCTCTCCGCCTTGACTTCCTTCGCCACCGTCCTCTTCATCCTCCTCAATCCGCTCTTTGAGGAAGCAAGAAGAAGAGCAAGCTACACGCAACAAGCCAACAACAAGGTGAGTAGTTTCTTGCTCCAACCGCCTTGCCTACCGTTGACTCGCCTTCCCCTGCCTCAGCTCTCCGTGAGCTCTACTCTGCGTCTCTGCCTCCGCCTTGCCGTTGCCGTTGCCGGGTAGCCGGGTTGATCTGGACGCTTGCTGTTTCTATACTTTCCACTACTTTTTTTGAACCTATATACTTTCCACTACTGGTACTAGTAGTAGGATGCATGAACTGACTGTTCACTCTGCGTATCGAGCTTGCTGCATGCGTGTGGCCGTGCCAACATCCATCCTCTCACAAAATTCTCCATCACCTACCTGTACTTAATTTTCTGCAGGGGGGTAGGAAACTAGGAATAGGATCATGGCCGGGCGCCGGCGCAACCACCACCAGCTCCTACTGCCGGCAACCGCCTGCCTGTGGGCTCTGTCATGCGCGCTGCTGCTGCTCCGCGCGTCGTCGGCGTCCCCTCACGCTCACGGCCTGCTCAGGGTCGGCCTCAGCAAGCGCGGCCTGGACCAGCACGCGCTGCAGGCGGCCAAGGTCGCGAGGCAGGAGGACAGCCTCCGCCGCCTGGGGGCCTCCGCCGGCAGCACCAGCACCAGCGGCGGCGACGACGTCCCGCTCGTCGACTACCTCAACACCCAGTACTACGGGGTCGTCGGCATCGGCACGCCGGCGCAGAACTTCACCGTCATCTTCGACACCGGCAGCTCCAACCTCTGGGTCCCCTCCTCCAAATGCTACCTCTCGGTCCGTTCCTTCCTTCCTTCCTTTCTTTCTTTCTTTCTTTCTATATCTGATGATGATGTTTGGTTTGCCATTGCCATGTGTACATTTGCATCATTGCAAATAGATCTGACTCATGTTTGGTTTCATTGCAATGTTCTGATCACTGCAGATAGCGTGCTACCTCCACCCCAGATACAAGTCCGCCAAGTCTAGCACTTACAAGAAGGATGGTATATATTTGTGATTTTGTGGCCAGGCCTTCTTCTAAAAAAAGAAAAAAATTATGTTTCGTGGGTAGTTCAAAGACCATGGCTAAATGCCTCTACTCTTTCTTCCTCAAATTGTTCAGGAGAGACGTGCAAAATCACCTATGGCTCCGGTTCAATTGCTGGATTCTTCAGCTACGACGACGTGCTGGTTGGAGACCTTACTGTCAAAAGCCAGGTAGTAAATCTAAGGGCATGTTTAGATAAAAAAGAGCCAAAAATGTTTTGCATAGTAACTGTCACATCGAATCTTTGGACGTATGCGAAGCATTAAATGTAGGTAAAAAACATAACTAATTGCACAGTTTGTCTGTAAATGTCGAGATGAATCTTTTGAGCCTAGTTAGTCCATGGTTAGACAAATTTTGCCAAATAACAACGAAAAGTGCTACAGGAACTTTTCCCCAAAAATTTTCACATCTAAACACGCCCTAATACTAACAGCACCTGCCTCCAGTGTTGACATTCACGTGCGGCACGCGGGACTGTATCTCTAACGCTGCAGATCAATCTACCCATTACAGAAGTTCATCGAGACGACACGCGAAAGCAGCATCACGTTTATCATTGGCAAGTTTGATGGCATTCTTGGTCTTGGATACCCTGACATCTCCGTCGGCAAAGCTCCTCCAATTTGGTATATAGTCTTGTGCCTATGTTACCATGTAGGTCGCTGGCGTTGGCTTGCCTGTTTGCCATTTAACAGGAGACCTGTTTTTTTTCCTCCCTGCCAGGCAGAGCATGCAGGAGCAGAACCTGCTTGCGGAAGATGTTTTCTCCTTCTGGCTTAACCGAAACACTGAAGAGGAATCTGGTGGCGAGCTTGTCTTTGGCGGCGTGGACCCTGAACACTTCAAGGGAAACCACACCTATGTTCCTGTTTCCAGCAAGGGTTACTGGCAGTTCAACATGGGGGATCTTCTCATTGATGGCCAGTCCACTGGTTTCTGCGCCAAGGGCTGTGCCGCTATTGTCGACTCTGGGACTTCTTTGCTGGGAGGTCCAACGGTATGTCTCTCCATGCTGATGATCCTGAAATTCTCTGTATTTTGCATGTTCATAGGCACTGGGATTGCAAAACATGAGCTGATTTGGAGTCAGCCATCAGTAGATTAATTACTACTAGAATTGAGGTAGATGCTAGGATTGCTAGAGCTACACTATTTACTTATGTAACACCGATACGACTATTGGTAATCTCCGGCTTGTGTCCATACAGAATTGGACAAGGTCCCTAGGTACCCTGAATGGGAGTACAACTTTTGCAATATGCCATGACTAAAGCCCTGTCTCATGTTTTTTACAGACAATAATTGCTCAGGTGAACGAAGCAATTGGGGCTGCTGGAATTATCAGCCAAGAATGCAAAGAAGTTGTGAGCCAGTATGGAGAGATGATCCTCGAACTGCTCATAGCACAGGTTTGCTAGTTTCTGCATTTCTTATCTTTCGTCAGACTTCTGACTGTGGAATGGGTGTTATCGATGATTGTGCTCTGTTAAACTAGTTTTGAATTCCAGTAATTTGGTAATGCTTTGACACTGCAGACATCTCCAGAGAGAGTGTGCAGCCAGGTTGGTCTGTGTATGTTTGATGGCGCTCAGTCTGTCAGGTGAGCCTATGATTATTGCAGAGTCCCAGACCATCGTACAGTTGTGATATACGCTGATAGGATCGATGATCCTACGGCGACTGCGGAGGTTGTAGGGGTAGGTGACCGGTGGCCGGGGCTTGAACCCCCACGTGACGAACAAGGAAGGATAAGTATGACTTTTCAAAAAAAAAGGAAGGATAAGTATGGAATTTGGGTAGAATTTGGGGAAATTTGAGAAGAACAGAGGGAGCAGAAGAGGGGAATTGAAGAACAGAGAAGAAGCAAGTGGGGGAAACGGGTTTTCTGTTATTCCATAACCACTTCCAGGTTTCTTTTTTTGGCCCAAGAATTGGAGTCACTGAGTGGAGGTTAAAGACCTAGGGCTAATATTCTTTGTAATGTACAGTGTTTTTAGTTTTTAGCTTCCTTTTGTATTATAAAATATATAAGCGTTTATTTTGTTCTTATATACTTCCTCCATTTCATCAAATTATAAGACATTTTGCCTTTTTTTTAGATACATAGTACATTTAGATATACACTGTCTAGATACACAATAATATTAATATATCTAGAAAAGTCAAAACATCATAGAATTTGAAACAGATGGAGTATGCTCTTAGGCTCTTAATGTGTGCATTTTTTTACCATGTATAATTGTTGTCGTCTAGAACAGCCTCCTATGTTCATATCCTGGCTCCGTCCCTACACATAGAACAGCCTCCTATGTTATACGGGGGCTATCTCAGCGGGGGAGGTTATATAGGGTAGACTTAGCGTTGAAAATGATGGTGCATTAGTAGGGTTGAATAGATCAATGTTTAGGGATATTTATGCCTTCCTAACAAACCAAATCTGAGATCTCATCTCCTAATTTTGTGGGACTAAATAGGAAATAAACTAATCAAAGGGATAATTGGGCCCATTTCC
Organism: Saccharum hybrid cultivar R570; assembly: GCA_038087645.1. Classification (NCBI taxonomy): domain Eukaryota; kingdom Viridiplantae; phylum Streptophyta; class Magnoliopsida; order Poales; family Poaceae; genus Saccharum; species Saccharum hybrid cultivar. Next base: position 2,046,526 of record JAQSUU010000425.1, read on the forward strand.
CCTAGGCCCATAGCCACTAACGCGCTTGCGCCTCCTGTACTGCATGCCGGTCATAACATACGCCAACATGCTTTTTTCCATGTTACTGCATGTTCTTTTCATGCTGTGATAAATTATCATGCAAAATTTTCTGCAGTGAGGGAATTGAATCTGTTGTTGGCAAAGAAAACTTGGGCTCAGATGTTATGTGCTCAGCCTGTGAGATGGCTGTTGTGTGGATAGAGAATCAGCTCCGTGAAAACAAAACTAAGGAGCTGATATTGCAATATGCTAACCAGGTTACCAAATTAATGATTTACTGTGGATTTTCTTTTTGCCATTTGTTGAATTATATAATTTGTGACAAGATTCTGCTTGTGTTCCAGCTATGTGAGCGTCTACCAAGCCCCAGCGGAGAATCAACTGTCAGCTGCGAGGATATCTCAAAGATGCCCAATCTTGCATTCACCATTGCAAACAAGACCTTCACCCTAACACCAGAGCAGGTGCTTTCTAGTAGCCCATGATATATCATTTTCAACTTATAATAGCATTTCTTCATTTTTATAAAATAAAGTAGCCAATTTTTTCAGCAAATAATGCTATCGATAAATGATTAGCGAAAATTTACTGAACATTTTGTAAACAAGATATATATTAGTAGGCTAAAACATTTTATACTTGATGATTGTTATTCTCGAACATTTTATACTTGATGTTTATTATTAGTAGGCTCGAACATTTTATACTTGATGTTTATTAGAAGGAACCTATCCTAGTTTAAGAAGGATCCAGTGTTGGGGCAGTTAGTAACTCAACATTTGCGAGCAACAATTTTGAAGTCTTGAAGTGACATGATCAGCAGTTGACATTTGGAACCAAAAAGTGCCTAGTAGATGTATGGAAGCTAACTTTATAGGTCTTATACTCTACATGGTTTGAAGTGATATCGTTCTAGTTCACCTCAAGTTCCTTCTTTATAATTTTATTAGAATCATTCCTACAAGTGCGTACATCCCTCAAACCTTGTGAAACATGTGTTGCAGTACATTGTGAAGCTGGAGCAAGGAGGCCAAACTGTCTGCATCAGTGGCTTCATGGCATATGACGTCCCACCCCCGCGTGGTCCTCTCTGGTATGGGACATGACATTGCTTCATACCTTGATATTTTTCTTCTACCCCATCTCAGTCTGAGAGCTTTGCATACGAACAATTGCAGGATTCTTGGGGATGTCTTCATGGGAGCTTACCACACGGTGTTCGACTTCGGCAACGACAGGATTGGCTTCGCTGAATCTGCATGAGGAGTGTGGGTCTTCATGAAAATATCCTATATATTAGGGATGTGTAGTTTTCCTATCCGCTACGTGCAGGCAGCACGCCGCAAATAAATGGATGGCCAAAAATGCTGAAACTGAAATCGTGAACAGAGCTTTCTTTCTGGAGGAGCAAATGGATGCTCGAAGACATGTATGTATGCTTAGAGCAAATGTTTGGACAGAGCTTTCTTTGAAACTGTTTGTTCATGGTAGTACGACTTATCATTTGTAAAATAATTTATGGATTGCCTTTGAAATGATGAGCATGTATAAATGCAATCTTCTTTCAGTGGGATAGCTCTTGCCTTCTTGCCTATGGCCTATCTTCTAATAACGAATCTGCAGGGGCTCTCTGGCAAAAGAGGCCCTCCGATTGGGTCTCAGTTATTTTGCAAAAAAGCCCTTGAACTTTAGCGAATTCAACATGCAGTCCGACCTCCTCTCTTAGTTTTTTTTTATAAAAAAACCCTCGGACTTTAATGAGTTCAACCTGCAATCCAAGTCTCATCCTGCGCGTGGGCCTGTTTTTATGGGCTAGCCTGCCTCAGCTCGGGCCTGCTTTTCGCCAGGCCTGGGTCTCGTCGGTGAGCCAAATTCGGCCCGACACCATTTTCTATTTTTGCTATGAATTTATTATTTATCTAAATTGGCTGAAATTTTGTAAAAATCATAATAAATCAAATAAAAATTAGAAAAATACAAAAACAAATTTATTGAACTCTACACAACTAGCACTGCACTGTAAACACATAACATCACATGTTTTCATGTAATTTTATTGCTATAAATGTGGATCTACATTTCTCTAGAGTTTTATGTAAATAATTAATAAAGTTAGTTTCTTTATTCAAATTACTATGAAAATTTTATGGTAACTTACCCATCTCACGCATAAAATAAAACGATTGAGTAATCAACAAGTTCACCGACACCAAACCTAACCACGTGTGCATAGCTCGGTTTATAAATTGAAATAATCCTTGCTCTGCTCACCGCTTTACGATCCTATATATATAGAACATTATGGTAAATATCTCCATGTGCTATATATATATAGAACTATTACCCTGCAGCTGGCTACAAAATAACTTATTATGTAGCCACTTTGAGTTACGATAATTATTATGTTAATTTACGAGATTATAGTAACTCCTTACTATGTGATTTACTATAATATTATGGTAAATTTCCCCATGTGCTATAGTAATTCAACTATCGTAAAGATATACTGACATTGTCGTAAATTAGTATATAAAATTATCGTAAATAGAGGTGGATACAAAATAACTTATTTTGTAGCTAGCTCCATATATATATACACCACGAGTGATTTTACCCTATTTACGATCTAAAAAATAATAATAATACTAAAATCTATTGCATTAGAACGACCACTTCCTCTAACATTGGCCTTTTCAAGAAATACAACAAGGCCTTGTTCACTTCCCCACCCAACCTAAAATATTTCCTCTTCTACCTATCACATCAAATCTTTCGACGCATGCATGAAGCATTAAATGTAGGTAAAAAAGATAACTAATTGCATAGTTTGTCTGTAAATATTGGGACGAATCTTTTGAGCCTAGTTAGTCCATAATTGGACAAATTTTGCCAAATAACAACGAAAGATGCTACAGTAACTTTTCAGCTACTTTTCGCGAAGTGAACACACCCCAAACAAATCAATACTTGTACCTAAGTTGTACTCAAATAAATTACCAATAAAAAAATCTATTACAATAAAATGGTTCCACACTGGCTCTACGCGGCAACGCCTCGCCTTTTCTAGTAATGATTGAATTCTAGTTGCTCAGGGTGTCGACTGAACATGGGCTGGGCCTGAACAATGATGCCATTTTTTAAGCCTGGCATGAGAGACAACAATAGGTGTATTTACTAACTGTACCCTTTTTTTTCTGCAACAGTAGGGGCGAGCCCCTGCTCTTTATATGTATCAAAATTAAAAAGGTAAATAAAAGTTGACAAATACAATCACCAGGAAAGAAACAAAGAGCAAAATAGAAGGAAAAATAAACAAAACTACATCAGGAATCTGTAAATAGGGTCTCTTGCCAAAACCGTGATGCAGCAGAGAGGTAGTGCCAAACACAAATATGATCTGGTTAAATGGGTTAAAATCTGTAATTAAGAAAAAAAGTTGGTTTGGCATTAAAAACTCGGGCAGTTGAACATTAGTCTTCCCACGTAAATGATGCTGGAAGTTGAAACATGAGAACGTGCATTGCACGGATTTTCAGTAAAAGAAGAGGGAACGTGACCAAGCGTTTGTTGAGCGTGTGCGTCTGACCAGTTGATAAGCCTTCGCATGGCGTCCTCCGTGACCAGAGTTCGAATCTTTGGTAAAACGAATTTCTGGTTGGCGGTGTGGAAAAAAAAAACCCCTCGTCTGTCCTGCGTTTCCAAAGCACAGGTAAAATCGATCTGTCCTCTCACCGGATAACAGGCCCATGTGTGTGAGTTGGGCATGGGGTTTAAAGGCATGGAGTTCAGAGGTTTTTTCGGGCTAGGTGAGAAGTCCTCTACCTAAGAATAGCTCGGGGGTGTCTACCTCCCGCAGCCCGAGTTTTTTTACTTGTGTAATTCGCCAAAAAAAGTGGTTTAGATGCAAACTTAAGTTCTACATTGATTATCTTTTATAATGACAAAAAATGGTTTTTAGATCAAAATTTAAAGGTTTAAATTATTTTTCACAACAACAAAGGTGTAACTTAGTTAAAATTTCTGGGGGTTATCTTAAATTATCTTTTATGATGGAAGGATGTAGGTAATTTAGATCCAAATTTATGGGTTACCTTGTGTACTTTTCATAATGTTGAGGTGGGTAACTTCTTATAAAATATAATAGATCCCAATGCTATTATTATCGATGATGATTAGAGTCTACAAAATTAAAGCCTAAGTATTTCTGATTATCGTGCAATTTTCTATGATTTATCTTTTTTTCCTCTTTATTAACGACGATGATTATTTTCCCATATTTTATAGATTAAGTATGGCTCGTGAGGGTTATTGTGTGGAGTCTCATTTGGAATATCTAATTAATAATAGTAAGATTATTATGCTTATGCATACCAGAATAGAAATAGATTGTTTAATGTGTAGCGAGTACCGATCCCCAACTAACTACAAGAAAGTACCCAAGGTATGGAAAATTAAACTGAAATGCCGTGGTAGGGCGTCCGTTCGTTCGGACGCTTGCGTTGGTGGGCCTCGATGCCCACCCAAATGGCCCAACACTACCATTCGCACGGTCGCACCCATCTCACATTTTGCTAAGAAAACAAAAATCTCTACTCTCACTTTCCTCTCGACCGCTGCATCGTGACCACGCTGTCACGCCTACACTGCCGCCGCATGCTCCACTACGGCGCTCTCCACCGCGCCTAGCCAGCCACCATCCTTCCTTTCCACCGCAAGTCCGCAACTGAGCGCCGCCGCCTGCCTTCCTCCCTCTTCACCGCGCTCACCATCCGTCGCGCGGCATTCATTCTGCATCACGCCCGCCCAGTCACTTCTGCCCCTTTCCAGCGGTAGCTCATGGTAGGAGCGACAACCAGCAGGCCTTCCTCCCCTCCACCATGCTCGGTCCGCTTCCTCCCTCAGTGACATCTAGCAATGCGGCCGAGATCAGGCTGGGATGTTTGCGGTGAAAGAGCATGTTGCAAATGTAGGTTTCAATTGTTTCACATGTTTCAGTGGTACGTTGCAAGTGTTTTTGTATCGATGTTGCAAAAGTAGATCGGGATATTGCATATGTTGCAATAATTGTACATTATGTTGCAAACGTATGTTTCTAATGTTTTATCTATTTTTCAGACGTATGTTGCAAGTGTGCTTATCTGGATATTGCATGTGTTTTACACATATGTTGTAAGTGTTTTATCGGGATGTTTGCATACGTTGCAATAATTGTACATTATGTTGCAAACGTATATTTCTAATGTTTCATCTATTTTTCAGATGTATGTTGCAAGTGTGCTTATCTGGACGTTGCATATGTTTTACACATATGTTGTAAGTGTTTTATCTAGATGTTGTGTATGTTTGCAATGGTTTTTAAGTGTTTTCAGGTGTTTTTGCAAGTGTTTCATATGTCTTTTTTTTCATGTTGTAAGTGTTGCATATGGATGTTTCAAAAGTAGATCATGTGTTACACATAGGATGCATGCGTGTGGGAAGCGGGAGGGGGCACAAGCGGTCCTCGCGCACGGTCTGGTGGCACGGGCGACGTCCAGAGTGGCACTGGCCAGCTGCCGGGGCGCTCGTTCGCACCCTGCGCGGGCACCATCTGACGCTAGCGCCCTAGATCGGATATTCGGACGCTAGCAAGTCCCAAAATTAAATTGCCTCTTTAAAAACCTCAATTATAATCCATTTACAACTCTACAACGTATATGAGAGGACTCTATGGTATACATTACGTGTACAAAGCCGATGTGTGTTGTGTATATGGATGTATGAACAGATGGATCGAGGTGCATGAGCTTGATTCCAATGTCATTGCCGGCTATCATTAAGTCTTTGCAAAAGCGCATGCAGTGCAATCTCACGTGCTCCGGCTGCCGCAGCCGTGGCGGGCTCAGTGCCCTCGCTACCGTTGCCACCATCTCCGGCGTCAGCGGCGCCGCCGCTCTGGGGAGCCGGCGCTTGAGCGCCACCCGCCATGATCGTCGAGAGGGCGGCCGCCAGGGCCGTGGTGAAGTTGGGGTCGCTGGTGATCGCGGCAGTCATGGTCTCCAGCGCCGACCGGTTCCTGCCGTCCAAACCCAACAGCGTCGCCGCCGGTGGCTGTGGCGGCGCCACCGGCCTGTGCCCAGTGGCAGCAGGGAAGCCGTACATCGGGAACGGCGGCATCGCGGGGACAGGCGACAGCTGACGGTAGTGCTGGAGCAGGCCCGCGGCCGCCGCCGCCGACGCCCCCGGCGGCGGCGAGTGCGTGAGGTCGAGGGTGATGGTCGGGAACGGCGCGGAGGCGGAGAGCGTGGCGCCGCCCATGGCGGACGCGTAGGGGTGGTGGTACTGAAAGAGCGGCAGCGCCGGGGCGGCGACGTGGTGGCCGGCGAAGAGCGCGCCCGCGTCGCGGCTGACGGCCGGGCCCGACAGGAGCATGGCCGCCGCGGCGGAGGTGGTCTTGGCCATCGCCGCCGCCGCCGGCGGCAGCTGGTGGTTGTGCGTGCCCTCGTACGTGGTGATCAACACCGCCTTGTCCTCCGCGCACCGTTGCACCTGCACATACATATATGCACGCACACGTGTGTGCCCATCAGTTACTGATGACGTATGCTCATTTCTTCCATGCATGCAGATGCGGGCATCTAGCTCATATCTAATACGCCTGCATGTGTATGTAAAAGCCAAACACGTAGCAGCATTTTATTAATGAAAGTTGTTAAAGGCAAACACGTAGCAAGTTTGAGCAAAATATTTTAGAGGGGATGGTCGTCCGTCTGGTGAGATGTCACAATCTGTAAACAATTTGATCTTCTATCTGTAAATGTTCATTTGGGGACAGGTAAGGCGAGAGAGACAGAGATAGGTAGGTTCAAAACAATAACGTATGCAAGCGTGCAGCCTGCAACGCTAGCATATAGTATGTTCACATTTAAATGTCATCGTCTATCATAGGATAATGTCGTCAGAGTTGCATGCAAATTAAAGGTATATTCAAATGTACTTGCAGCTGGTTTGTTGGGTGCGTGTGCGTTTTCAAATGCCATATTTGACACGTATATCCAAATATTGAAATGCAAAGAAAGTACCACATGTGTTTGAATTGTGCTGCGGAGCACGCAACGTATCAGACCACGGCATATAATAATACATACACCATGCGATCATTTGCTTGTTTATTAGCTAAGTAGTAGTCGCCCCTAATTTAATTCAAATCAAGTCCACCCAGTTGCCTTTCGTTTGGCACATTTCCTTGACCAATAGCTAGGAAAAACCTGTCCTTGTGATGGATCAGTCCTTGAATAGAAGCTAACGGAAGAATGCACAGTACCGTAATAATTATGTCTTCGTTCTAAATTGCAAGTCGATTTCTTCTTTTATATACATAATTTTAAACGGGTATCCAGACATAATATATATATCTAGATGTGTAAGAAATGTTATGTATCTATAAAAGTCAGAAAAAAACTTACTATTTAGAACGTACGAAGTAGCACCGTAATATGCATAGATAATAGATTGTTAGTGTACGTAATATATACCTGCTTCCTGACTGGGCATCCTGTGGCCATTGTGCAGCGGTAGTAAGCTCTGGGGCATGGGTTACCCTTGGCCATCTTCTGCCCATACTTCCTCCATTGGCATCCATCGTTGATCTACACACACATGTACACATATTCCCAAACAAGATTCGTTATAAATTTGAGGAAACAAGCCAGCACAAACATGTGGATTTTGTTCTTTGAATCCACTCATATGTATTCGAACTATTTGCTGACAGCAGCAGCATAAATCTGTATCTGCAAATCTTACGTACCATTGGGGCCTCGGACCGCGCGCGCACGGACACCCTTGCCCTCCGCAAAGGCGCCTCCGCCGCCGGCGCTGGCGCCCGCTCGGCGTTCTCGCCGCGCTCCGGCGTCCTCATCCCATCGTTTTGATCCGCTTCGCCGCCGCTTCCTCCGCTGCCACCGTCTGAATCCGCCCTGTCAGCGCTGAACGCCGGCGGGGCCACCGCCGCCGCTCCTGCTATCGCCGGAGCCACGCGGCCGGGGTCCATGAACTGCACTCCCGTCGTTGCCGCCCGTAGCATCGGGTTCGCTGCGCCGCCGCCGGCCTGCATCAAACACCGATCGATCCATCGTATCACTTGTCATGAACTACTCTTGCTCATTGCTTGGCATGCAGCAGCACGCAGAGAAGATTTGAGTTAGTTAGGCTATCTCCAACAGCAACACCCAAAATACAAGATCTATTCGATCTTTGGGTAGCGCTGCAGACAAAGGGTTCAATACCTATTCGGCATCTTCTTCAACAATAGGACCCAAAAGAGAATCCTTTCTGCAAATGAGTTTCTAGGAGAGAGGATGCCCATATTTGGGTTGTTCCTCTCAGGCACTCTATTGGAGGCTGAGTTTGGGTCTCTTGCTATCCATTTTAGGTTTAGGTTCCATATAGGTTCCTTGTTAGAGACAGTGTTATAAGAGTAGAAAAAATGGTGCGCGTACATATGAAAGCACCTAGATACCAGATCGGAAATGCATGGGGGCAGTGTAATGTCCCCCAGTACATGTAATGTTGACATGAACGAACATGGCAACTACCGTTAGTAAGTGAGGCTTTGCTGTCAAGCTTAGTTTGTGTTTGCACGCCCAAGCTGCTTTCGATGGCGAGATCTACATATACATCTACTATTTTATCTTCTACTTCTATATCTATGCCTATAACTAATACTGAAGAGCAAAGTGATTCTTCCTTTGCGTCTTTTTTTACTTCCCAAAATACCCGTGCTCTCCATGTCATGTATATGTGATCTAAATTTAAGATCCATACTCATATGAGTTAGAACAATTTGCGTCCAATGGTGGTGTACGGAGTACGACACTCAAGACATTAAGTTCTGCTACAATGCACAGACACACATTTGTCTTGCTATAGTACTTGTGTATATGTAGTAGGTCTGTGGGGGGTGCACACATGGATGGAGACACCTCTCTCCAATCCAAATTATCAATGCAAATGCATGGGTGATCGACATAGATTTGATTAGCCACCTAAAATCAGGTGTCCAAATTTTTCTCGGGGATGTTAATGCTTATTAATAGTTGAGCAGAAGAATCTCAATAGAAAGGAGCTTGCATTTCAATTCAGGCCACGTTTAGTTCCTAAAAATTTTCAAGATTCCCCGTCACATCGAATGTTTGGACACATGAATGGAGCATTAAATGTAGACGAAAAAAATAATTACACAGTTGCGTAGAAAATCACGAGACGAATCTTTTGAGCCTAATTAATCCATGATTGAACACTAATTGACAAATACAAACGAAAGTGCTACAGTAGCCAAAACCAAAACTTTTCGCAAATTAAACACACCCTCAATACGGTAAAACACTGTAGCTAGTGGTCACGGAAGTTAAATGAGGTGCCCATCTGAACCACTGTAGAGAAATTAGCAGCATAGTTTTTTTTGGAGTCTAGCAGCATAGTTGTCGTTCACATATATGATTTGGGAAATGCTGGGCATGCATGCATGCATGCAATGGGTCTTACTCGAGGAAATGCTGTTACAATGCATAATTTCTACTATTTCACCAATCATTAATTGGTCCAACATCTTTATGTATGCAATTTCTGGGTTACACGCATATATAAAGTTAATTGTTGAATATATATTAGAATAAGACCTAATTTGAGGAATCAAATGGATCCAGAACGGAAAATATGAGTCAAATAGCTAGGTAGGGCGTTAAATTGCAATTAATAATTAGCATTAGCATATTTATATATATACATATGCGCGGGTTTGTAGGAACGATCGGTTTTATTTTGTGTGAATGTGAAGTGAATTAAGTATCAGTAGTCTCTCTTTGCTGGCTGCTCCATTCACGAGGTAGGATAGGAGTTTTTTTTTCTTTCTTTGATTATACATATAATAGTAACACAGAGATATTCAGGAGATCTTTAAATCATATCTTTTTGATAACAAGACAAGTACAACGTTGACTAGGTAGGCTCCAATTAAGACGCGTAGCCATTTCTTTTCAACAAACTTTGAACTTGAACACGAATCAAAGCCACCCAATTAGCTAGTTTACCATACCTGCTGATGTTGCTGGGCCTGCTGGGCTTGGATGAGCTGATGGTAGAGCGCGCCGTAGCTGCGGGTGAGCTCTTCCAGCATCCGCCGCAGCCGCCGGTTCTCCTCGCCGGCCTGCCGGAGCTCCCCCTCCACCGCCGCCGCCGCCGCCGCCGCCGCCGCCGCTACATCCACCTGTTACTCCATCGATCAGAGGATCAGATCAGTCTCAGTCACCATGAGTGTGCTTGAGCCGCGCTATGACCAAGATCAATACAAATTCTGATGTGGAAGAAGAATGAACAAGGTCAGACGAAAGTTACTAACCTCTTTATCACGACCACTCGCCATGGTCCCCTCGCCGCCGTCGACTGCTGGTGTCGCCGCTGCCGCCCTGGTCAGCAGGTCCAGTTCAGTCTACGCCGGCACGAAACATGTACAATACAAATCATATCAAAGATAATATCTCAAGCAGAAAAAATCAAGGCGCTAGCTCATATATATTATGCATCGACGATGTAATAATGGCTATCTTATTAATTGCACGCACAGACATCAATAATCAATCTCAAGCTCGAGCTCGATTGCGATCTCGACGGGGAGACTTACGTTGACCGTGGTATTATCGCAGCCACCGTCCTCGTCGTCGGTCCTGCGCCGAGCGGCGGCACCGTCGGCGGCGGAGAAGAAGTCCACCTCCTTGATCTCGTTCCTGCGCCCGCCGCCGCCGCCACCGTGACCGAAAGCCGGCCGGTCCCCGTGCTCCGCCAAGACCATCATCATCTCCTCTTCCTGCTCCTCCTCTTGCTTCTCCTTGCTCTGCTGCTGCTTCGGCACCAAGTCCATGGATGGGTTGGAGCGAGAGGTATCAACCCAGGTAATGGTGAGGAAGAGACGGCTATATACAGCTCGTGACGACCCTGCAGTGCCGTACTAGCTAGAGAGAGAAAAAGAAAGGAGAGGAGAGAGAGATGTCCAACTATGCAAGCTACTACTACAGTACAATGAAGAAGCCGGAAACGTGAAACGGAAAGACTTGGACTTTGGACCTGTCCGTAGGAGCGAGACGGCTGGAGGAGTTGGACCAATGGCTGGCACGGACCAACTGGTGGGCCAGCCCGCGTGGCGTCAGCGTGAGAGCTGGCTGAGGCTGGACCGGAGGGGAACGCCGCCCTGCCCACGTGTTGCTGCGCGTGGGCCGGGTCAACTGAGTCAACGGATGCCGCGTTTTACGACTTGGGGAGCGGCCGCGAGAGGGCCACGAACCATAACATCTCTCTCATTATTTTTTTATTATTAAAGTTATTACTTTAATTACCGGTTGGGTTTCTTTACAATCTTTTGTCCTGTGTGCCTGTGTGGGCAAATGGAACAGGTTTATAATAGGGATTTTTTTGCTCTATATATCATGCACTAAAACTTTTATTAATTCCCACCTAAAAGGCTCGTATCCTCTCAACAATTTTTAATCTTTTTCGCGCGCCCTTAATTGTTGACCATGTTCTGATCATCTTGACTAATAAACATGTCAAAGTAACCCATTTTTTCCTTTCTTTTATTTGGGCACAAATTTAAGGTGTGTTTAGCAGGTTCAACACCGCAGCCAAGTAGTAGCATGAGCACAACTAGCCAACACACTGGACAGTATAGCTGTAGCTCGCAACTGCGCAACCTAATCTGCCAACGTGCAAAGCAACCAACCACTATTGGAAACTAAAATGCTCTTGTTGCATTGGTTCAATAATAACCGATAGGGAAATTACCAATACTTCATTGTTCCTTGTCGAGCCCCCACCCATTAGCCCACACCGCCCCTTCCTCGATCAGAAATCTAGTTCCACCACCTCCTTCCTAGTCTAGCCCCCTTCGCTCGTCATTGACCACCTATGTGATTTGAGGAAATACTAGCATATGTAATGTTCCCTATAACAGTGGATGCTCACTGCGGTAATCATCTTGCATGCATGGAAAGAATTATAGTTTAGCACTCATGGCACATGGATTAGTAGGTTTATGCTAATAACAAACAAAGTTTTTTTTCTCTTTATAAAAGCTCTCATGTCCGGTTCATTTTTTTTTAAAAAAACTCGTGTCTATGGTGTTGATTCAATACATGGAATAGTGCCTAAAAACTGTTTGTGTGTCGGAGACAAATAATCAAATATCTAGTTTGATATGCAAATTCTTGAATAATTATTTTAAAAGATTTTGTGTGTGGAAGCTCATACAAAATTAGGGCTTTATGGTTGCGTCGTCACTAGCCCACAATATACACCGGCTAATTGATTTTGTTAGTATTGGCTACCAAGGTGTTGATTTTGTTGACTATATGTCTATGTGCTCGTAAAAAATATCAATGGCCTGTAAACACTATGCAACTTGTACTTAGTTTAGCAAACTGAGCGTAGTTGCCCACCCGAATTCAAGTTCTTGACTTAATATGAGTATTGGTATTTTCTTGGATTTATTATATAATTTAACGCTATTATTGTTCTTTCAATAATAGGTGACATGCTCGTCGACAATAACAAGACCCTTGTGGTGACTCCGCTAATCTCGGGTAGGATATTTGCGTATGCATGCGTGTATGTGAGCTGTATTGGTTTTTGAAAAATTTGTAGGTAGTTCACACTTTGCTTGCAAGACAAAACGGAGGTGGACTTATATAGTCACAGACACATATTTTCAGTCATCATGTGTCCATATTATATATTATCTAGCCATAGCCAATTTGTGGAGAATTGAGAAAGAAACAATGAGGGATCGGAGATGTGATATAGCCGGCCATTGGGCTGGCTTGATTAACTAGCTGGTCAATGGCCACCATCAGCTAGTTGACAATGTGCATTATCTAAGAGGAAGGACCCTTTCAACTTTGACTGATAATATGAAAAATCTGTTGAAGAGATAGCTTATTCCTACAAGCTACTCAAATGATGTCGTGGCGTGGTCGATAATAACCATATGTAAATGCCTGAGATTAACTAATGAACGGTAGCTTGTACATTCTCCATCCTCGCACGTTGAAAATTTATCCATATATCGATGTTACTTAGGGCTTATTTGGATACACATGACTAATTACTAGCCGGGCTAAAAATTAGCTCAATTTAGCTATGGCTGACTAGCTACTTGGCTAACCAGTAGTTGAATACTTGGCTAAACAATTAGCCCACCTATTAGCTCTCTTGTTTGGATGCACTAGAGCAATTTTAGCTAATTTTTAATTAGCTAGCAATTAGCTCTTGTATCTGAACATGCCCTTAGTTGTCTGCTACCCGTTAGATGGATATTTCCCTTTCTATCCCTATGGAGTATATACGAATGAGCCAACCGTTGTACTATTGGAGGAATGCCAAATTATTACATGCATCATATCTTAGTCTTAACTCTTAACAATAGTTTAGGACTTTCTATAAATTTAGTGTTGCATAAAAACTATGATAATCAAGATGGGGCTAGGTTACATGATCTAAGGAAGATTGATGATCTTCTTTCAAGATAATTACTCAGACAAGCTCAAATGCATCAATACGGGTGATAGGAAAAATAGTCAGGAATATAGCATTTTCTTCTATGTGCATGCTATTGGACTGGGGCTTCTTGGCCCCATCTCCAAAAAAATTATAGCAAAAATTTCTTCCAGGTCCACATACTTTTAAAAGGGCAAAACCTAGCCTACACATCATCTGAAAAGAAAAAATAATTGTTGATGTCAGTTATGTGAGAAAATCAAAACCCTAAGGAAAGGTTCTTTTGTAGTGGATGCCTGTAAAAGGTATGGCCAAAAAAAACATGAATAGTAGTCTTGGTTCTGAGAAACGATGGCCACCAAGAAAATCCATAAAAAAATCTTCATTATTAGCAACGAGCGCCAAGAAATAAATTAAATTTCTTTACCCCCCTCTACCCATTAGGCGATAAAAACTTTCCTTGTGCAGTCTTACTAACTTTATTATTGGTTTTTGACCCACACAAAGTTTTTGTTTCCTAGTCGCAAAAAAAGTTTTTGTTTCTAGTAAGTGCCTAAAATCTGCCCCCTTGCGGCCCTCCTCCGACCTCAAGCCACCTGGATTCACCGGCGCGTGGCTGCCTCTAATCTCCGAGTACCGGGAAACCTAGGCACCCAGTATACTCCGACCTCGGGCCACTGTGACCTGCCACCAAGTGGCCTCCTTCAACCTTTGCCATTAGAATTCATAGGCAATGTGATACCTTTGTCATCAATCCCTCTCCCCCTTTTCGCAGATCCAACGGTGGGGGCATGGCTTGGATCTGATGGAGAAGGCGACAACGTTGAAGGAGTATGCATATTCTCTCCTCCATCGAGAGGACAATGGCTTAGTGAAACCTAGCCTATACATCATCTAAAAAAGCTCATTTCTCAAGAAAATCAAAATCCTAAGGAAAATGTTCTTTTGTAGTGGTTGCCTGTGAAAGTAATGGCCTAGAAAACCTAATAATACCCCAGACATCTCACGTTGGTCCTCAATTGGTCCAGCGAGCTAGCTACACCACCCAAGACATCTCTCATCTTGTCATGGTCCAACCCCTCTTCAACCCTTGCTTCAATTCTTATCACGTTGGTCAAGTTTTAGACTGTTCTCCATCTCATGTTGCTTAGTGGGCAAACAAGTCCTACACATGCAAGAGGTGAGAAACCCATCACCTTCTCAACTTCTACCATCTAAGCAAACTAGCATGCATTATATGATAAATGAAAGTAAACAATCAAGGTACAAGGCATGCATGAGGATCAATCACAAGGTTTGAAGCTCAATTAGGTGAGATAGGTAATATAGTAACATAGCATGCATTACTTAACATTAGTCATATTATGCAATTGCAAAGAGTAGGGGTGCTTAGGAGCTTGCCTTGGTTCTCTAGGGCTAGTTGCTCAACTTCCAAATCAGGGGTTTTGTTGACCGGGGTCTCCTTGTCGCATAATAGAGCCCAGTAAATGTAGAATTTTGTACGCAAGTTTTCAAAAACTGAGTTAAAAATAAAAATGCTAATGATGCTCATGATGTCAATGTTTGTGCATAGGGCACGACCGGGTCATGCATCGGGCCACCAAGACGAGCCGCTTTGACCTCGGCTCTCAGGATTCGTGGGCACGGTGATACCTTCGTCATCATTCCCTCTCCTCTCTCAATCTCTGTCACCCTTTCACAGATTCGACAACATTGGTGGTGGCTTGGATCTGGTGGAGGAGGCGATAATGGTGAAGGAGGAGGCATACTCTCCCCCTCCATCAAGGGAACGATGCCTTAGTTAAACCTAGTCTACACATCGTATAAAAAAACTAAATTCTCAAGATCAGTTATATGAGAAAATCAGAATCCTAAGGAAAAGGTTCTTTTGTAGCAGTTGTCCATGAAAGTAATGGATTAAAAAAACCTAATAATGCCCTAGGTTTGTAGAAACGATGGCCAGTAGACACCAACAAGAATATCTTCATTAGTGATCAACACCAAGAAATAAAACTAAATTTCATTGTCCCTTTATGTCCATTAGGCAATTAAAACTTTCCTGGTGCAGTTTTGCTAGCTTTCTTATTGGTTTTTGACCGACACAAAATTTTTGTTTCCTGGTAAGTGCATGCCTAAACCTTAGCCCCCTATGACAAAATGTTATGGACCACATAAGAAAAAAATATCGTTTCCATTTGTAAGTTGTAAGATTGGCACACATCATATAGATGTTTGAAGCTACTTAAAATAAAACCATGGAAAGACGACCATCTTCAGCCAAGGCTGTCTTATGCTTAATAATTTGCATGTAGCTAATAATAATACTACAAACTACACCGATATTAACATAATCAGCCTCCTTGGACTTTGAGTGGTTGGGATCTGTAGGCGTCTGGCCTGCTCCGACCTTGAGCCACTGAGATCCACATGCGGGGGCCCTCCTCCGACTTCAAGCTACTGAGACTTGATGGTGCGTGGCCGCTTGCGACCTCCAGCTACCGAGAACCCTAGGCTCTCGGCATCATCCGACTTTGGGCCACAAAGATCCTCCCCTGAGTGGCCTCCTTTGACCTTGGTCGTCAAGATTCGTAGGCACGGTGGTACCTTCGTGATCAATCCCTCGGCTCTGTCAATCTCCCTCACCCTCCCTCCTTTCACAGATCGGGTGGGGTGGTGGCGGTGGCTTGGACCTATAGCGGAGGATGTGACGGCGGCGAAGGAAGAGGCACCTGCTTTTCCCTTCCATCGAGGAGACGCCGGCTTAGTGAAAATCCTACACATCATCTCTACAAAAAAAACTCATTTATGGAGATCAGTTATTTGAGAAAACCGAAACCCTAAGGAAAAGGTTCTTTTGTAGTGGTTGCCCATGAAAGGTATGGCTTAGAAAAACATAATAACACTCTAGGTTCCTAGAAACGACGACAACCAGGAAAGTCGATAATAGAAAAAATCTTCATTATTAGCAACCAACTTTAAGAAACAAAACAAAATTTCTTTTGTCCCTCTCTATCCATTAGGCCATATATAAAAACTTCCCTGGTGCAGTTTTGCTAGCTTTCTTACTGGTTTTGTGACCCACACAAATTTCTGTTTCCTGGTAAGTGCATGCCTAAACCCCTGGTCCCTATGACATAATGTTATTGACCACATAAGAAACAAAATCTCGTTTCCATTTGTAAGGTGTAAGACCGCACACATCATACACATGTTTGAAGCTAATTAAAATAAAACCATGGAAATGTGATCACCCTACTACCAAGGCTGTCTTATGCTTAATAATTTTCAACTAGCTAATAAGAATTCTACAAACTAAGCACCGATATTATTACCTCTGTGTATTCTACATACAAGTTGACACTTGAGTGTACGACCAGAGTTGAGTGGTCATTAAGTTCCAAACTGTGCTTTCATGTCACGTGATGCACGAATGTAATGCATCCATCCAATTAATGAAGTTAAGTTGACAAGTGGGGTGGCAAATTATCTGAAGGAGGAGACTTGTTTGGCAAGCTCTATGCCAGCATCTCTAGCTAGGTAGTGTAAAAAGGGACTGGAATTAGGCAACGGTGGTTTAAGAAAATCATGTACATATCTCTGCTGCGTGCAGACAATTGTGAATTGTCCTTCTCCAAGATTAAGTCCCTAGCCCTAACAAGTCCGAGCAAGGCTCCAAGCTAAGCGCGAGGCAGGAGATAGCGAGATCGGCGAAGTCCAGTGTGCAAGCAAAGACCACTTGCTTCTGTCTCTGTCTGTGTGCAGTGTGTGTGCAGGACCGCAGGCTAGTTTTTTTTTTATAGTTTGAAAAAAGGAATGCCGGAGAGATGTAACGATGGATCCACTGATAAATACAAGGGCATGAGACACAGAAACGACGACGATGAACGAACCGAGGTCGTCGGGAGGTCGCAGCTAACGACGACGGCCGGAATTGTGAGGTCAATAACAAGAAGCTAAGCAACCAATCCACGACGGCAGCAGGGAAAGAGAGAAGCATAAAGGCGAGCTTGTGTGCTAAAGTTGAAAGCGACAAGATCGAGGGGCCGGGAGGAAAAGGTGATGGACATATGCATGACCACGACATGTAAACATGCATGTACGTGGAGAGAGAACCTATTGCTGCTAGCTTTAGAAGAAGATTAAGGGCATGGTTGGTAAAGCTTATAAGATATTTGCAGCCAAAATGAGCTGAAGCTAGAAGCAAATGAATAATACGTCTTTCTGCAGCTTTTTGTAGCCATGTTTCTCTAATTCTCTCCGAGTTAGACAAGCTTATCTTTCCACAAAACGGCATAGCCGAAAGACCAGCTTATCGTAACTGTGTTTTTCCTCGATTTGTGCAGCTTCTCAAGAAGACCAGGGCAGGCCAAAATGTCCACCGAAGGTAGGTAGCTTCTGGCGGTAAAAGATAGCGGCGCCCTAGCTTGCACTCTGGAGCGACTGGACTGGACTACTACTTGCTGATTGCAACGTAGTAGATGTAGATGGCGATGCCGATATATGAGAAAAAAGGATGGAGGCAGGGAAATATCGTTGATCCGATAATTCCGCTCCAGTGAAAAAAGCCAAAGGGACAGAGACTTGTGTGGACCTGGTGTGTACGGAAATAAATTGCATGTTGCATGAGCGACGGGCGCACAGAACTGGACATGTTCCCCTAGCCTGATCTTTGACACGTGGCTTGGAAACAACATCAAAGGTTCACGGAGGGATGGCTATATCAGGCATAGGCGCATGCCTGGCCCCGTACAAAGGTTGCGGCTCGTACTTGTCCGCGGCTCCTACTTCTCTGCTCTTGATTTTTTTCCGTGGCCACGCGGCGTTCATCGGGCTGGGGGGCGCATGGCCAGTACGGTGCGCCCGTCGCTCATGCAATTTATTTCCACTTAAACTATTTAATATAATGTTAAACTAGCTCTGATGTGCATGGTCAGTAGTCTCTGCGTGTATGACCTCTTGGACTTTCGAGAGGAAAATTAGTCATAGGCGATCTTAAGCGAGAGGGACGTCGTAGGTAGTACATGTAGGCAGATAGCCCCAGATCACTCAATATCAACGTAACGTTAGTTGCCGGCCAAAGGAGACGTCCAGATGGTTTCATTATGTCGAAGGATCAGTACGTAACTCGCAATTCTCATCAGCTAGATCGATAGGTGCATGGTACGTATCTCTATGCATGATTTTGTCCAAGTTTCTAGTTGATGGTGAGAGCGACGTACAGGGGCCGCGGTCAGCCGGCGGGGACCTAGCTGGGAGTCTAGCAGGATGAATCCTCACTGGCTAGTACATATGCATTTGAGTGCGATTTTCTTCAAATTAAGGTCCTGTTTGGTATGCGTGGCTTTCTTCGACTTTTTGCATAGTACCGGAAGGAGTCAGAGCCGGCAGTTGAAGTCACTTTAAATGAAAATGGAAAAACTCTATTTAAAGCCCTAAACTATGGGTGGTTATCTATTTCACCCCTCACCTATAATACCAAGTATTATATCCCTTATAAACTATTGAAAACCACCTGAATAACCCCCATAAGTGGTACTTTTGAAGGATGTTTCGCTGACATGACATATTAAAAAGTCTATATAACCCCCTAATATATCAAAGATTTGACTACATAACCCTCAACTACAAAACGTGATATTTTTTTGACAAGAAACAACTTCAATAGATTAGCAGCAACGTGCTGCTAGGATTGTTACATCGTGCAAGCCCACATTATGTAGAGCTTGTAAGAGAGCACATTGGGATACATGATTGTCATTGGAGCATGAGAACTCCAATGTTTGTACATTGTGCCTAGCCTCCTGAAGAGCCCGCCGAGCAAGGGAGTCAGCAATAGTATTGAGCCTTCGTGGGATCTTGTAGGTTCTGGATGACGTGGCCATGGCATTGTTGGTGAAGACCTGGGTGAGAGGCTTGATCCTCCAATCGGGTGGATTGGACTGATCCTGTTTGTTAAAGAATTGGACCAGCTGTTCACTGTCAGACATAAAGCTAACCTCTCTGATGTTAAGCCTGTTTGTGAATATGAAAGCCAAAGCCAGTGCTGCTGCTTCCCACCATGATGACGGAGGTAGAACTTAGGAATTTGGCTCTGATGGATAACACCTAGGAGGAATGTTGCTGCAAGTTCAAGAGAAATATACCAAGATCGGCTGTACTTGGCTATTGATTTGGCTGATCCGGAGTAGTAGAGGCGTCAACGTTGCATCTGCGTCCTTGTAGATGTGTAGGGATAGCAGGCAAGTAGGTTGGACTTGTGTGGACCTATTGCATGAAAGGTTCCATACCTGATGATGGTGCGGCCATGTAATTCAGCAGGGTGAAGGTGGTGTGTGGATCCTCATTATGCAGTGCCTCAATACTGTTAATATGGCCCTGTGTTGTAGGCGCAGTGTGGCGGTGATCTTCCTGCATGGAGATGTTAGTATGTTGTTGGTGAGAGTTGGCTTCAGGTTGGTCCTGGTTGCCTTGATGGTTGCGAGAATCCTAAAAGCCTGTCGTGGTTGTAGCTGAGTGAGGCTGAGTAGCCAAAGAGAGAGAGATGACATGTGAGCTTGCACAGCGTGGTGAACTTGCCAAGGGGTCCAGGTCTTCCTATTGAACCTATTATCATTCCTAGCTTTCCACAGGTACCACAAAGTGAAAAGAGTTTTGTTAAAATAGTAGTTAGTGGTGGTAGTAGGAAGAATCAACTGGAGGATAACTTGAACTCCATCATCTTCGTGGGGGAGCTAATCTGTTCTAAGAGGTGGGTCAGCCGTAAACCAGACAGATCTTGGAAGATGACAATGGAAAAAAAGATGGGCATCATCTTCAATGGCACCATAAACAGAGTAGAATTCATCGATGTGAGCATTGTACCTTGCAGCCATGTCACCTGTAGCTAGCGCCCTTCAGATCAATCTCCATGTGAAGGTCTTGATGAGTGGAGGTAGCTCCTTACTTTTCTAGACTTTCTGCAAAATAAAGTTAGCATGTTGTGTTAAGCTCCTAGATCCCTGCTGTGGGGGCTGAGTTGCTTCTTGTCTCCGTAGGTGCCTAAAAATATTTTTGGTGGTACACTTGTCGTCCCTGACTGGTGCCCATCTGAGGATATCTTTTGTTGGACTGGGTACTGTAGGAAGAGTTGTGATTGCCTGCAAAGCCTCATTATCAAAAATATTTGCAATGTAGTTGTCATTCCAAGTGTGAGAATCAGGGTACCATAATTGTGAGACTGTGGTAGGTAAAGGAAGTTGAGTGACAGGTAAGAGCAAGTGATCATGAATGTTTTCCCAAATAGGACACCAAGGTGCTGACCAAATAGAGGTGTTGCCTGCATGTAATTGGATGGTAGCAATGTTATGTAACTATGACTTGACGTACATGATGGATGACCAAAAGATAGACCTAGTACCAGAATTATGAGCAGTCCAAAAAGAAGAATTAGGGAAATATTTAGCTTTGAGAACTGTAGTAAGTAAAGGATTCTTATTGTTAGTAATATTGTAAGTAGCATGAATAAGCAAGCTTTTGTTGACTGTTTTAAGATCCCTGATGCCGAGGCCCTCATTGTCCTTAGTCTGACAAATGTCATCCCAAGAATGATAGGGAATGGGTGCAGTTGGATTATCTTCCTAAATCCCTGTCCACCAGAATTTCCTGATAATAGCTGTGATTTGCTATAGGAAAGATTTAGAAAAAAGGACAATTGACATATAATAGATGGGGATTGATGATATAACCGATTGAATATAGGTAAGTCTCCCTGCATGGTTGAGTTTGTTAGCTCTAACAGTGTGGTGAGTTTAGTTCTGAATTTGTTGAGAATAAAACTATAAGCTCTATTGTGGTTATTATGGTTGAAAATAATAGGATGACCAAGATGCTTGGTATAAGGTTAGATGTTAGGAACTAGAAAAACAAATTTAATTGTACCTCGGGTTGCTTGATCCACATTCTTACTAAAAGGAATAGAAGATTTTTATAAATTCGGCACTTGACCAGATGCATTGCAGAAGTGCTGGAGAGTCATTTTGATGGTTGTGGCCTCCTGTGTAGTAGCTTTACCACAAAGGATAAGGTCATCTGCAAAAAGAAGTGAGTGAATGGGAGGGCAGCCAGGTCCAAGAGTTACTCCTATAAGATTAGCGTTGTGTAGTTCATGTTGTAAAGTTATAGATAATTTATTGATGGCTATGACAAAGAGGTAGGGAGAGAGTGGGCATCCTTGTCTGATTCCACGGTGCAGAGCAAAGTAGTCTGTAGGCTCACCATTAACTAAAATAGAAAAAGAGAAGGTTGAAATGCAAGCATGAATGAGAGCTATAAAGTGATTTTGGAGACCCAAGCGTCTTAGGGTTGTGTCAATGAAGTTCCATTCCAACCTGTCAAAAGCTTTAGCAAGATCAATTTTAAGTAATGCCTGCGGCTTCCAAGTCCTAAGGTGAAAGGAGTGAATGATTTCTTGAGTGATGATGATGTTGGAGGATATGTGCCTGTTCTTAATGAAAGCAGCCTGGGAATTGTCAATAAAATTGGAAAGGTATGGTTTGAGACGATCAACAAGAGATTTAGCAATAATTTTGTAAATGACATTGCTCAAACTGATCAGCCTAAAGTCCTGAGGAATAGTGGGCTAAATTTTCTTAGGAATGAGAACAATGAAAGTCTGGTTAATTTTAGGTTGCAGAAAAGTTGTGGTATAGAAAGTGGTTATCAAACTGTGAACATCTCTAGCTATGCATGTCTAGGCAGATTTGTAAAAAGCTGCATTAAGACCATCAGGACCAGGGGAGGCATTGCTTCTCATTTCTTTGATGATGGCATGGAGTTCCTGTATACTGGGTTGGGAGTTGGTGAAGGCTGTAAACTCTAGCATATCAGGTTGGAGTGTAGTTAGAGAGGGTGCAACATCATTTGTGTTGGGAGCCCCTTCAATTTGGTGACCTGCAAGAATACGTGACTGAGAGTGATCAGTGAACTAAAGTGATGAAGGGAATTGAGATGTGAAAATATTTTGAAAGTAAGCAGTAAGGGTGGCTGCAATTTGTTCTTGCATGGTGGATTCGGTGCTATCCGAGTTGCATAGGTATGTGATTCTGTTCTTCATAGTGCGCTTGACAATGGCTTGGTGGAAGTAAGCTGTGTTACGATCTCCCCGAAGAGCCCAGTTCTTCTTGCCTCGCTGAAGGTAAAATTCTTCATCTTTGAGTAGGAGTCGATGGTGCTCCTCTGTTAGCTATTGCTGTAGTTGGAAGTCCTGTTGGCTCGGTGGTTTGAGTTGGTCTTGCAAAAGCTGATCCTCTACTATAGCCATTAGATTAGATAGTTTGGGTTTGGCTCGACGCCACTTCTTGAGATCAGCTGCAAGATATTTAGCCTTTTGATGAAATGGTCTGTTGTTAGAACGTTGCCAGCTTGTTTGAGTGACCTGTTCATATTCCTGTTCCATAAGCCACCAATTTTCAAATATAAAAGGTTTGTTAGTACAATGCCTTGAAGAGTTAAGGAGGGTGAGGATGGGGGCATGATCACTGCAGAGCATAGAGAGATGATAAACCGTTGTGTTTGGATAGGCCGTACACCATTCCGCATTAGCCAAGCATTGATCAAGTCGTTCAAACGTCGGTGTGGTGTTATGTCTCCTGTTCGTCCATGTATAGTCATGACCACTGTACCCCAAATTAATAAAACCACATTGTTTGACATGATCACAAAAAGGCATTAATACGCATAATATCAGGTCTACCAGGCCTTGATTTTTCATTTGGATGCATGATATCATTAAGGTCACCCATACAGAACATTGGCATGGTGCTATTACCTACAACAAAATGTAGCACCTGAGCCCAGATGGAGGCAGTGTTTTGATGATGGGGATCACCATACAAACAAACTAAACCAAACTGTCTGTTATCTAAAACATTATTACACAAACCAAATATGTAGTTAGGAGAGTGCTCGACTATAGTGATGCTAATGTCCTGCTTCCAAAATAACCAAAGGCCTCCTGATTGGCCTTGAGCAGAAACCACAAAAGCATCAATTGCATCAAAACGGTTAATTAAGGAAGTACGAGTAATGGAAGCATTCCTAGTTTCTGATATAAAACATACCTAAGATTTGGTAGAAGTGAGCAGTCGGCGGAGGTGGACCATATTAGAACTGTTCAGGGATCCGCCCGATCCCCAACAGTTCCACGCCAAGAACATCATTGCATCCGTGGTGCCCTTGCGGCTGGCGCTGTAACACCTCAGGTGTTTAGCTCCTTAATTGCATTGCATTTGCATAAGCATAAGCAAGCATCATTCATTTCATGCATAAGCTTATAATATGTAAAACATGCTTTGGAAACATTGCCACATATGTTTATATTTCATGTGAAGTAAGAAGTGAGTAGTGTGCAAAACATAAGTACCTTATGTGCAATTTCCTTTGTGAGACATGTCAACCACTTTAGTGTAACATAATTAGCAAGTGTTATGCAACACACTCATGCAACATGTGCAACATGAGCTTGCAACATTTGGGTGAAAGTATTGAATTACTTGTTCCAAGGTATGTGACACTAGGAATTTTGTGCAACCAATGGGTAGAGTGGCTAATTAGGTCTTATAACACCTTAATTACATTTAGGGTAAGTAGTGGAGCAATGTTCATGTTGACCAAAATTACCAAATTGCCCTTCCAAATGTTGTTGACTAAGTTGGACCCCTAGAGTGATCTAGTTTGACCAATTAAAAAGTCCAGTTTAGAGATCTTGCATGGAGGAGCACCCTTAAGCAAAGTTGTAGAGAATTTCATGAGGAACAAAAGTTCTAATATGGCCATCTCATGAAAATGATCAGAACATGCTCAAAAATGGCCCACAAGTCAGTATTAGGGGCTGTTTTGGGACTTAGCAAATTTTGGCTAAGTGTGAAGCTGAAAACCGTTTCACTGTACCTCACTTTGGCAACTTGTAACTCTCAAACTAGGCCGAACCAGTCCTTGAGCCAATTGACAAAGTTATTGTCCACACATAGCTCTACAACATTGTCAATATCACCATCACCTAGTTCTAAATGGTTTAGGAGATGTGGTGTCTTGAAAATAGGGTTTTAGTCGGGTTCACTGACTGAAAACACGTTTCAGTTTCCGAGTACACCACTTTGGAGCTCTGTGGTTTCAAATCTAGGCCGAACCAGTCCAAACTCCAATTGACAAACTTGTAGCCCTCATGTAGCTCTACAAAATTGGTGTAATCATCTTCGACTAACTCGAACCAGTTTGGGAGATAATCATCGTTAAACTTGGCCTGTCAGTCGATCACCAACGACACCGTTCGACTCGTTTCAGTTCGTCAGAGAAGGGGGAGTGGCCGACCGGCCACAGGGCCTCGCTGACGCGTGGGCATGCGGTGGCGACCGTACGCCGGTCCTGGCCCCACCGGTCAGTCCACGGCGCCTTCAAGACCGCCACGACGCGTCGAGGCTGCCTCCATTCCCTCTCCCTCCCTCGTTCGGCTTCAAAGCGGAGAAACCGAGCCGCCATTGTCGCCCCCACTCCGGCGAGCTCGCGCGCACTCTCCACCGCACCACCGCTCCCCAGATCACGCTCGTCCCTCCGCCTTACCGCCCTACACCTCTACGACCAACCAGTGGCTTTGATTGAGCCCGAGGTGAGCCACATTGCCGTCTCCGCCCGTTCCCGAGAGGTCACCGGAGCTCCGCCATGCAGGTTCACCGTGGCCGGGGTAGTTCGGGCCTCTCTCCGTCTTCCCGTCCTACCTCAATCGCTCCGCCTAGCTGCAGTAAAGCTCGTACCGAGTTTAGTTGTGACCGTGCGGCCTCACCGGCCGCCGTTCCCGGTGGCGAGCCCCTCCCACTCCAACCTAAGCCTTCCTGCTTGCACGAATCGAAGCACCGTATGACGGGGAACGCGTAGGTGTGTTTGTTTTCCCAAGCGAGCTCCCCTCCGACGAGCTTGAGCTCGCCGGAGCTCGCGGTTCGCCGCTTCCCTGAGCTCCGTCGCTGACCGCGGGGACCCACCTTTCAGGTGCCGCGCGCGGGCGGGATGGCCGAGCAGGCTGCGCGTGCGTCGCGGGCCGCGCACACGCATCTTGGGCCGCGTCTTTTCCCGGGCCGGCCCAGTAACAAATCTGATTTATTTCATTTCGTTTATTCTGTCACAGTTTTAGATAATGTTTAGAAAATGTAGATCTAGGGTTTTACTTGCCCAAAAATTATGGGATACCTTTTGTTGGAATCTACAGGGTGTGTAGTATTTTAGAAAAATATGAATTTGTTATGGGATGTTTGTTTTCTGGGATATTTAAATAGGTCTTTGAAATGGGTTTTAAATCACATGCAAACTTGTTTAAATTATATCTTGAGTTTCAGTGTTCCAAAAATTATGAAATTTGGTGAGTAGGCTAATTTATACTTGATCTAGCTTTGGTAAAAATTTGGGCAGTAGTGCTTAAGTACTTTTCAAGTTATAATGCTATCTTGTTATTCTAGGAAATAATTAAATGAATTTTAGTAATTGTTTTACATGTGCAATGTTCATAGAAATTTTTGGAGGATGTCTTGGTACCCTAGAGTGTCTAAGAAAATTAGGAAATCTGTTGTTTGACACGTTTTACTATGCTTTGTTATTTATACAAAAATCAGTCTTTTTAGCTTAGGAATTTTGTGTAGGAAGTTCCTTTGAATAAATTTAGTTCAAATTTTTACAGTAGCCTCTTTTTGGGTCAGAGAGTCTCCTGTAATTTTTGTAGAATTTTAGGAGCAGTTTACATATATGTTTGAAATTCCACTTAATTACTTAAGTAAATTAAGAAATGAGTTTAAATAAATATTCTAGGTGGGCACACCTTACTTTCTGGTGTTTTTGTGACCTTTGTGAACTTGTAGTAGTATTAGTTTGGTCTTAGAGAATGTTTGCCACATCAATAAATATTTAACCTTTACAATTTTAGGTTTTCTGGACAGCTGATAGTATTTCTAGGTTTGACCTTGGATAAAGGTGGTTGCTGGAAAACTTGTAAATACCAAAGTTGTAGTAAAATTTATAAATGAGCTTGTGTCAAAATTTGGGAGCATTTGGCTTAGTAGTTTGGGAGTTATTGCTGTTTAAAGTGACAGTCCAGAATTGACTGCTCTCTGTTTAGAGAGAACAAATTCTGAGACTTTGGAATTTCGACTAGGTAAACTTTGGAATTAAGTATTGTGGTCTGAAAACATTTTGTGGTAAATTTCTTAAGCTTTCCAGATTGTCTTAGATCAACTCTTTTGGATTTGGGAATCTCCAGTTATGTTAGAAACAAGTAGCTGCTGTCCAGAATGTCTTACCGTGATATTTTGGGTTGGATGTGGTAACCTAAATAATGTCACTCTTGTGTTTGTTAGGTGTTAGGGCCTTAACCGAAGATGAACAACTATATCTTAGGTTGGGTAGATTGGGTAAGTACTTCTCCACCGGAGAAGAGATTTGCACGTACTGATAAAGTAACTTGATTAGATTATTATATTTTATTTCTGAAATGCATTTCATTCCGAGCATGTTGCACCTTT
This sequence comes from Saccharum hybrid cultivar R570, assembly GCA_038087645.1. Taxonomy (NCBI): domain Eukaryota; kingdom Viridiplantae; phylum Streptophyta; class Magnoliopsida; order Poales; family Poaceae; genus Saccharum; species Saccharum hybrid cultivar. The sequence goes on from JAQSUU010000425.1 coordinate 2,073,606, forward strand.
ATGCATCCATGATATTTATTGTGCATTCATGCAATAGGTGTACCGAAGGGGGTAACTCTCCTCGAATTCGAGCCTGTGATTCCGGAGGAAGTCCAGGACCAGCCGGAGCAGCTAGAGGAACCAACCGGCGACGAAGCTCCTGCCGAAGATCTACCTGAGTGTCCTGACCATCGGCCTTGGACCTTTCTGAAAGGCAAGCCCCGGTGCATGCTGAACCTACTGATTTATAAATTAATCTTGAGTATTTTTAATTGTTTACTGCATTAAGTTGTAGGAGTTATATGAAAACACTTGTTGCATTATACCTGTCCTTGTCCAGATATCGTACTTAACCCTATATTAGGTTTAGGCACGTGTCAATGCTTAGCCCTGCTTAGTACGGTAGAAGTCAGGTGATTTCCGGTCATCCGCGAGATGTAGGAAGGAGTCACGAGTGGCTTTATGGCTATCGTGGATGGAACCATGCTTTAAAATGAAATTGAGACCGGGCGGGAGTTCGATAGTACAGCCGCAAGACACTTCACGTCTTGGGTGTGGAGCTATGCCCGTCTAAGTCGTTTAAGGACCGATTCGCTGTACGTCCTTGAGTCATGTTGAACGCAGTCTAACACTTAGTTGGCCGGATAAGTCGTTCCGACCGCGAAGCCGAGTAATGTGGTTCAGGCCGGGAATTGAATGGTAGGTTGCTTCTTGGAGGAGAGAAAGGATGTGCTTGGGGACATTGGCATGAGACCAAGGGGGGGTTAGAGTCCCTATCACCTGGCAGAGTGTCACCCTTGGGGTCACGACATTATTCGGACCCGCGATTCCTGAATCATATGAAACGGTGGCTTGTGCGACCCTGGCAGGGGTCTGCACGGTGAGTGTTAGAAATACCCCTCCACCTGGATAGGAATTCGATTCGAATCGCCGTCGCTCCCGGTTAGTGAGCACTTGACTTGAGCAGCGGCAACGTAGATCTCATTAAATGAACCGGTGGTTAAGGGAATGATACAATGTTGCCACAATTCATACTTGCTCTGAATATAATGATGATAATTGTTTGATTATAATCAAGTGCATGTTTAGTACAGGTGCTAAGATAGATGACAGGTAAATGCTAAAAATAACTGCTAGTACAGGTTATAAGAGTCTTAATTACTTATGCCTTTATACAAAAATGTGATGTCAGCTAGCCTCTTGTGAAAGCCTTGCATAATCCTTGGTGTCATCTTATTTCTGGTTTTCGACGGGTAAGTCTAGCTAAGTACATTCCAGTACTTAGGGTTTATTCCCTCCTGTTACAGATGATATGCTCTACCAAGGCTTCTGCAAAATTTGTCTCCACCCTGCGGGTGACGAAGACTAGATCACTTGGGCGTGATCATCTTTTATGTACTTTCCTGATGCTTTTGTGGGATGTTGATCAACAAAACTGGCAGTAGTTAAACAGTTGGTGTGCGTTTGCTTCCGCTACTTTTATAAACTTGGTTTGTAATAATTGCGACTCCGTGTGTGTAAACTTATTTCAGAACCACTGGTGAAATGTAACGTATGATGTTGTATGTTGAATGATGCGATCCTGGTTGTAAGCAAGTTGGTTTAAAATCCTTCGTGGTTTCGATTGACTACCGGGATTATATGGGCTCAAGTTCGAAAATTTGAGCGCTTCGGTGCTTGTTTTTGTACTTGTGCTCTTGTAATTTGGTCGGTTCTGTTACAGCTGGTACCGGAGCATAATTCAACATTAAACACATCGTACGAGTATTGAAAAACAAAAATATTTGATTATGAAAAATGGTTAAAACACTAAAACAATATTTTTTTTGGTATGCCAGTGATCACATCCCTTAGCCCAAATAAGGACTCTTAGGTTGCTTATTATAAAGACTAACTTGGGGGCCTTGTTTGTTTTTTGTTTCGTCGTCCATACGACGTGATATTGTATGGATGCCATCCACTTGGGTGGTAATATATGGATCAATTGCCTCGACGCTCTGGTAAGTGTGAGTTGTGAGAGCATGATCGTTCAACCGGTGATCTAGGGGAGAGTAGTTTTGGTGACTTGCATACTTACATGTTTTAACCATGTAATTACGTAAGCACTTAATTGTGGGAACCTTTATATCGGGTAGCTTTGATACTGAAGTATATACATCAGGGGATGTGTATATGGAAAGTATTTAAATTACTACTTTCTTGTGTGCATATATTGGGAAACTGTTGGGCTGAAATGAGGTTTTCTGCAGGTACACTAACAGCGTAACGAGTAGACCGATAGTTTCGCTTATATGAGAGAACGTATGTATGCCACCGCCTAGCGTTAGAACTTTAGGTTGAGACTAAGGTGAGAGGGCATACGGAACGTGCATGCATCATGTTTAATTATATCATACATATCATTTACTCCCTCCTTAAAAAAAATTGAGTACTCCCGACTAAATTAAATTTCGTATCCCCTAAATGATCCTCACTTTAAGTCGTATCTTGTTGCTACAGATGGCACGTACCAAGAGGACCGCTCACAAGTCAACTGGGGGCAGGGCACCGCGTCACCAGCTCGCTCCATGTGAGCCCCGCCCTGAGCCTACTGAGGTGGAAAGGCTGAGGGCAGAGTTGGCTGAAGTGACTGCTGCTAGGAATGCAGCGCGTCAGCAACTGGAGCAAGTGATCCGTGATCGTGACCAGGAAACCCTTGCAGTCCAGAGATTGACAGTAGCAAACCGCAACTGTCAACGCATGCTGGTCCGTGTCATGAATCAGAGGGATGAAGCCTGGCACGAGGAGAACATTCTGAGAGCTCATCAGTTTGAGCTCGAACAGCAATTGGAGAATGCTGAGGAATACAATGACAATCTTCATGAAGAAGTGCACCGCTTGAACAACCAGCTAAATCCTCTGCTGTCTAGAAATATCAACGCAGATGAGGACATGGGTTCGGGAATCGTTATGGCTGAAAATGATGATGAAGTGGAGGTCAATGGGCCCCAAGATGCCGCACCAGAGGAAGCACCAGAAGAAGAAGAAGACGAGGAGTTAGAGCCTGTTAGTGATGAGGACGGAGAGGAGATCCTTGACACCGACTCTGAGGACGATGCTTAGAGTAGTTATCACGTAGCTATGATGTTAGGATCGTCCTTTGTGCCCTCCCTGTGTTGGAGTGAGGCTTTGTAATAACTTGACTTTTCAGATGTAAGGTCAAACCCTATGTTTCCTGGATGTTTAGTTGGAACCTGTTAATTTCGATCGCAATTGGATGTCTTATTGTGTTGCGTTCGATAATGGTGTCACGATTAGTACCCTTCGGTGCCGCGACGAAACCGAGGGCCTCCTATGGCGCGCGACATAAGGCTGTGATGCTTGGCACGCGCTGGTATCAAGGTGGCTAGTCATGATCCACCATGGAACTCTACCGTTGAGAAGTCTCTTTGTGGTCAGTTTGAAGTAGCCTTTCTCAGTCAACTAAAAATGTTGAGATCGAATCCAATCACCGGGCGAAAGGTCAAAAATCACGTAGATATTATCGTAAACGGTTCAGTAACTGATGTGCTCTTTGTGAGTGAGCCTTTATCAAAGTACATCTCGTTGGATTCCCTCGCATGATTGCGTCAATTGACGTGCTTGAATGGATTGTGCGGATGTGATGAAGTATTGTGTCATGAGTATTTTGAGAAGTCTATTTCATGAAGTCAGTTTGATCTATTTACAATAATTCATCTACAAATTTCCCACATCATCAGTGCTCATTGGCTATGCATTTTGCAGATGTCGTACAATCTTCGTCGGGGTCGTGGCAATGAGGATGAGGAACAGCCACCCCCTCCGCCACCACCTACCCCGGCTGAGTTAATGCAGACCGTGGTCGAAGGGCAGCGCATGCTGGCAGATGCTATGCGCCAGCTTGCCAACCGGGAGGCTCGTCCTGACCGCCAGGGCCCAGAACCCAATCATTACAGTGATTTCAAGGACTTTCTTGATACTAAGCCCCCGCTCTTTAAGGAGGCGGAGGAACCACTGCAAGCTGATGAGTGGTTGAATACTATTGAACAAAAGTTTCATCTGCTTCGCCTGACTGATGAGCTAAAGACTGAATATGCTTCTCATCAATTGCATGGTCCAGTGGGTATTTGGTGGAGCCACTATCGTTCCACACTGCCTGCAAATGTCCCGATTGCTTGGGAGCAGTTCAAGGCTGCATTCCGTGGGAACTATATTCCTCCAGGTCTTATGGCTATCAAACACACAGAGTTTATGAGGCTGTCGCAGGGCAATAAGAGCTTGACTGAATATCTGTAAGCTTTCAACAACCTGGCAAGGTATGCCACGGAGTTTGTGGATACTGATTCTAAGAAAATTGCTAGCTTTAAAAGAGGCCTCGGCCCGAAGCTGATGAAGACTATGGGCACTAGCAAGTGCACTACCTTCAATGAATTTATCAGTGATGCTCTGACTCAAGAGAACAATAACTCGATCTATGCTGCTTCTAAGAGCCGCAAGAGGGCACTTGAGGCAGGTGCTTCACAGTCTCGAACTCCAGCTGCCCCGAGGGCTCCTCCTCGCCCTCCTGCCACAAATGCTAAGTTCTATCCTCCGCAAAAGAAGGCGCTAGTGAAGACTGGGTTTCGCAAGGCATATACAGTGGCTCTGCCAAAAAGTAGTTCGAGCCAAGGCAGCTCCAGTGTCCCTCCTAGCAACATGCCCTGCTGGAACTGCAACAAGCCAGGCCATTGGTCCAGGAACTGTCCTTACCCCAAGAACACTACAAGAAATGTGTGGTTTTTTGACGTATTTAGTATGACAACAGATCATAATGTCATTATATTATCCGGTTTATGACATTTTGTTTTAGGCATTTTGACTTAGTGACAATAAAAAGTTGTATGTCACAAAAAATATCATATAGCTAGTCCAATTCTATCCAATGACGATATTTGCTATGTCACAGAGGCATTTTCTATGTCACAAAGGCTAATTTATAAATACCATCAACCTATGATAGAGTTTATGCGTCACAAAATAATTTATTATTTTTTAACGTTGTTATCCATATTGGCATGTTCCACATCCACGTGGTGTATATATTTCATGGACCACATTGTTAATGTGACACTTTATTTTATATATAGGCCTAATCACTATAACAAGAAACCTAAACAAAACATGCATATGTTTGTGTGAACCCATGACCAGTGGCGGATCCAAAGGAGGGGCTGCCGGGGCTACAGCCCCCCTAATCAGCTTGATTACTTAAAAATTATTGTTGCTTTATGTGAAATTGCCATTAATTTTTAGCTTTAGTCCTAAATCTTCCTTGTTTAGCCCCCCCTTTACCTCAATCCTAGCTCCGCCACTGCCCATGACCTAACACTTACGGTAGGTGCACCATACCACATCTCAAAATTAGCATCGAAAGGGGTCGCTAAAAATACCAAAACACCGATGGATGATTGGTTGTTTAAGATTTAATTAGTCGGTCGCAATAAAATATATGCATGTGTCGTTTAATAAAAATAATAAATAAATAAATATGGACTCGTTTTTATATCATGTGTCTAATTGTTAGTTTCTAAACTCGATTTAATAGGTTTGTGATGTGAAGAGGATATGTAGAAATGGAAAGTGGCAAGATAAAAATTAATAGATATATCATTGACATGTACATTAAAAAATGAAGAAAAAATAAATTAAAAAACACCACACACGCCACCCAAACAGGACGGCTGAGAAAAATCGTGGACAAAATATACAACAGAGCGCTAGTTGGCCCGTAGAAATTGGCAAAAAAAAAAAGACTGACCCAAGTTGGCTGTCGACAACACTCATGTGGCTAAGCATGGGCCAGGACCAGCAGCAGGCCGACCCAGGACGCGCACCCCGCAAACGCGTCCAAGCCAAGTGCTCGGGTACGGGTCGTGGCCGAGTTGGGCAGCAGCAGACGACCCACGGACCCAAGGGTGCGGCACTCCGCAAACGCGAGGACGAAGCGCACCCCGATGCCGCTCGGCGGCAGCGCTATCCCCGCCGATGCCGATTCACGTTGCATTTAAATAGCTGATTGATGTGTGTACATTTCACGACCAACGACCATTATTAGTCCCAAAAGTATTTAAAAATAAACCATTACACCCAAAAAGTATTAAAAAACGTTCTATGTGCCCTGCTAACTACGAACGACCACTATTAGTTCCAAAAAAGCATTAACCATTAAAATTCGATTTTTTTAAATAATCTCGGATATAGAAATGACTAAAATAAAAGTTGTAGATCTCGAAAAGTTATAGAACTTCGTTATTTACAACTTTTCCATTTGAATTCATTTTATGTTTCAAAATGCTATTTGAAATTAAATTTTTAAATTGGTTGAATAACTCTGATTTCTCTTTTTAATCTCTAGCTAAAACTTGTAACTAGTCTTTCTCCCTCGTACTAACTTTAAATTACTTGATTTTTGCCTAATTTTTTTACATCTATTATTTTGGTCATCTTTTCTTTTGAACATTTTAAATTTTGAATTTAAAAACTGATAACTTCAAATAGCATTTTGAAATATCAAATGATTTTAGCTGAGAAAGTCATGAATATAAAAGTTGTAGAACTCATCAAAATCTATAACTTTTATTTTGGTCATTTCTTCATTCGACAAAGTGGTAGTAAACATTGTTCACAAATGGTATATCTCTCATATAGTTTCATAAATTATATGAGAGATTTATGAATTTGTGGACAATGCATACTACCAATTTATTGGATGAAGAAATAACCAAAATAAAAGTTGTAAATCTTGATGAGTTATACAACTTTGTTGTTAATGACTTTTTCAGCTGAAATCATTTGCTATTTCAAAATCTTTTTTAAAGTTGTTATTTTTTGAAATTCAAAATTTAGATTGTTCAAACCAAGTCACATGAAAAGATGACCAAAATAAAAGTCGTAGATCTCGATGAGTTCTAGAACTTTGTAGTTGATAACTTTTTCATTTGAATTCATTTTATCACAAAAAGCTACGCTTCAATTTCTTGATTTTTTTAGGACGCGAACAAAACACTTAATTGCCCATAATTTTTTAGGACGCGAGCTCAAAAGGAACATATATAGGTGTATATATTTTTGTCAGTTTTTTTGACATTGCTTGACATGACATGTGGTTTAAGTCAGAATTATTACTTTCTAAAACCACACAAAAAATTATATTTTATATAGAATACTTAAAGTTTAGTCGTGTCCGAAGAACCTCCGTTGAATTTGATCTGGCCTATTTAAGTGATGCTCACTCCTATCTGGACTCTAGGCCCATGATATTGCCGACTGTTTGTGCCATTGGATGGTGATCGAACGGCCCGTGTCTCGTGCCGTCTGGTACAAAACGGCGGCGGCGGACGCCCCCTAAACCCTAGTTCATTTTGAGCCAGGACCCATCCTCTCCTACGGGCCGCCTCCCTCTCCGATGCGTGCACGCCATCGCCTCCCTCCGCGATGCGCGCACCCCTGCCTGCTCGAACTATAGGATGCGCCGATCTATAGGAATCCACAGCTCCAGTGCACGGTGAGCTCCAGCGCCAAGTCAGCAGCGGCCTTGGTGGCCAGTGGTTGGGCATGGTGGTATCGAGCGCATGGATCTTGTGCGGCGTTGGATCTCGAGGTCGGGATCCAGCGTGGAGCGGCGTCATGGGTTCAACGGCCGTCGCCGACAACGTCTCCCCGGATTTGGTGTTCACGGCTCCATCTATTGGTGAGCAGGCCCGTTCCACCCCATTCAATCCCCCTTCTCTTGCAATCGAATTTTTCATCAGATTTGAGTTTGCGGCGGTCAAATATGTGACAGGAGCGCCATGGGAGAGGAGCTCGAAGGGATCCGACTCGCATCCTCTACACCACCTGCAGAACTGCCAACCCACCACCATGATCTAGGTACTTCTCCGCCCCTCTTTCTTGCATGACTTTCCTTTGTTTGGTGATGAAAAATGTATTCACGTGTGCTTATTCGGTTGCAATTGCATGATGTAAATAAATTTTTAATAACACCTTATACATATGTAAGCATCATGTCCCATTTATCCAGTATGTGTATATGGTTTACATAATAGATCTGAAATATATATAGTTTACATAGGTTTGAGATAAATATCCCATATGTATGTTTATATATGTAAGCATCGCATCCTATTAGTTTTAAAAAAAGCATCAGAACCTATTGATCCAGTTGCTGATATACTTCTATTGTCTGACAACGTACCATATACGTGAATCTGAGCATCAGTCTGCTAGCTACATAGCTCCTTTGTAGTTGGCAGTTTGGCAGTGGCACACACCTGTGACTTGAATTTGTAGAGATAGCTTTTTGCAGTTGATGCTTTCAATCCATGCATTCAGCATTCAGTTTCAGTAAGTCTACTTTGCTTTAGAGTAAATGCACCACTATTTCTAGCATTAGACAAGGTCTGTCAACTGTGATTTAACTGGGTCCAAATGGCATGCAACACCGTGATCTAACTGTGATGATACTGATTATTCAGTGCAATTCTTTGTTCCATAGTGGTTATTCTGAGTTATGGTTTGGGCAGTAGGGACTACGCTACTTGATTGTTCAGTGCTGGCTCTTGATTTTAATTGTTTACTTGTTATACTATTTCAGATATGTTTGTATTGACAAGGTATTCTTAATGCAGTTCTTGATGGAAATGTGAGGTCCATTAGGAGAAGAGAAGTGCGGAGAACATATAAAGGCTAACTATGCTTGAGGTTTATCGTAGCAGGAGCATGCAGCAAGATATTACTGTAACAAGCAGTAGCATGCATCAAGATACACCGAACACCTGTTGACCTTAGTGCACAGGAATATAAAAGTACCTGGAATTTTGTGCTTAGAATTATTGTGTTTATAGTTCTATAAAGCAATTTGTGCTCTAAGAATTATTATGGTTATAGTACTCTGACTGATTGAAGTTTGTATATCTGAATTAAGTTGGGCATAAGTTATTGTTGCATCTATTTAAGTTCATTACCGACTGTTTATTTTCTTTTCTGTTGTTTTGTTCATTTGTAGGTTGCAGGTTTGGAGCAAGCAATGAAAGGGAAGTGAGGGAAATGGGAGCTTATCACTTGATAGTGTTGGTACTGTTTGAGCAGAGAATCGCTGAAGCTGGAGTTGGTACCGAAGGTCCATAAACCAACATTTAGGCTGTCAAGGTATAATGCTGTCAAGGTATAATCAGTAACGATGCCCTGGCATCTTTCTTTTCCTTGCTGCCAAAAAAAAAAAGCTGAGGAATGAATTTGTACCATGTGTTTATATTGAATGCAGATTGAGAAACTCTAGAACTGAGATGAAGTATTTGGTGGTTCGTAGTCTCTTGAACAGCAAGTGACCTGCGGATGTGAGGCATTAGTCCGTTTATTTAATCTTTGAAAATTGTAACATGGTCATTTTTGTTGATCTGAATTTTGATGATATGTAATGAACATGTTGAATGTGATTGTAATAAATATGTTGTATGGGCTGTATTGTGTGGGCTAAAAAAATATATGGGCTGAATTGTGTACGGGCTGAAATGTGTTGGCTGAGAAAAATATATGGGCTGAATTGTGTCTTAAAAAAAACCATATGGGCTGCAATCGTTATGGGCTGAAAAAACATCAAAAATAAAAAATGCACAAGCCTGCAACAACCCAAAATATTTAAGGCCCATTTATAGGCAGGCTGCTATGTGGGCTTTAGTAGGCCAAATTTCATTTTATGACGTTTTTTTTCCTTCTTGCCATGTCAGCGCCACGTGGCAAGGCCTAGGATTTTGTGACAATAAACTAATGTCATACACCTATATGACACTAAAATCCAATGTCATAAGCTTGTGACACTAAATCTATAAATGTCACAAAATCAATTTGTGACGCTGGTTTTTTGACGTTCGAATTTTCGTCAACCGTTTGTCATAAACCTCAAGTTGTGACATTATTTCCATATATTTTGACATAAATAGAATGTCAAAAAACCACACACTTCTTGTAGTGGAAGAATGTCAACCCAGGTGGCCGTCAAGGGCACGCTCATTATAACAGTATTGAGGAAATCTCATCTGGTGAGGTTGTCACTGCTGGTAAGTTCCTAGTTGACCAACACCATGCAGTGATACTTTTTGATTCAGGTGCTTCGCATTCCTTTATCAGTCCTAAGTTTGCATCAGAGTTTGCACACAAATTGCATACTGTTGAAGGTGGGGGTTATTGTATTAGCGCAGCAAGTGGGAATATTTCCACAAATAAAGTAGTGGGGAATCTTGAGCTTGAGATAGAAGGGCGAAAGTACTCGCTTGCCTTAGTGGTTTTGCCGGGTTTAAGCATAGATGTTATTCTGGGCATGAATTGGATGAGTCAGAATGGGGTACTCATTGATACATCAACTTAGGTAGTTATGCTCAGAGATCCTACAGATCAAAAGGGTTTTCTGGTACAACTTCCCAGAAAAGTTGATTTGTCTGGGGAAGTTCATGCTGTGCAAGCAAAGGCGTTGGCCGAAATTCCAGTAGTAAATGAGTTTCCGGACGTTTTTCCCGATGATTTGCCGGGGCTCCCTCCGGATCGGGATGTGGAGTTTTAAAATTGAGTTGTTGCCTGGCACGGCTCCCATCTCTAGGAGACCCTATAGGATGCCTCCGAATGAACTAGCTGAACTTAAGGTGCAATTAAATGAACTTTTGAAGAAAGGGTTGATTCGTCCTAGTTCGTCGCCGTGGGGATGTCCTGTTATCTTTGTAAAGAAGAAGGATCAGTCATTGCGGATGTGCGTAGATTATAGACCTCTCAATGCAGTCACTGTCAAAAATAAGTACCCTCTACCGCGCATCGACATCTTGTTCGATCAGTTGTCTAAAGCTAAAGTTTTCTCCAAGATTGATCTAAGATCTGGCTATCATCAAATTAAAATCCGTCCTGAAGATGTTCCAAAAAATGCCTTCTCTACCAGATACGGTCTTTATGAGTATCTTGTTATGTCCTTCGGCTTGACAAATGCCCCCGCACACTTTATGTACTTGATGAATTCGGTGTTTATGCCCGAATTGGACAAGTTTGTGGTGGTATTTATTGATGACATCCTGATATATTCTGTAAATGAGGAAGATCATGCTGAACATCTGCGGATAGTCCTCACAAGACTGCGTGAACATCAACTATATGCAAAGTTCAGTAAGTGCGAATTCTGGCTTCGAGAAGTACCTTTCCTTGGGCATGTGTTGTCCGATGGAGGAATTATGGTGGACCCCGCCAAGGTACAAGAAGTACTGAACTGGAAAGCTCCTATCTCGGTTCACGAGGTCCGGAATTTCCTTGGTTTGGCTGGCTATTATCGTCGCTTCATCCCGGATTTCTCCAAAATAGCCAAGCCAATGACTCGGTTGCTACAAAAGGACACCAGGTTTGTCTGGACCCCTGAGTATGATGCGGCTTTTCACAAACTGTGAACTCTCCTAACCTCAGCTCCGGTTTTGGCATAACTGGATATCAAGAAACCATTTGATGTTTATTGTGATGCCTCAAGCATAGGTTTGGGAGGTGTTCTGATGCAGGAAGGCCGAGTAATTGCATATACCTCTCGACAACTTCGGAAGCATGAGGCGAATTATCCAACGCATGACTTAGAACTCGCCGCAGTTGTTCATGCTTTGAAAGCCTGGCGACACTATCTGTTGGGCAATGTTTGCAATATCTATACAGACCACAAAAGCCTCAAATACATCTTCACCCAACCTGAGTTAAATATGCGTCAACGAAGGTGGCTCGAATTGATTAAGGATTATAACCTTCAAGTGCACTATCATCCTGGCAAGGCAAATGTGGTTGCAGATGCTTTAAGCCGTAAGTCTCATTGCCATTCCTTAGTTGAAACTGATTTTCATCGATCTCGCCTTCTACATCCAGCAGTCTTGTATAACATCACTGTCAGTTGTACTCTCAAAAACAGAATTATTGAACTCCAAAAGACTGACACTGGTATATTCCACATCAAGCGTAAGATGAAAGAGCAAGAAACTACACAGTTCAGGATAGATGAAGAGGGTGTACTATGGTTCAAGGATAGGTTAGTTGTGCCTAAGGACCGAGAGCTTAGAAATGATATTATGTCTGAAGCACACTCCTCTAAGTTGTCCATCCATCCTGATAGCAATAAGATGTATTATGATTTGAAGCCATACTATTGGTGGACCAAAATGCGGAAGGAGATAGCTGCATATGTGGCCAGGTGTGACACCTGCTGTAGAGTTAAAGCTGTGCACATGAAAGCTGGGTTGCTTCAACCACTTTCTATCCCAGGTTGGAAATGGGAAGAGATAAGTATGGATTTCATTGTCGGACTTCCTCGTACTGTCAAAAATCATAACTCCATCTAGGTAATTGTGGATCGTTTGACCAAATCAGCTCACTTCATTCCAATTAGAGTGGACTATCGTCCCACTGACTATGCTGAGTTGTACTTCAATCAGATAGTCCGGCTCTATGGGATACCTCGTACTATCATATCTGACCGTGGTCCCCAGTTCACCGCTCGCTTTTGGGAGCACTTGCATCACCTTCTGGGAACCAAGTTGGTGAGAAGCTCTGCTTATCACCCCAGACATCAGGACAGACGGAACGGGTTAACCAAATCTTGGAAGATCTATTGCGGGCATGTGTCATTTCATCCAAGGGTTCTTGGGAAAAATGGTTACCTCTAGCCGAGTTTTCGTACAATAATAGTTATCAAGAGAGTATTAAGATGGCTCCATTCGAAGCTTTGTACGGTCGTAAGTGTAGAACTCCACTAAACTGGGTAGAAGCTGGTGAAAGGAGGTATTATGGTATTGATTTTGTTCATGAAGCTGAGGAACAAGTCCGTACCATCCAAGAACATATAGTTGCCGCTCAAGCTAGACAGAAAAGTTATGCTGATCGTCGTAGAAAACCACTCGAGTTTGAAGTTGGAGACTTCGTGTATCTGAAAGTTTCTCCAATGAAGAGTGTCCAACGTTTTGGTGTTAAGCGGAAACTTGCGCCAAGATACGTGGGTCCTTTCCAGATCATAGGCAAGAGTGGAGCTGTTGCGTACAAAATCCAGTTACCTCCTGAAATGAGTGTCATATTTAACGTCTTCCATGTATCACAGCTCAAAAAGTCTCTTCGAGTTCCTGAGGAAAGAGTCCCTTTAGGAGATATCAGGCTGGAATCCGATCTAACTTACGAAGAAAGAGTCCCTTTGTGAGACATGTCAACCACTTTAGTGTAACATAATTAGCAAGTGTTATGCAACACACTCATGCAACATGTGCAACATGAGCTTGCAACATTTGGGTGAAAGTATTGAATTACTTGTTCCAAGGTATGTGACACTAGGAATTTTGTGCAACCAATGGGTAGAGTGGCTAATTAGGTCTTATAACACCTTAATTACATTTAGGGTAAGTAGTGGAGCAATGTTCATGTTGACCAAAATTACCAAATTGCCCTTCCAAATGTTGTTGACTAAGTTGGACCCCTAGAGTGATCTGGTTTGACCAATTAAAAAGTCTAGTTTAGAGATCTTGCATGGAGGAGCACCCTTAAGGAAAGTTGTAGAGAATTTCATGAGGAACAAAAGTTCTAATATGGCCATCTCATGAAAATGATCAGAACATGCTCAAAAATGACCCACAAGTCAGTATTAGGGGCTGTTTTGGGACTTAGCAAATTTTGGCTAAGTGTGAAGCTGAAAACCGTTTCACTGTACCTCACTTTGGCAACTTGTAACTCACAAACTAGGCCGAACCAGTCCTTGAGCCAATTGACAAAGTTGTTGTCCACACATAGCTCTACAACATTGTCAATATCACCATCGCCTAGTTCTAAATGGTTTAGGAGATGTGGTGTCTTGAAAATAGGGTTTCAGTCGGGTTCACTGACTGAAAATACATTTCAGTTTCCGAGTACACCACTTTGGAGCTCTGTGGTTTCAAATCCAGGCCGAACCAGTCCAAACTCCAATTGACAAACTTGTAGCCCTCATGTAGCTCTACAAAATTGGTGTAATCATCTTCGACTAACTCGAACCGGTTTGTGAGATAATCATCGTTAAACTTGGCCTGTCAGTCGATCACCAACGACACCGTTCGACTCGTTTTAGTTCATCAGAGAAGGGGGAGTGGCCGACCGGCCACAGGGCCTCGCCGACGCGTGGGCATGCGGTGGCGACCGTACGCCGGTCCTAGCCCCACCGGTCAGTCCACGGCGCCTTCAAGACCGCCACGACGCGTCGAGGCTACCTCCATTCCCTCTCCCTCCCTCGTTCGGCTTCAAAGCGGAGAAACCGAGCCGCCATTATCGCCCCCACTCCGGCGAGCTCGCGCGCACTCTCCACCGCACCACCGCTCCCCAGATCACGCTCGTCCCTCCGCCTTACCGCCCTACACCTCTACGACCAACCAGTGGCTTTGATTGAGCCCGAGGTGAGCCACATTGCCGTCTCCGCCCGTTCCCGAGAGGTCACCGGAGCTCCGCCATGCAGGTTCACGGTGGCCGGGGTAGTTCGGGCCTCTCTCCGTCTTCCCGTCCTACCTCAATCGCTCCGCCTAGCTGCAGTAAAGCTCGTACCGAGTTTAGTTGTGACCGTGCGGCCTCACCGGCCGCCGTTCCCGGTGGCGAGCCCCTCCCACTCCAACCCAAGCCTTCCTGCTTGCACGAATCGAAGCACCGTATGACGGAGAACGCGTGGGTGTGTTTGTTTTCCCAAGCGAGCTCCCCTCCGACGAGCTTGAGCTCGCCGGAGCTCGCGGTTCGCCGCTTCCCTGACCTCTGTCGCTGACCGCGGGGACCCACCTGTCAGGTGCCGCGCGCGGGCGGGATGGCCGAGCAGGCCGTGCGTGCGTCGCGGGCCGCGCACGCGCATCTTGGGCCGCGTCTTTTTCCGGGCCGGCCCAGTAAAAAATCTGATTTATTTCATTTCTTTTATTCTGTCATAGTTTTAGATAATGTTTAGAAAATGTAGATCTAGGGTTTTACTTGCCCAAAAATTATGGGATAACTTTTGTTGGAATCTACAGGGTGTGTAGTATTTTAGAAAAAATATGAATTTGTTATGGGATGTTTGTTTTCTGGGATTTTTAAATAGGTCTTTGAAATGGGTTTTAAATCACATGCAAACTTGTTTAAATTATATCTTGAGTTTTAGTGTTCCAAAAATTATGAAATTTGGTGAGTAGGCTAATTTATACTTGCTCTAGCTTTGGTAAAAATTTGAGCAGTAGTTCTTAAGTACTTTTCAAGTTATAATGCTATCTTGTTATTCTAGGAAATACTTAAATGAATTTTAGTAATTTTTTTACATGTGCAATGTTCATAGAAATTTTTGGAGGATGTCTTGGTACCCTAGAGTGTCTAAGAAAATGAGGAAATCTGTTGTTTGACACTTTTTACTATGCTTTGTTATTTATACAAAAATCAGTCTTTTTGGCTTGGGAATTTTGTGTAGGAAGTTCCTGTTAATAAATGTAGTTCAAATTTTTACAGTAGCCTCTTTTTGGGTCAGAGAGTCTCCTGTAATTTTTGTAGAATTTTAGGAGCAGTTTACATATATGTTTGAAATTCCACTTAATTACTTAAGTAAATTAAGAAATGAGTTTAAATAAATATTCTAGGTGGGCACACCTTACTTTCTGGTGTTTTTGTGACCTTTGTGAACTTGTAGTAGTATTAGTTTGGTCTTAGAGAATGTTTGCCACATCAATAAATATTTAACCTTTACAATTTTAGGTTTTCTGGACAGCTGATAGTATTTCTAGGTTTGACCTTAGATAAAGGTGGTTGCTGGAAAACTTGTAAATACCAAAGTTGTAGTAAAATTTATAAATGAGCTTGTGTCAAAATTTAGGAGCATTTGGCTTAGTAGTTTGGGAGTTATTGCTGTTTAAAGTGACAGTCCAGAATTGACTGCTCTCTGTTTAGAGAGAACAGATTCTGGGACTTTGGAATTTCGACTAGGTAAACTTCGGAATTAAGTGTTGTGGTCTGAAAACATTTTGTGGTAAATTTCTTAAGCTTTCCAGATTGTCTTAGATCATATCTTTTGGATTTGGAAATCTCCAGTTATGTTAGAAACAAGTAGCTGCTGTCCAGAATGTCTTACCGTGATATTTTGGGTTGGATGTGGTAACCTAAATAATGTCACTCTTGTGTTTGTTAGGTGTTAGGGCCTTAACCGAAGATGAACAACTATATCTTAGGTAGGGTAGATTAGGTAAGTACTTCTCCACCGGAGAAGAGATTTGCACGTACTGATAAAGTAACTTGATTAGATTATTATATTTTATTTCTGAAATACATTTTATTCCGAGCATGTTGCACCTTTATGCATCCATGATATTTATTGTGCATTCATGCAATAGGTGTACCGGAGGGGGTAACTCTCTTCGAATTCGAGCCTGTGATTCCGGAGAAAGTCCAGGACCAGCCGGAGCAGCTAGAGGAACCAACCGGCGACGAAGCTCCTGCCGAAGATCTACCCGAGTGTCCTGACCATCGGCCTTCGACCTTTCTGAAAGGCAAGCCCCGGTGCATGCTGAACCTACTGATTTATAAATTAATCTTGAGTATTTTTAATTGTTTACTGCATTAAGTTGTAGGAGTTATATGAAAACACTTGTTGCATTATACCTGTCCTTGTCCAGATATCGTACTTAACCCTATATTAGGTTTAGGCACGTGTCAATGCTTAACCCTGCTTAGTACGGTAGAAGTCAGGTGATTTCCGGTCATCCGCGAGATGTAGGAAGGAGTCACGAGTGGCTTTATGGCTATCGTGGATGGAACCATGCTTTAAAATGAAATTGAGACCGGGCGGGAGTTCGATAGTACAGCCGCAAGACACTTCACGTCTTGGGTGTGGAGCTATGCCCGTCTGAGTCATTTAAGGACCGATTCGCTGTACGTCCTTGAGTCATATTGAACGCAGTCTAACACTTAGTTGGCCGGATAAGTCGTTCCGACCGCGAAGCCGAGTAATGTGGTTTAGGCCAGGAATCGAATGGTAGGTTGCTTCTTGGAGGAGAGAAAGGATGTGCTTGGGGATATTGGCATGAGACCAAGGGGGGTTAGAGTCCCTATCACCTGGCAGAGTGTCGCCCTTGGGGTCGCGACATTATTCGGACCCGCGATTCCTGAATCATATGAAACGGTGGCCTGTGCGACCCTGGCAGGGGTCTACACGGTGAGTGTTAGAAATACCCCTCCAGCTGGATAGGAATTCGATTTGAATCGCCGTCGCTCCCGGTTAGTGAGCACTTGACTTGAGCAGCGGCAACGTAGATCTCATTAAATGAACCGGTGGTTAAGGGAATGATACAATGTTGCCACAATTCATACCTGCTCTGAATATAATGATGATAATTGTTTGATTATAATCAAGTGCATGTTTAGTACAGGTGCTAAGATAGATGACAGGTAAATGCTAAAAATAACTGCTAGTACAGGTTATAAGAGTCTCAATTACTTATGCCTTTATGCAAAAATGTGATGTCAGCTAGCCTCTTGTGAAAGCCTTGCATAATCCTTGGTGTCATCTTATTTCTGGTTTTCGACGGGTAAGTCTAGCTGAGTACATTCCAGTACTTAGGGTTTATTCCCTCCTGTTACAGATGATATGCTCTACCAAGGCTTCTGCAAAATTTGTCTCCACCCTGCGGGTGACGAAGACTAGATCACTTGGGCGTGATCATCTTTTATGTACTTTCCTGATGCTTTTATGGGATGTTGATCAACAAAACTGGCAGTAGTTAAACAGTTGGTGTGCGTTTGCTTCCGCTACTTTTATAAACTTGGTTTGTAATAATTGCGACTCCGTGTGTGTAAACTTATTTCAGAACCACTGGTGAAATGTAACGTATGATGTTGTATGTTGAATGATGCAATCCTGGTTGTAAGCAAGTTGGTTTGAAATCCTTCGTGGTTTCGATTGACTACCGGGATTATATGGGCTCAAGTTCGAAAATTTGAGCGCTTCGGTGCTTGTTTTTGTACTTGTGCTCTTATAATTTGGTCGGTTCTGTTACAGGCGTCATAGTCTGGAGATGATTGAGGTCACTATCGAGGTGAAGACGGTCATGAAGCAGACTCCCACTAGCACCGTCGTTGTGATCTGGCATGCTAGTATGAGGTCTTTCTGCTCTCTCTATTGGATTGAGGCTATGGACTTGTAGAGTGTCCCAGGCTTGTTCTTCAATGTGCTAATACCCCATTGCCCTCTGCATATGGGCTGGCCTGTGTCTATAGTCTGTGATGTTCCTGTGTGTTTGGGAGTAAACGAGTGGTAGGTGGCTGAGTTAAAAAAGGCGGGGCCCCTCCATGATTTGTTTACCTTTGCTTTGAGCGGCCAGAGTGGGGTGATCATCTGGGAGATGTGGCACCACCTGGTCCTCAGCCTCTGCTGCCTGACCATCGCTGCTAGGAGTGTGGGTCTGCCTCTGGTTTGTGCTTGTGTTCTGATGATTCCACTGAGGCTGAACGCATGGTCTGATCTTAAGGGGTGGAACGATTCTGAACAATGTGTTGGTTGGGCTGATCCAAATCTGAAGGCTGGCCTATTTGCTCAACTATGTCATGACCCATTGCAAAAGTTCTAGCCTCCCTCGGAATGCCAAAAAGTTTGACTGTAACATACATATACTGAAAACGGTAGTCATGGTATTGTTTTCGGAGATCTACCATTTGTAAGAGCATGTTTTGTCTACGAACTATCCATGGTTCCTTTTTCCAAACATACATCATACTGTTGCTGTCATAAAAACTGGCTAAGAAAAGATTTCTTTGTACCTCATTTACTACAGCACAACCTTCTTTCCAAACCTTCTGAAGCTCTAGACGGATGGAATGGACAGTGATCTCACTGGCGGCCCCTGGGGGTCCACAACCTTCATCAGCAGGTTGAATTGAGTGGCCACCATTTCCTCAAGGTGGCGGGTGGAACTTTGAGCAAAACGTGACGAGAGCTGCATGGCTTCAAAGGATCTCAGAAGATCCGCATCAGGTGGAATCGTTGAGAGGCTCGATGTGTTTTGTCCGGGGTGGCTGTGGATGTGTGGGAGGCGGAGCAGACGTCATGGGTGGGATGTGGCGATCAGGAGGCTTGGGATCCATGGGTGGCAGGTCCGGGATGATGGGGAGGTCGCTGTCCATGGGAGCAAAGTGGAATAAAGAACAAAGGATGGAGTAAAGGAAGTTGGAAGTTGGAGCTTCATCGATAAGATAAAGCATGGCCGATCAGACAAAGCGGTGGATCGGAGCACACCACCAACGAAATGGAGTAGAAGAAATGGTGGATCGGCTCATGGCAGGAAAAGGAAAAGTAACCGAGCAAGTGTCGACGGGAGCAAAGGGCAGCTGCTGGCAGGTGTCGATCAAAAACATGAGAAAGAATCTGAGCTGAGGGGAAAGAGGAGGTGTCGATCGATGATGGGAGCAGTGACTAGCTACAATTGATTCACAGGGCTGCTGCGGGGATGAAGGATTGGAGTGGATTTGGATAGGAGGATTAGGGATTTGGGAGGAGGGGAAAGGGGATACGGCATAGCACCGTAGTTCCACACGTGATATTGTAGCCCTTAAACTATTTAATATAATGTTAAATGACCCTCCCTGGATTGTCTTGTAGGGCTATTTGGACACTGTATCCCACCACACTAGCATGTTAACTACATAACTCCCAAGCGCCACCGTGTAGTGAAAACCACCCTGTCTCCTACTCTAGCTCATGGCACTCCTTAATGACATTGAGCTCATGCACTGCGTCTATGCTTTTGTCATCCGGCCCCTCCCACATCCTTGCCCCTCTTGATTTCTCCTCATATGGTTGCTCATTAGGTTGTGGGTCAGCCTAGAAAGAGTAGGGAGGTGTAGTCAGTAAATGGGCATGCGTGCAAGCATAGGCTAGTGTGGTGGGACACAGTATCCAAATCGCCTTGCAAGACCATCTAGGGAGGTTCATACTTTAAGGGCCACAATATCATATTTTGTAGTTGAGGGGGTTATATAGTTAACCCTTGACACATTAGAGGGTTATATGTAGACTTTTTAATATGCCACGTAGTGAAACCGCCTTAGGGTTATTAGACGGTTTTCGATAGTTTAAGGGGTAGAATAACAGGTTTTATAGGTCAGAGGGTGAAGTAGACAACCATCAATAGTTGAGGGGATTAAGTATTTACCGACTCTTAGTTTATTTTGAGAAGAGAGAGATAAAAATTTGAATCTAGAATTAATAATTAATTCATTTTCAAATTTGATTTTTTTATTTAGTGGACAATTTCTATTCAAACCACTCAATCATTTGTACCATTTCAAATCACAAGTTTTATTTATGATATTTGTTTTGATAATTCCTCCAAGTTTGAATTTTAAAACTTGAATTCAAATGATTATTTTTAACATTAACATTATTTCATGTAACTTATAAATCATCACATATGCAACATAGACACATAGCATTTGCAACATTTGAAACACCACATATGCAACATAGACACAATATAAACGAAACATTAAATGCATTTATGCCACAATGCTTGATGATAATGCATGATCATTACTTAATTAGGTTTTAATTAATATAGTAACACCAAATATGCACATGTGAAAGCTATAACTGAAACATGGTAAGCTTTTATGTCATAAAGCTTGGTGATTATGATTGATGATGCTTATGATCAAGTTTTTAATTGCTTCTTAACGTCTGGGATGTTACATCGCCCTGCAAGACCATCTAGGGAGGTTCATACTTTAAGGGCCACAATATCATATTTTGTAGTTGAGGGGGTTATATAGTTAACCCTTGATACGTTAGAGGGTTATATGTAGACTTTTTAATATGCCACGTAGTGAAACCGCCTTAGGGTTATTAGACGGTTTTCGATAGTTTAAGGGGTAGAAAAATAGGTTTTATAGGTCAGAGGGTGAAGTAGACAACCATCAATAGTTGAGGGGGTTAAGTATTTACCGACTCTTAGTTTATTTTGAGAAGAGAGAGATAAAAATGACTGGCTACCATGCATAGATGAGCCAGAGCTAGAGTTGTTGAGAACTAGTGTTATCCTAAAACCTAAACGGTAAACAGTCGGTCGCCTAAACTATTGGTGGTTGTATATTTCACCCCCTCACCTATAATACCAAGTATTCTATCCCTTATGAACTGTTGAAACACTTGAATGACCCCCTAAGTTGTACTTTTGAAGGTTGTTTCACTGACATGGCATATTAAAAAGTCTAAACCCTAATATATCAAAGATTTGACTACATAACCCCCTTAACTACAAAACGTGATATTGTAGCCCTTGAACTATTTAATATAATGTTAAATGACCCTCCCTAGATTGTCTTGTAGGGCTATTTGGACACTGTATCCCACCACACTAGCATGTTACCTACATAACTCCCAAGCGCCACCATGTAGTGAGCACCACCCTATCTCCTACTCCAGCTCATGGCACTCCTTAACGACATTGAGCTCTTGCATTACGTCTATGCTTTTGTCATCCGGCCTCTCCCACATCCTTGCCCCTCTTGAGATTTCTCCTCCTATGGTTGCTCGTTAGGTGGTGGATCAGCCTAGAAAGAGTAGGGAGGTGTATTCAGTAAATGGGAATGCATGCAAGCATAGGCTAGTGCGGCGGGACACAGTGTCCAAATCACCCCTACAAGACCATCCAGGGAGGTTCATTTGAACATTATTAGATACTGTAAGGGCCACAATATCATATTTTGTAGTTGAGGAGGTTATATAGTCAACCCTTGATATGTTAGAGGGTTATATGTAGACTTTTTAATATGCCGCGTAGCGAAACCGCCTTAGGGTTATTAGATGGTTTTCGACAGTTTAAGGGTAGAATAACATATTTTATAGGTCAGAGGGTGAAGTAGGCAACCATCAATAGTTGAGGAGGTTAAGTATTTACCGGCTCTTAGTTTATTTTGAGAAGAGAGAGATAAAAATGACTGGCTACCATGCATAGATGAGCCAGAGCTGGAGTTGTCAAGAACTAGTGTTATCCTAAAAGCTAAACGGTAAACAGTAGGTCACATACTGTTTAGCCATTATTCGGTCTAATCAGCCACTTAAGGGCTAAACGTTTAAACGGGTTGAATGGCCAATTAAACGGTAACCGTGTACTGTATTTAAAAAGTGTGTAACGGACTAAACGACTGTTTAGACGAACAATGCGGCCGAGAACTCTACCCAATAGGACCTAAATGTTCCTCACAAGCATGAACTGTATGCAAGATGATTTGAGTGATAGCGCAATGACCAATTCCCCTAATGATATTTCTTACTACCCGATCCCTTCTCAACATCTTTGGTTGATGTTATTTGATTTATTGCGAAAATACGTTCATAGTAACTTTTATATTCAAAGAGCCCGTTCGCTTCGCTGAAAAGGCATGGCTGAAAGTACTGTTCACTGATTTATTGTGAAAGAAAAACACTGTTCCGGTTGAAAAAACAAGCTGAAAAGTACGGATTATAAGACAAGCGAACAGAGCCAAAATGATGTATTTTTATTATTGCAAAAGCTAGCTGCAAGTCAAATTATTGCTTTGAAGGTGTTGCCCGTTTGTTTTTTGTGCTTTCACATAGTGTCAGTAAAAGCACGGGAAACAGTGTCGTGATGGTTGCGGTAAACTTGACTTCACCGTAGAACTGTATACATACGTTACGTACACGACTCCCTACTTTTCTCCGTTGGAAAAATCCTTCTCTTCTTAATAGAAATCTATATATATCTTTACTTTAGCCGTATATACGTTTCCTGCTGGCACACGCTGCCAAGCAAACGAAGATTGACAAAAAAAAACCCGGTACTGATCGACGTTGACACGTATGACCGCGCCGTATACATTTATACGGTCCTGCATACGGCCGGAGTCATTCACGCAGCGGTTGACGAGGACGTACGGTCCATCCATATTACTACCACACACATCTCGTCCAGAACGGCCGGATATTCCAGTGCAGTCATCTCGTCGTCGCTCTCGTCGAATGAATGGGACCGCGAATTAGCCTCTCCCAAAGATAACAACGCGACGTCGTGACTGACTACTGATGATCGTCTCAAAGATGAGGATCTCGCTACCGAGGGGTACATTGTCTATCGTTGAAAAAAAAGACATCTTTAAATTCCAAATAAATTCAGAAAATATGAACACCGACGTTAAGTCAGAGAATTTAAACTCGGACAGACAGGTTCCACTGTAAGAAATCTGAATAGTTGCGTTACACTCAGTTCGTTATCATGACGAACATCATTGAACATGACTATACAACCACGACTAGCTCAACGAAGGACCGATAGGAACTCAAGTTGACTTCATTATTCATTCGCGACCCCACCTACAACATTTGCCTCGATTGCTATTGCCGACATGCGACATGGATCATATCTCTTGACCTCCTTCACACTGATCAGCAAAATTTCTCAAAAGACCCGGAATGTTTTGACAAATGTTAATAAGAGGAGTTAGAGTTTTACAAGAGCAAGATGCAACAAGCCTCCAGTAAGGTAAAAAAAACTTAAAAAGGAATACTTGCCAATTTGCAATGTATCAGCACTAACAATGAACATAGGTGCTTTGCACCCACTAGGCACCATAATCTAGCTGCTATAGTGTCCCATACTCTATCGATCATTTGTTGAGGCTCTCTAGAGTGGTTTTTGAAAATCTGGTGGTTCCATTCAATCCATATAATCCAGATGGTGATTGGTTTTTGAAAATCCGGTGGTTCCATTCAATCCATATAATCCAGATGGTGATAATGGCCTGACCACGAACACCTCTGCCATGAGAAGTCATAAAGTCCACCACAAATCCAAAATACAAACCCATTAGACTAGCAAGGTTATCCTAATTTTGCAGTAGGAAGGGCAACAAGACTGCGTGCCAACCGAAGTCCATATGCTCATAATTAAGTTGCATTAGCCGGTGGGATGCACCTGTGCCTTGTAGGATGCATCGACGACTCGATGCCATTGGGTGTTGGCCCCTTGCAGTTGTGGCTGGAGATTGATGGGTAGTGGATGATGAGCAAAGGAGACATGAGGAGTTCAGGTTAAGGGGTGAGAGCTTGGTGAATTAGGGCTCTTTTAGATGGGTTATTATTTGGGCTAGGTCGAGTGGTGGGCTTATCTTACTTCAGGGATTCTTGTGGAAATTTGAAATTTGCCATGCCTCACTCCGTTTCGAGCCCACAAACATGCAAATCTGGGAGTGGGGGAATCAAACCCACCTACCACCCGGGAAGGGTCCAAAATCCTTGGGTACCAAACTCGACTCTATCTTGTTGACATCCCTAGTCAAGAGGAAGTCTAAAATTTAGCTTTGTTCCCACTTTTTTACATGCACACGAGTTGTAGCCGCAAAGAGGGCAAGATTAGTAGCATCTGTCATCTATGGGGAAAATACCACAACACTTCCCTTGGAATTTCCTTTCTATCTATTTCCGGCAGCAAGATGCGCTTGAACCAAAATATTGTGAACTACAAAGTACAAACTTATATATTTGATCGAGCTCAAACTCTGATGTACTTTTTATCTTCATCTAAACTCATACTTAGATAAATTTAAATACCCGTCTCGAATAGATATAGGAGTATACTTCTGATTTTTTTTCTGGGACGCTTATTTTTTTTTGCAGAAAACAAATTAATAAAAATACAGAAATAAAAATTTTCGAAAACCGCCAACTTTTATAACCCAGCAGCCCACACGCTCTCGAACGGACTGCTCCATCCAATTCTTCGAAACGGCCCAGCCCACGACGCGCAAAGACCCATTTGCGACGGCCCATCCCACTCATCCATTCCATCCAATCCAACAGATAGAGACGGAACGAGGCCCTCCGACTCCGATGAGCTCTCCACCGGCTCTCCGCTCTTTGCCGGCGGCGCAGCTGCTGCCGCCGTCGCGCCCTCGCCGCCGCCGGCTCGTCCTCAGTAGTCCCGCGCGAGGTTCGAGGCCCTCCTGCGATCTATCACGTGGCGCCAGCGCGCGCTACGGTCCGCATCCGCAGCCGC
Source organism: Saccharum hybrid cultivar R570 (assembly GCA_038087645.1). NCBI lineage: Eukaryota > Viridiplantae > Streptophyta > Magnoliopsida > Poales > Poaceae > Saccharum > Saccharum hybrid cultivar. Next base: position 2,098,640 of record JAQSUU010000425.1, read on the forward strand.
TGCCGCGACTCGTGGCGGCGGAGTCGCCTCCTTCCACCTCGCTCGCCGCCGTTGGCGCCATCCGGAGGGACTCAGAGACGGGGCTCGCCTTGCTCCTCGTCGTTCTGGCTGTGGTATCATGCCTCTCCTTACCTTGCCTTTGGATTTGCCTTCGACTTGGAAGTTTCTGGGAGCGGGTTGTTTGATAGTGGAGTATTGGATTGTGGCTGAATAGGATTCAGTTTGAGATGGGTATTAGGACCAACCGACTAGCAAATATCAATATTGGCAATAGCAAAGATCAGGACATGATAAAATTTGCAAATTAGGAAGATGGCTGCACAGATTAAGGAACACCAAATTTGTCGATTGTCATAGACCTGTGCACCCCAAAGATGACAATTTTTTGACCAGGATAGATAGAAATGCATTCGAAACCTTGGAAATAGATTTGATTTCAGTTTGATGTATTATTAAACTTAGGGTAACCATACAACACGTTGGAATATCGCCTGGACAAGTAGTAGCAAAGATGACAGAACATGTCAAGCCATTGTAAATTTCAGTTTTATCCAAGATACAGAACGAATGAGTGGAATCTCTGCACGCTTTCAAATTAGCTTCTGTGAGGAAGTGGCTGTCTTTACATCAATGAACATAAGTTTGAAAATAATTGTTGGCTTATTTAATACTCCATCCATTCCAAATTATATGTCGTTTTGGCTTCTTTAGATACATGCATTTTACTACGTACCTAGATATACATTATGTCTAGGTACATAGTAAAAGACATGTATTTAGAAAAGACAAAACAACTTATAATTTGGAATGGAGGGAGTATCGTACTTTGTGTATGGATGATCAGTACAACCATCCGTTTGTTGTTAACCCAATCTAAATGGTACTTAAGAGTAGCACTATCTGGTGCTTGTGGGGATCAAGCACTGAAACTGGAATTAGAGAAGACAAGTTCACAAGCATGTGTTTAGAATGAATTCAATTTGATAGTGGAACTGCCAACGAACACTACCATGTTGTGCTCCTACTTCGTTGCTATTCTTGCTACTCTTACGGTCTTACCACACATTGTTATTCCTCCCTCTGTATCCGAAGCTTTTGTCTATAGGGCACAGGAGCACCAGGTCCGAGCAACAAATTTAACTTCTGTATCCAACCAAACAGGCAGTTGAGGTTTAGGTTACCTGTTGCCCTTTTTCTCTTGTCACGAATTGTCATTAGTAGCCTTAAAAAAGGAAGAAAGAGAAATGTATGGTACTATACTACTATGTGGAGGCTAGCCTGACGAAATATTGATTTATAAAGTTTCTCTATACCATTGAAGTTAAAGGGGGAAAAATGTAAAATGCTTGGTCAAAATCAATTATAGCTGCACCAGGTGCATGTGGCATAACTCAAATCCAATAGTAGGCATCCTTAAGAACTGTCCATTCATCATATGCAATCAAATTTCATCCTAATTCTTGCACACCTTGCAACTAACGTCTTGATCCTATTTCAGGTGATGAGCTTCTTTCTGTCAATGACCATCTTATCATTTTTAGCAAGCAGAGTGAGTCAATCATCTGAATAAATGATGACCATTCCATAAACTAGACGGTATGTTTTGTGAAGAAATTTCCTTGTTCTTAACAGGCGCTGCAGAATATGGAAACTGCAGCAAATAAATTGGCAAAAGTATTTGCAGAAGAGGTGCCTGGAACTCTATCTTCAGGAAAGCTCTCCTTCACGGAGATCAATGATTTAACTAGCCAGTTAAAGAACCTTAGGTAACACATTGCAAATGCTGGATCCAGAGTTCTAACGACTGCAAAACGGTGTTTAAAATGTTTTGCGTTCTGCTCCAACACAGGAAGAGACTCGCAATAAGTAGATTCGGGAAGAATGCTAATTCTTAAGCAAGCTCAAGTTCTTGGTAATCTGCCAATGACAGGTCAGCTACTCAGCTCCCCTTCCTCCTAGAGTCGTTGTTGATGAAATAGTAGATGCTTCCCAAAAGAAATGCAGCCCTGCACATTTGCATAAACATGAAACATCATAAGCGTGTTGCTGTGATGTAAGTAACAGAGTGCACCTCGTGTGAACCCAAACTCGACAAAGGACTGGCTTTGTTGATTAGGAGACGTTTAGTCCATACCTTTATGTAATAATGTAAGTGGCATGCCGTCATCAATAGATCTACAACTTGGATGAGAATTTCTTGAGGCCTTGTTCAAAGCTCTTCATCTTATCTGGTGTTGATAGATTGGCTAACAGGGTAACCCTTGCTGTTGACACCAGATCTTTGCGCTCTGACGTGGAAGGATCAATCTGCCATATCTGGACCTCCCAAACCTTTCCAGAACGAAGAACTTTTTAAGCTTGAAGTTTGAGATTTATTAAGATAGAATGAACAAGTTGCACAAATAACTGAAATATACGCTCGAAGAGAAAACAATCACAGAACAAGTGGCAACCCATACACACTCACACATTGGGCTGTTGGTAGTAGACTAGCTGTTAGCATTGCATACAAAACACATGGTGAAGATGAAATGTGTACACCTGATCCCACAGAAGCGACGAGCTAATATCTGTGAAGGTGGTGGGCTAATAAAGTCGCGCGAGTGAGTATGCGACCGATATAGTCATCATCAAATCCTGAGGTACCAGAACAGAGTTGTTGGAGAAGCATGATCATGGTCAGTGAGTGAAGTATGTTGACTTCCGCCCTAGGGCTGCAACTACATGGTTTAAGATGCTAAGTTAAAGAGTCCTCGCGAGCCAGTTACATGTAGTCTATATTAATTGGATGTTGTTGTACCTTGTGTGTACGTAACTGGCTGTAGCAGCTGGTTTGTGAAAGCAATGTATGTACAGCTTGCTAAACCCCTTGTACTGTGTTATGTCCAAAGGAGGATTTATGTAAACAGGTTGAGCTTCACTCTGGCAAGCGCCGTTTGCATTGCATTGCTCTCCCTTGCACATCAGAGCCAGAGTGCAAAGATCTTGCGTCAACAGCTTGCTCGTTCTGATGAATGTACGATTGGCAGAGTGACACCCAAGTCAAGGGGATGAGATTGTAGCAACCCATCGCATCCCATACTCGTCAGAGATGGCGGCGGCAGTTCTGACGACTGGACTGCCTGCAGCCGAGCCGAGCATTTGTCTGCAACACTCAAGACCAAGCAACGCCGTGCCGCCATGGTGTATGCGGCCCTGTTTCGTAGTCGTTTCGACCTTTGCTACCTAGAAGCCAACGATCATGACGTTGGGCTGTTGCTTTGATCCCACTGAAAACAGCAGTAACTGAACCTATAATCTGGCTCCATCCGCAAGGCGTTGCGATTGGCAATGGCAAGTCCCTTCCCTGAACAAAAAAAAAGACAGTAGGGTGAGTACCTGGATTTTGCGTCCGAGCTGGATTGGCGTGGCCCGCGCCTGGACGAGGTCGCCGAGGAGATGATGAGACGAAAACAAAAAATAGAGGAGATGACGGCGGCGCGTGCGGACGATCCTATTCCTACTACCTGGCAGCAGGTCTCGGTGACGGGAAGGCGGCCGACCACCTCCTCGGCGGTGACGCGGGTGAACTCGAAGCCCAGCGCCTGCAGCGCCCGGTCAACACGGAAGGCCGCCGCCGGCGGATGAGCAGGAGGAGGGTTGCCCGCGCCGCCGCCCATCGCTGACTCTTGCCTCTGTACTTGTTCCTGTGCGGAGTCTGGAAGGAGGAAAGAAAAAGCTGGCGTGTAAATGTAAATAAAGACCCAGCCAGCCCAACGGACGGAAACGTCACCATCTCCGAATCTGCTTGCTCGGTGTTGGGCTCTAGTACAAGGCCTCGTTTAGTTCGGTGAATTGGGGAGAAAAACACTGTATCAGAATTCCTGTAGCATTTCGTTTGTATTTGGTAAAAATTATCCAAATTTTGACTAACTAGGCTTAAAATGTTCATCTCGCAAAGTACAACAAAACTGTGCAATTAGTTTTTGATTTCATCAACATTTAGTACTCCATTCATTTGCCGACATTTTGATGTGACAGAGAATCTTCTTTTTGCATAGTGAAATTTAGGGAGAATTAGGGGAAATAAACAAGGGCCAATTCTGCTTTCGAATTGTTCCCCCTCTGGGTTTTAGTTAGGCCGGGCTGTTGGGCCCTCGGCCGCTGGCTGACGGGTGGCCCCCATTTAGTTTAGCTCAACTTTTGTAGGAGTTGCTAAAAAAAAGGCTCAACTTTTGTAGGCGACAGATTTCGTTCGTTATTCAAACAAGGGAATGGACCCACCGACCGAGCAGCCAAAACGGCTGGGACCAAATTCTAGCGCAGTTTTGTATGACCTTGCCACACCTAACTAACAAGGCTATAAGAAACGACAGAGCAGTGTAAGTTACAAATTTTACATATATATATACCTAATATTTAATTATAAAAATTTCTGCACTGTTTTTTGTTTCCGCCTCAATTTTTTTTTGTCTGCCAGCCGTTATGTGATGAGGTAGCCCCGACGAGACGTTGACCCTCAACTTGGTCCAACCCTGCCCACCCCGTCAATTCCCACCAAAAACTAACCGCCTGCACTTTCACGGGAGCGGACCCAGCCGATGAGCCACGTCGATGCTAGGGTTTGGTTTCGCCTGCCATGGACCTGCCCCTGGGCGCCGCCCGCCGCACCACCTACTCCCTCCTCCCCCAGTTCCCCGACAACGCCGCCGCGCCCGCGCCCGCCCCCGCCAACGTCCTGCAGCGCCAGTCCAGCGGCAGCAGCTACGGCGCCAGCGACTACCCATTCCACCTGCAGCCCCCCGCCTCGGCCGCTGGGGTCGCGCCGTTCGGATCGGCAGCGGCACCGCCCGAGGCGGCTGGCTCGCCCTGCAAGAGCTGGGCGCAGCAGGCTGAGGAGACCTACCAGCTGCAGCTCGCGCTCGCGCTCCGCCTCTGCGCCGCCGACCCGGGCTTCCTCGACCCAGGCGATTCAGGAAGCGGGAGGGGCAGCGGTAATGGGAGGGCCTTCCCACTCGCGCAGCTCGTGCCCTCTGCGGAGTCGCTCTCGCATCGCTTCTGGGTCAGCACACCTTCCCTTCCTTTATGCTCTCTCTCTCTCTCGCTCATGTAATACTTAGTGTTATTTGGGCAAACGGCTGCTCGCGATTTATGAGAAATCCAGATTTCAGAATGCTGCAACATGGTCACAAACAGTGCTGAACAAACCATTAATTAATCTGTAAACAAAAGCCTTAGGTTCAGTTGCTTGACTTGGTACTTGGTACCAGTAGATCGCACTGCAGTTCATGCTTACCACATCTTATGTTTGGATTGCAGCTGAACTCATGTGAAATGAAATCATACAGTATGTCAGTATATCAAACACCACCAAAGAATTGCTTCCTAATGCTTTTTCAGGTAAATGGTTCACTATCATACAACAGCACAATACCAGATGGATTTTACTTGATTCATGGGATGGACCCCTTCGTATGGTCACTATGCACTGATGTACCAGAAGAGAACCGCATACCCTCCATGGAATCGCTCAAGTCTGTCCGTCCTGATGATTCTTCCATTCAAGCCATTCTTATCGATCAAAGAACTGATTTTTAATTAGGTATGTTGGAGAGTTATGCTTCCAGCATTCTTTCCAGTTCTGCTGATGCCAAAGATGTGGTAATCCAACTGGCCAAACTCATATCTTCAATTTCTGAACTTTTTTTATATGTATAATATATAATTTTTTGTTCATCGTCAAGGGGAACAACTTCCAATGAAGAGAACTTGCTTCAACGATGGAAAGAGTGCATTGAGGCCATCAAGTCAAGTACAGGATCTGTTGTGCTTCATCTTGGAAAGCTCCCTATCGGTCTCTGCAAGCACCGCTCGTTGCTATTTAAAGTATGTTTTCTGTTTTAAGTTGCTTTCCTGATTGTTCATCTTGTGGAAGTATTTTAATACAATCCAACAAGAGGTCAGCACTGTAGGGATGGACCTGGACCCTACGCGGCGAGGCGAGAAGAGCACCATCGTGGCCGCTGGCTCGGCGGCGCGGGAAGCTGCGCCGGCTTGGGGTTGCCGGAGCTCATGGCGTAGGGCCACCTTCACTACAGGAAACTGGCTCTTTGCCGACTGCAATTTTCTTTGCCAACTGTTTTTTCTCGACACTCGGCAAAGAGGTCCCTTTGCCAACTGGAATTTCCTGCAGTCGGCAAAGCAGGATTTGCCGACTGCCTGGCTTTGCCGACTGTCAGGCAGTTGGCAAAGAATTGCAGTCGGCAAAGACAGGCCATGGTTGACGCCATCCACACGGTCACCTTTGCCGACTGCCACTCCGTCAGCAGTTGGCAAAGGCGCAGGCTTTGCCAACTGCCATCCTCCCTGGCAGTCGGCAAAGAATTTTTATTTTTTTTGATTTTCGATCCCAGTTTTTTTGTTGCCTTGATACAGTAAGTACATGATATATTCCAAGTTTGGGATCATTTTGATTTATTTTGCTATATTCCGTAGATTTTTTTTCTGTTTCTTTGATTTTTTCCGGCAGCTCCAGATTTGAACCGAAGGTACATGAAATAATGGAATCCGGCGATTCAGAAAATGATATTCATGATGTTTGGAGCATGTTGAGGCCGTGTGCGGGGCCTCGCATGAAATTTTGACCGTGTTGGTGTCGGAACACGCCGAGCCACGCGCGTGAAAAGTGTTTTTAAATTTTATAAAATCGAAATGGAGTCCGAAAATGACGAAACTTGACGACGTGTCTTGTCATCGCATGCGGAGGCTGTGGTAAAAATTTGAGAAAGTTTCGAGTAAGTGGCGACGTCGGGTGGCTAAAACCTGGACATCTCCATCACATGTGGAGCCTTTGCCGACTGCCAGGGAGGATGGCAGTCGGCAAAGAATTTCTGAGAAAAAAAAAAATCAAAAATAACCTTTGCCGACTGCCAGGGAGCAGAGCAGTCGGTAAAGTATTTTTTAAAAAAAATAAAAAAAAATTTTTTTGAAAAAAAATAGACCTTTGCCGACTACGTCACATGCTGGCAGTCGGCAAAGGGGAAAAAATAAAAAAAAAATAAAAACGTCACCTTATCCGCTCGGCCCGCCCTCCCCCTCCCCAAACTCCCGCCCGCCTGCCCCAAATAACCCGCTCGCCCGCCGCCGCCACCCAGGCCGCCCCCGCCGTCGACGCCGTCGCCCGGCCGGCCGCCGGCGCATCCCCCCGCGCCCTCCCCCTCCCCCGCGCCCTCCCCTCCCTCTCTCCCGCGCCGGCAGATCCCCTCCTCCTCCCGCGGCCGCGCGCGCCCTCCCCGGCGGCCGCGCGCCCCCTCCCAGGCGGCGCGGCGCCCTCCCCCACGCGGCGCCCCCCTCCCCGGCGCCCCTCCCCTCCCTCTCTCCCGCGCCCTCCCCCCCGCGCCCTCCCCCTCCCCCGCGCCCCTCCCCTCCCTCTCTCCCGCGCCGGCGGCACTATACCACAGCCCAAGCTAGCATCCAACCAAGGGTCACTAAAAATACTGATATAGCGTTGGACGGTCGGTCGGTATAACTTCGTGGCTAACGGTCGGATGCTATATCTTGCTTTGTCGTCCGACGGTCGGACGCTATTTTTATTTAGGTTTACCGTTGGACGGTCGGATGCTATATCTTATTATCTGGGTCCGCCGGTCAGTCGCCATATTGGATTGGGCCTGTGCGCCCAACTTCCCTTGATTTCGCGCCTACAATTTGGAGGACTAAAACGTCATGGCGCCCTTCTCTGTCTTAATTGGCGCCTAATTTTTTTTGAGAGGCCCACTTGTCAGATGAAAGGACTAAAACCTACCCACTCCAACCTAATTTCCAGCCACCAACAACCTAGTCCGCCGCCACCCTCCTGTTCGCGACCTCCCGTCCTCGCCGCGTCGTCCCGTCGCCCCCAGGCAGGCGTCTCCCCGGCGCCCCCTAGGCCGGCGTCTTCCCGGCGTGCCGCCTAGGCCCGTGTCTCCCCGGCCCGACGACCAGGCCGGCGGCCCTTCCGCTCGCGGCCCAGGCCGGCGGCCCTTCCGCTCGCTGCCCTGGCCGGCGGCTCTTCGGCGACCCTGCCCCCACCACCACGGCGGTTTCCCATCGAGCGCCCCCGCTCCCCCTCCCTGGCGCCCCACATCCCCAGCACAACGTTTGTATCGAGCAGGCAGCACCCAGGGGCAGATCTGTTCCCCATCGAGCAGGCAGCAACCAGGAGCAGGCAACACTTCGATTTCTTCTTTAATCAAATTCAAAGGTAAATATCAGTTGCCATTTCGTCATTGCTCAATTTGGTACTGGATGCTGCTCCTACCTGGGCGAGGACACACACACACACATGTTTGGTCCTGTTGATGATTTGGCCGGATTTGATTGTGTGCTTGCTTCTGTCGGTTGACGGATTTCTTGGGTCTCAACAACAGCTAATACAGACATCTTGTATTACAATTTTTTTTAAGTAACTGTTAAGTACATACATGTTTCTACAATACACATTTCTACTAATATTGATATATTAAAAATTTTTAGTACATTTCATATAGTTTAACAAAAACAATATAATTCCTTGCAAAATAATACAAACACCATGAGAAGTGTTGAATGTTATTGCTGACCACATGCATGTTATATGTTCCTTGCTGACCAACTAATTTTTTTCTCTCTGTAGCTCAAGATTTATAGAATTTCCCTAACTGACAATATTTTTTTGTTGTGTTGGAGTGTCTAATGCTTTGGAGTCTCTTTTGTAACAGTTGGGATTTTCTGGATATGATCTGAAAAGAACAGGACGTTACAGGAGGGAGTAGTAGGAGCTGTGAAGTGTCGTTGTGCCGAAGCCAAGAGTCAAGATCTGCAAGGTGTTCTCGAGTTAAGATCCGGTGTCCTACGAACAAGCAGGAGTTGTCATCGAGCTTGTGGATTTAAGGTGATGCTCTGTCCCGCTCTCTTGTCTGCACGTGTGCTTATTTTAAGAGCCATTAATTTGTGGTGCCCCAAGTTTGATAGATGGATTATATAATTTGGACAGCTTGTTGTTCTCCCCTCTGTAGAGATTGATGGATAAGTCTTGGATTGATGATGATGCTAGGTAAAAAATAATAGCTTCATAAATAGTGAAAGCGCTATATGTAGCTATATAAAATGGCTTTTAACACAAAAGTTTCATGTAGGCACGAAAAGGCATATTTGCAAGGAGTGGACAGTTTCTTAGCTTTTGCATTTAGCGTCTGACTAATGGTCGCTATAAGTTTCTAAAAGGCGTCGAACGGTCGGTCGCTATATCTCCAACGTATTGTCCAACGGTCGGTCGCTATAAGTATGGTCAGACGCTAAAACTTACAGCGACGCCACTTATAGGGATCGGCCAAGTCGGACGCTATATATTTATAGCGATCGTCCGTAGGTCGCTATAGCGACTTATAGCGACCGTCGGTAGGTCGCTATAGATAGACTGTGGTATAGTGCGGATCCCCTCCTCCTCCTCCCCCGGCCGCGTGCGCCCTCCCCGGCGGCCGCGCGCCCTCCCCCGCGCGGCGTGGCCCTCCCCGGTGGCGCACGCCCCCCCACGCTGGTCCCTCCCTGGCGGCGCGGTCATCCCCGGCGGCGCCCCCCTCCCCCGCGCTGGGCCACCCCCGCGGCGCGTCAAGGCTATGGAGGCTCGGAATGTACGCGTAGCACTGGCAACAGATGGGTTCAACCCGTTTGGAATGATGGTGGCCCCGTACACTTTCTGGCCCGTGTTTGTGATCCCCCTCAATCTCCCCCCCGGCGTCATGTTTGAACCTAAGAACGTGCTCTTGATGCTGATAATACCTGGACACCCGGGCGACAATATGGGTGTGTTCATGCAGCCGGTGTGGGATGAATTGGAACTTGCTTGGGAAGAGGGGGTACTCACGTACGACCGGGCTACGAAGAGGAACTTCAGAATGCATGTGTGGTACCAGTATTCAATGCATGACTTCCTGGCGTATGGCTTATTCAGCGGGTGGTGTGTTCACGGGAAGTTCCCTTGCCCGACATGCAAGGCAGATGTGATGTTCACCTGTCTGGCCAAGGGCGGCAAGTTTTCTTCTTTCGACAAGCATCGCCAATTCCTGCCTGAGAACCATGAATTCAGGCTAGATGTAAAGCACTTCACGAAAGGCGTTCAAGTCACCGGCCCCATTCCGCAGGTTAAGAGCCCTGCCGCCGTCCTTGCCGACATACAGGCTCTCGAACCTGAGGAAACAGGTGGGTTTAAGGGATATGCTCGGGACCACATGTGGACTCATATATCGGGCTTGACTAGGCTCCCCTACTTCAAGGACCTTCTTCTTCCACACAACATCGATGTAATGCACACAGAAAAGAATGTGGCCGAGGCACTCTGGGCAACACTCATGGACGTTGGCAAAAAGTCGAAGGACAACGTCAAGGCTAGACTGGACCTCAAGATGATCTGTGATAGACCAAACCTGGTCATGAAGACCCCTGCGCCCGTCAGGAAATGGAAAAGGGGGCCGGCCGATTACATCCTAAAAAGGGCAGATAGGAAGGAAGTTCTGCAGTGGATCAAGACGTTAAAGTTCCCTGATGGGTATGCGGCGAATCTGAGCAGGGGTGTGAACTTGCAGACTATGAAAGTCTTAGGGATGAAGAGCCATGACTTCCACATATGGATTGAGCGGATCCTTCCTGCGATGACCCGGGGATACCTCCCAGAGCATGTGTGGCGCGTCCTGGCAGAGTTGAGCTTCTTCTTCCGCCAGCTTTGTGCCAAGGAGTTGTCTCAGGATGTTTGTGTTGAACTGGAGAAGGCTGCACCTCTGTTGCTCTGCAAGTTGGAGATGATATTTCCACCCGGCTTCTTTCTGTCCATGCAGCATCTGATCTTGCACCTATCGCGCGAGGCACGGTTGGGGGGTCCCGTGCAGGCCCGTTGGTGCTATCCAATCGAGAGGTGTCTAAATCTTCTTCGGAAAAATTGTAGAAATAAAGCCAAGATTGAGGCTTCCGTGGGAGAGGCATCCGTTCTAGAGGAGGTGTCGACCTTCACACAGGCGTACTATACTGAGAAGCTTCCCAGCATGCACAATCCAACCCCTCGTTACAACGCTGGCGAGAACTCATCGATACTCAGCCATTTCCAAGGGGATCTCGAGAGTGGAAGCGCAGGTACCAACAAGCAGTTGAACCATCAGGAGTGGCAGACTATCATGTTCACATTGTTGATCAACCTTGATGAAGTGATTCCTTATCAGAAGTAAGTTCTCAATGAGCTTGTTACCTACGCCGTCACTATCCTCCATCTATCATGGTCTGACCCTCTAGTTTCTTCCTTCTTTCAGGGAATTTATTAGTCAATACTGGAGAGACAATGGGGCTCCTACCGAGCAAGAAGAAGACAATCTTCTTAGACACGGTGTGCCCGATTTCATCTCCTAGTTCTGTACAAAGGTACCAACCAACTAACCTCTTTCCGACTTTGTGATTCCACTTCGTTATGGACCAAGACTTGTTATGTTGAACTTCGTGTGACGGACGTCGACTTGTGGTGTTCGACGTGTTGGACTTCATGTGATGGTTGTAATGCACTTGTGTGGTTGTTATTGTGACATATATGTGAGATATATGTGATGTTGTGCGTTACTGTGATATATGTGGTGATGTTGGCGACAAATGTGATGAAATTGTGATATAAATGGTGCTACCGGTGCTTCTGGTGAAATTGGATTATAATTTGTGATTTTGCAGGGTTTTGATGCGAGAAAACAGGAAACAAAAGCAAAAAAAAAATCCAGCTTTGCCGACTGTTTACAGTCGGCAAAGCTGGGCAAAAAAACCCCAGGACAGAGTCTTTGCGACTGCAATGGGAGGCAGTCGGCAAAGAGGTCAAATCTTTGCCGACTGCAACTCCGAAAGCAGTCGGCAAAGAACATTTCAAAAAAAATATTTTCTTTCTTTGCCGACTGCTGAGCTGGCGGCCAGTCGGCAAACAATTTTTGAAAAAAAATTATTTGCCGACTGCCGAGGAACCAGCAGTCGGCAAAGCCTGCCGTCAGGGCTGACGGCGCCACGTGGCTATGCCGACTGCTGGCGTGGCAGTTGGCAATGGATTTGCCGACTGTGTGCCACGTGGCAGTCGGCAAATCCGCCTTTGCCGACCCAGGCTTTGCCGAATGCTCTTTGCCGACTGCCACGTGGCTTTGCGGTCGGCAAAGCCTTTGCCGACTGGGTTTATGCCTTTGCCGACCGGGGCAAGCAGTCGACAAAGAGGCGTTTTCCTGTAGTGCTTGGCCACCGAGTTACTGGCGGCGCGGGAAGCTGCGCCGGCATGAGGTTGCCGGACCTCATGGCACGGGGCCACCGTGACGCTGAGGATGGCCATGCGCGAGGACGGAGTTCCTTGGAATCGATCGTGCGTGAGGCTGGGTAGGGAGGATAAGGATAGTGAAGGGAGATTACTGTAGATGGGGATGGGTAGAGGAGGGCTCGAGGAGCATCGGCGGACCTCAGACGTAGAGAAGGTGATTACACGTATTCTTGTATTTTTTTTTAAAAAAAGTGTGGGTATTAGTGATGTTTCCTCAAAAATCTATCATCCAAGACAAGTTCGTTATTACTGCCTTTATACTGTTAATAAAAATATTTTTTTGATAATTTATGATTTTACGGTTCATATGATAAATATTTATTTTTTCCGTTGCAATGCACGGATAAATTTGCTAGTTGAACACTAAACTTCCCAATTCCCATAGCAGCCGTGGGACCTTGCTGATAACTGGGGAGGCATTTTATTACATAATAAGGCATATCTTGAGTTGCTCTCTTCTCTCTACAGTTTGGCGTATTTCTTGATGCTTGCTTCGTGGCTCGACATCTCCTCTGGTCTTGATGGGTTTTTTTACCAAGGCCTTGTTCACTTCCCATACCAACCCAAAATATTTTCTCTTCCACCCATCACATCGAATCTTTCGACGCATGCATGGACCATTAAATGTAGGTAAAAAAGATAACTAATTGCATAGTTTGTCTGTAAATGTCGGGACGAATCTTTTGAGCCTAGTTAGTCCATGATTTGATAAATTTTACCAAATAACAACGAAAGATGCTACAGTAACTTTCACCTACTCACCCCAACATGGTAACTCTTTGTTGACACCAGATCTTTGCACTCCTCTGTGGAAGGGTCTGCTCGCCATATCTGCACCTCCCAGACCTGCCCGAACAAGCAACATTTTAGCCTCATCAGGGCATTACATTTGTTTTATCTTAATAATTTATTAACAACAAACATTGCATTGCACTGTACCCAGCGAAGTAAGTACTAATTATGAGTAATAAGAAACATAAATTAAATCAGTACTAGTCATTAACTGTATATATAGCCTTTGCCTATGCTGACTAATGATGCTAGTGGGTTTGTTTATATATCCTGAGTGCAAAAAGGGTAATTTTTAAGCTGGCTGGCGAGTCAAACTATAAACTGACACGTATTTCCATTTACTAGGCTGCTAACATGCATTTGAATTGAATACTAGCAAATATACCTGTGCGATGCAACGGAACAAAAACTACGAAACGTCCATAAAAAAACATAGTAAATGGTACATATCTATTTATATATTACCATTGTTATAAAATTTAAAAACTATAATTTATTTTATGATAATCATAACATCCATAATATAAGCTAAATATAGGGCCATGCACGTGTGACACGCACGTGCCTATAAAAAAAACATAAACATTAGAGGAATAGTAATGTAATTTTTTTACAACTCTTCACCATCATTGTCCTCCCCCATTACATCATGTAAAAGCTAGCAGAGTGGAAATGAAATCACCATGTTAATCTTAAAGCACATGCATATTTGGTGCACAGGTCATTAAAAAACTTGTATTTGATCTATAGCCAAGTAACTGTAACCATAGTCAGAGATAGTGCAAAAAGGAATAAACAAATTATTCAGCGATGAAAACTAAGGAGATTACAGCTGTTAAAATTGTAATTTTTAAACAAAATATAGTATAAATTATCCCCATCACCGGCAATTGTTATAGATCCCACGGAACATGATAATGCAACTATATAGGCTCCTTATGCTAAAAATACTATATAGGCTCCTCCAACAATTTTTTGTCAAACAGTGCAAAAAAACCCAGGGAGCTTTCCTTTCACATTCATATTGCATAAAAACTTGAAAACTCCCTTCAACTAATCAGTCAAAATCCCATGTACTGGGGAAACAAGCCGTGATCATCCGATGCTGCAAACCATACCAACATGGATAACGCTCGACGATGGCCTGCATTTGGCTAACCACCCGGCCAGAACAAGTTTCGTTTATTCATCTCTGGTGTGGAGCCAAATCTAGATGATATGTGATTGAACGTGATCTTAGGAACGGAGGGAATTTGGGCCGACATTACCTGAGGCTTCTGCCTTGTCCATGTGCTTGCTTAGTTGCACTTGCCGTATGCGTCGTTGTGTCTAGGGTCCCTGCCTCATTGGACGGTGGCCGCCGAACGAAGCCCAAGGCAGCGTCCTAGCAGCTAGCACCCAACGCCAAGACACCAATAGGCAACGGGCAGAGCGGCCATAGGAGAGCAGGGCGGCACGTCATCGTCATGTGGATGGAATCGGCCATGAAGGGGATCTATTCAGAAATTACGTACCACACTTTGCAGATGGATCACAACGGGAAGGTGCGAAGTTATCAGACGTGCAACAGAAACGGACGACATCCACAAGGAGTTGCCCATGATCTCCCTGGCGTCCAGATCCGGCCGGAGGGAGCCGTAGGACAGGGACCGGCCTCGGCCAGTGCGAGGCGCCTGCGGCTCTCGCCTGCTGCGGACCGCGCGGTGTACAAGCCAGTGCGAGGCGCCTGCCGCCCAAGAGCGAAGCAGTGGAGGAGTGCATCAGGTTCATGAACTCGTCGTACAGGAAGTACCATTGTGCTGGCCGCTGGAGGAGACGACGGTCGATTCGTCCGGGGTGTACGACTCCATGCCGCACTGGAGCAGTCCTTCCATATGATTGTTCCATCACATAAATTAGTACTACAAAATTCCCCATGGGTGAATTTTTATCATGGATCCGCCATTGTATACAAATATTTCTTCGGAATTCCTAAACCCTAAAAGCAGCTGTAGTTACTGCGTTCTGCTCTTCTCTCATCCAAAATCGACGTCCTCCTATTAGCCGAATCTCAGGACTCGTCATCTATTTATTTGCCCAGACCAACAGGCCACGGGCCGTTTTCCTTTCTCTATTCGGCCACGACATGCAGCACACCACTTCCTCCTAATCTGCCAAGTCCTTGCTGTACACGTACAGCACCATGCACGAGTACGTGCATCCCACGCAACAAAAGCCTGACTGAAAATCGGGCATAAGATTAGAGTAATTTCTATTTTTATCGTTTTCTATTTGGATTTCAGTTTGATCTCTGTTGAACCTATTGAGGATTGGAAGTATCTATTTGAACTAGGAATAAGATTATAGGTTATATACACGACCCAATACGTTTTAGAACTAGACTTCGTATCGCGCTAGACAAGAGCTATTCTAATTTGTATGAGCACAGATTATTATATATAATAAGTCCGGACGGCCGGTAGTTAAGAGAGAGACGGACCAAATAAATGGATGGACTTGCTATAGATATATATGTTGTAAAAAAAAGAATTGAATATATATAATCCTGGTCTTTCGTTCCATCAAGCAGTTGACCGCCACCGCCCACAAATCAATCATGCACGCCTTCAATTTTCATGTAACGATGTAGGGTAGGTACCGCTACCCAGTTGCTTCTTCTTTCTTTTCTTCTTCAATATTATAATTCAAAAGGACCCACAAAAACTTTGCCATGATGATGCTTATTAGAAGAAAAAAAATACAAAGGTAGTACATGAAAGCGTGCTACCCTAAATCTTTAGTGATGAAAACCGGGTAAAAAAATCATACAATAAATAGGGCTAATAAAATGTTTATATTAATGTCATGTGCTAGCGACTAGAATCATGAAAATTGATGATTATGGCAAGCTTTTTTTTGGCAGCAAGAATTTCCTTGAGGGCTAGCCTTCAAGGAAATCACAATTACCCTGAATAAGGTTAAGGATCGGTATGCATCACTAGCTGTCTACTCCCCACCCCCTTTATTTTTTATTTAAGATGACATCTTCGGAGCAGTACAGGCCATACTTTAGTGTTGCTCATCTACCGAGAATGGTCATTTTACTTGTAGATCATTGGTAGCGCTAGTTATCAGCAAAGACGAAATTGCACTAAGTAGTTGTCCTAGTGGCAGTGTATTGATATATTTGTGTTTGATGGCCATCATGCCGTTTGTTTTCTTGCAGAGTTTGGAAACCTCACCGTGCAGGGAAGGTTCTGCCAAAATTTTTAATTGACGGCATTCTTTTCATTTTTTTGCAGCATCAATCGGCTGTGGCATCGAATCACGTTGGTGGGTCATCGGCATCACAGTTTGGAGGGTCGCCGGTATCACAAGTTGCGCCAAATCAGCTTGAAGGGTCACCGGCATCACAAATTGCGCCAAATTGACTAGGAGGGTCACCGACATCAAATCTCGGGCCTCCTCACCCCCTACAATCGCCGTGAGCAGCTTGTTGTGAACTTCGGTTAAGATATTTGGTTGCAGACTTGTCAATTTGTGAACTTGTGACATATTTGGACTTTTGGTTATGAACATGTCATATATGTGAACATGTGTGTTTGTGGCATATTTGAACTTGTGAGCTTGTTGTGATTGTGATTTATGAATCCTATGATAAATTTGTGGTGATTTAATACGATATATATTATATTTGTGCATTGTGTCGCAAATGGAACAAACAAAAAAAATACAGATTCTGGTCAGTTTGCCGAGTGTCAACTCCATGACACTCGGCAAACTGACCACACGTGGTATGCCTAGGAACATACTTTGCCGAGTGTCAGAGAGCTGACACTCGGCAAAGTATGCACAGTTTGCCAAGTGTCAGCTCTCTGACACTCGACAAAGCATGCACAGTTTGCCGAGTGTCATATGTTTGACACTCGGCAAACTATGTAAACTTTGCCGAGTGTCAAACATATGACACTCGGCAAACTGTGCACGCTTTGCCGAGTGTTCAACGGTTGACACTCGGCAAACCGACCGTTAGGATTTCGTCCGTTAGCGCCTTCATTTGCCGTGTGATGTCTTTGACACTTGGCAAATGCTTTGCCGAGTGCCCGACGTTTGACACTCGGCAAAGCATGCTTTGCCGACCAAATCTGTGCCGAGTCCAGTTTGCTGAGTGCGGCACTCGGCAAAGCGTTTGCCGAGTGTTTTTAACGCTTTGCCGAGTGTCCCAGGCACTCGGCAAATCACTCGAATCCAGTAGTGTAGCCGGTGCCAGCACCCTGTCACCCCGGTGCATCCACGCAAGGCTTGCGACACCCGGACGGCCGAATCGCATGCGCCGACTACCCGACCTACAACACGCAGAGACTACTCATGCCTCGTATGCTTTCCACGCACATGCAGGTGAGGACATACTGCGCCCGCTCGGCGGCGCCCTAGCAACTGCAGCAGGCGGCTGCAGCATATGGTCTCATTGCAACATGTGCAACATCATATCTAATTTTGCAACATCCAGATCAAACACTTGCAATATACGTCTGAAACACTTGCAAAACACCCAAAAACACTTGAAAAGCCATTGCAAACGCATGCAACATCCGGATCTATTTTTGCAATATACAGATAAAACACTTGTAACATACGTATGAAACACCTGAAACACTTGAAACATGCATGTTAAGCAACATGAACACCTAATTCTACTTTTGCTCCTTGAAGAGATTTATACCTCTCTTGAACTTTGAAGAACTTGGGGATAACTTGGGCTACTTAAAAACCTCTCTATGTTGGGACATTTGTCCTCTTTCCTTTATTCTCTCTTTTTTTTCTTCTTCTCTTTTCTCTCTTTTTTTTCAGAGCACCCAAACCTCTTTTTTGATATATGGATAAATGTAGTAGCAAAAAGGATACTTGGAGCTTTATTGTATAACAAAAGGTGCTAGCAATGGATGAAGGGAATTTTATTTTATGCTCACTCCCAGTGTAGGAGTAGAACAATTTTGGGATGTGTCTAAATGGAAAGTATGTGGATGCGTACTTCTAGGGTAGAAGCAGCATATATGGGTGGAGTGTACATGATCTTGATTTTAACCGCATGACCAATCCCTAAGGGTCGACACTGCTTGACCATACTCAATGCTCATAAGCAGTAAATATAAGTGGAAGTTTTCCTAGTCTACAAGCATGTACATATGGTTGTGGTAGGAATTCAAGCTCTCGTCATACAGGAACTCATCATGCAGCATTTTTTGTGTTTTTCAAAATATAAAATCTTAAAAACTCTAGTATCTCTAGGAACAAGATAAACAGTAGCTCAGACCTTCCCATATCATATCTGCCAACTACCTAGACTTAGATCAAGCATTTGCTACCCACAAGTTTCAGGTTCAGAGCAAATATTAGATCAAAGTAGTTGTGTCTAAAACTTAGAAGAGTTCAAGCTTAAAAACTAGGTACTTGAAAGGAATTACGACAGAGCAACTATTCATCATTTTCATATAAGAGTTTATTCTAGGGGTTCCTTTTAGCAAGATGAAACTTAGCACACTCTCCTATATTTATTTAGCAAGCTTAAAGATCATACAGAAAAACATATATATATATATATATATATATATATATATATATATATATATATATATATATATATATATATATATATATATATATATATATATAAAGGAAAACATTTATTTGACTTTCTAAAGGTTATGCATCTTTTTATTTGTTTCATATCTTAAAGCTGAAATATATAAGTAAATAGATAGGTAAGAAAATACTTAGCTAGATACATAGGGGATGCTCTCCCCCAAGCTAGATGTTGACGTAGTCTTGCTTGATGTAGCTGACAGGCAGTGAAGCTGTACTCCTCCTTCATCGGAGTGCTCATGATGATGACTGCTGAGACAACACTCCAATAGGGGACAGATCATCTTTCTGTTTGCTAGCTTTCCTTGATCCTTTAAATTTTGTGAAGCTCAAATAGACAATAAAGCTTATGGAACTTGATTAAGTGTTAGTGATAAACCTTTAAGCCTTGAACATCTAGAACCTCTTAAAATATGTATCTTTCTAGCAGGATCTCGTTAGCAATATTTTTGTACTTTTACACTATGCAAGAAATTATAAAGAATGATAAATGTAAATTTATTTTATTTTTATGCCACCACAATAAATAGACTTATGGGTTTTATGCCACAAATTTATTCACATGGGGCTTAGTAGTTTAAGATGCAATGCAAGACATATTTATTTTCTTTTCTAATGCAGATCTAGCAAAGTGAATATACAACCTAAATTAATTATGATAATGTGGGAAAGTAGATATGCTTAATGAGAATGCAATGCCAAAAAGGAAATATATGGATAACTACTAAGTTTACCTCCCTAGCGAGGGTTCGGTGACTTAGGTCCTTTGAACAAGACTTCTCGTCATGTTCACTCCTTAGGTGCACCATCTGATCCCAAAGGTAGAGACGTTGATAACTGCACCTCTTGAGATGGTAACTCTGAGGAAGGTGTCACCCATGTTTTTTTTGCTTGTCCAACAGTTTGAACTGAAACTTTAATTGTGGAAGCTGGCAACATCTCTTTCAGTGTGCATGTTGCAGGTTCAGACTCTTACTTGTAGGGTTTGGGAAATCAACTAATTCCCCTTCATTTTTCTTGAAGTGTGTCCTGCTTGTAAAGACAAGGTAGAGATCAAGTGCATATGTCCTGTTGGTGAAAAAACACCAACAGAACTATAACCCTATTTATTCTTCTTTAACCTTAGGCACATTGAACATGATGAGATTGATGTGTGTTGTTCATTTTATGTGTGGCAAGATTAGAAGGACAGGCATGAATGTAGCATTTAAATACTTTTGTCAAAAAGAGTAAAATTGCTTAACCAATGGAAGAATTGTCAACTTTACATTTATGTGTCAAACATTTTCAGGATTAAGACAATCATCTTCCAAAGATGCAACATTTAGCTCATTTAATTGTGTCTATGAAATCAAGATAGTGATGTTATGAACAAGCTTAAGAAACAAGACATGTTTAGTCAGATTGAATCAAGCAAGTTGTAACTCGAACATTTTTATTCTTTTCTTTAGGTGCATAACAGAGTTATGGTAAAGCTTTATAAATAATGACCACTTACCTTAGGATGTTACCTTTATAACTGGAGCACCCTGTGATGAAGAGTAGATGCTTCTAGTGGTCCTTTCCTTCTTGGATTTTGCCTCGCTCGGTGCACCTCTCTCCTTGACTTGTTCATGAGCATCTTGTCTTCTAGATTTGCACTCATTCTTTCTCCTCCCTCTTCTCTATTTTTTTATGTCTAGACCTTTGGCTCCATTCATTGTTTCTTCTCTACAGAGTATTAGTGGACAACACATACCCGAAGGAATAACAAGGTCACAGAGCTAAAGGTCATATTCTATGCTACAGAAAAGTTGATTTGAACATTTTACTTAGCATAGAACATTTACTCACCATTACTTCTTCTCTTAAGGATTGATTTTACTTTGTCTTAAGTTCGATTTGCATATATGACATCTATAGAAACATTTATAGAGAGAAAGTAATTATGAGTGGAGGGATTGCAAACCAGCGTGCCAGAGCGACGGGAGCTTGAGAAGAGGAAGAGCATTGCTGGATCATCATTAGAGGAGTTGGTGGCCTTTTTCCCCTAAGCTTGAAACTTGCTGTCGCTCGTCACTTGAAGCCAAGTGTGAGTGTTGAATCATCCCTCAAAGTGTGTTATAACTCCATGTCCTTAGACACTGTTCGTCCTCTGTTCTTCAATCTGCCGGAGAGGGCTCTTGATTCTAGGTCCGTTGAGCAAAGATCTCTCCTTTGCATTATGCTTTTCTTTGGACTGTCCAATCCAGGAGATGAGGATACATACAGTTGCATGATCTTCTTTCATCAATCACTCTTGTTTTTTTTTGTTGAATCTTGGTTGACGAATTGATGTTCATTGGAGATATAGACTCGAGTTCTTCCTTGATGGTCTTTGTCTTCTGGCGGCATGGTGAAGAGTTGTTTAGTTAATGATACACCATCTGTCTTGATGATCAAGGAAGGAGCTTCATTAATATTTGCATGCAGGCTTCATTTCCAATGGCTTAGGGACATCATCTTGCAACATAGTCATGGTCTTTCAAGGCTTGGTCGGTAGTCAACCCTTGATTGGTGATTGGTTGACATAAGGATACATGCTATCATGTCATCCTTGTCCTCGCTGCCAACATGCAAGAAGGTGTCTTCAAGAACAATGAGAGCAGGTCTTTGATTGGTTTAAATGAGGTTAGTTGTGCCCTGCTCCTCATCGGCATCCTAGCTCGAGTTTTGGGCTCAATGCTATGATGTCTTCAAGGTTGTTCATAGCTTGTCGCCTTGTTCATCCACTTCTTTTGAGTGAGTTCAAGATGTTGATCCTTCTTATGGCACTCTTGTCTCCTTTGTTCCATCACCGAAGTGGTGATTTGGTAGGTTCATGACAAACCATGAACATGCACATCGTAGATTCTTTCCTACAAAATGTTAGTGGACACATACCCAAAGGATTGCAACAATTTCAAGCTATGGGCTATTATCCACTATCTATTTGAATTTCATCTATGCTAACAAAGAGATGGTTTTCGAGTTACTTTAGCATATGATTTATTTATCATGTTTTCTAATAACTTTTTATGGCACTTTAACATGGTTCAAGGCAAAGGTAACATGCAACAAAAGACAATGTGAATGATATTTGATACTTACAATTCTTACTTGGACGATGAATGAGTTGTGTCTTTTGTGCGAAGTTGTTGGAGTTCATCATATGCCTTGCTTTACCTCTCATGTGAGTTCTTCTCTTGACTTACCCAAATTGGATTTGTGAATTTTCTACAGGGGTTAGTCCGATAAAATAACCAGTATCTACTAAAGCATAATTTTAGTTCAATAACCAAACTAGACTCCATGTCTAATTGGATTAAGGAAGGCTATTTAACCTAAGCACCACGCTTAATTTAAAAGCCTCTAGAAGTATAGCTAGTACTTCCAAACCGAAACATACTTTAGCAAACAAAGATATCATGAAAGCACTATAGAGATTTTACTCAAGTGGAGATGAAAGAACATGATCATGGTGAGAATTATTATTTTTATATATATAAAGATGCAGGCAACATGGATTATATGTAAGGAACTAATCATGCAATGGATGAGAAAACATTATAAACTAAATGGAGTGAATGCATGAATTGTTGAAAGTAAACATGCTGTGAGATACAAGAATTAAAAGATAACTACTCATCAATTTTAAAGTCTATGAGCAAGACTATCTCACCTTTTTTGATCATACTTACCATGACTCACAAAATGGTTGTGAGTGGTGTAGCTTCTAATTTCATCACTTGAGATGTGAGTTGAATTCTTGTGACGACGTCCTTGTCTCCAATCTACACATGGTTAGAATAACATATATGTATATGCAAACCTGGCAGGGTTCTAATATTGATGAATGTTGAGGCACCCTGGGTTCTTCAATCTTATGAAAACTTGTCGGAAGGTTGAAACGACATCTTTTATCCCGTCTATTCCACACTCAACAGAACAAGGGGTAATCCTACTAAAGCTAATGATATACTAAATTAACAAACATCAAGATCATTATCAAAATCTTTACGCCAAATTGCTTCCCTAGCAACGGCGCCAAAAATGCTTGTTGGTAGAAATTAAGTGCAACTAAAATATGAAGGATTTCGCAAGCGCACAGAATATACCATTGTAGCATTTTACCGGGAGTAAACCAGGTATCGTTATTTATATTTTACCACAGAAAAGCAAGTGTTAAAGAATCTAATAATTCACCATCATGTATCTACTAACTTAGTAAACCAACTAGACTAAAGCAGGGGGTAAATGATATATGATAGGTATATGAATAAAAGCACACATAGGAGAATTCTATGATAAATGAGTAGCTAGCTAAAGTGAGAGGACAACGGGAGAGATCAAGGTTCCTATGTACTTCTCTATTACTTTGGTTCTTTAATAACTAAAGCATGAATAGATATAACGATCATACACATGACACTTTGGAGCAACAGTACCTTTCCAACTCTCGAAAGAGATTGGGAAGAAAGTAGTCGGGGGAAGGCTGCCACAAGCTCTACGAACATCAACCCGAACGTGGTGGATTACGAAGGCCTTACAGAGCGGTCACCTCTGGGGCTACCACAACTATACGTAGGGTTGAACGCAACCTCAGGTAACCTATAGCCTAGACACCATGCCTAAACTATCCATTACTACTCTAGCTATGCGCAATAACTAAAGCACTTAATACAAGCTAAGATCCCATGCCAAGGTATAACAACTATACTAACCATACATAATAAAGGCATAAAGTAAATAGAGAAGATGAAAATATATAAAGCATAAGTCTTGTAAAGAATATATACAAAGACATACCAAATCTCTGAAGACTTCTTCAGAACTAGAGCACAACTCCGCTCTCCCTAACTCCCATCTAGATCTAATCTACTACATTGGAATGTCTAGCCTCAATTCTCTAGGGAGGAGAGGTCATTCTTTCATGGGACACCTCTGCCTCTGATCCCAGCTAAGAGATAATGAAATTAGGGTTTATGGGATGCCTCCTCCAGGGGCCAGGGCCGTGCTTATATAGCCCTCTAAGAAGCACCACAGCCGTCGAATCAAACTGGCCTCAATGAACGATTATTATTCATCCTCAAAAGCGGTGGAGGCAGGATCCACGAGATCGCCTCTGATTGGCTCTGTAGCCTGGGTGCCCGCCCCTACCCCTTGGGCAGCCGCCCAGCTTTCGGGCCCGTTTCACCTCTGGTTTGTTTTCAGAGTCTTCTCGTATCTTCCAGATTACATAAAAGTTGTGCGTAGCCCGTTTGTCTCTATCTAAACCTGACATGTGAAACTTTCTTGGTTTTTTTCAGCTGACACTTTGCAGAAACAGACATTCACCAAAACTCGTGGAATTCCGTCAGTAGACCCCCTATATCTAAGTGGTAAATATGTTTTAGGTCCTTTTTCATGTTTCGTTGACGGTTAAAATTGATACTTATCTACCGTCAACAGAGACGTAAGGGTGGCCGTGGCGGCGCATCCTGGCCCGGCCACCGTGGGGGCGGCGCGGGGCTCCGAAGCCATGGGAAGGCGAGGGAGTGGCGGAACGTGTCCACAAACTCCATGGATCGATAGATCAGGGCGAGGGGAGTTCGGATCTGGGTCTGGAAGGGGAGAGCTTGCTGCTGGTTGACAGTTATAATATTGCATTGCACCGTAACCGGCGAAGTAATTAGAAGTAAAACAAATTAAATCAGTACTAGTCATTAACTGTTAGTGGGTTTGTTTATAAATCGTGAGCGCAAAAAGGGTAATTTTTTAAGCTTGCGGGTCAAACTATAAACTGACACGTATCCATCTACGGCTGCTAACATGCATTTGAATATATATATATATATATATATATATATATATATATATATATATATATATATATATATATATATATATATATATATATATATATAGAGGATGTGTTTACTTCCTGAATTTTGGGTGCCAAAATTTACTGTAGCATTTTGTTTGTATTTGGTAATAATTGTCCAATCGTTGACTAATTAGACTCAAACAGTTCGTCTCGCAAAGTACAACCAAATTGTGCAATTAGTTTTTGATTTTATCCACATTTAGTACTTATATCGCAAGTTTGATGTGACGGAAAATCTTTTTTTTCATAGTGCACTTTTCAATGCATCTAAACACAGCCATAATCCTGGTCTTTCGTTCCATCAAGCAGTTGACCGCCACCGCCCATAAAATCAATCATGCATGCCTTCAATTTTCATGTAACGATGTAGGGTAGGTACCGCTACCCAGTTGCTTGCTTCTTTTTTTTTTCTTTAATAAAGAATTCAAAAGGACCTACAAAAACTTTGCCACGATGCTTATTAGAAGAAGAAAGAGAAAAATTTATAGCCGGTTGCTTAACTTGGCAAGAAGTGTCACCTAGGTCCCTCTACTTTTAAAATGCTATTTCTGAGTCGCTAAACTTGACAAGAGTTGTTATCTGGGTCCTGAACTTAGCTTTGGATGTCATCTAGGTCCCAATGGATCCAAACCCGCCATGGATGCTGGCGTGGCGCGGTCCTACGTGTGGGTCCCACATGTTAGTTTGTTATATTTCTATTTATTTTTATTTGTATCTTGAGGTACTGTAGCTACAATTCTTTAAATATTTCAAAAATTGTATTTTTTCATACGATTTTCGATGAAGATGATTTTTATATAAAAAATTGTAGCTCTAGACGAGATCTACGACTTTTTAGTTTTGAGTTTTTAAATTTAAGGTCGTTAAGATGCTCAAAAAAATTAAATAAATTTTCAGCAGTATATTAATCGCGTACAAGCGCTTGTGGCCTTGGAAAAATCATATCATTGTTATATGCTGTCAAATGGAGATACTTTCTATATGAAAGTTGTAGCTTTTAATGGGATCTACGACTTTTTAGTTTTGAGTTTTTTAATTTGAGGTAGTTAAGATGCTAAAAAAAATTAAACAAACTTTCAGATGCTAAAAAAAATAAACAAATTTTCAGCAGTATATTAATTCCTGAAAGTTTGTTTAATTTTTTTGAGCATCTTAACGACCTCAAATTAAAAAAAACTCAAAACTAGAAAGTTGTAGATCCCATTAAGAGCTATAACTTTTATATAGGAAGTATCTCCATTTAACAACATATAAGAAAGATATGAGTTTTCCAAGGCGACAAGCGCTTATACGCGATTAATATACTGCTGAAAATTTGTTTAATTTTTTTGAGCATTATAACGACCTCAAATCAAAAAACTTAAAACCATAAAGTTGTAAATCCCATTAAAAGCAACAACTTTCATATATAAAGTATCTCCATTTAACAGCATATAAGAAAGATATGATTTTTCCTAGGCGACAAGCGCTTACGTGATTAATATACTGCTGAAAATTTATTAATATTTTTTAGCATCTTAACTACCTCAAATTAAAAAACTCAAAACTAGAAAGTCGTAGATCTTGTCGAGAGCTATAATTTTTATATAAAATCATCTTCATCTGAAATCGTATGAAAAAGATACAATTTTTAAAATATTCTACATATAATAGCTACAGTACCCCAAAATAGAAATAAAAATAAATAGAAATATAACCAACTGACATGTGGGCTCCACATGTAGGACCGAGCCATATTAGCATCCATAGCGGATTTGGACTCGTTGGGACCTGGATGACACCCGAAGCCAAGTTTAGGTACCCAGATGACACCCGAAGTCAAGTTTAGGGACTCAGAAATAGCATTTTAAAAGTAGAGGGACCTAGGTGACACCTCTTGCCAAGTTCAGGGACCCAAAAATAACATTTTGAAAGTAGAGGGACCTAGATAACCTCTCTCGCCAAATTGAGGGATCGGACATGAATATTTCTCAAGAAGAAAATACAAAGGTACATGCAAACGTGCCACCCTATAAATAATCTGTAAGTGATGAAAACCAGGTAAAAAAATCATACAACAATTCTGGTACACAAATTCAGATTACTACACACTCGATCAGCTAAGCTAATAAGCTACACCATGCATGCCAACTTGGTTGAAACCGACTTATTAACTACTAATTCCGTCCAAAATTATAAGACGTTTTAACTTTAATATAGTGCTTTTACTATGTATCTAGACATTCCATGTGCATAGCAAATGTAACGTATGTAGAAAAAAGCTAAAACGACTAATAATTTGGAACGGAGGGAGAGGGAGTAGCAACCAACTCAACTAAACCCACACTAGATTCTCAACGTTGTAGCTTGGGACGGTGGGCTAACTAATTATCGATTAGCTGGGTTACCACGTCAATTAGTTACGCACGGAAGTTCAATTTCACAGGAATTAATTCCGAATCGAAAATTCGTTCAAACGATAACACGATACGATCGATATATACTTGAATTGAACCCTGGAGTTTAGAGAAGAGAGACAGAGAGAGACTGCAGAGCTTGAGAAGAGACCTGGATGCTGCGGCCGAGCTGGACGGGGGCGGCGACCTGCGCGCTGATGACGTCGCCGAGGCGGGCGGGGCGGAGGTGGTTGACGGACAGCTGCACGCTGGCCACCCGCCGGTACCCGGACGCCATGTACGCGCCGACGCTGGCCGTGGACTCGGCGACCAGCGCCGACACGCCGCCGTTAAGCACCCCGAACGGCTGGCAGCACGTGTCGGTGACGGGGAGGCGGCCGGCGACCTCGCGCGCGCCGATGCGGGTGAACTCGAAGCCCAGCGCGTGCAGCGCCTTGTCCGCCGCCACGGGGCCCTCGCCCTCGTTGTCCTCACCCGCTGGTGGTGATGGCGGCGGAGGCTTTGGCTTGCTGCTGCCGCAGCCGTCGTCGTCGTCGGCCATCGATCGCTGCTAGCTAGCTCTTCCTGTCCTAGATGCTCAAACTCTTCAAGCTGCTGCGGCCTATAGCGGTGCGTGTCAGCGTGTGTAGGCAGGGTGGCGTGGTAGGGAAGAAGAGACGGTCAGAGGACAGACGGTGTATGCGCACCCGCTGACCAAAGAAGGATCAGGGTGTTGGCTGATTGCATTGGTATCTCTCGGCCGAAGGGGACGGAGACTCCCTGCGCGTACGTATCCGTGTCTGTGGGCTTGTTGGGCCGTGCATGTGCAATGTATGTCGGCTTGTACTAATTAGACTGGGCTTATTGGACAGAACACTAATAAAGTAATAAGGCTAATTTTAATGGAGTTTCGTGGACATTAAATAATGTGCCATATAAAAAAACTGCTGTTTTGCGTGTATCGAGAAACAGAGAAGATTGGAGTTTCATGGCCACGACCACGACACGTATGAGCGCTGTTTCACACATCTTGGAACCTGGACGAAACATGCGTTGAGACGTTTCTTTCATGTCATCCGATCCCGTGCGGCCGTCATGGGCGCTTGTCATCCATGCCGGACGGGGACCCAGGGCCGTCCCAGCAATTTTAAGGGTCCTTGGGCGAGTAAAATAAAAGGGCCTAATGATAACTTTTTTATATGATGATTATATATTGTATATATTGTACTACTAATAAGAGTTATTAATTAACCAATATATAATTAGATCATAAAAATAGCGACCGTATAAAAATTTTATGTAATATGAAATGATTTCAGTTTAGAAAGAAATTACTTGCAGCCACTCGCCACTCGATGAATTGATTAATAGATCAACTTCTCGCATGATGCCTGGTTGCCTGCCTATATGGTCATATGGACCGGATTGGAAAGACGAAAGAAAAAATGTTAGCTCAAGCAAAAACTGCACTACTGCAGTCAGCAGGTGCAGGTCTAGCACTATAAGGCTGTAACTAAAATCACTGCAGCAGCGAAGATTACGCGACGAACGGCCACAGTCAGCAGATCACGCTAGTCAGGAAGTCGCGAGGAAGGGCTGCTGCAGACAGCCACCTTCGGCGGCACGGAACCACGGACTAGTCGCCCGTGCAGAGTGAACTATACCTGGACCTTTACGCCAAGACATATACATATACATATACATATACATATACTATGACACACATATACTCCTGGGCCTCCACCAGCAATGGGCCTGCCCCCTCTGGGACGGGCCTGCGGGGACCTGAACGAGGCACCGCCGCTCGGCTGCCGCGGCGGCGCCAGCGATGCGGCCGCCGCTGACCCCGATGCGAGATCACCCACCGGGTTGTGGCCCACCAGCAGGGGAGTCGGGGTCCTCGGTCGTCGGCTCGGGGAGGCGCCGTGCTGGACTGCCGGAGGGCGGAGGCGGCCGGGCGGGAGGCTGGACGCCGGAGGCGCTAGGCGGGTTGTGGGCTCCTTCTCGGCGCCTCTCCGACCATGGCTGCTAGAGCTCCGCCGCGCCACGCCGGGCTCCTCCTGGCTGGTCCGGTGCACGGTCTGCTCGGTCATCGGCTGGACCACTGGCGCGCGTATTGGCCTGCCTCGCGACACCGCCTCCGCCCGTGACCACCACGGCTGCCGCCAGGTAGCCGCCGTGGGAGCTTCGGCCGCGAGCCGGGCCGTCATGGACGGCGAGGCGCGGTACGGGCGTGGGTGCAAGCTCTACGAGTACGGTTCCACGTCGTCTTCGTGTACGGGCGCGGGCGCAAACTCCAGGACTTCGACGACCACGAGTACCTCGACATGCCGCCGGCATCGCTGTCATGGCGCTCGGAACAGGCCTCCCCTTCCCTTTCCCCGCGCTCTCCTTGTGTTCGACGCATTGCTCCATCCGACCATCCGGCATGTTTTCTCCGCTTCAAGTACTGAAGCGGCTTGCTGTCACAGGTGGAGCTCGTCGAGCGGCTCGTGGAGGTGTCGTCCGCACTTGGCGTTCAGCAGCAGCTTCCACGGCTGGACCATGGGCCCTGTCGCGCTCACCAGCAGTCGCAGTACCAGGAGCCCTTCGTTCTGGGCATGACGGAGGCTGGGTTCTGCTCTGCCTGTTCTTGTGTATATGCGTTTGGTAGTTGCTGAATTGTGTATATGCATTTTTAAGTGTGAAACTGAAGCTGCAAAAGGCTATATAGTTTGCAAACCACATTTGATCACAACACAACATAGGAATTAAATGTTAAACCTACTCTATGAAACTGTGAAATAAAACTGCACATCGAGAGACTGTTTCATTCTTAGTGTCACGTCTTAGAAACTTGAGGTAAAACTACCCACTGAGACCGGTCTAATGTGTCTCAAAGCAACACACTATCCTTTCTAAAGACGATGCCTCTTTGCCTTTCTTTAAGAAGAAAATAATAGCCCATTGGACTTAATATGCATTGGAAAAACGATCTAATTGACTATGCCTCCTAGATAGACAGACTTTCTATATATACTCTCGTAGGTATCCCCAAGTGGCCTCAGCACCAAGATAAAAATGGACGACCGACTACTCATGCGAGCCAACGCACAAACGAGTCAGTTCTATACATTGATACCTTAACTCTCACGACTGAAGATCTTGATGAGGGTGTTGGATCCGCTTCAGGGCCACCACCCTTCTTCCTCATCAACAACAACAGGTGGTGTCCGTGCACTAGGTGAGTGCACAACTGACATCAACTTAGGCCACCATCGACACCACCACTAGTTGCTGACTCATCTGGATAGAGGAGGCACTAACGGATCTCGTCAACACACCACGATCTACTTCACCGATGGCGGACTATCCACTTTATGATTACTGTTAGTCACTTAATCCACATTATATTAGTTAGTGTTCATGTAATTTGATCAGTGATTGTCATGCCCCACAGGATGATCACCAGATGTCATCGTCAAAGTGGCCTAGAAAATAATAATTAAAAAAAGGGAGGGGCCAAGGCCCAACTGTAATAGGATTCAATTAGATTATGAGT
The DNA here is from genome assembly GCA_038087645.1 of Saccharum hybrid cultivar R570. Lineage (NCBI taxonomy): Eukaryota > Viridiplantae > Streptophyta > Magnoliopsida > Poales > Poaceae > Saccharum > Saccharum hybrid cultivar. Next base: position 2,129,152 of record JAQSUU010000425.1, read on the forward strand.
ATGGGCTCAAGCCCATTAGCACATAAACCCCCTCTATATAAATAAGGGAGAACCATGAAGAGAAAGCAAGCTAGTTTGGGGTTAAACCCTTTATCCTCTCCCCCTCCTCTTCTTCTGCCGCCGCTGCTACCCCGCCATCACCTCGTGCCGCCGCCACGCCGGCTCCTCAGGCTAGCCAGGGGCCACGCCCCCCGCCTGGCCGCCCACAGCCCTAGTGAAAGGTCCCTAGTTTGGTTTTGGTAATTGAGTGACAACCTAGGTGGACTAATGTGTCTAAATGTGAGATACACAGGTGATTAGTCCACAGGTACACTTGTGTGAGCAACTCATGCCATGATGGTGAAGATGGTTTGGATTTGTTGCAAGGCCCACACATGTGATGAAGGAGCTCATTGCATATGAGGCATGACATTGAGTCATGTGACTAAGATGGAGAAGATCAAGACAAGGCTTGGCTTGATGGACCGGTTGCAAAGTTGGAGGCTTTGGAGCAATGGACCACATGGCGGTGAAGCTTGAGCAAGACTTGGCGTCGATGGACGAAGGCAATGGTGAAAAGCAAGTGAGGTCAAGATCGATGAACCAATAAAGTCATGTGATGATATGAAGTGGATCATATCATTTGTGATATAGTTGGCGCATGTGTTGCATCAACATTGGAGGAGATGGAATGGAATGCACAAGGCAAAGGTATAACATATAGGGCATTTCATTTCACCGGTCTTATGTGAGTAGAGAAGTTTATGACCGGGTTTAGGATAGATGACCGTACTATCAAGAGGGGCAAACTTGTTTGCATATCGGTCATCTAGTGCCACTCGAGTGATCTAACTTTGCATCGTTGTTAGGATCGAGTGGCGTGGTGAAAAGAGAGCTAACCCTTTGATAAAATGTTTGTGAAAAGCTAACACACATGCACAAGATGGTGAACACTTGGTGGTGTTAGCACATTTGCAAAGGAGAAGGTTTGGAGTTGATTTGGATCAACTTGGTGAAGTTGGAGAAGAAAAGGAGAAGAAAAGAGCAAGTTTGGGTCGTCCGAGGGTTGGAAAATGCAACCAAACTTGTGGCCAACGCACAGCCCAGCCTGGGGGGTGGCACCGCCCTTTCCGGTGTGCACAGGACACCTTAGAGCGGTGGCACCGCCACCCCTTGCACGATGCACCACCACCCCCCTGCAATGTGCCTATTTCAGCTGCACCACCCTTTCGTATTTTGGGCATATCTCTTAGCTCCGAACTTTGATTTCGATGATCTAGAACTTTTTAGAAAGCTAATGAAATGCTCTATAAGCTTGAGGTGGTGGAAATTAAGTTTGAGCTGAAGGTGGCACCACCATTGTCACCAGACTGTCCGGTGCCTGGCACTGCCATATTTTTCCAGAGAGGGGCGAAAACTCGTTCCAGGTGCCGCGGTGCACCGCCACCCCTGGTTCGGTGCCCACTTGTCCAACAGCTAGTTTGAAATAGCCATTGCTATTCGACTATTGGGGCACTATCACCCCTTGTCCGGTGCCCGCACGTTGCTGTCCGGTGACCGTGCAGAAATGTGTTCCAAGGCTCCAACGACTCTATTTGGTTTGGGGGCTATAAATAGAGGTGGAGCTCGGGCTTGGCTGAGGTTGAACACCTTGGGAATGTGTTGCCCTTGTGTGTGCTTAGTTTGAGAAGCCTCTAACTCACTTGTGCTTGCGAGAAGTGCGGATCCATTGCAAGTGAGTGATTCTAGTGCGTTGCATTGTGAGATTGCATCAAGTGGCACTAGGTGATCGAGTTGCAAGCCGGTGGTGCTTGTTACTCTTTGAGGTTGCCACCTCCTAGATGGCTTGGTGGTGGTCTCCATTGAAGCACACAAAGAAGATTGTGCGGTGTTCCAGAGAAGTGATTGTGAGGGGTATTGTGCTTGTCCCGTGAGAGCCGCGAAGAGCAACTCTAGTTGAGCGTGTCATTGAGCTACCATCACTTGTGGGTAGGTTCTTGCAGTGCCCAACATGTGGACTTGGCAGGTGATGCCAATTAGCTGCTGAATCACCAAGTGATCAATCGACACAACGGGGACTAGCTTGGTGGCAACAAAGTGAACCTCGGGATAAAAATCACCGTGTCATCATCTTCCCGTTGGTTTGTAGTCCCCATACACAAGCTTGTATTTACTTTCATATATATTATGCTTGTGTAGTTGCTCTTGTAACTAGTTGTGCTTTTGTAGCTTGCTAGTTACCCTCTTGCTTGTGTAGCATAGAAGTAGCTCGTGCATGACTAATTTAGTTTGAGTAACCTTGTTAGTTATATTGCTTAGTTTGTGTAGCTAAGTAATTTGCACTCTCTAATTTGGATTGTGTAGCCTTGTTATTGAGCATTGCTAGTGAGCTTAGGAGCTTTGTGCTTTTGCTTACTAGTTTGTGTAGGTGCTCCCGGTTTGCTTGAAGTACTAGTTTCATAGGTTTGTGTGACCTTGCAAGCTAGAATTGATTAGGTGAGCACTAGCTAGCCCGTCACCTTTGTTGCCTAATTAGGATCTTTATAAGGTTTTTGTGAACTTAGATAGAGGGATATAGTATTGGCTAGACCGATAGTTTTAATTCCTCATTTGTCTCGGATAGCCGGTGCGTTTAATTTTTGAAATGACTATTCACCCCCCTCTAGTCCGCCATCTGGACCCTAGACGTGGTATCATAACTTGGTCTCTCATTTGTGGTCTTCATCGACCTGAGAGGATGGCGTCTAATGGGATATATGAGTGTGACACACACATTTTTGATGGTACACACTTTGCACGGTGGAAACACCATATGCTTGATCATTTTCGTGCAAAGGGACCTAAGTTTTGGTGGGTTATCACTAGTGGTCTCACACATGTCTTGGACCATAAGAATCTTACCAAAGCTCAAAAGGTTGTCTTTGAACTTGATGTTAATGCTTATTGTTATCTAATGGAAGCTTTGAGCTTTGAGATGTTTGATAGGATAAACTCCAAAGGAACCGCTCATGAGATGTGGGAGTATATCAAACACACCTTTGGTGACTCCTCCACATGGGATGATGGCAAATTCAAGGAGGATGAGCCCAAGGTGGAGGTGCATGAGGATGTTGAGAATGACCACAATTTGGTGATTGTGGAAGATTGCTCCACCTCATGGTCAAGTGGCGATGATGAAAGATCCACCACAAGCTCACTTCACAAGAATGATGATGATACCACAAGTAATGCAAATGATGCTTCTACTCCATGCACACTTGATGGAGATGATGTGTCACACCCCAAAATTTCCATTTTGGGTTGTGAGGAGAAAACACTAAATAAAATAAATGATTTAATAATTTTTCCTATAATTATCCAAGCTTTATTTAGTTTGTTATCAAATTGTGTCAAATAAAAATGGTTTTAAAAGTTTCTAAGATAATTTTGTTGGGATGTTGCATTCATGTTGGCTTCATTAATTTATTTCTTGTCTGAAAAATGAATTTAGAAAATTTGATAAAGCCTCGGATAGGTTTTGCTCTATTTATTTTAAAAAATGAAGTTCAAATGATGTTTTATAATGTTCTAAAAAATAGTTTGAGTTTCTTTTTTTAAAGTCTCTAAAAAAGTAATTTAAATATAATTTCTAAAATCATAGTCAAACTCTTTAATCCTTGTTTGACTAAAATCCTTTTGATCTTATGCCAAATCTTTGCTCATCCACCATCATTCTCATATTCTCATCATGTCATCACTTTTTGGTCCTTAAGGAAAAACCTTGTCGATTAATCCTAAACTCAATTTCCTTTCTCCCTTTATCTCATATATATATTTCCTTTGTCTATATGCTTAATCCTATGCACGTCATTTATTCTTAATCATGCAAGAACCAACAGGCTACTCACATTCTTCACGTAATCAGCCCATCAATTGCATGCATGATTACTTCTTCATTTCCTTTGTGCTAGCCATTTCCTTTGTGCTAGCGTCAACCACATTCATGGCAGCCGTCTTCCTGCAGCTCATTCAAAACACAAGGGTGCGGTAGTACTTATTGCCGGCTTACTTCTCTTTATAATCCCACCATGCCGAACATAGGAAGAGTCACCCTAGTGGCACTAACACAATGCTCCACCATGCTCGATATTTATATTGATGTCGCATTCCCTAACTCTTTTGATTCTTTCTTCCGAGCACTACTGTAAAAAGTAGCACAACTCCATTTTGCTTCGTGTATTATTTCTCCCCGTACAAAAGTTCAGAAAAATAACCAGCAGCAAATCATGTGCATGTGTAGCATTTAAGGCAGCCAAATTCTATTTATCTATATCTTGATCTCTTCCTTCTGCTGGTCTCGTTCGAAAGGTCAGCTAGCTGCAAAAGCTGTCGTTTCTTCTGCTGCCATCCAGCAGTATTGACTTCTGAGTTTTCCACTAGCACACAATAATGAGAATACACCGGAATGTCCACTCCACCAAATCTATATTTCCACTCGCTCGGCACTGAAGCCCTTCCAGCAACCTTCGATGCCCATCCATCTTCATAGACTGAAGGAACGCAGCATGCTGCTGCGGTCATGCATGGTCGCCTTGTGGTGGCTGCCCGTCGTTCCTCTTGGTGAAGCCGCCCCTCCATGCATGGATTCCTGTCTCATCCCTACCCTCATCTCTCTTTTTGAAACATATCACAGGATCGTTGTGAGGAACCTGCCTGACATCTCTGTCGCTTCCGTGAAGTTCCACACATCACAGAAACACTGGGTCGCATGGGAGGCCTCCTCAGCTCCTCCTCTCTCGCCGTTATCCATCGTCTATTGGTCGTTAAACATCAAGCGCTGGTGAGAAGCATCCTCTTGCTAGCCTTCATTCCTGTTTCAATTTCACCGAATTTATCAGTCATGTGATCAATCTTGTATAAACTAAATGATCCAGCCAATGACATTCATAGGCCAAGGATAAGTGCAGAACGTCTGTTCCTATCTCTGTAAGCATGTGCGTATGTTTACATGTAGTTTCCGATCCCGTACAAAGCTTTTCCGATTCCTGTATACAGCTACACAGACAAGCTAGTAGTAAATCTGTAGCTGAAGACACGTTCAGCAGCCTATCACCTTGATGTTGTCACTTCATGTTGATGCCTTATACACCTTCCTCTAATATTCTACAGATATGTTCCAGCATACCTCTATAACGGTCTCTTGTGCAATCTAGCTCCATGCTTTTATCTTTTCTATATGTCGCTGTTCATCAAGCCATTTAGTAAATTTATTTTCCCTTGAAATAATATTATTTTAGAAATGTCAACTTTATGATTTAAGCACATAAAACTTCAAAAGCTCATACTTTTACCATAGCTTAGTTTTAGTTTGTTTTTGCGCTCACATGGTCGTAGAGTCACGCCTTCGTGTTAGAATCGTTTTTATCTTGTTTTTGTAATACATGGTGTACTGTTTTTAGGGATATTTTCAGGTGTTTGTACCGATGTTGCTATCGATAGAAGAGGAGCTATACGAGGATGGTTCAGAAGGAAAAATTGAAAAGTAGGAGTGAACAATTGAAGGCAAGTGTAACATGAGTTCCCTTGCTACCTAATAACCTTATAATCATTTTTCATATGCTTGTGTCTAATATGATGCTAAGGACTTTACCTAGTACTTTTGATACCCTAGACTTCTGGTTTACCATGGGTTTATGCATATGTGTAGTTTTGCTTAGCTTGCAATCACCAAATATTATAACATTAATCTTGACTAATGACTTATGAAATCAATGGTTAAAATGATGCTTCTGAGTAACATGGACAGAAGGGGGCTAGAGCATTAGGCCTTCTTGGGTGCTCTAGTCTATCCTCCATAAGGACTGAATCTTAAAGCGGTCACTCAGGATTTACAGTACAACCATGAGGACTACATGACTCTAGTCTTGACTAAGTAACTAGATTTTTCTAGCTTATTAGTGGTTACCGAAAGGCGCAAGAGGGGGGCCTAGATTGCAGAATGGCTTCTTGCCTGTCAAGATGTGTCCTGGGCTGCGGTCAAGGTGTGCCAGTCTTAAAGGGGGCCTCCATTTGTCTAGCTGCTGAAATCTCGCGGCCACTAACTTGTTAGAGGGGTCTTTGGAAAGGCCTCGTAGTGAACCTTGCCGACTTACCTTGGAAGTGAGTCAAGAGGTTGGCCACCTCGGGTATATGGGTATTCATGACTCATGGGTAAAGATGTACAGACTCTGCAGAGTTATATAAAACTGATATATCCGCCGTGCTCACGGACACGAGCGGTCTGGATCCTTTTCGAGATAGATGGTTCCATAGATGGTTTGGGATATGATTAATCCTGATGATGATAATTAATTATATTCACAGGAGAGCTTTAAGCATAACATAGTAACTCAGGTTTAATAAATAAAATATGACCAACTAAAAATACTTACTGCAGTACAGCCGTATCAAGCCCTCTTGAGTCTTGCATAACCTCATGTTATACTTGCTGAGTATGGTGCGCTCACGCTTGCTTTACAATCAATAAAAATCCCGGATGGGTACTAGATGGTGATTCAAGTGAAGAATTTCTTAAGGATTTCCAAGAGTACTAGGCGAGTGCTCCCCCCAGTCAACCGTCCCTATGGAGTATGGAGTCCCGAAGAGCAGATATAGAATAGTTTTCGCTACTCTTTGTAATAGTTGTAAGTCTTATTGTAATTATGTTTGATATATAATAAAACATTGTTCTTGATATTCTCCATTTTTGTCGCTATATATGTCGTGTGGACATCCTAGGCACACATATAGTTAGCGCTTGGTATTCTTTGGAAACCGGGTGCGACATGATGATAGTTCATGCTCTAGTTATAAGAGTGATGCTACTACAAGCCCATCTACTATACCACATTGCTTCATGTCACAAGGTGACACTAAGGTACAAAATGCAAATGTAATTGATCATGTTGATTCATATGATGAGCTTGTTAGTAGACTTGCTAGCATGACCATGTCTTTGGAAAATGAGAAAATTAAAATACTAAAATTGGAAAACAAAAACTCTTTTCTAAAGAATTCATGTGAAGAACATAAGCACTTGATGTTCTTAAAGCTTCACATGAAGAATTAATTGTGACTCATGAGGAACTTTGTGCTTCTCATGAAGAATTAATTGAACAACATGTTTCTCTCATTAAAGCTTTTTTAAAGAAACTTAAAAAGAATGAGAGCTCATCACATGGATCAAATGATCAATTGCAAAATGTTGCTAACCCTTGTGATGTAGGCAAGAAGCATGCATCCATCTCTTGTGATGATTTATTAGCTATGACATGTTCTTCACAATTAGATGCTTGTTCTACTTCTATGTCTTGTGAGACTAACCTTTTGAAGGAGAACAATGAGCTCAAAAATAAAGTGAAGAATCTGAGCAACAAGCTAGAGATGTGCTACAACTCAAAAGTCACCTTTGAGCACATGTTGAAGACTCAAAGAAACTTCAGTGATAAGAGTGGCCTTGGCTTCAAGAAGAAGATGATAAAGGGCGAAAGAAAAAGAGAAAGAAGGATGAAGAAGTTACTCCAAAAGAAGCTTTCTCATTCCATGTGCTATAGATGCCATGAAATAGGATATCTTGTAAAGGGGTGCCCCAACTGTGAGAAGCTCAAGTTGAAGAAAGAAGAAGAGAGGCTTAAGCATGTCAAGTGGAGTCTCAACCAAAATCACAAGTTGAGCAAGAAAAGACACCCCAAGAGCAAATCAAGATCAACCATGAAGATTGTGGTGACTTGGTGATGATGACGAAGAAAACAAGAAGGGGTGGAAGAGCAAGGCATCCAATGCTTATTCAAGATGCCAAGATGATGAGCAAGAATCAAATTGAGAAGAGAGATTTGGCTCACATCAAGTGCTTCAAGTGTGGAGATACTAGACACTTTGCCTCGAAGTGTCCTACCAAACTTGAGAAGAAGACTTAAGCAACTCATGAGAGGCAAGGCAATGAGAAGCAATGCAAGAGCAAGGAAGAGAAGGCTCTAACAAAGAGAAATTGCTACTCATGTCGGGAAAGGGGACACATGGCTGATTCATGTCCCCTAGGTAAAACTCCTAAGACTATTTCAATTAATGCAAATATTATGCTGGGAAAAGATGGTAATGGTACCTCTATGGTTACTATTGCAAAATATCCCGCTGTTTATACTAAGGTAATGCCTAGGTATATTGTACTTAACTTGAGAGGACCCAAACTAGTTTGGGTACCATCAAAAAGTGGATGAATGATTGTAGGTACCATTGGCATTGGAGGCTTGATTCAATGGAATTCTTATTGTTCATCATATGTTGAGTCAAGTTATAAAGCCTAGTGCACGTCCAAACCCAATGCCATGATAATTGAGTGAAGTCCAAGTGCTATAACATACAAGTGCAAATTGTCAAGTTGTAGATGATTTATTGATATAGTTGATGTCTTGCAAATATATGAGTTGAAGCTTGCTATATGGATGATCATGATCTAACCAAGGTATATCTTTGTTGATCTAATTTATTTGGGTGCATATGAGTTGATTGAATTGGATATATATGCATATGTTGCTTGCTATAAGATGATTGAATGGATTAATTGCTTAGTAATCATACTTGAGTTGGTTTGAATGGATAAGTTCATGAGATGACTTTTAGTAAGTGGATTGAACGGATTTATGTCTTGTGAAAGTATTTATGCAAGTTGATTTCAAGTTTGGTTCAATTTGATGAAGAATAGCTCAATGTATAGAAATCTGCCATTTATTGAAAATCTAAGCTAGCTGAGAACAAGTCTGAGTTTGAGTGATCAAATCTATTTGGATTGGCTTGAAATTTGGTATGCATGCTCTATATTTATGGTATTAATTGCTGTACAAATTTCATAAGAATTGGATAAGAGATGCTTCGTTTTTGGAGTAAATCTTGTCAGCTATAGTGCAGCAGTTTTTAGTATATAGCAGTGTGGGAAGATGTGAAATCTAGTAGCAATATATAAGTCAAATGAAGTTCAAATTTTTACAGATGCTAGATGACTTAGTGAAGCACATCTCCACCAAATTTTATGGTATTTGGATCTGTACGTTGGGAGATATGAATTATTCATTAAAGGGTACAGAATCTGCCAGAAAAGTGACAATTATTGGATTGATCAAGAGTCACTTTGATTGAAAGTTCCTCACGTTGAAAACATGTTTATAGGTGTTTGAGGCACCTAAGTTTGGTTTTGAGATGAGCTAGAAGCATGACAAGCAAAGATTACAATGCCATTTGATTGTGGAGTGTATTTGGCACATATTTGGTACTCAAATTAGAAGATCAAGATCAAACTCAAGATGAAGATAAGGTTTAAGTTCTAGTGATTATTAGAAATTATTTGGTAGAAAGAAAATGACTTAAACAAGTAGAAAGAAAATGTCTTAAAGAAGGATTCAAGGTTACTCATCAAATTAAGTCCATCACTTGGATAAATCAAACAAGTCATTTCAAGTGAGTATCAAGAATGGTTCTTTAGAAGAGGTCACTTCTCTCTAGTGTAGGGGCTTGCCGCCTTTGGTAGGTAAACCGAGCGTGGTGCTTGGAAGGCTAACATGGAAGTGGTGATCCGAGGAACATCTGAGATGCTTAGTTGAAGCAATCAAAAGGGTTGATCTAGAGAGCAAGCAACACCCTAATCATAGTAATTCAACTGATATTCTAATATTTCTCTCATGTAAGCTATGATCAAAAGATAAAGCAAGTCACAACAAGAGATAGTGCACTTGATTATTAGTGGTTATCAAATCATATGGGTGAAGAATGTATTTCATTATTAATGATTGGTCTTTACCAAGCCTATAATTGGACTTCACATTGCTATTGCGGAGCTTAATTGAAAACTAATGACTATCCTCTACTATAAGATAGCAAAGGTATCATTGTAATGTGCATGATCATTTCATCCCTTACTAGTATGTGGTTAGTGCATATAGTATATGCCTATTAGGATCATGCATTACAAATGAAAGGTTTAAATTCATAGCCTACCACTATTGCTTGAATGGTTAATTGATCTAGTGGTATGAGTATGAGTTTGTTCATGAGCTAGTGAACCCAAGTACTTGATATATTTTGGATTGCTAATAAGTGACAAGTACAACATTGGAAAGATAACCCTTATAAGAGGAGTGAAGAATCTTGTCATTGGATCAAACCGGACTTGGAAGCTTAGGCAAATCATTTTAGCTCAAGTCAAAGAGAAAGAAGCTCATGGAAACAATCTAGTTCAAGAAATGGTTATAATTGACAAATCTTACAAGTGGTACCATGATGGTTCTTACACATGGTATATCTAGATTATCACTTTGTTACAAGTAGCATTCGTACAAGTGGTATCTAGCACATCAAATGGTGGTTCCACAAGTGATCCTCAACTTTAAGTGATCATGAAGTGAAGCAAGTTCCCTCACAAACAAGAGCTCAAGTTTATCAAATGGATGACCCATGCTATGACATAGGGGGAGGTGTCCCACCGATTGGTATCAAGGTCAAAGATCCTATATATGATATCTCAAGAACAATACAAGTGGTATCATTCCAATATATTTGGTAGTGTCCATAAAAATGCAAGATTCAAGTGTCAACCATCTACCCCAATGCAATCCTTTGTATCAATAAGATGCACACTTTTTATGGAAATTGATGACAAAGGGGGAGAAGTTGGAACAAAGATATGTAAATGCATCATGGGGAGAAGTAGAAGTTTATTTGGACATGGACAATAGACAAAGAGGGAGCAACATTGAGGAATGTTTAGACAAGTAAAGCACACAAGTAGAGGAGAGCAAGCTCATGAACTTTGTTTATTTGCATTTGATATGTGCATATTCATGTGCTTGCTTGCATTGCATATGTTTTAAATATAATATGCAAGCTTGTGTGATGTATGCTAGTTATAGAACTTGATTGATGAAATGAAAACTAGCATGCATAGGATAATAGCTAGACACTTGGTATGTTTCAAGTAATACTAGAACCTTACTTATAATGTTGATCTCACGGGGTTTCTAGTGTTTTTGTTGTCTAGCTACTCATGGTGCTAAGGATGGTGTTAAAATGTGCACTCCAATTGGTATCACGCATCAAAGGTTAACTCCAATTGGTATCATGCATCAAAAGTGAATTCTTTACACCTTAGCATCATTGGCAGTAATTACTCTCCCACAATTCCAATCTATGCATATGTGCGAGCTTCAAACCAAACACTCTAGCACATATGTGGGGGAAGCTAATACTACCAATTTGGGTTTGTGGTACTTGTCCAAAATCATTTACACAAGGTAAAGTTGCTTGGGTAAGCAACATGAATCCAAAAGTGCTTAATTTCCTTATCTTTGTAGAGTTGTTATCAATTACAAAAAGGAGGAGATTGAAAGGTCCCTAGTTTGGTTTTGGTAATTGAGTGACAACTTAGGTGGACTAATATGTGTAAATGTGAGATACATAGGTGATTAGTCCACAAGTACACTTGTGTGAGCAACTCATGCCATGACGGTGAAGATGGCTTGCATATGAGACATGACATTGAGTCATGTGACTAAGGTGAAGAAGATCAAGACAAGACTTAGCTTGATGGACTGGTTGCAAGCGTGAAGGGCAAGTTGGAGGCTTTGGAGCGATGGACGGTGTGGCAGTGAAGCTTGAGAAAGACATGACACCAATGGACGAAGGCAATGGTGCAAAGCAAGTGAGGTCAAGATCGATGAACCAACAAGGTAATGTGATGATATGAAGTGGATCATATCATTTGTGATATAGTTGGTGCATGTGTTGCATCAACATTGGAGGAGATAGAATGGAATGTGCAAGGCAAAGATATGACCTATAGGACATTTCATTTCATCGGTCATAGGTGAGTAGAGAAGTTTATGACCAGATTTAGGATAGATGGTTGTACTATCAAGAGGGGCAAACTTGTTTGCATATCGATCATCTAGTGCCACTCTAGTAAGATCTAACTTTGCATCGTTGCTAGAATCGAGTGGCATGGTGAAAAGAGAGCTATTCCTTTGATAAAATGTTTGTGAAAAGCTAACACACATGCACAAGATGGTGGACACTTAGCGGTGTTGGCACATTTATAAAGGAGAAGATTTGGAGTTGATTTGGATCAACTTGATGAAGTTGGAGAAGAAAAGGAGAAGAAAAGAACAAGTTTGGGTTGTCCGAGGGTCGGAAAACGTAACCAAACTTGTGGCCAACGCGCAGCCTAGCTTGGGGGTTGGCACCACCCTTTCCGGTGTGCACCAAGCACCCTAGGGCGGTGGCACTGCCACCCCTAGGGCGGCACACCGCCACCCCTTGCACGGTGCACCGCCACCCCCTGCAACGTGCCCATTTTAGTAGCACCACCCTTTCGTATTTTGGACATATCTCTTAGTTACGAACTCTGATTTCGATGATCTAGGACTTTTCAGAAAGCTAATGAAATGCTCTACAAGCTTGAGGTAGTGGAAATCAAGTTTGAGCTGAAGGTGGCACCGCCATTGTCACCGGACAGTCCAGTGCCTGGCACCGCAATATTTTTCCAGAGAGGGGCTAAAACTCATTTCGGGTGCTGCGGGGCACCAACCGCTAGGGCGGTGCACTGCCACCCCTTGTCTAGTGCCCACTTGTCCAACGGCTAGTTTGAAATAGCCGTTGCAATTCTATTGTTAGGGCACCGCCACCCCTTGTCAGGTGTCCGCACGTTGCTGTCTGGTGACCGCGCAGAAATATGTTACAAGGCTCCAACGGCTCTATTTGGCTTGGGGCCTATAAATAGAGGTGGAGCTCAGGCTTGGCTGAGGTTGAGGACCTTGGGGATGTGTTGCCCTTGTGTGTGCTTGGTTTGAGAAGCCTCTAACTCACTTGTGTTTCCGAGAAGTGCGAATCTATTGGGAGTGAGTGATTCTAGTGTGTTGCATTGTGAGATTGCATCGAGTGGCACTAGGTGATCGAGTTGCAAGCCGGAGGTGCTTGTTACTCTTTGAGGTTGTCACCTCCTAGATGGCTTAGTGGTGGTCTCCGTTGAAGCACGCAAAGAAGATTGTGCGGTGCTCTAGAGAAGTGATCGTGAGGGGTATTGTGCTCGCCCTGCGGGAGCCGCGAAGAGTAACTCTAGTTGAACGTGTCATTGAGCTACCCTCACTTGTGGGTAGATTCTTGCAGTTCCCAACATGTGGGCTTGGCGGGTGATGCCAATTAGCCGCCGAATCACCAAGTGAGCGATCGACACAATGGAGACTAGCTTGGTGGCAACCAAGTGAACCTCAAGATAAAAATCACCGTATCATCATCTTCCCGTTGGTTTGCAATCCTCATACAGAAGCTTGTATTTACTTTCATATATATTGTGCTTGTGTAGTTGCTTTTGTAACTAGTTGTGCTTGTGTAGCTTGCTAGTTACTCTCTTGCTTGTGTAGCGTAGAAGTAGCTCCTGCATGACTAATTTGGTTTGAGTAACCTTGTTAGTCACGTTACTTAGTTTGTGTAGCTAAGTAATTTGCGCTCTCTAATTTGGCTTGTGTAGCCTTGTTATTGAGCATTGCTAGTGAGTTTAGGAGCTTTGTGCTTTTGCTCACTAGTTTGTGTAGGTGCTCCCCGGTTTGCTTGAAGTAATAGTTGCATAGGTTTGTGTGACCTTGCAAGCTAAAATTGATTAGGTGAGTACTAGCTAGCCCAACATCTTTGTTGCCTAATTAGGATCTTTATAAGGTGTTTGTGAACTTAGATAGGGGGGTGTAGTTTTGGCTAGACCGATAGTTTTAATTCCGCATTTGTCTCGGTTAGCTGGCGTGTTTAATTTTAGAAAGGACTATTCACCTCCCCTCTAGCCCGCCATCTCGACCCTACACCTAGCACCACCGCTAAGTCTCCGCCTGGCCGATCCTAGGGGCCAGGCTGCTCCCGTCGCTTCTGCCACCACCGACCGGCCCTAGTCCGCCTCAGAACGACTCCGAGCACCTCCCAACGCCCAAGCGGGGAATAAGGTGTGTGACAGTGATCCTGTGGTTTAAACCCCTAATAATTCTCTAACGCATACATCAACTTGCAACAAACATATTGCGATACATGTGAAATCCCAAGCCATATATATACTACATAGTTTAGTAATAATCTGTACTATCGTTTTTCAAATACTCAAAATAGTTACAATAAATGAATCTCAAAGCAAGTCATGTTGCTTCATTCTGTATTGGATCAATAATGTCTCCAACCTTTCTTGTACAACTATATATTTTGATTTCCCTCAGCCATAAAAATCTCACATTTCGTGTCGTCCGTCCCATGTAGGCATGTAGTGTTTCTTGAGTGGCATCCTTAATATCCCAATCCCAACTCCCTTTTGACTCTAGTGCTTTTCCTTGTTGAGTTTGAGCCCTTAGTTAGTTGCCAGCCTTAGGCTCCTCGGTCGTTTCCCCGGAATATATATATCATGCTCTTCATGAATTTCAGTTCCATTGTGGTGGTCGCTTGCATCTGCAACACCAGCTTGTTGTGTCTCCTGCATCACAGGGTTCGTATTAGTATTGCCTCCACCACCACCATCATCCTTTGGCGGTGCCGCCGGAGCGTCATCTTCAGAGGCGTCATATTCTGGCCACAATCTGCTCTTTTCAACGTTGCAGTGCCAAAGCAATGCCCAGATGTTGGTTATGAACTCCCCTCCGGACTCAAGATATGTCTTGTGTGCCTTTGCGTTCCAAGTGGGTGCCATGTGCACAAGTAACTCAGCCCATACCCCAGCCAGTATCTCCCAGCGGCTTTCTACTTTCTCATGGCCAAGCAGTTGCTTTGCCAGCAACGCGCCTTGCCTCACAGCATCGTTGCCTCCCTTCACATCACTGGAGTTTTGTGCTGCAGCCTCTGCTACCTCCATGAGCTTGTCGTATCTGCTCTGTAGCGAATCACAGCCTTTTAGAATGTCATCACGGGCACTTCGCACAGTTTCTTGGAACACCATTTTGGGCACAAGGAAGCTATCAGGGATCAGGTCAGGCTTTGAAACAAGCAGATAAGCACAGTAATTCGACAAGCTATTCGCAACTATGAATCTTTTACTGAGACCACCTGTCAACCTTTTACCTTTCTTCTCATTTGAATTGGATGTGAAGCAGCAGCCGGTAAGGTTGGTATCTTTGTGATTATTCTCCTTTATTGGCTCATCCACATCGACAAGAGAGGGTTTTGCTGAGCAGCAGGCTGATGTGAAGCATGACAGAAAGGAGCGCAAGAGTCCAGGTTTGCTCAAGTCCACGCCTTGTTCCTTGGCAAGCGCCATCTCACAGAGGTTGGTCGCGATGTGCCACACCAGAATGACGTGGGAGCTTGTCTGCTGGTTGAAGCAGGCCCAGCCATACAACTCCATCCTGTCGCTGCCGCCGCTACTACTATCGGACAGTGTTGTGAGGACCTTGGTCAGACGACGGCCGTATGTCTTTACTGGCTCCTTAGGTGGCGGCTGCGGCTTCGGCTCTGGCTCTGGCTCTGGGCGATCCTGATCCTGACACCCTAGGTTGGGCATTGGCCCGTCGAGGTCCAGTAATGCACGGAGCTTCTCCATAACTGCAGTCTGGACATACTCTCGAATGGGAATGGCGCTGCTGAGCTTTGCACCATCATCCTTTCTTGGAACCATTCCAGTGGTTACAGTGTGGATTAGGTTCCAGATTTTTGGTCTGTCATCGTAGGACTGCAGGAACATGTACTGATCAAGGAGTCCATGCCACCTCTTAGCATTGATCTTGGAGCTGGACAAGGACAACATTAGGCGCTCCAAACAGCTGTTCCTAATAGAATGCTGCTCGTCATCCCCCCACTTGGCGTACATGCACACCAGCAGTAGCTTTGTCCAGTCTGACAGCAAGTAAGTGACCATCTCCCATACCTCCTTGAATATGAGGAAGAGCATAAATGCCCAGGTGATGACCATGTCAACATTGACCCCGTGCACCACATGGGCGACCTCACCATTGGGGCCTTATAGACCTTACGGATGTCCACAGAGAGCCAGCACACGACGGCGATGGTCACCAAGGACTGAAGAACGCTGGAGAAGGCTGAGCCGAGCCCTGACCAGAAGACCATAGGGTAGCGAGTGTTGTAGTAGTCGTTGACAAAGGCCATCTGCATCTCCATGACCGCGAGGCCACGTTGCATGTCCTCCTCTATTATCCTCAGCTTGACCAGGTTCCGGTTTATGCGACGGATGTTGTCTTGTAGCGTCACATCTTCAAACCTGCACCGGAGTAGCCTGGACAAAGCGAAGGCTAGAGATAAACCCTTAAGGACCTTCCCCTGAATGTTATCTGGGCTGGGGCGTAGCAGATGCTTGCGACACCCCCAGATCTTGTCTAGGGTTATAATTGACGATGACGACCCTGGAGATACAGAGGAGGGGCTATTGGATAGACTCATGACATACCGAGGTTTCTGTATCTTGATCCTGTCTCCATATATCAAGTATTTGTAGCCTTTCATCGTCTCTGGATCGCATTCCTCTGGTTTCCACTTCCCAGCGTCGTCTTGGTCTGCACGCATGTACTCTGAAATGACCACTGAACTCCAACCAAGCCAGAAACGTCTGATCACCCACTCATATGAAATGAATCTGTACAAGCTCCTCAGTATTTGCACAGCCAATAGTGACCACAGTGGAAGCTGGAAGCTGGGTTCATAAATCCCACTCAGTAATGCCGTTGCCAGAAGGTTTATGACATTCTTCAACTCCGTAAACCGTTGCCCACTGGGGTCACGAGCGCCATAACCAGAGATGAAGCAGACGCTGTGCTGGAAGATGACAAGCACGAGAGCCCACACTGGGAATAGCTCATCCTTGAATGGTGCCGTTTGCATTGCTCCGATAAGATACATCAGAACGGAGTCGGAGACCCCATCAGAGATACTAAATATGGTCTTCATGATGGTGCTGTGGATCAAGTGATGACGAAAGATTGTTGGGTTTTGATCTCCTACCATTAGGCCCAACGGCCTTTTGGGCCTTGCTTCTCGCGCCCTGATCGGGGGCGCCCAACCCTACATGGTTGGTGGGCCCCCGTCACACTGCGCTATATATAGAGGTGGGGGGCCGGCCGGCTCTAGTCACGAGGTTCACCTGAGCCGCCACTCCCCACCGATATTCCCGATCCCGATCTGAGAAGGGGTGCAGCCAGTGACGGGAAGCCGCCACCGTCTTCACTGCGCCACCATCTTCACTGCGTCGACTCTCATCTTCCCCGAACGTCGCTGCCTAGCGCAGATGGCGTCCACGAACGAGAACGCTCCAACCACTACGGCTTTTGATGGTTTGCAATACTACTGCACTTCAATCTTTTCTCTCTCTCACTTACAGTAGTATGGATTAGGTTTTTGTATACACTGTGAATCATTCTTCAGTTATTCTCCGTGACGAAAACAACCCGATCTAATGAACTGATGAATCAATGAACTACGAAAACAAACAATGGTATCAGAGCGAGGTTCACGAACTAAGAACCCTAGATCGGGTAAACCGATTCTAAATCGGGCAAAGAAAGGTTCAACCGAACCCTAACCCTAACCGGGAAATGGAGAAGAACAAATCACAGAACGAATCCCTAACCCTACCACGAACTCAACACGGTCAAAGAAATCTGCTCGCCGGCGGTCGAGCCCTTTGGGGCCCGCGCGGTGGAGGATGAACCGGCCGCGGCCACCGTGCGCGCGCGAGAAGGGCGCCGCCTGCTGGTCCGCTCGACGGCGGCGAGCTCTGCCAAGGGCGAGCTCGCGCGCCGGCGAAAGGGGCAGCAGCGGCGCCACCGCCTTCGGCCTCTCCGGCAAGGGCTATGGTGGCCGCGCGCGCTACTGTGGAAACCGAAGGGAAGGGGAGATAAGGAGGCCGGAGGCCATGCGGCGGTGCCGGCACCCGAGCCATGGTCGGCGGCGCTGCTCTATGTGTAGTGTTGAGAAAGGGAAAGAAGAAGAACCCCCCGGCTGCTCGGCGGCCGCCGCCTGCCATGAACCCGTGCGGCTGCAGCTGGGAGAGGAAGAACGAAAGAAATGGCTAGGGTTAGGGCTACCGACGGCTTCAACAGGTTTTGATCTTGCGACTTTCGCTCATGGCCGTCGGATGCAAATGGATGGTTGAGATCGGCCAAAAGCCACTCGGGCTGAAAGTGGCCCAGGCGGGCGAGCGCACCGGGCAGCTTTTTCGGCCCAGGCCCAGGTTGCGGCCTGGGCGCCGTGACTGCTCCGGCGGCTGGCTGCTGGGCCGTTTCAGTGGGCCGCGCGCCTGTGGGAACCTGGGCCGCGCAAGGACCTTTGGGCCAAAATCTGAAGAAAACGAATTTCGTTTTATTTTTTCCAGAAGTAATACCGTGACATGAATTCGATGAATATTTAAATGAATTTAATGAATTTTTGATAGGAATTTTCGTGCAAATTTGTCCAACGACATTTTGCTCAGAAATAATGAAATTTTTTAGTGCTTCTGGAAAATAACATTATGACAATTTTATTATTGTTTCCGCTGCGTACTTGATATAATCATTTTCATTATCAAATTCGAACCAACGGGAGAATTTGGTTTTGGAAAATTGAATAATTATTGAAAATGAATTATAGTATTGTTATTTTCTGACCAACGTTGTTAATAACAATATTATAATTTTGATTCATGAAAATTGTGCACTAATTTTATTTCTGCCCAACGGTGATGTAAAATTATTGCATAGATGAATTATATGTTTCAATTTGACCAACGTTGAGTTAAAGCATATGATTTCATATATATAAATATTTCTCACTTACTCTGATGTGGTTTCAGGAGGCAAATGCATTGTGAACATCTCGAACATCCCGACACTCAACGGGACAAATTACCGTGTGTGGCGGGAGAAATATGAATTAGAACTTGCATTGGGAGAGGTCGATTTTGCCATCATCTCACCGTGTCCCATTGAACCAGAGGACCCGGTGAGAGGCGAAAATGAATCTGACGCTGATTTCGCTACTAGAAAGCGTGATCATGCTGAGATAAGAATGAAATATGATCTTGAACATAGGCAATGGACTCTCTCCAACCGCAAGTGCCTGTTGGTAGCCAAGGCCACCATAGAAGAACAGATAAGGGGCTCAATCCCTGAATGTGCTACTGCCACAGAATATCTTGATAAAATCAAGAGTCAGTTTACTGGGTCTACCAAGGCCACAGCAAGTTCACTGATAAAGAAACTTGTGAATGAAAAATATACTGGTGGTAGCATCAGAGAGCACATTTTGAAGATGAACACCACGGCATCTAAGCTGAAAGAAATGAATTTGAAGGAAGATGATTTCCTGATTCATTTGATTTTTGCTTCCTTGCCAAAAGAATATGATACTTTCATTGTGAACTATAATATGCAGCCTGAAAGATGGGGCATAGAAAGACTTATCTCAATGTGTGCTCAAGAAGAGGAGAGGATAAAATCCTCACAGAGTGAGTCCGCTCATTTTGTGAAGGATAACAAAAGAAAGAACTTTAATGGCAAGAACTTTAAACCACAAGGGAAACCCAAGTGGGATAAGGCCTCTTCCTCCAATTCACAGGGAAAGAAACCCCAAGAATCTGAAAATCAGCAGAACAACTCCTATGGTGGAGCTGAGAAAGATCAATGCAAGCACTGCTTTAAGAAGGGACACTACAAGAGAGACTGTCCAGACTTCCTGAAATCTCTACTGAAAAGAGGTGATGAATTTATTACATTTGTAGATGAATCCCTGTATTTATGTTATGCAAAATCCACTTGGTGGGTTGATTCAGGAGCAACTACTAATGTTGCAAATTCCTTACAGGGGTTAAGTGGGACGAGAACCTTGCAAAGAGGAGAAAGAACGATTAAAGTTGCAAATGGAGTGCAAGCCAATGTTGAAGCTATTGGAGATTTATCTTTAGAATTGAATAATGGCTTTGTACTTAGACTTAAAGAAGTACTCTATGTTCCCTCTTTGCGAAGAAATTTGATAAGTGTTTCAAAACTTGATGATGACAGAATTGATTGCCATTTTGGTGATGGCAAATGTAAGATACTTGTTAATAATGAATGTGTTGGTCTTGCCTTCCGACAAGACAAGCTTTATTTATTATCTCTTGATGAAAATACAAACAATGTATGCGATGAGAATATGAATGATTCCCCATCTACGAATGTAACTAAGAAGCGGAAGCGAATTGATGATGCCTCTTCGAAATTATGGCACTGTCGTTTGGGCCATATTTCGAGGGGGAGAATGGAACGACTAATTAAAGAATCAATTCTTCCGCACTTAGAATTTTCAGATTTAGAACAATGCGTTGATTGCATCAAAGGAAAGTATGTCAAGAAAATTAAGAAAAATGCCAAACGAAGCACAGGAACTTTAGAAATAATCCACACTGATATATGTGGTCCATTTCCTGTGAAAAGCGTGGATGGTTATGATTCGTTTATAACATTCACAGACGACTATTCTCGTTATGGCTATATTTATCCAATTAAAGAAAGATCGGAAGCATTGGATAAATTCAAAATATTTAAAGCTGAGGTTGAAAATCAGCATGATAAGAAAATAAAGATAGTACGATCAGACCGAGGTGGAGAGTACTATGGGCGACATACCCCATATGGCCAAATTCCTGGACCGTTTGCAAAGTTTCTACAGGAAAATGGCATAGTCGCTCAGTACTCCACACCGGGGGAGCCTCAGCAGAATGGAGTGGCTGAAAGACGTAACCGTACCTTAATGGATATGGTAAGAAGCATGATAAGTTACTCCACTTTACCGATTAGTTTATGGATGGAGGCACTGAAAACCGCCATTCACATACTTAATCGGGTACCAAGCAAATCGGTGCCTAAAACACCGTATGAATTATGGACAGGAAGGGAACCCTCACTTAACCATTTGCGTGTGTGGGGCTGTCCAGCTGAGGCAAAAGTGTTTAACCCAAACATAGGAAAGTTAGACTCCAAGACAGTCAGCTGCCATTTTATTGGCTATCCAGAAAGGTCGAAAGGATATCGATTTTATTGTCCTGACAGACATACGAAGATTGTAGAAACAAGACACGCTGTGTTCTTGGAGGATAACATGATCAGGGGGAGCATGGTAGCACGAGAAATAAGCCTGCAGGAGAAACGGGTACATGTACCCACTCCGATGGTTGAAGAACCATTCTTTACGCTACCTGTTGCTGTTGAGCCGACAGTGCAGGACACTGTAGAGCCAACACCTGTTGCAAGTTCTCCCGTGGCGATAATAAATGAACATGAGGAACCTGTCCTTGAGGAGGCTGTCCTTGAGGACCCCATAGAACCAAACGTCGCACATGAGGAAGAACAACAACAGCCCAATGTGGAACAAGTGCCAGAGACCCCTAGAAGGTCTCAAAGAACAAGAAGGTCAGCTATTTCTAATGACTATGAAGTTTATGAAACAGAAGAATTTCAGATGGGGGATGATCCCAACTCATTTGAAGAAGCCATGAGAAGCGACCACTCATCAAAGTGGCTTAAGGCCATGGAAGATGAAATGAAATCAATGAGTACCAACAAAGTTTGGGACTTGGAAATTATTCCTAAGGGAGCCAAAACAGTAGGTTGTAAATGGATCTACAAAACAAAATATGACTCCCAAGGGAACATAGAAAGATTTAAAGCGCGACTTGTGGCGAAAGGCTTTACGCAAAGAGAAGGGATTGATTACAATGAGACGTTTTCTCCAGTCTCATGTAAAGATTCCTTCAGAATTATAATGGCACTTGTGGCCCACTATGATTTGGAGTTACATCAAATGGATGTAAGAACGGCGTTCCTTAACGGGGATTTGGAAGAAAATGTTTATATGGCACAACCGAAAGGTTTTGTTGTAAAAGGAAAAGAAAATATGGGATGCCGTCTAAAGAAATCAATCTACGGATTGAAACAAGCCTCAAGACAGTGGTATTTGAAATTTGATAGAACGATAAAAGGTTTTGGGTTTAAGGAAAATGTTGAGGACAATTGCGTTTACGCAAAATTCAAGAATGGAAAGTATATATTCCTAATTCTGTATGTGGATGATATCCTGCTTGCTAGCAGTGATGTCAGTCTACTAATGGAAACGAAGAAATTCTTGTCCTCAAACTTCGATATGAAAGATCTCGGTGAGGCCTCGTTTGTTTTGGGAATAGAGATTCACCGAGATAGAAGAAAGGGGGTACTGGGACTATCGCAGAAGGCATACATAGAAAAGGTTTTGAAGAAATTTAGTATGCATGCGTGCAGTTCTTCACCTGCTCCTATTGTCAAGGGCGATAGATATGGGGAACATCAATGTCCCAAGAATGAATATGAGATTAACCGAATGAAAGCGGTACCGTATGCTTCAGCAGTTGGAAGTTTACAATATGCTCAAGTGTGTACACGCCCTGACTTGGCTTTTGTCACCGGGTTACTTGGCAGATATCAAAAGAATCCAGGAATAGAACATTGGAAATTGGTGAAGAAAGTCCTGCGTTATTTGCAGGGTACGAAAGGCCTCATGCTAACGTATAGAAGATCTGATTCCCTGCAGATAGAGGGGTATTCAGATTCTGATTATGCGGGAGAAGAAAGAAAATCCACGTCAGGATATATATTTACTCTCGCAGGAGGGGCTATATCGTGGAAAAGCTCCAAACAAACCGTAACTACATCCTCGACAATGTATGCCGAGTTTGTAGCATGCTATGAGGCAACGGGGCAGGTGAATTGGCTAAAGAAATTCATACCCGGATTGAAAGTGATTGATGATATAAATGAACCGATGAGGTTGTATTGTGATAACAACCCAGCAGTACAATATGCCTACAACAATAGGTCAAGTGGTGCTGCCAAACACATTGACATAAAGTACTATGTTGTAAAAGATAAAGTTCGGGATCATATTATAAATCTTGAGCATATAAGTACAGAGAAAATGCTCGCGGATCCACTCACAAAGGGCTTACCACCCAACGTGTTCAGAGAACACGTAGCCGGCATGGGTTTAAGGGAAAGCCTATGATTCCCGAACATACGAAGGGCCCAGAAGAAACTTCATTCCAAACAGAGAAATGTGTTGTGGCTGTTAGTCTAACGGCACTAATTGCTGTGACGATGAAACAGTTCAATACACTAATCTGCAATGGAATAGGATAGAAACAAGAAAAATATGAATCGAAAGTTTGAGTATGAAATTAAAGAACGAAGAAAATGATGAGAGATCAAGGGGGAGAATGTTGGGTTTTGATCTCCTACCATTAGGCCCAACGGCCTTTTGGGCCTTGCTTCTCGCGCCCTGATCGGGGGCGCCCAACCCTACATGGTTGGTGGGCCCCCGTCACACTGCCCTATATATAGAGGTGGGGGGCCGGCCGGCTCTAGTCACGAGGTTCACCTGAGCCGCCACTCCCCACCGATATTCCCGATCCCGATCTGAGAAGGGGTGCAGCCAGTGACGGGAAGCCGCCACCGTCTTCACTGCGCCACCATCTTCACTGCGTCGACTCTCATCTTCCCCGAACGTCGCTGCCTAGCGCAGATGGCGTCCACGAACGAGAACGCTCCAACCACTACGGCTTTTGATGGTTTGCAATACTACTGCACTTCAATCTTTTCTCTCTCTCACTTACAGTAGTATGGATTAGGTTTTTGTATACACTGTGAATCATTCTTCAGTTATTCTCCGTGACGAAAACAACCCGATCTAATGAACTGATGAATCAATGAACTACGAAAACAAACAAAGATATCCATGATGAACATTGCAAGAAACAATACTGTGACGACGACCACCAAGAACTCCAACCGGAGCAGGATATACGAGTTCTCCTTCAACATGATGAACAAGGATGCCACTAGGTCAAATATACCATGACGGTCCATCATTTATTTCCCTGGTCATTATGGCTGCATGTCAGCTTGTTTTACAAACAATTTGACAAAAACAACATTTTGAAGGAACATAATGTATATATATGACGGTTCCATGCTTTACAAATTATTCATGTATCCTCACGAGATGAGCTAGATAAAAGAAAAATGTTAATACTAGACATTCTTAAGCCTAGTTTCACCATTGGGTTCAGTTAGGGGATGAGAACTCAAAGCTTTTCTATGCCCATGCAACTTTGAGGCACAGAAGAAACCTGATCACTTCACTCTCTAACCACTCTAGAACTCTGGTGTATGATCAGAACTTAAAGATAGACCTTATTTGGAATGACTTCAAGGAGAGATTGAGGACATCAAATTTTGAACAGATGCTCTTTGATTTGGACTCACTCTTTGTCCAGGATGTTGATCTCGGTTCACTTGAAGAGCCTTTTAGTCACCAGGAGGTGGATGAGATCATAAAACAGCTGCCTTTGGACAAATTCCCTAGCCCTGATAGATTTAACAATGAATTCCTGAAGAAATGCTGGCCCATAATAAAGCAAGACTTTTATAGTCTTTGTACTGCTTTCCATCAAGGGCAGATATGTCTTCAAAGCATAAATGGATCTTATATCACCCTTGTTTCAAAGATAGATGGGCTAACTAGAATAAATGAATTCAGATCTATCTCGCTGCTCAATTCCTCTATCAAGGTCATTACCAAGCTCCTTGCTAACAGGTTGCAGCCCCTTATCACAAAATTGGTCCATGTCAACCAATATGGGTTTATCAAGACAAGAACCATTCAGGATTGTCTAGCTTGGTCTTTTGAGTACCTGCATCGGTGCCACACTTCAAAGAAAGAGCTCATCATCCTTAAACTTGATTTTGAGAAGGCTTTTGCCAGAATAGAGCATGGAGCCATGTTAGAAATCTTGAAAAGAAAGGGCTTTGGGGAAAAATAGATGTCATGGATGAAACTGATTTTTTAATTTAGGGACCTCATATGTCTTGCTGAATGGCACCCCTAGAAAGGTGTTTCATTATAAAAGAGGAGTAAGACAAGGAGACCCACTCTCTCCCTTACTCTTTGTGTTAGCAGCTGACCTCCTTCAGTCCATAATTAATAGAGCAAAAGGTTTGGGGCTGCTCAACCTCCCAATCCCATGCAATACACTAGTGATTTCCCAATCCTCCAATATGTTGATGATATCTTGATCATCATGGAGGGTTGTGGAAGACAGCTGTTCCTTCTGAAAGCCCTCCTAAATTCATTTGCCACCTCTACTGGTTTGAAGGTTAACTTCTCTAAGTTAATGATGGTACCTATCAACATGTCTACAGAAAAGTTTCAGCACCTGTCAGCAACATTTGGTTGCTCAACTAGCTCTCTCCCTTTTACTTACTTGGGCTTACCAATTGGGCTAACCAAACTAAGGATAGAGGATTTCTCGCCCTTAGTAATAAGATGTGAAAGAAGACTTGTCAACACTTCTCTATTTCTATCACAAGCTGGGAAATTACAGATTACTAATTTAGTCTTTACTTCTCTGCCAACCTTCTTCATGAGCACATTCAGTGTTCATGTAACCATAAGAGAATAAGTGGATAAGTTTAGGAAGCATTGCTTGTGGAGAGGATTTGATGAAACCAATAGAATCAATGCAAAAGCTACCTAGAAAATGGTCACCAGGCCTAAGGATGAAGGGGGCTTAGGAGTTTTGGACCTCAAATCTCAGAATGAGGCTCTTCTCCTAAAGAATCTTCACAAATTCTTTAATAAAGCAGACATTCCTTGGGTACATCTTGTCTAGGAGAAGTATTACAGAAATGGTAGGCTTCCTAACCACACTAAAAAGGGTCATTCTGGTGGAAGGACATTCTGAAATTGCTTGATAAATCCAAAGGAATGGCCTCTGCGGCTGTGTCTGATGGATCCTCCTGTCTCCTTTGGGATGACTGTTGGCTTGGGCAGACACTTAAACTGGAATACCGTGAGCTCTACTCTTTTGCTAAGAAGCCTAATATTTCCCTTAGGAATGCTGCCTTAGTCAGCCCTGTCACTAGTCTTTTTAACCTCCCATTTTTTATTGAAGCATATGAGCAATTCTAGTAGGTGGAGAACCTCTTTCAGAACATACAAATGGATGAAGGGAGGGATGTTTGGTACTACATTTGGGGCAGCCCAAGCTTCACCTCAAGAGGGCTTACAACCAACTCATTGGTACTCACAGGACCCATCCAGTTTGCAAGTGGATTTGAAAATCATCCTTGTCGACTAAAGATGCTTGGCAGTCCACTGAGGGATATGCCCACGATGGTAGATTGATTAGTAGAGGTACGTGTGATCAGGAACCAGATGGTAACAGAGACACAAGACACAAGATTTTGAAAGGGGTTTCTACCTCTTGAGGGATAAGGCCACTCCCACCTTATAAATATAAGGGCCACAGCTCATTGAGGTGTCCAACACACACAATCAACATAAAAATTAATCTACTACCTATATTTACCATCTTTCCCCATCTACTTCTTCTCTTGTTCTTCATCGACACCATGGCTTGTGGATAGATGACGACAAAGCTCTAGAGTGGCCAGGCCGGCTAGGGCAGCCTATAGCTGCCGCACGCCCCGACGGGTCCCTCCTGGGTGTGTGGGGTTTAGGTCTCAAGATACCTCACCGGCGTGTCTTGAGTATCGCACTCCTGGCGAGGCTCCATCGGCGACGTGTCTTGCATATCACTCTCATCTCTAGAGGCATGAGGTTCGAGTGCAGACAACACTAGTTGCCGGCCGACCTAAAAGTTTGTTAGGCCCTACATCGAGCTATCTAGCTCCTTATCAGTGTGGCGGCCTAATTAAGCGCTAACATACTTTTTGTGGTGACTCCACTTGGGATGATTGGTTTGGCTATATCCTACAACTGATCTTTCTAACCTAGACAATTTGTTGGTTCCAATCTATCCTTCTTGTGTTTCCCATTACCATTGCATTTCGCCTAAAAGGCTGATTGCATGTAGTATTGATCCCCTCTATCAGGATGTGGAACAACGGGCTTAACGGCGATTTCACCAATTGTCGATACAGGACCCTAGGGGTTCCCTATTGGGTTGACTTCTGTGATGGGCCCATATCTGGCCCACGGTCTACTTGAAGGACATGAAGCAAGGTGTCGTGGACTTCAAGCCATCAAGGATCGACCTAGACAGCTTACTAGAAAAGCTAGATTTTGTAATAGAATAAGGACTCTCCAAATTGTAACCGATTAGGACTAGAACAATCGCCCTGCCCTCTGCCCTATATAAAGAGAGGCAGGCGGCACCCCTTGTACACACAATCATACAAAGCAATCCAACGCAAAGGCTCACGCCAACTGGACATAAAGGCTTTTACTCGATTCTGAGGGCCCGAACTAGTATAAATCGCCGTCTCTTGCATTACCATCGAGTTCCTGAGTTCGTCAAAGCCCATCGAACACCATCCCGGATACCCCCATGACAGGTTGCCGGTCGTTAAACACCGATAGCTGGCAGAATTGCCAAACACGTAGTCACTCTGTGGAGGAATTGCTCTGATCAACGGATATGCTCCGGTCATGCAGTACAATATTTTGAGACAAGAAATAGATTTGCTTGACGTTTCCACCAACCAGTAGGAAAACAAAGAGTCTGTAGTAGGGAGCTCCTGCAAGCCACGGAAACTTGCATGTGCACATTCATCTATGTATGAGGCAAATCTACTCTTTGCTTGCTTATCTACGTTTTGGAAGATGATGCAACCAGACTAATCTCAAGAAATACAAGGAGTTTGCCACCAACGGGCTTGACGTTCTCACAAACAACTTCCTCGGCGCGCCCGCGCTCGTCTTGGTTGCATCATGACTCCCAAGTAAGCAAGGTCACGGTTAAGGATGGCAGCGGATCGGGTTCGGGGCGGATATCCGCGGGTTTCGGGTCCTGCGGGTTCGGGTTTGAGGATGATTTCTCACCCACGGTTTTCAGGTTCGGTTTCAGGTTTGGTATCGGGTTCGGTTTCGAGTTTGGTTTTCCACCCGTGGATATCTAATGGATATCCGAAATAAATCATTTGAAATTAAAACTCATGTTTTATAATATGCTAATAATAACTTGTTCACTTAGATTATTAAATCTATTCAAAATTGACTCATGAAAATATTTATTATTTGTTGCCTCTTATTTATACATGTGAATATTTGTATATTTATCCGTGGGTTTCGGGTATCCATTCGAGTTTCGGGTATCCGTTCAGGTTTCGGGTATCCACGGGTTTGGTTTTGGTGATGGATTTCCACCCAAATCGGTGTTCGGTTCGGGTTCGGGTTCGGGTTTTGACTTCGGGTTTCGGTTTTGGGTGCACGGAGACTCCATCCGATCCGAACCCGACCTGTTGCGATCCTTAGTCACGGTGAACGACCACATGCAGAGCCAATAAGCTAGCAGCGACCTTTCTAGAAGCAAATAAAAGAAGATGCACGACTTTCAGAGCTGTACCACGCGGAGAATAAGATTTTGGGATTAGAATCCAACATGAGGTCGACACATCTCTATCTACTCGGGCAATAAGCTCAGGGGCTCAGCTATGTCACAACTTAGTCAGGTGACACTCCGACTATGCTTGGGGGCTCATATTCAAGGATGGAAGATCAAATTTACAAGCACAAAATCACTTTTGGCGACATTAATTTTTGAACCTACTTTTTGACAAGTAGTCGGACAATTACTCCTGCATCCCTGAGTATATTCTTTACAGATCCTAGCGTTGACTACAAGTACTCAGACACAGGCTCGGGAGCTACGCGATACATATCCTCAAATGATGCATTCAAATTTCTTCGATAAGAAATCGCAGAAAAGACCCTCCTTTGTTCCAAACAGCAAGAGGCTCGGGGGCTACACTCAATGAGTGCATTTTTCTGGAAAGCCCGCACCACTCGAATATCTCAAGAAGCGCTACATGGTTTCGCTCAAGAAAGTAGTCAGACGCCGCTACTTTCTACTTGGCAAGACCTAGAGGAACAAGAAGACTTCTAAGTTCAACCGTGCAACGCTCGGGACGCTTGTCGATACAGGACCCTAGGGGCTCCCTATCGGGTCGATGTTGACAGTAGTTAACAACCATTATAAACCATCAACATAACATGCATAAGGGCATGAATATGATCACCAACAAAGGTCTAGGGGTTTAAACTAATAAATTTCACGAGTTTTGGTGAAACTATATTTTCTGCAGGGTTTATCTAGAAAATCATCAAGGTGGACCTACATGTCAGAATTAATCATGCTTATCCGCAGCGAAACGGACACCAGAAGACTCTAAAAGACTCGGGAGGAATCCACACCGAGGCAGAGAGGCAGAGGCTGCCAGGTGGGGCTAGCCGGCCCCACCTGTAGGCCAACTGGCCCCTAGGGCCCACACATCAGCCTCTCGTTGTTATGTCGGTTCTCCACCGCCTCCTAAGATGAACCTATTTCTCCTAAGACTAGTCCATAGACCAAGCATGTATGGAATTAAAAGATAGATGCACCCAAGGAATGAACAAAGAAAAGTCTTGTCCGAAGGACTTAAAATTCTGAACCCTCGACATGAGGTAACATCGGTAGTTATCCATATTTACTTTCTTGCATTGCATGAATTATTTTTCACTTTTGCATATTTACTTTTCTGCATTAGCGTTACATTTATAAAAGAAAATAAAAATCATATTATTGCATCATAAATTCTAAACCCCATGTGAATAAATCTATAGTGTGTAAATATCCATATGAATATTCGCTGTGGAGGCATAAAAATTAAAAATACCATGCATGCATATTTTCTTTTCTGCATTATAAAAAAATAGAAAATCCAAAAATATTAATAGACATTCTGCTAGAACTTTGCCAATTAGGAAATCTGCCTAAACCCATGAGAACAACTAATCTCCGAATGGCTGACCGCTAACTCCTTATCCTAACCCATGCCACAAGTTTTTGTGTTCTTATTGGAGTATTTTGTAGGATGACACATAAGATCAAAAGCGAGTTCACCCGGTTGTCTTCATCTCACTCCACCCGAAGTACATCCTCCTGAACCAACCCCTGGATGGATGAGAAGGACACCTGCTAGCGAACCCACTCTAAAAAGGATCACTCATCTTCAACATTCGAGCATGACATCTAGCTTGGGAAAGAGCATCCCCCATGTATCTAGCTAAGTATTTCTTTTCTTTTACTATTATTAAGTTTGCTTCATGCTAGTTAAAAAATATAATAAAAAAATGCATAACAAACTAAAATAAAAATAAAAATTTATCTTAGCTAGTTATATATACATTAAGGTGTGATCTTAAATCTTGAAAATAAAATAAAAAGTGTGTGTCTAGTTTTCTGTTTTTAAGAGCTGAATAAATAGACTTTGAGGATAATCTCTTGAATGGAAATGATAAATAGTTGCTCTGTCGTAATTTCTTTCAAGTACCTAGTTTTCAGTCTTGAATTCTCCCGAGTTTTGGATACGACTGTTTTGATATAAAAATTTACTCTGAAATTAAAACTCGTGGGTAGCATATGCTCGATCTAAGTCTAGATAATTGACGAATATGATATGAGATGGTCTGAACTGCTGTTTATCTTGTTCCAAGTGATACTAAAGTGCTGGAGATTTATCTTTTGAAAAACATAAAAATACTTCATGATGAGCTCCTGTATGACAAAACTTGAATTCCTACTAAAGCCAAATATGATATTTAGGTTAGAAAAACTTTCACATATATGCTGCTTGTTTTGCATTGAGTTTAGACAAGCTTTGTTGACCCTTATGAGAGGTTTGTCATGCTCTTAAAATCAAGATCATGTACACACCACCCGCATATGCATTACTCCTACACTGGGGGTAGGCGCAAAAACATGCCATGTCATCTAGATCCACCTAAAAAATGTTTTGCTCCTACATTGGGAGTGAACACAAAAAACATGCTTGATAGGATTTCCACCAAATAAATGCTCCAAGTCCTTGTTGCTATCTCTCAAAAGTTTTATTGCAGAAAAGAAGCATGGGGGCTATGCAAAAGTTACTCACAAAAAAAGCTGAGAAAAAAGGACAAGTGTCCGAGATATCTAAAACAATGGATACTCATATGCCTGCCTAAAAAAGAGAGAGATAAATAAGATAGCCCATGTTCTATTGCGAAGTTGTTCCTAAGTTCCAAAAAGAGAGATATGTTTCAAGGAGCATAGTAGAATTAGGTTAGCCACTTTATATATCCACCATACATCTACACACATGCACATCTTGATTTGATTGTATGACTTAACTATCTTTGATCCAAGGTTTGACTTTATAATATATGTATTACAAGTATGCTATTTCATGCTTTCTCCACTCCTATGAGCTCCACATAAGCCTTAGTTGTAGGAAGAGAAAGGCATAACATCACTATTGCCTCGGTGAGGATCCACAAATACCACATATATTGAGAGACTTGAGAGTGTCACACAATGGAAGCTTTGAGTTTTATTTTGAAAACTTATAAAAAAACTCTAGAATAATGGTTGAGCAAAGAACTTGAGACATAGTGCTTGACTTGATTGTTTTGTCTTTTAATTGATCAAGACCCAAGTGAAGGCCAAAAGGCCCCATCGTTGAAGGTAATATGGGTAAGTTTGAAAGTCAGATCAGTTTATGCTAATTTGAAGGAGAATTCTTGTTTAAACGCATGTGTACTTTTGAGGAGTGAAAACATCATAGCAACTCCTGATCCATTTGCTGAGTTTAGCTTTGCTAAGGGACTAGCAAATGTTAAGCTTGGGAGAGCTTGTTGACGGTAGTTAACAACCATTATAAACCATCAATATAACATGCATAAGGGCATGAATATGATCACCAACAAAGGTCTAGGGGTTTAAACTAACAAATTCTATGAGTTTTGGTGAAACTGTATTTTCTACAGGGTTTATCCAGAAAATCGTCAAGGTGGACCTACATGCCAGAATTAATTGCGCTTATCCGCAGCGAAACGGACACCAGAAGACTCTAGAAGACTTGGGAGGACTCCACACCGAGGCAGAGAGGCAGAGGCTGCCAGGTGGCCACACTTGCAGGCCAGCCGGCCCCTGGGGCCCACACGTCAGCCTCTCATTGTTATGTTGCTTCTTCACCGCCTCCTAGGATGCATCTATGCCATTTATTCAAGTCAGTTTGATCTAAGGGTTCATGATTGATGCTCCGGCCTATATATATCAGCCCCTGCCACCCCCCAGGCATAACTCCGATCAATAAGTCATTTGAGAAGACAGAAACCCTAATCATCCTCCGAGCTCCACCATATTCTAGGGCATAGCTAGTTAGGCTAGGTCTAGAGGGAGGCAAGCAAGCTTTGCTTGGATTCCCAATCATGTTAAGAGTATGGTTTGGTATAATCTTTGTACCCCTCTCTTTTTTGTGTCTCCATTACTTTTATATGCTTGCTACAATTGTTATAACAACATTAATATTCATATCATTCATGTTCTTAGTTATAATGTTCATCGTCTACTTTGATTATATACTTAGTATAGCTAGATTATCATTATATCTATGCATAAGTTCGTATAGCGCTTGCTCTGGTGTACACAGGGTGAGTAGTCGACATTGTGTAAGCGTGGTGCTTATACGTTGTTTACCTGCGGATACACCCTATATTCTAGGTCATGTGGTAGATCACAGATGTGACACTCCTATTGAGTCCTTTGTAGTCCACTCCCCGAATATAGGTGCAAGTAGGGTCAGGTTACGAAGGAAGACAAGCTTTGTTCTTAATCTTCCTTAGTAATATCCCTTATATGTAGATATGAAGTTGATCTTAGCGATGATTACTAAGTGTAATTGCACTAATCAATGTATGCTTTGACTTGTAATTAAGAATGACTTAGAAATTATTCCTCTAATATTCTACTTGACCTTGCTAATGCCAAAGAAAGGAGTACTATGAGTGATTTATCTTTAATCAACGCTTATCATATATACATTTTATCCTATGACTTACCCCTGTTGTGAGTAGAATATTGATTATGTTTTACTTGTCCATCATCAATAATATAATTTATCAATACATGTCCTCACCAGACCTTCCCTGTGGTAAAAATATAAATAATGATACTTGGAATACTCCCGGGTGAAGTGCTACAATGGTATAATTATCTGTGCGCTTGCAGATTCTTTTCTTTTATACATTTATTCTCTCATGTCACAAGTAATTACCAACCAATATTTCTGGCATCGTTGCTAGAGATTAAATTCTTAACCTTGTTCTTAGTAGTGACGTTAAGAAATGTCAATAGTCAACTTCTATGATGGGCCCATAGCTGGCCCACGGTCTGCTTGAAGGACATGAAGCAAGGTGGCATGGACTTCAAGCCATCAAGGATCGACCTAGATGGCTTACTAGGAAAGCTAAATTCTATAATAGAATAAGGACTCTCCAAATTGTAACCGACTAGGACTAGAACAACCGCCCTGCCCTCTGCCCTATATAAAGAGAGGCAGGCGGCACCCCTTGTACACACAATCAAGGCTCACGCCAACTGGACATAAAGGCTTTTACTCGATTCCGAGGGCCCGAACCAGTATAAATCGCTGTCTCTTGCATTACTGTCGAGTGCCTGAGTTTGTCGAAGCCCATCGAACACCATCCCGAGTACCCCCGTGATGGGTTGCCGTCATCAAACATCGACAGCAATCCAATGGGTCAGGGAACATGTCTATGTCTACATCTAGAGCTGACATAAATGCAAGTGGAATAGCTAAATGTTCTCCTCCTTTTCATGCTATGAATAAGCTTATGTCCAAATGTGATGAATTACAGGAAAGAATGTTTGGTGCTTCTATTGTTACTTCACCTCATTGTGCATGTATTAGTGGATCGGCCCCAACTATTTGTCTACCCCAATATGGTGGGTCGTTTCACTATCATTATGATCAAAACAGGTTTGCATCTACTAATCAGTCCAAATTGGCCTCTTTGGTGCCTGAAACTGATAGGGCCAATTTAGAAGGGGTTAGAAATATGCTTCCTATTGCTACATACACACCGAATTTGGATCGTGCCTCTCGAACTGATGAAGGGAATGCAGGACAGTGTGCTTCATTGCCTCATATTATGGTGTTGTCTAATTCTCCAAAGTCATCGAGCATGGTCCCAATGCCAAAGGCTTCATGTGAAGCCTCCCAAACCATTTTGCAAGAATCTATTTATCGATTTTGGAAATCAATAGAGGCAAAATTTAACATGCAAGCTACACATGATGGAGATGCATGTCCTTTACCTTTCAATAAGACACCTTCCATGGCTGAAACTCTAGAGACAAATAATCTAGCTGTTTTGATTTGGTTGGAACAAGCCGATTCCACTAGTGGAAAAAATATGATAATTGATGAGCCTAGAGAACCTAAGAAGAGAAAGAATGGGGATCATGAGGTGGTGCTAGAAAAGTCCAATGATAATTAGGAGAGCCTCAAGATCACTATCAAATCTTTTGGGCTTGGGGAGGGGGGGCAGGGGGGTCAAGCCCAAATTCCCATGGACAAGCAAAAACTAGCTGCTAGTGCTATTGTTCAAAAAGGTTGACTAGTCCGACTTTAAAAGTCAACCGAACTGATTCTAATGTGGGTGGACAACAAAAATTAGCAAGACCGATTTCCCAAATCGGTCAAGCTAGCTGCAAACAAAAAATGCAGCACACTTGTAATTCAAAGCATACAGAGATTGGGACTTGGGAAGCTAAGAAAACTAGAATTCCTTAACCTTTAATGCTTCAAATAGCTCACCGTTGGAGGATGCTTGTTGATTTAGCTCACAATGAGGAACGATTTGTCCCTCCTAGCCAATTGGGCTATATGGCCAATCGAGTCTCAACAAGTCCGGACTGATTAAGCCGGTTTTGGATGAACGTACTAATCAGGTCCAACAAAAGGGTAAGGCACGTACCAATAGAGCAAGTATATGTGCGGAGGGACAAGGAAGTTCTCACTAATCCCGTAGAAAAGGCCGATGATCAAATAGTCATCAAAATTGGCTCTGTAGATGTTCCAATCAAAGAAATTGGAGGACCGATTATCATTGGCAATAATGGACCAATAATCTGATGCAGAGAAAATATCAAGGGGCGTTGTTGCTAATGTTCACAAGGCTCAGAGTAGTACATTGACTTTCGAGGACTTCAAGCAAAGTTAGCTTTGGAGAAATTCGTGCATGAAGGCAGTTGTGGTACGCATCCATCGGCCACAAAGATGAAATGGTTGTTACACCGGGCTGGTTTCTATTGGCCACTTATGGTGGCTGATTGCATTCGCTACTACAAAGGATGTGAGGAGTGCCGACAGTTTGGTAATGTTCATCTGGAGCCTGCGGCAATGATGCATCCTATTATCGAACTGTGACCGTTTTGAGGCTAGGGCAAGATTTTATTGGCCAAATTCATCCTCTGTCATCAAAGGGACATCGCTTTGTGTTGGTCTTTATGGATACTTTACAAAGTGGACTTAAGCTGTTCCTCTGAAGAATATGACACCCAAGAAGGCAATTGGGTTTATTATTGACCATATCATACGTAGATTCGTTATCCTCAAACATTAACGACAGATCAAGGGACATCTTTTGTGTCAAAGGAGATATGTGACCGAATAAGATTAAGTTGCTCAATTCACCTCCATACTATGCTCAAGCTAATGGACAAATTGTGTTAAGGAATAAGACTTTGATCAAGCTTATCAAGAAGAAGATTGTGGACAATCCCAGAAGGTGGGCGTGAAGTTTTGTCTAAAGCTCTGTGGGTTGATTGCATATCTAGACATGGTGCCACTAAGGTCGTTACTCCTTTCGAGCTAGTATATGGACAAGAAGTTGCCTGGCCCTGAGAAAACCGTCCAGGCTAGTTTCCTGCTTAGAGACCGGGTTGAGTCCAACTTGATCTAGACTTTTTTGTTGTTGTGGGAAACTGAAATATTGTGTCTTGAAGATATTTCCTACTTGGATTTAAGACCAACCCCCACTACATAAACGAGAGAATCACAATCGATTGAGGAATCAAATTTCCAATCGTCAAAACACACCTACTACTCCTTTACCCTACCTCTCTCTATCCCTGCTGTTCGTCAAGTCTCTCGTCAAGATTTGGCAGTCTAGGTGGCCTTGCTGATCCTAGAGCAATATCATTGTGTCCCTCCGCGATGGGGGAGTCTAGCAAGCAAAGAATGAGCATCAAATCGGCTTGACCGGCTTGCTGGTCGGTCTCGCTGATTTATTGCATTCTTGTGGCATGCTGGGTTGTATGTGACCCAACCTCATGACTTGTACTCATACGAGTTAGAATAACTAGCATTTAACTTACGTTTAACAATCTTACGGAGTCCAATTTTTATATGTATTGGGTTTTATTGCAACACACAAACACGTTGGCTCTTTTGTATCAAAATATTAAACTAACACTCGTTTTCAATAAAGAATTGGGAAATTGGACATGTTCATGCTACAATTAATTAACTCGTCCTTTCACTATATAAGTTGGATCGAATAATACGACAATAATAGTATTGATGGTTATTTTTTATAGATAAATAAAAACTACTACACTACTGGATCCATCTATGTTTGGTTGGCAAACCGGAAGACGGCGCGGTCCGCTGGGTCCGTGGGTGTCTGCCCATGATTGGTCCAGCTGACATAGCCGGCGTGAGACAGCAGCGCCCACATGTGCGTTATTAGCTCCCGTCTCCCGGCGAGGCCCGTCTTATGCTTGCTTGCTCTAGTGGACGCCGCGAGGTGCAGGAGAAACTCCGTCCAGAACTTCGCCAGCTTCTTCCAGAGGCCTGCTTTGTCCTCCTTGTACTCCACCATGAGCTGCTTCGCGAGCTTTGCACCCATACTGGTCAAGGTGTTGGTGATGTTGGGTGGATGGGCGGCCATGGGCGCTTCCTCGTCAGCCATCATGTTGGCAGTAGTAGTCCCCGCATGCATGAGCATGAGTCTGTTAAAGATATCTCGCATGGATCGAAATCCCATGCTACCGTCCTCGGTAACCTGGACGATCTCCCGGCACACCTCATGCAGGACCTCTATAGTAACAAGGCTGTTGTCCGGCACCAGTTCCTGCACGACTAGGTACGCACAGTAGTTGGATAAGGTGGCCGCAGTTGCATAGTGATTCCACCACGGCACACCCTGGCCATTGTCGCCATGTTTGGTCGTTGCTGTAGTAGCCGATGATGATGATGATGAGCTGGAGGAGCCATGACCGCCCTCGCTGATGATTGCCTTTCCTGGCTTCTTCACAAATGGCCTCGGCCGCATGAAGAAAGGCCTTAACGCCATGGCAGTGTCTGAAGCGAGGTCAATCTCGCACAGGGCGGTGGCGATGTGCCAGATCAGTATCCTGTGTGTGTCTGCCTCAAGCTCCATCGCAAATAGTAGCTTCCTGTAGAGGGGCTGGTCCGGTGCCCCGAAGGCATTTGAGAAGTAGGAGGAGCCGGCCAGCAGCGTCCTCCTGTGTGGGTTCTTGTCATTGTCGGCAAGCAGTCTCTTGACAGACTGGAAGATGGCTTCCTTTGTGCATGCCTCCATCTTGATGCTCCCAAGCTTCCAGATGAATATCCCACCAGGTAGCTCCCCCGAACGAGCTGAGATGAGGAGGTTGTGCTGGCGGATCTTCTCATCCCACCTGTCCCTGGTCATGACAAGGAGCAGCGCCCGCATCGCACCCTCCAGCAGCGGATGCCGCCGGAGGCTCCGATGCGTGGCGTAGCTGCACAGCGCCAGGACCTTGGCCCACTGTGAGAAGACGTACATGTGCACCTCTGCGAGCTCCTTGACGACGATGAGGGCAATCATCAGGCAGGTGATGAACACCCCATGAGTTATCCTGTTGCGGTCCGCTTTATCCAGCGTCTCCGGTATGTAGCGGACGGGGTACGCAATGTACCCCGTCGCCGCGAGCAGCAACAGCGACAGCACCAGGTTCTTGGCCGGGAACCCATCGGCGAACGTGGTGGCATGCTTGCTGTAGAAGAAGTCCTGGAGGAAGGACACCTCTGTGGCCACGACACGGAATGCTCTCTCGGCGTCGTGGAGGATGTACTCGGACACGAGCCTCCTCATCTTGTTCCCCTGCACCGGCAACCTAGCCTCGTGCACAGGGAGGTCGTCGTAGAACCGGCGGCGCTGCAGCTTGTACAAGGCAAATGAGAGGCACACGTCCTTGAGCCGGTTGCCCTGGTCCGCCGTGTCTCCAAGCAGCCCACTCTTGCCGCCGTCAAGGCTCCACACCTTGTGAAGGGTGATAAGCTTCTCCTGGGCTCCGGGGTCCAAGCGAATCCCATAGTAGCCTCTTCTTCTTGTCGTCCTCCTTGTTTGCGACGCGGCGGCGACGTGTTCCTCTTCCTCCGGTTGTGCTTGCAAGGACGACGAAGAAGTAAGTGGGGTCGTCGTCGTCTTCTGGAGGTCCTTGAGCACCTGGCTTTCCCCATGGACCAAGTACTTGTACGAATCCATGGTGAATAATGATCCTTTTCGTCCCTTGCGAGGACCAGGAGGAGGAGTGTCGTCGTCGGCAGTGGCGCCATCATCTGCAGCGCCACCAACGAGCGGCAGCTTATGCTCGTAGCTCATGTAGTCCGCGGTGAGCCTCAGGTTGTCATTATGTCTTGCCACTGCCTTGTCAGTGGAGGTGAAGTAGGAGATGATGCGAGCGGCATTGAGTGCCCACATCATCCAGAGAGGGATCTTGAGGGGATAGGTGGCCTGCACGTACAGCAGGTTGGCCGACCACAAGGAGGACATGATGTCCAGCAGCGGCTGCGTGGACATGGCATAGGGCTGGCCGACCTTGACGCTGTACTGCAGGGT
This sequence comes from Saccharum hybrid cultivar R570, assembly GCA_038087645.1. NCBI lineage: Eukaryota > Viridiplantae > Streptophyta > Magnoliopsida > Poales > Poaceae > Saccharum > Saccharum hybrid cultivar. The sequence continues at coordinate 2,167,879 of JAQSUU010000425.1, forward strand.
GACCAGCAGCACCGCCCACACCTGGAAGTAGTCGTTCCCCGCCGCTGCCGACACCTGCATCAGCCCCATCGTGTACTGCACCATGGAGTAGCTGAGAGCCTCGATGGTCGGGACGACAAAGCCCAACAACGACCGGTCGGTGTACGATGGCCCGAGGAAGTTGAGAAGGAACCTAACCACCAGCAGCAGCGTCGTCAGCACCACACACATCTCCACGCTCACCATACTAGTGACCATCACAAAGAACCCTTGCATGGTGGATTCTGCTGCGCCTGGGAATGACTCCAATGTTGTGGTACGATACGACCGCGGCGCGCGCGCCCTCTCTCTCAGACTCCGATCCGCAGCTAATCTCTCGGATCGATCGATGAATCCACCTCCTACTCCAACTTCAATTCCTACGCTGGCGGCTGCCCAACGGCCGCCGGCCGGTTGTTTTGGCTACAGGGAAATGAAAAGGAAACCACTATGTTTACATCCATCACACAGTCGGTCTACAGTGTGTGTGAGTGTGTGTGTGTGTGTGTGTCTATATTCAAGAGGTGAAGGGAGGTGGGAAGAACCTGATCGAGTGCTAACCTGACCCTGGTGTACTCGACGTCGCGCCGCCTCCGTCCAGCAGTGAGCAGTCTCCTCGCCCACCGCCACCGACCCACGTACCTTCCGCCGCTGGAGTCACACTGCTCAACACCAGCCAGAATAATCATGCACACACGCAGGTGCTTTGGTTTGGCGCCTCACCATTCTCTAGAGTCCTGTCCAGGTAGACGACAGCACGCTTTTTTAACATCGTCCCATGCGTGCCTGTCTGTCGCCCATGGCCCGACCTATAGATTCTTGCTCTCAGGGCAAGCTAGCTTACCTCGCATGGCCAGCAGTCAACTTTTAGTTTGGTTTCACCCAACAATAAGGGAACATATATACTTTTCCACTTTGACAATCCACCGATAATAAACAAGTTAGATTCTTATGCTATACTATTTCGATTTCTCGGCATGCATGCATCGAGTCTCTCTGCTCATAAGCTTCTCGGGGAATAAAGGAAGGCCTCGATGGCCCACAAAAAAAAAGGTAAAGAAACAAGGAAGATACTTCTCGGGGAATAAAGGAAGGCCTCGATGGCCAAAAAAGGTAAAGGAACAAGGCAGGATTGCACCAGTGGCGGAGCCAAGGCCCGGGCTCCTTCGCTGCTGGCCAGGTGCCCAAGAGCTGCCATGCTGCCAGCATTCCATGAATGCTGCTCATCACCACGCTCATGCTTGGTGCTACCACGCTGCCACCCCTAGGCTCCTGAGTTTGCACTTTGCAGCAAAAAATTGCAAATAGTAGAGGGATGGAGGTTGTGCATAGCATGTAGATTTCAGTTTTCTTATATGCATGGATCAAATTGGATGGATGATTTACGACCGTGCACTAATAAATGCATATTTCTATTTTGATTGTTTTTTGTTGATACAAGGAACCATCCTGACCATATGAAACAATTTTACCAGTGAGTTTGATCCTAACCAAAAAAATCCCATGTAATTCATCAATTTATATTCCATTCTCTAAGTCGCTATGAAGTTATGTACTGGATTCCTATTTTAGTTTAAAATTATTGCAGTCATCCAATTTGGCTTATATGTTATTAGAGTGGGGGTTTCATATGAGTTTTATTTGCATTAAATAGGTTGCCATATAGACATTTTTTATGACAATGGCGGTGTATTTAATAAGAGAGAGAGGAAATGAGTTTCATCTTGTCGGGGTTATAACCTAGGGTATATCGAGACACCGATTAGGTAGCCGGCCGCGTGGCCTGCAACGCATTAGCAAAGAGAGGCCCAAGCGACCGAAGCCCAGCAAAAGACGAGCATCATAGGTCAGGAACTAAGGTTGGCCCCGACCCAATCTCCAGCCCTACTCGCGCGGTGTTCGCAAAGCACACGACCTCTCCCCGTTACGACCAACAGAAGGGATGGGGAGAGGTCGCGCCCGGCCAAGCGCTCCTAATCTGACAAAAGCGAGCACACCACACTAACCCCGCAAGGACCGAGGGGATAGCAGTCACCTCGGCCCGGTCAGACACCAACCCTGTGCCACGTCGCATGGACAAGACAACACCACCTCAAAGTGGTGATAACGGGTACGAAGACCATTGACTAGATATGACCCGATGATACGGATATACGGCCCCACCCACTACGGGATGGGATCCATGATGAAGGCCATGACATCGAAGCCATCCAGACTAGCAGTGAACCCCGACCTCGACAACTGGGGTCATGATCCCTAGCACCTCAAGACAAGATGGTCATCGGTGACCCGAGGCAGCCACCAACTCTTGTACGACACCCTAGGAGACAAGATGACGATGATGAAGACCACAACGGAGATCATGCCACACAGGACGGCTGGCGGACCATCACCCTACCTACAGTGCCGCCACGGCCGGCACAGTAACACTATGTCACACCCTATTGTAGCATGGCCACAAGATCATGATGATAGCCACAACCGGATGAGCACCAGAAGACGGCGTAGGTTGCAAGCCAAGTTAGCTAGGACCTCCCTCAGGCTCACGACCCTTAGGTCGGGAGAACCTCCTCTTTGTATGAGCCCTACCCCGAACACTATATAAGGACCACCAGAGCAAGACGATTCACATCCTCTACCATTCCATTCATTCACCATTGTAGTAGGGCTCCTGGAGCTTCTCTTCGGGCAGCCCTTCGCCTAGCATAGGACCTTCCATCTCTTCCACCTTTCTTGCACCCCCCATTATAAGAACTTCAGAGCATTCAAGCAAGGAATACGCACTCGATCATCTCTAAGACTAGATGTAGGGCTCCGGCCTAAACTAGTATAAATCCTCGTGTCTATTGGATGCTACCATCGTCTTCCTAGAGCAGTGCAACAATCATATAAGTTTACTAGTCCGGTTTACAAAACACCGACAGTTGGTGCACCAGGTAGGGGACAGTCTTGCACTCTCGATCGTTGAGAGGAAAGTGATGGCTCCCTACACTTATGTCGGATTCGCTCATGGCACGGCCCCCGACGGCTGCATCCACTTTGAAAGCCTCGAGTTCGCCGACATCAACGGGCCAGTTCCCATAGATGGTCTTCTCCGTGTCCAAGCCTTGCACTTTGGGGACTTGGACTTTGTGGCCAACCACCTAGGTCGGCTGCAACTAAGTGAAGAGAATGCGGCTCCATGACACATCTCAACGCCTGATCGCAAGCCTGCCCGAGCCGGTCCCACGATCGTTGACTCCGATGCTCTAGCATGCCGAGTCAACGCCTATCTCGGGGCGAACCCTGAGCCAGAGTTGAGCTGACGCGTGTTTTACGTGTTGGCCAACGCTTTTGCCCAACTCTCCGAAGGTGGGCCCCTGCCGCCAGAGGCCGAATTCTAGAACCCTAGCACTCCACTATCCTCCAAAATGAGGGACGCGATCGCACTCTTCGAGCGAGAACTCGCCAGACACGCAAGCCGTACGACGATGTCGGAAGCCTTCGGGTTTGTGGGGATGATGGAGCGGGATCCGGAGTCCCTCTATGACCTCCTGCTGGCCACCCCTGAGAACACAGACTCTGAGTCCAATTCTGAGGGGAGCTGCCATTCACCGAGGGAGTGCAACATGTTGCATCTCTCGAAAGATGGCGCAGCACTGGCGGAGGATGCAGAGGACGACGCCTATCTGATTCCCCGCACCCCCGGGGAACAGGCCGAGTATGACTAGGAACGCCTAGAACAAGTCAGGGCCTGAGAAGCTGATTAGGCCGACAAACGCCGTGACGACGGATGCCCTAGCCTACAACACCTCGACGCTGAGGGCTCACAGGCATGGGCATGCCGTGTGTATGATCAAATCCAACAGGGCAAGAGGGAGACACCTATCTTCCCTCAAGCCAGTCAAAACGTCGTAGCGGCCACCATGATCATGCGAACGGCCCCTGAGCCCTCAACCAATGAAGGAAAGCGCGTCCACCAGGAGTTGTGAGACCTGCTAGAAAATGCGGCGGTGCAGCAGGCTCAATGATCCACGAAGAGGCGGCATCCTGAAGCCAGCCTTGTACACATCTTCTCGGCACGTGGTGCCCCCGAGGGGCACCACACGCCAAGCATGCTCCGACCAGACGACGGGGGCGCGACGCATAGATGGGAGCCCTCCCCAGCGCGCAGCCGCCATGCCGGAAACCACAACGCTCGTCCAGCTCGAGGCCCTAGGTGCCAGAGGCCAGACTGGGTGGGCCAAGACCAATTACACTACGGCGACAGTGACCCGGATAAACACGGCTAGCATCCCAGGGTGTGGGACGCTCGACGCAGCCCGAGCCCAGACGCATGTGGCCCGTAGGCGTTCGCAAAAAGGATCTGGCAGACACCATTCCCAGCATGCTTCCACGCGCCACCAAACATCGTCAAGTACTCTGGGGACTCGAACCCCACCGTGTGGTTGGAAGACTTCCGCCTCGCCTGTAGAGTAGGTGGGGCAGACGATGACCTCTTCATCATCCAATACTTGCCGCTCTACCTCACGGAAAGTGCCCGAGCATGGCTTGAGCATCTCCCCGCGGACAGCATCCACTCATGGGCAGACTTAAAGCACATCTTCGTAGGGAACTTTCAGGGCACGTACGTGCGCCCTAGAAATTCCTGGGGCCTCAAAGCCTACAAACAAAAAGTGAGAGAGACTCTACATGAGTACATCCGCTACTTTTCCAAGCAGTGCAACGAGCTTCCCGATATCGTGGATGCGGATGTGATCAGAGCGTTCATCTCTGGCACGACCAAACAAGCGCTCATTCACGAGCTTGGACGCTGCAAACCACAAACAACGCGGGAGTTGCTTGACCTCGCAACAAGCCATGCCTCCGACAAGGAGGTCGTCCGTGCAATCTTTTGCAAACATATGGGCAAGGCTCAAGCCGAACCCACGGACGAGGCTAGGGACCACAATCGACAAATAAAGGGCAAGAAGGATAGCTAGAGGTGTCGTGACAGCGAGTTCATCATGGCCACCAACAGGATCCACAAGCTGAAAACTAGCAAGCTCAACCATGTCAGTTTTGACAAGATAGTTAAGATGTCATGCCACAACCACGGTATTCGGTTAAGCACACCCTCGAGCAGTGTGACCTTATTAGGCGCTACTTCAACGGCGACTACAAGATGACCGGCATGGACACGCCATCTAGGCCCGATGATAATGAAGAGAAGGGGGATGCGTACCTCAACCCGAGAGGGTGCCTCATGATCTTTGGTGGACCGACAGCGTATGAGTCCAAACGTCGGTTGAAGCTCTTGGCTATGGAGGTCAACACGGCCGCCCTGGGAGAAGCCGTCCCAGCCTTCTAGAAATGGTTGGAAACCACAAACACTTTCGACCAAAAGGACCACCCCAACCACATCCCGCAACCGGGATGCTTCCCCCTCATCATGGACCCGATCATCGGCAAGACCCGCTTATCTCGAGTCCTCATGGACGGCGGGAGTAGCCTCAACCTTCTCTACACCAAGACCTATGACGCTATGGGGCTTTAACGGGCAGCCATACGACCATCCAGTGCCCCGTTCCATGGAGTCATACCCAGGCTCCAAGCCATCCCCCTCAGGCAAGTCGACTTACCCGTGATGTTCGTGGGTCAAGCCAACTTCCGCACAGAGATGCTCACCATCGAAATAGCGGACTTCTCTGGCGCCTACCATGCCATACTAGGTTGGCCATGCTATGGCAAGTTCATGGCCATCCCCAACTATACCTACCTAAAGCTCAAGATGCCTAGCCCACATGGGGTCATCACTATAGGTGGCGACCTTCAGCAGGCCCACCTCTGCGAATGGGAGAACTATGACATCGCGACAACTGTGAGCCAGCCCTGGGGGCTAATCCCGAACATGATTTCCCTACGCAGTGGGGGAGCACGTGAAGGACATGCTCTGTGACCTCGGCCGCGGCACACAGCAAGGTAGGCGACGACACGGCTCAAGGACGACACGATCAAAGAGCGCCATAGGGTCTGCAACACGGTGCATTCCTCGATATAGTGAGCCTTGTGTCCCAGGCCCCGCCACGTCGGGCATCGCGAGCAATGAAAGCCATGACCAGTGGCACGGGCGCTAAATGTTCACTTCAAGGCTTCTCTCAGCCCACTGAAAATTTCATACATAGCCATCAATGAATCTATTCTGAGCCCAAAGATCTTGACACACCTTAATAAGTGCACGTCAAGGCGATGCTTTAACGATGCGTGCGTGCTCAAGAAACATATGTCGATCAGCGCATGCCTGATGACACGGTTCACTCATGGGGGCTACACAATAGCACACCATGCATCAATGCTCACCGGGAAAATCATCACAACCCGAAGAAAAAGGAGATGACTCAAGGCGCGCTGACGTCGGGCCTATCCTATGACACCACGGTCATGAAAACGGAGTCACACCAAACCAAACTACATGGGTCGATTCCTAGGCAAGGTCATGACTATGGCATTCAAACGAATGGATCAATAATGGACGCGCAAAAGAAAAAAGCATGAAACATCGACTGAAGAATCTTATTCATCAAAGGACCCTGGGCACAACCTAAGGCCCCTGGCCGCTGCTGCGAAGGATGTCCTCCATGTTCACGGTGGCCACGATGACGGCAGTAGTGGTAGCAAAGCCACAGACCATCTTCGCTCGCTCTACCTGGCTGGCATGATCTAGGAACCCGGGCGCCACCCGACGAAAATCCTGGCTGGTGTGGAGCTATAGGGCGGCAAGCGCTACGCCGACTCCTTGACAGATTCTGACCACAACCACGCGTTCATGGTACTCCATTAGAAGAACCTCCTAGAGGTGAGCTTCCTCCGTCTTGTGGCAGGAGGCCACTAGTTGCTCCTCCAACACTGGCAGCGAGGGGACGCAAAAATCAGAAGGAAATCAAGAATGACAAACGATGGGCAAGACAACAAGACACAAAAGCATTCTTACCCACGACATGGGCCTAGGCGTCAGCGGCTGCCACCTGCATGGTAGCGGTCTCCCTCTTCGATGCCTCGAGGGCCACCCAGACAGCCTCAAGACAGCGCTCTAGCTAGCTCACCTCGCGGGTGGTGTTGGAGTAGCGCTGGTGGGCCTCATTTGCCCCACGGACGAGCTCATGGAACTCACGCCGATACTATGAAGATGATGATGATGAGCTCAACCCCCTAGAAGGTAGGGACATGGCATGAGCGGCACTAGCGACCCCTACGGGCATGGCATGGGAAGCAGCCCTACAAAACACGCACAATCAACATAGGTCGAACCCTCGAACTCGAGCATCATCCAAATGTACTTACCCCTGATCATGCAGGCAAGGACAGATGGGCGGTGGCGCCCTGCCGGCGCTTGACGACTCCTCTAATGGCTACTTGCCGTGACTCATCCTCGTCGGCAAGAAAGTGACTCCAGAAAGAGCTAGAACGAGAATAGGGAAGTGATGGAGTAGGCGACTCGGGGTGAATGCCTCCTCGTCATATTGCTCCAAGAGTATCTGTAGCTGCTAAGGATACTCAAGGCACACGTGCACCCACTCACATTTACTAACCGCCTGGAAAACCTCGTGGAGCAGGTGAAACGATCGAAGGGAAGGCAGAACGACAGTTGCCTATGAATCAAGTAAGCCGTGCACATGCCCACTCTCTCCATACCGTTTCAATTTGTATACCTAGATTTCACGTCACACGACTGTTCGTGATTGGGTGCCATTATGCCACGATGTGACCTGGGAGGCCAACCGCTCCTAGAGATCATGCGCTGAGCGACCCGCCGCGACCATGACCCCACGTCTTACTTTGGAAACCCACTCTTGGGCTGGCCCTTAGAAGGGCTCGAGGCCACAAAAGGGATAGGGGCAGGGAGGAGATGGGCCCCGTGGCTCTAATCGGTGGTGTGGAGCCACATGACCATCTCTCCCTGTGTTTGAGTCGTTCGCTTCGAAGTCTCCCGGGTTGACCCCCTCTGGGGGGCAAGCATCTTGCCCTCTGGTCACTGTGGAGGTGGTTGGGGACCAACGGGATTGACGGTCGATGATTTATGGGATGTCTCATGTGAGGCACAACCAAATTCCACGTCGATTGGGGAGGATATCGGGTCCCACTCGAATTACCCATAGACCCTGACGAGGTGCACCGCTCCAACCGCGTGGTTACGGTGGACATGCCTCTCCCTACGTGGGGTGAAAATAAACCCACCTGTGACAAGGCAACGCGACCTCTCGAGGTCAGCAAGGATGCTAGGAAAGAAAAATGGAGCTAGGTCCCCATGACCCTGAAAGAAGTTAGGGCCTAGCCACGACTGATTCCTCCCTGCATTCCAGGTCTCAGACCTGAGGCTTGCTCTGAAGACTCATAAACCAGCAGAGGTCCATAACCTCTTCGAAAGAGATCAACGAAGTGAAAGGCCAGGGTGACGCGCAATGCAAAACCCCAAAACATGATCATGGCTCGGTCACTAGAAAAAGACAAAAAGGTCCAAAATCTACAAGCCAATGCACGATTGCAAGAAACCTCGCGACCATGCAGTAAGAGGTCGGGGGAATGACCCCCCCATGACATCGAGGCAAAAATAGTCCCTCCAAGCAAGCCTAGGTCAAAGAAACTACCCTGAACCTGTGGCTCGGGGGCTCGCGGCAAAGGCTTCTCAAAAGTATCAAAAAGGAAAATTCCTTCAGTAGGTACAAAAGCAGCCACACCCCCAAAATGTCAAAAGGGCATCACCTCGATGGTGATGCCAATTGATAACCTAGGGCCAAGTGCCACTAGGGAACCAAGGGCCGCAAACCCCCACTGACTCCCCCGCTGGCATCGTGCCCCTGAGCAACAACGCACAGGAGCGATGCGCAACTCCTTCGGCTCCGAAGGAGGGAGCGGCCGGTAGTAGCAGAATGATCATGTCACCATCCTACCCCATCTAACAGGGTGGAGTGACGGGGAAGCACTACCTCATCCTCCTCTCGTGCCACTAGCAGTCCGGGCCTGCCAGCGACCAACGCGTAAACCTCCGAGGGGAGCCGAAAGCGACTCCGGCTGTCGCCCATTTTGAGCACATGAGCCGCCCAGGCTTGGAGCAAGAAATGGCGACGAGATGGCACAACGATGTCGTGTATGACCCAACACGGTGGCCATACTAACCCTCGCCCCCTGACTCATGAGATCCCTTCTAGCATTGATTGTTGGGACGGACAGCCATTGTCATAGAACCGCCCAAACTATAAGGGCACAAGTACAAAAACAATCGCCGAAGCGATCAAATTCCTGCACTTGAGCCCATATAATCCCGGTAGTCCACAAAATCACAAAGGATTTCAAACAAACCAACAACAAACCAAGATCGTACTTGATTCAACACAACACATCACCTGTTACAACATTTCACAAGTAGCTTGCAGCAGCTCACATGCATCGGAGTTCAAATAAGTTATTACAAACCAAGTTTAAAGTAGCGGAAGCAACATAGTTTTGCGATCAAACACTAGTAGTTCAGATACATAGCCAGTCCATAGTCATATCCCACAAAAACATTTCAGATGAGAGACACTAACAGAGACCATGCTCGATGGCCTAGTCCTCATCTCCCACAGGGAGAAGACAGTACTTGCAGCAACCACTATAGAAGATGTCATCTGCCACAAGAGGGAAATAAACCCTGAGTACGAGAATGTACTTAGCTAGACTTACCCATTGGAAACTAGAAATAAATGACACTAAGGAGTATGCAAATCTGATATATGTGTGAGGCTTGCTTGATAATAGTTTGCATAAAAGCTTAAGCAACATAAGTAATCCTTTATTGCTTAAACATCAAGTTAATAATCATTAACCTATCATCTAGATTAGCACATGTTCTATAGTAATCACTTGATTAAGGAGCAAACATTAATAACCATATCAGGTATAATAAGGCCATCATCAATATCATCATTCCTGAACCATCAAGTCATTTAGTGTGACTACAATGGAGATAATCCCGTCAAGTTTCTCACTAACCGGGAGAGACGGCGACTCGAATCGATTACTACCCAGGTGGAGAAATATTCCTAACACAAACTTAGGAAACCAGATCAATGGTCCCTTAGGTCACCTTTGGTACAACTCAGAAATCACAGGCCCGATCGGCGCCGCATTCTCAGGGATACCAGACCACCAGGACAATCAGGACTTTTAAACACCTACCCTTGGAAAATAGTAGTGGCTTCCCTTTGATGCGCACTCTAACAGACTGGCTTCTGGCCTGAGCTAAGCTACTTGGCTTCATGGTCGATTCATCAGATCCGGCCAGCTAAGTGAGAGGCATGTGTTCAAAATGATAAGAAAGGCTTCATGCCTCAGTCCTTAATCGACACAGACAGGGATAGATCCACACCCAAGATCTCCATGCCTTGTTGCTTTACTATCATCATCCCGCCCGATCTCATTTTATATTATTAACATATGGTTCTTTTTCATGATAGCAAATATAGTCAACTGTGACCAGATAGATCCCTATATCTCGCAGGTGATAGGAGATCACCCTACTTCTACCGGTCTAGGAAGGGCTAAGCATTTACTCGATCATGACTAAATAGGATTTGGGTATGTATAGTGGACAAGGAAGGATATAATGCAACAAGGGTTCCAGACAACTCCTATACTTAATGCAACAATACATATATAACATATATACTCAATTGCTATCATAAAGTAGGAGGCTTATAATGCTCCGGGGCTTGACTTTCACGAACGACGAAGGCTCGTTCTGCGAGCACTCAAGCATGACCTCCTCGCTAGACTCTGGTTCTGCTGGCTGGACCTCCTAAGCTTGAGTCAGCTCCTCCACCTCCTAGCAAGTCCCTTCGAACTCCACCAACGTTACTCCCTCCGGCACACCTATTGTATGCATATGCATAGAATCAATATCATGTATGCATAAGGAATGAGATGATATGATGAACATGTATGAGAATGACAACAAGATAACTCCACATGATTAACATTCGCTGACTAAGTAGGTGTGGTGCTCTATTCAAATCACTTTAAAGAGTAAGTGCAAATCTCTTCTCCGGTAGAGAGCAAAACACTTACCAAGCTTACACAATCTAATATACAACTGCTCATCCTCAGTTAGAGGCCTATCACCTACATCTAACCACTTATTTCAATTAGCCTAAGCATCTAAAACCTACATCTAACCACTTATTTCAATTAGCCTAAGCATCTAAAACATCCCAGTCATGCTTAAGCAAAGCAAACAAGCCATCAGGCAACTTCAGCAACTCTGAGCATACAACAGCAGTCAAGTAATTTACTCATAACTGAAGATTTATAAATCCAAATGTCAGTGTTCAGACCCGAGGGGGTCCTAAACCAACGAGTAAATGCTGCGTGTCTCTTTCCTGGATGGTGATGCAAGGAGAACACACGGGGGTTTATCCTGGTTTGGGCAAAAGAAGGCCCTACATCCAGCGGGGGGGGGGGGGAGAAGTTTGTATTTCCTTGCACCGAAGTGCTCGTGTAGGGGTTACAAGAATGCGAGAGAGGGCGTCGAGCCCAAGTCTCAAAGAGAGGAAAAAGAGCACAAGGGTGATTGCTTGAGATATCGATCTCTATCTGGCGTCTTGCCTATTGTCTCTTGTGTTTTTTCGTTGTCCGTCTGTTCATCCGTCCCCGTAGAACCCTGGCCTGCCCTTTTATAGGGCGAGAGGAGGCCAAGACGACGAGGAGCCTTGAGGCGATGTTTTGTCGATTCCTGTTGAGCTGACCGTAGCGACGTGCTCTGGGAATGGTTGGCCATCCCTGGACACCATGGCGTCGTGGGAGACGAGACGGCGAAATGACCCAGAGCGCCGCGCCACACCGTCCTTCCCTTGCTGTTGAACTGTGCCGAGCGTCAAGGTTGGATCGAGGCCGGGTTGAGACCGGATGGATAAGGCCGAATCCCCAAGATTGCGGAGAACGGGCCTTGTCTTATCCTCCCTCGAGGGTGATCGATGGTAAACAGTGCGCGGTAAGATGGGTACAGTGATGGTTTTCACCTCCCATCACGGGATGGGCGGTAAAACAGTGAGGTCTGACACGGGCATTGTTCCCATGTCGATCCTGGTCGCAGCCATGCCGGTAGGTGGTAGTAGGTAACCACATTAAATGCTATGGCTTTTGTCCTGGGGTAGGTAAAGAGAAGGAGCCGAGGCGCTCGACCCGGGCTCACACGAGTCGGAGTTCTTCCCAGTGGGCGGACGAGCCTCGTGCGGGTCGGAGCACCGTCGAGGTCCCTTGCTGTACGGGATGGGGCACGGTCGAGGCGCCCCATCGAGTGGGCCTCGTACGAGTCAGAGCTGGAGCGCGGTCGAGGCGCCCCGTCGAGCGGGCCTCGTACAAGGCAGACTGGATACGCGGTCGAGGCGGGCTGCCTTTTATTGCGGTTTCAGTTGTTTTAGTTTTTTATTAGCGATGGATGTGGGTACCCCTGTACTGTTGGTACCGACAGTAGCCCCCGAGCCTTTGGGTGAGTGTGTGATCACTCTCTCAGAGGTTTGTTTGAATTGGAGTCGTAGCGTCGTGATTTTTTCCGGTGAGGGCGCGCGAGCGCACCCGCCGGGTGTAGCCCCCGAGGCCTCGGTGGAGTGTTGAGACTCCTCCGAGGTCTTGTATTCGTTTTATTGGGGAATGATTCGTTGCGGTCAAGCCCCCGAGCCTCGCACGCACGAGGTCGATCAGAGTCCTGGCCGTCTTTTGCTATGCGACCCTCACGCTCCTCCTTTAGGAAGGAGGAGGAGGGGTGGGGAACGCCGCACTACCCTCGTTTGGGCGAGTTCCGACGATCTCCGGTGAGCTGCTAACGGGGGAATTCGAGTGAGAGCTCGTGCCCGAGTCGTTAGGGGTCGGCTAGTGGCCCGGAGGCGCTCTCAAAGATGCCAAGAAGTGGTCGTGTGGATCTTGATTCCCTGCGATAGGATTTGAGGGCTCGGTGCCTCCCCTAAGGGGATTCCTATGTGGACCTCCTCCTTTAGCCTCGAATACGTCCTGGGGTGCCTCGAGAGCGTGGCTCGAGCCCTGGCCATGTACGGGTGCACCCCTGGTCATCCCTAACTCTGTTGCTCGAGGGCAGCTGTCGAACCCTAGTCGCGGGCTAGCTTCCGCTCCCTCGAGGCTCATACCGGGCTCGGGGCCCGTTTCCCAGGTATCTAGGAATATCCGTCCATGGATCCCTCCCCCGCCCGTTAGCCGGGCGCGTCTTTTTAGGAGGGGAGGCGAGATCGGCGCGGTAGTGGGCGACGTGGCGTACGGTTACGACGTGGGGGACGGCCACGTGCCCAATTCCTGCGAGATGTAAGGAAACAGTTAGGTGGGCGCGTTTAATGTGGAAAACAGTTCCTACCTTTTCGCGCGGCCGTTGGGATTCCGCCTGGGCATATAAAATCAAGGCCTAGGGTTCTGTGTTCCCCACCGGTTCCTTGTGCTCCTGCAATCTTCTGCCTCAGACAACCCTTGCCTTATCACGCTCTCCGTCCGCGTCGCTGCCGCCACCGCATCCTCTCTATCCACCCCCCTTCCGACAGCACCGATGGCAGGAAAGAGCCAAATCCTCCCCGCCGATGACTGGGCCGCCTCCTTGGTGACGGAGAGGAGGTTGGAAGAGTTGGTCGAAGACGGGCTGCTGCGGCCAAGGACGAGTCGGTCGCAGCCGGAGTGGATCGCGCCGCCCCCTACACACCGGGAGCCGGCGCCCCCTGAAGGGTACGTGGTGAGCTTCGTCTGCTTCCGCGAGCGGGGGTTCGGCGTGCCGGCGTCTGTCTTCATGCGCGCGCTCCTCCACTACTACCGGGTGGAGCTTCACCACCTTGCCCCCAACGCCGTCACACAGGCTGCCATCTTCGCGGCGGTCTGCGAGGGCTACCTTGGGGTGGAGCCGCAGTGGAACCTGTGGCTTCACCTTTTCAAGGCCGAGCTCTTCGCCAAGAAGGCGGGGGAGAAGGGCGTCCTGTGCGCGGCTCGAGTAGGGAGCTACGTCCTGCAGGTGAGGTCGGGCCGGGTGGATCTGTACATCCCGGCTCGCCTCATCTCTTCGAACAGCGGGTGGCACGAGGGTTGGTTCTACCTCCGCAACGATGAAAATCAGTTGCTGAGGTACACCGGCTGCGTGCTGACCGCTCGAGAGGATCGCTGGACGTACGGAGTGCCAGAAGCCGAGAAGCCGCGCCTAGACCCGCTGCTGGCGGCACTGCAGCAGCTTTGCCTTCGGGGCTTGACGGCTGCGACGGTGGCCACGGCCTTCCATCGCCATAGAGTGATGCCGCTGTGCCGGCGTCGTCTCCGCCTCGACCAGATGACTCCGGAGGCATCTCTGGAGGGGACCCAGATGTCCCATGAATCCCTTGCCCTCGAGGAGGTCCTCCGGCGAGCGCACTGGATGGTTGGGAACTTCAAGGTGGAGGAGGCAAACCGGGTCCCTATGAGACCTACCGAAGGGTTCGAGCCCGTGGTACGTATCTTAGGGCTAGTATGTTTGCTAATTTCGTTTATTTTTGGATTTCGCTGATTTGGTCGAGGCCGGCGCGTAGGATTTGTCGGCGCTGCGGGAAACGCGTTCGCCAGTCCCAGAGGACCGGCCCGCCCGGGAGGCTCGACGCCAGCATGCCTCCAAGAAGAAGCAAACCAAGGAGACGGCCAAGAAGCAGGCAATCCGCAAGGCCAAAGAGGCGGAGGCGTTGAAGAGGCTCCGGCGCCAGCAGACCATCGACGGGGTCCCCGTGGCGCCGTCGCCTTCCGAGACGATCTCGGGGGAGGACGACGATAGCAGCGGCGAAGACAACGATGCCCTGTCGTGGTATGAGACCGCGACCGGACTGGGGGTCCTTCCCGACATTCGCCCCCTGCTGGAGCCCATCAGGGGGGGCGTCCTCCTCGGTCGTCATGGTCGAGGCGTCCGAGGAGGAGAAGACGGAGAAGGAGACGGGCCCCTCGATGGGAGGGGCCGCTTTACCCCAGACCCAGCAAGAGGGGTCAACGAGGACGCCCACACCAGCCCAGGCCCTGCAAGCTCGGGCAGGGGCTAGGACGGTGGTACCGGCGTCGTCATCGGCGGCGGCGTCGGTAGGCGTGAGAACCCGAGGCCAGCTGGCCTCGGAGGCACAGAAGGCGCAGGGCGGTGCGTCGGTCAGGGCCCAAGGAGTGCCCAGCCTGCTGGTGGGGCCGCTGCGAGGCCACAATCGGCTGCCCCGGGAGTCTCGGCTCGCACGGGGTCGAGGTCCTTGGTGCCGATTTCCAGGTAAGCGTTTCTGCTTGGTTATTCTGCCTTTCTCTGGATCCGTTGGTTGACATTTCTTCTCACTTTGCAGGCTAAAGCGGAAGGCGGAGCTGATGGGGCCTACCCCCGTGAAGTCGCTGCAGGCCAGCGCCGTCGTCCTTAACCGGACGGCGGAGCAGTATGCGGCTTGGGTTCGGTAGGTCGAGGCCGCGAAGGGGCGCCTACGACGATGGCCAGGGGCAGCGGATGCCATGGTGGTTGCTGGCCCTGATCCTGCCGGGGAGGGGTCCGAACCAGCGGAGATGGTGGCGCCTGGTGCGGTCGAGGCGGGGCCCAGGTCGTCAGGGACGGCCGAGGTTGCCGTCGAGGTCGTGACGGGCGAGGCACCCGTCCACGGCGCGGAGCGGGCGGGTGCTGACGTGACCATGGAGGAGGTCGCGTCGGCGTCGGGGCAGGAGGTGGCCCCGGCGAGGGGGTCGCGGCCACAGCAAGACCCGTCGGCACAGCCAGCGGATATGACGGAGGGCAGGGCAGTCGAGCCCCTGACCGGAGCACCAGAAGAAGAGGCGCCGGCTCCGGGGGCGCCAACGGTCGAGGCGCGGGTACCGGAGCCGTCGTCGATCGAGGCGCCGGCTCCGGAGGCGCCGGCGGTTAAGGGGCCAGTTCCCTTAGGAGGGCGGGCACCCATGACCGTGGACCTTACCCTCGACGACACCCCCTAGACAAAGGGAAACAAGTGATGGGGGTCGAGGGGGGCGAGGCCGCGGATCAGGCCGGTGCCTCGATGGTCGTTGGAGAGGCGGGAACTGCGGGCGAGGCCAGTCCTTCCGCGGGACCGGGAGACACCCCGGCTGGGTCATCGTCGTCATGGCCCGAGGTGGGGGGCGTCCCTCCAGTTTAGGGACGCCGCGAACCCCGACGCTGAGCCCGTCTTCGTCCTGAATGACAAAGACGAAGTGCACCGATGGGAGTACCTCGAGGGCGTCTGCCGGCGCCTTGATCGGTTGCTCGGAGTGGCGTCCGAGGCCGTGCGGAGTACGCGGGATGCCACCGAGGTATGATCGACCCATCGACTTTCTCCGTGGTTTTCTTGGTGTCTTTTTCCCTTGGCTTTTTAACCTTTTTGGTTTTTTCGGATTGCGTTCAGGAGCTGAAGGAGTACTCCCGCCGCAAGTCACTCTTCATCCGAGATGAGAGTGGCGTGTGGGCCGCGCTGTCTCAGCAACGGGTCCTGGTCGAGGAGGCCCAGAAACGGCTTTCTGATTGGAACGCCGAAATGGCTGAGCTGCGCGTCACGTACGCGGTGGTGAAAGAGGAGGCGATGCAGGCTTGGGCGGCCGAAGCCGTGATGCACACTGACATGGACAGGGCTCGGGAGGAGGCTGCCCAGGCCCGTAGAGATCTCGAGCCCCTGTCGGCACGGGTGAAGGAGCTCGAGGAGGATGTCTCCTAGGTTAGCCATCAGCGCGACGCCCTCAACGTCGAGGTCGAGCAGGCCGCCGCTCGTTCTGATGCTCTGAAGGACGAGGTCACGATGCTGAAGGGAGCCATTCAAGAGAAGGACGCAGCTCTCGAGGCTGCTCGGCAAGAGATCGAGGCGCTAAAGACGACCGTTAGTAACAAGGACAGCGCCCTCCTAGGGCTCGAGTGGACGTGCAGGGGGCTTCGCAACGAGGTCGTGGGCCTGCAGACCCATATCAAGGGTAAGTGTGATTGTTACGACCATGACGTTGAGGGCGTCGTGTTGGGTATTAATTTGTTTATCATGTTCCAGAGCTGGAGAGGGAGAATCGAGAGGCCAAATCTTCTGCCAACTCCTTCCAGAGCCTCCTTGAAGCCGAGATCCGGAGAACCCAGCTGCTCCAGGGCGCGATCACCACCGTGTGTGATGGCCTAGGGGTCAAGCCCGATGCCGACACCGGGGAAGATGTTTCGGGGAACTCCTTTGTCCGTCGGATGGTGGCGCTGGGCCGCCTTGCTCGGGAGAAGATACGGGACGGCCTCCATCACGGCGTAAAGAGGGCGCTGGCCGTCGTCCGTTCAGGGTTTGTGTTCGACATGAAGCTCGTCGCTGATGGCTTCATCACTGACCTAGATTGAACGGACGAGGAGAACGAGGATGCCTGCCTCAAGATGATTGAAGCCACGGAAGAGCCTGGAAGCCGTCTGGCCTCGCTTTTTGAAGCCGAGGTGGTTCCGCCTGCTGACGATGAGGGCCTGTGAGCCAAATCTGGGCATGAAGGCCCATGTAATAAGTTAGTATTTTGAATTTTGGTCGTGGTGGCCTCGAAGGCCCTAAGAACTCGAAACATAAACCGGTTCGTGGTTAATTTAGTTTTATTCGAGCTTTTCTTCCCATTATCGCTTGGATCGTGTTCTCGCGTGATTTACTTAGCATGCAGTAGCATCCTTTGGCGTAAGGGAGCGAGTGGAGGTACCGTAGCCTCGGGGGCGTAAGTGATCTCACGGCTCAACTGCCCTCGAGCTTCAGGGTAATGTTGCGGCCTTGCAAATCATGTGAGAGCCTGATCTAAGCGACAGGGGGTATGTTTTTTTTCAAAGTTAGGAACCATTATTTAGATCTCCCTAGCGTGAAGTCGCACCTCTAAAAGGTGTGAGGGGTGAGTGAAGGTATCGTAGCCTCGGAGGCATAGGTGATACTCCTGACTCGAGGGCCCTTTCGAACCTTAGGGTGCTCTGTAACACCCAAATTTTAGGAGTAATAAATTTTAAATAATTTAGAGAAAGGGAATTAAAATTTTAAAAAGAATTTTTGGTGTTGCATTCATGCTGTTGCATTTATTTTATTTTGTGGAGTGGATTTATTTTATTTTGTTTTGGCTTGGAAAATTTTATTTGGAATAGTTTGCTAAATAAACAAATAAAGAAAAGAAAGAAGAAAAAAAAACAACTTACCTTCTTACCTGATTGGCCTGGCAGCCCAGCTGACCGACGGCCCGAGTTCTTTTCCGCGCTCGCGTCTGAGTGGGCCGGCCCAGCGTCACAGTGGCCCAGTCGGCCGAGCCCAGCAGCTGCGCCCTCTTCCTTCTTGTTCCTCTGACACCTGGGCCCCACGCGACAGCGTCTTCCTCCTCTGCTTTGTGTTGGACTCGAATCCGCCGTTGCCGTGTCCGATTTCTCCGGGATTTGGGAGAGTTTGCTTTGCCTTGCCTCTTTATAAGATAGCCCGAGCCTGCCCCTTTCCTTTTTATCCAATTTCCAAGTCCTGGTTGCGCCCTAGCTGAGCCGCCGCAAGAAATCCGCCGCTGCCACTGTGAGTTGTCGTTCGTTGCCGATTCAATCATCACGTGTTGTGCCGGCGGTTGTAGGGCACCACCATCCGCCTTACTGTGCCACGCGTCGCCTCCACGCTATTCGTGCCTCCGTTCTCTTCCTAGGTGAGATCCCGATCATCTTCTTTAGCTTTGGAAGCAAGCGGTTCGGTGATTGGTGTACTACAGCGCCTAGGCCATGAAATCGGTGAAGTTCCGGCCATGGCGCCGCCGTTTTGCTCTGTGCGCCGGCGAGCTCTTCCTCTGGTCTAACTTGGTTCGTTGAATGGAGATCCAACGGCTGAGATCTAATATACCCTTTCGGCCATGACTTTTTGCTTAAGAGTCCCTGAATTTCTTCTAAATAGAACCCGCCATCCTTAGCGTATTGTCTGAAATACGTTTTCGTGTTTTGAAAGCGTATTTTCTCCCGGTTAAGTCAAAAATACGTTTTCAGGTATTTACAGTTTTGCCACTAGGATTGTTTTGGTCATAAAATCTTCGTTTTAACTCTGATTTGATTCGTTCAAGTTGAGTTAGGTTCGTATTTGCGAGCTCTACATGTTAGTGTAGTTGTACAGTTAGTTTTGATAATTTATTTTTCGAGTTTATAATTAAGTAATTATTTATATATAGGAAATCTTAGAAAATTCATAACTTTCACGTTTTAACTCCGAATTTGGTGATCTTTGCGTCTGTGTGATCGTAGAAACGTGTAGAAGAGTTTTATAAATTTTTATTACTGTTTTGCTACTGTTGGTGTAATGTTCTAATTGTATCTCTTTGTTTGCTTCGTGTTTGTTTGATTGGATGCATGTGTGTTGTTGATTGATGATCGAGTATAGAAGGTGAGCAGTATCTGGACGATTCGGAGTATTACTTTGAGCCAAGTCAGCAGTATCACTTGGAGAATTTTGATCAAGGCAAGTATAACACAGGACTATCCTTGTTACCTATACATTGAATTGTCATACATATGCATGTGCTTACCTTGACAACCTTAGAGATTATAACTTAGTGATTGTTATCTTGATTCCTTGTCAACCTTGGGAATGCATATGGGTAGCTACTGCTAGTGCTTAAACTAAGAACAATGATCTTGTAATTTGATTAATGGATTAAGCAATTAACTATTAAGATGATTTTATTACTGTTAAAAGGGGGCTAGAGCATGTGTATTATCTTGATGCTCTGGTTTCTCTCCATAAGGACTTATCTGTAAGTGATAACCGGGATATACAGTACAGCTGTGAGGGCTATATGGCTCTGGCTTTAGTTGTTCCAGAGACCTTTTCTAGCTTGTTAGAGGTTACCTTAAATGGCGTAAGAATGGCTTGCCACGTTGGGTGTAGTGCGAGCCCCTGGCCTAGTGTGTATAGGCTGCGGTTGTTGTGCCACAGGGAAGGGGGGTTCTACATCTGCCTGCCGAGTGAATCTAATGGCCCTAACTTGTTAGACGAACTTTTGAGTGGCTTTATATGGTTCTCGGGTGTTTGGGCTTGATCTCCCCACTCATTTGGAAATCATGACTCACAGTGAAAGTGTACACCTCTGCGCAGAGTTAAAAACTGGTATACTAGCCGTGCTCACGGATACGAGCGGCCTTGGGGATTCTTATGGAATAGTTGATCATAACTGTTATATCATGCTAAATTATTGTTGATTATTAATTGCTCATGTTAATGCTATTCATTATCCTTATTACAATTGATCATTGGTTCTTTAATGGGAAGTGGTTTATCTTGATGCTACTCAATTGCTAATATATGATTAAAAGCTAAACGCAGTTAAACAATGTCTAGCCTTTTTGAGCCACATGAACCCTGTGTTATATTTGTTGAGTTCAACATGGACTCACCCTTGCTATTTCCACCATAACAGATGAAGATATAGAGGAAGATTATCGGAATGAGTACTAGTCTTGGTGTCAACCAGTCAACCATGTCCCTGTGTGGAGTTTCCGCTGAAGAATTACTATTAGTTATTATTACCTATCGTTCAAGACTATGTCTTAAATACTTACTCGTTATGTAATAAGCACTGTGATGATACTTGGTAATTTGTCAACTTATGTGTGCGACTGTTTCCTGGGGCGCACATGAGTCTTTTATGCATCCTATTTTTGTCCTTAAAAATGGGTGTGACAGATTGGTATCAGAGCCGTGTTGACTGTAGGACGCGAGCCTAGTTAGAATGGTCGTTAATAGCATCCATACTTCACTTAATTCATGCTTCCTCTTTTCACCTTGTTAATTACTAAAGTTTTATGCTTCCTCTACTTTATTCTATTGCGAAAATACATTGATTCTATCTAATCTATGTCTAAATCTTGTAGATGTCTCCTTATCCCCGTCTGTCAGCTGCACAGTACGTTGCCCGTTTCAAACCTTAGGAGCCGTATGAAGATGGTGATCAAGAGCTATCTGATGCTGAATCAAGAGTTGGTGATACACCAATGGAGAATGTAGTTATGGGGTGGACTACGAAGCTTCATATCATGGTTCCTAAAGCTGATGCTTTCTTCCATGACATGTTGACAAGAACCTTGGACAACTACTACTACGACTGGGAAGCTACGTTGGAGTATCGTAGTGCAGAGTATAGTCATCCATGGATGGATTCCTATTGGGAAACAGAGTTATGGGTTAAGAAAATGGATCCTACCACTAAGGAACCTAAGGTGGAGTCAAAGTTCATTACCAGAGTGAGCCGGGCAACCGTGGAGATAAGCATGGAGGATGTCGCTTTCAATGCATTTGTTTACTACCATGGTCTACGCTCGGACAAGACGTTAAAGGGTGCACTCCGGCATTTTCCTTGTTTCTTACATGACAAGGGTATTTGGACCGTGCCGCTTGCAGATGATTCCTCCTTGACTTTACAAGCTACGGTGGGATTAGCTCGTGAATTGGCTCTCCATGAGGTGGATTTGAAGGATGAGTTGCTGAAGGAAAAAGAACTTAAGGAGCAAGATTATAAGGAGATTGACCAATTAAGGGCGGAGTTAGGTCATCCCAAGATTTATGAGAAGCTTAATTAGGAAATAGGAAAAAATCCCTATGTAATAGGAACGATAGTAGTTGCGAGTTAATTTTAAGTTTGGATTGTTTTAAGAGTCAGTTTGTGGTGTGAATAATTGTGTGATTGATGGATTGTTATTATGATAATGTGTGATTTGGATCTTTGTAATGTGTGCTGGAGTTTTGTAGACATGCCTACAAGTTCCATGGTTAAGAATATTAAGTTTGATCAAAATATATTAGTTGAATATGAGGTTAACTTAGTTCTGTCCTTTGCTGATTTTTGGATCAGTCTGGGATGTTTTAGAAATAACTTAAAATCCGTTTATGAGAAATTTAAGAAATTTTACTGGGAATAATCAGACTTCTATATCTTTCCAACCCCGCAAGAATTATTTTAATATCTATTAAGAGCTAAGAGATATACCTGTTCCAAGTTGGAGTTACTGCACAGTCTGGAATTCTGAAACAGTTTCGGTTAAGTTCAGTTTTTGGCCAATTTATTGACAGAATCAGAAAAAGTGTTGTGAATAAAAGTTGTAGATAATTTTGTAAGCTTTCCAACCATGTAAAGATCATCTGAATTGGACGTCTGTAGCTCGAGATATGACAGTTTTACTGAGTTGCTGAAATTGGAGTTCGCCCAGAAAAATCAGATTTTGCTTATCTATTGAATACATCATCTCGGATCGTACTGAATTTCAATTTCTATGTTTTTGGAAACAGATGTCAGGCAGAGGTCGTGGCAGATGATTGGGTGAGGGCAGTGGAGAAACAGCTGAATATAGCCCAATGCAATGATATGGAGAAGGTGTTATATGCATCTGGTCAGTTACAGGGGACAGCTCAGACTTGGTGGGAGTCGTATCAAGCTGCACGCCCTGACAATGCTCCTCCTATCACTTGGAATGAGTTTGTTAGAGATTTTCGAGCTCGTCATATTCCTGAAGGTATAATTGAGCTGAAGCAGGAAGAATTCAGAAACCTTAGGATGGGACAGATGAGCGTTAGTGAATATCATGACAGGTTCACCCAGTTGGCTCGTTATGCTCCTAATGAAGTGAGGGAAGATGCAGATAGGCAGCGTCTTTTCTTGAAGGGAATTTATTATGATCTTCGCTTGCAGTTGAAGGGGAACAACTATGCTAGTTTTCAAGAGCTGGTAAATAAAGCTATTGTGCTTGATAATGAGCGCAGAGAGATGGACAGGAAGAGAAAGATGAAGGTACAAAGCTCAGGAAGCAACAACCGTCAGCGCACTAGTTCTCAACATGGTTTTCATCAGAAGTTTCAGGGACCGGTTAGCCAGTGGAATCGTAATCCGAATTAGAGGTGGTCCCAGAATTGGCAAAGTAATCAGTCACAACAGCGTTCATCATATCCACAGCGTCAACAGTATCAGCAGACTGGGCAACAGACTCCTCGTACTGGAAATTCCAATGTTACTCCCATGAAGAATAGTGCTCCCAGCACGCCTACTAGATGCTTTGTCTGTGGTAAAGAGGGGCATATGTCTTAGCATTGTCCTGAGAAGCAGAACCAGCAGACTCCTCAGAGCCAGAAGAGCAACCAGAGGCAATCTGGTACTGGAAGGGTGAATCACGTGTCTTCTGATACAGCTCATGATGCACCAGAAGTCATGATTGGTACGTTCAATGTACATTCCACTCCTGCAACTGTTCTTTTTGACTCTGGAGCATCTCATACATTCATATCCAACATTTTTGTTAAAATGCATAGTATATGTAACACCCCAGTGTTAAGCATGCCTTTGCACTTGCATTTCATGAGCATAAGCATCCTTACTGCATGAGCCTACATGCTTCATATTTGTCATGTCCTGATATTGCTTGAAATATGTTCCCTATGCTCATACCTAGGTATAAGTAGTATAAGTGTTTGATGTATGGTCACTAAAATAACCTAGACATGTTTAGAATATCAAATGGACCTATGGTTATGTTTACAACTTGACCTGACTAGGCTCACATGTGATAATAGTGTAACTTGGACCCTCTAAGTAGTTTTGATGTTTTGTTTTAAAAGTGCTTGCAAGAATGCTTTTTGGAGGTTGGGCCTGAAAGCAATGTTGTAGAGATTTTAATTTGGAACAAAAGTTATTTTTGGGCCATGTCATGAAAATGTCTCTAACATGCTCAAAATCAGTGTTGAAGTGTGACTTGCAAAAAGGATTTCAAATTTGGTTTAAAATGGGTTTAAACTTTGAAGCTCTATAATTCAAAATCTAGACATAATTAGACTTAGATCCTATTGGATGAAATGCTCTAAATTGCAAATAGATCATTTCATGTTTAAGGGCCTCTGCCTAAAAATGCCTAGAAACTGGACCTTTGAGCTAATTTAGTTTACTTGTATTGAAAGAGGGATTTCAAAAAAAAAAGAGAAATCCTCACCGCAACCGGCCTGGCCGATTTCGGCCCACTCCGGCCCGACTTGGCCCGGCATCTCGCGCCCACACGCTAACGTGCCCCCGGCCCATCTCCTTGGCCCAAACGCGCGCGCGCCGGCCCACCTCGGCCTCTCTTCTCCACCACCCCGGCCCCCTCCATCTCCCCCGAGTGGACGCGCTGGCCGCACCGCGCCGTGGCGCTGGGGCAGACCTCGCGTGCCGCGTGGCCACCATGCCCGAGCTTGGACGCCACCTGCCCGCCCGCGCCAGCGCCTTGACCCCGCCCCGACCGTGCCCCGGCTCGCGCCCACTCCCATTTCCCCTCGGCCTCTCTCTCGCCTCAGCCGAACAGAGCAGCGCAACGCAGCCCCGTCGCCATGGCCGCCGCGCTGGAGCTTGCCACCGCCGCAAATCGTCGCCTCCGCTCACAGCCAGTGCCTCCTCGAGCTCCGCCTCGCTCTGTCGTCCGTTGCTCGCACCCCATCGTCGCAGGTGAGGGTCACCAGGGGCCTCTTTCCCTCTTCCGCCATGGCTGGAGTGGCCGGCCATCGACGTCGTGTCATGCGCTCCCTCCTCCACCCTATTTCTCGCCTCGTTTTCTTGTTCACAAGCACCGTCGCACACCCCGCGCTCGCCTGCGCTCCTTGCAAGGCAGTACCATGACCGGATTCGGCAGCGCCGGCGACATGCAGCGCCGCCACCCGCCGGAGTTGGCCGCGCCACCTCTTTAGCTCGCCGCCGTCCGTTTTTCTTGCACCCACAAGTTCGCCTTGCCACGGGGAGCACGCCGGTGAAGACAAGGACGCCGATGACCTCGCCGCCGGCGAGATCCAGTCGGCCCGGGGACCTCCCCTGCTCTGTTCCTCTGTCAAGCGGGGCCAGCCCATCCATAGGTCCCAGCTGTCATTCGGTCTGGGACACAGACGCCGTGTGCACTTAGCATTTAGGGTCGGGTTTCAAAAGGAAATGAATTTCCAGATTTCTGTTTACACATTTGAAAAATCATATCTTCAAAAATACAGCTCCATTTTGGGTGAGACAAAGTTTGTTGTGTTTGTCTTGAGCAGATCTATGAGTGAAAAATGTGAAGTGCCATGTTTGTGATATTTTTCTGTGTAGCTTTGTTTAAATTAGATTAAATTATATAATTGCTTGTATCCCTGTTAATTCATAATAAATCCTATAAATGTCAGAAAAATGTGAGGTTAATTTTGTTGGTGTTCTTGTACTATGTAGATCTTATGAAAAATATGTTATGCAATGTTGTTTTGGAAGAAATGGGATTTATATTTTTGGTGATTTATTTGCATGTAACTTAGAAAATTCAGAGCAAAATATTTAAAGGGGCATTGCAGTTGATAATTTTTGTGGACTACTATTGTGTTAAGAAGTACCTAAATAAAATACGAAATCTATTGTTTGACGCTTTTCATAACACAAAGTATTTTCATGTCATTTATGAGATTGTTGCTTGTCATTTTTGTGTAGCTTTATGTACTCATCCAATCACCATCTCTCCTGGTTAGTGAGAAACTTGACTGACTCCTTGCAACGTAGCTTGATAAAGATGGAACATGTAAGATGGTTAAATGTGATAGCCTTGCCTCAACTGGATATGATTACTATTGTGATGCTTATAATCAAGTGATTGCTATAGACTAGGTGCAAATCTGTCTATCATAAGAATTACTAAACTTGATGCTAAAATATTGACTAAAATATTGAGTTTTAGGTTTAACTTGCTCTCACATGATTTATTTCAATAGCCATTTGTCTTTTTCATAGAGGTTGTTATACATGTCCAAATGGTTTCAAATTTGGATAGTAGACTTTTGGGAGCATGTGTAGGCCTTTGTAATTTTGGTAGAATTTATTATGCACTTTTGATATGTGTTCATAATTCCACCTAATTACCTAAATAAATTAAGAAAATATATTAAAAGAAATTATTTAGGAATGGACACTATGTTTTCTGGTGTTCATTAGTCATGTGTGACATGTTGGTAAAGTTAGTTTTGTCTAATTATATGTTTGCAACATAAGTTAATAATTATTTCTTGTAAATGAGATTTCTGGACAGATCTGGAAACTTGGCAAATTTCTTAATGATAATGTGCTTTGTTGTGAAACTTATTTATACAAAAGTTGTAGATAATTTATGTATCTAGCTGCTGTTAAAATTTGGTGGCATTTGGCCATGTGGTTTAGGAGTTATAGCTGTCTAAAGTTGAGGTACAGAATTGCTTGCTCTCTGTCTTGTTAGATCAGTTGCTGTGTTTATGTAAATTTGACATGTTAAATTTTGGAATCATGCTGTGATGTTTATAAATGAAATTTAGATAATTTCATAAGCTTTCCATAATGTCTTCTTGCAAGACATTTGGAGTTGTAGATCTCCAGTTATGATTAAATTACTCAGCTGTTGGTCTGATGTCCAGAAGGTAGCAATTTCTAGTTCTAGTACTTTGATTAACTTTGTCATGCTTGGGTACTGAAGTGGGACTCATATCTTTGATGATACTTGGGTGGTACCCTGTGATCTTGTGAGACTTGTTTCTTGAGTGATGTACTTGCCCTCTTGTATGTTATGTCTTAATGAGGATTAAGTTAATTAGCTCTAGGGTTTATGTGAACTTTGGTATGCTTTTATGATTATTTTGTTTATTGCATTTCTATGCATTCATACATATGCATTGTTGCACCCCATATAGGTACGCTAGCAGAAACGTGTGAAGGACGTGATGTGGAGCTAACCAGAAGATGGTGTTGGTGGACCTATCTCGGAGATGGAAAGATCGGACAAGTGCTAGAATGAGGGAATGCTCGCCAAGAGAGTTTCATCTGACAAACTCTGACTTGAGTCGGATCCCAGGCAAGCCCCGGAGCATTATAAGCCTCCTATCTTTAAAGCAATTAATTCTATATATGTTATAAGTATTGTTGCATTAAGTGGTAGGAGTTGGTTGGAAACCCTTGCTGCATTATATCATTCCTTGTCCAGATATATGAATCCTTGAATCCTACATAGACTAGGATCGAGTAGATGCTTAGCCCTGCTTTAAGCGGTAGAAGTCAGGTGATTTCCTGTCACCTGCGAGATATAGGGATATTCATATATGGCACGGTTGGCTATATTTGCTATCGTGGAATGGAACCATGTGTTAATAAAATGAAATGAGACCGGGCGGAATGACGATAGTGAAGCAACAAGGCATGGAGGTCTTGGGTGTGGATCTATCCCCGTCTGAGTCGTTTAAGGACCGATTCGCTGTACGTCCTTGAGTCATGTTGAACGCAGTCTAACACTTAGTTGGCCGGATAACCCGTTCCGACCGCGAAGCCGAGTAATGTGGTTCAGGCCGGGAATCGAATGGTAGGTTGCTTCTTAGAGGAGAGAAAGGATGTGCTTGGGGACATTGGCGTGAGACCAAGGGGGGTTTAGAGTCCCTATCACCTGGCAGAGTGTCGCCCTTGGGGTCGCGACATTATTCGGACCCGCGATTCCTGAATCATATGAAAAGGTGGCTTGTGCGACCCTGGCAGGGGCCTGCACGGTGAGTGTTAGAAATACCCCTCCAGCTGGATAGGAATTCGATTCGAATCGCCGTCGCTCCCGGTTAGTGAGCACTTGACTTAAGCAGCGGCAACGTAGATTCCATTAAATTGAACGGATGGTTAATTGGATCACGATGGAAAGGTTGCCTCAATTTATACCTGCTATGGTTAATATTGTTTGCTCCTAATAAAGTGAGTGCTCTAGTACAGGTTCTAATATAGATGATAGGTTAATGATAATTAACTTGATGCTTAAGCATTAATGATTGATCATCTATATTAAGCTTTTATGCAAAATGTTGTCAAGCCAGCCCACTTTATATCAGCCTTGCATGACCCTTGGTGTCACCTTATTTCTGGTTTCTGACGGGTAAGTCTAGCTGAGTACTTTCTCATACTCAGGGTTTTATCCCCACTTGTTGCAGGTTGTGATGTATCATGGCGGCTGCAAGAGTTGGTTGGCTCCTGCCATAGAGGCGGAGTGTGATCACGGGCATGATCCTTCTGAGTTATCTTCTCTAATGCTTTTGTTGGAAGTCGACCTTCGTACTGGCATGTATTTGAAATAAGGGTGTTGTTAGTTTCAAATTACTTTGCTTCCGCTACTTTTGAACTTAAGTTGTAGTAACTATGTTGAACTCCGATGTAAATTGATTTACTTGTGAAATGGTTGTAACATATGACTTGTTATGTTGAATCACTACGATCTTGGCTTGTATGTTGGTTGGTTTGAAATCCCTCGTGATTTTATTGGACTACCGGAGTTATATGGGCTCAAGTGCGAGAATTTGATCATTTCGGTGATTGTTTTTGTACTTGTGCTCTTATAATTTGGACGGTTTCGTTACAGCTGGTATCGGAGCAAGATTCAACATTAAACTTGTCGTATGTGTATTTAAAACAAAGGTTTTGTTTTATAAAATCAGTTTTATCAACTTATAGTTATATATAGGTTTGTCAAATCTAAATTTTAAACCTAAGTATGCCAGTGGTCAATCTCCTTATGCCCATATAAGGATTATTAGGTGGCTTATATAAGTACTAACTTTGGGGTTTTTCATTTATGCATCTACGCCTAGGCCAAGGTATGTATGTGTGATGACTCTCCCATACTATGCTACCCGGTGTGTCAGATTAGAGGTAGCCTTCATATATGAAATAGCCATATATGTTGCTAGTTTACTTTTATGCAACATCGCACCTACGCTCAGGTAAGTGTGAGTTGTGAGAGCATGATCGTCCAACCCTCGGTCTAGGGGAGAGCTAGTTTTGGTTACTGGATTATTTACATGTTACACACATGTATGTATGAAGGTACTTAATTGTGGATGATCGAATGATTCGGGTAGTTTGGTGCTACATGTATATATACGGGGGTATATGTACATGGGAGTACTTAGAATTTCACTTTCCTGTTTTCTTTGTGTGCTATATTTGGGGAATTGTTGGGCTGCAATGAAACTTTTCTGCAGGTACGCTAACCACGAATGCGTAAGTCGAATGTAGCTGTCGACTAGCTATATATCGAGAGAGTGCGTGTTATGCCACCGACATAGAACGTGATCGCCACCTTAGGTTGGCAATCTTGTGAGGACGAATAGGACGAAGCATGCATCTTCATGATTGTTGCTTTATGCATGGCTATACTCCTCTCACCCTTGTTCAAATGATAAGTAACTTGTGATCAATGTAGTACACTATCTTTCTTGTGTGAAGCTAAACAAGAATGTCTTACTCTATGTTGCTCACCCAAGCGTTTGCCAATGCTTTAGATCTCACTTAATTAATTATGGGTTCTCATGAATGAATTAAATTCGTGTTGGTCTAAGGTAACAATATTTAGAGCTACTAGAATAACATGTTTGTGCGCTCTCTTGTTAAGTAGAACAAAGGCAAGCTTTGTTTTGCTTGTTGAATATTGACTGCTAGAACGTTTTCTGTTGTAGTGATGCTTGCGTGATCATAATGGTGTTTTCTGTAGATATAGAGAATACCAAAATTGTAGCTAACTTACTTATCTAGCTTGTCCTAAAATTTCAAGACCCTATGCCTTATGGTTTGGGAGTTATAAATTTTAGAAGTTTGTTGTCAAAATCTGCTCATGTTCAGAATAGATCTGAATGTTTGGTTTGTTTGACCTATGTGCATAAGGAATCATGTCTTGGAGATAATAGAAGAAGTGTAGTACTTTTTCTAAGCTTTCCAAAATGTCCTATAGCACTAATTGTGGTGGTATAAATCTCTAGTTATGAGTTTGCAAAATAGAATGACAGAATCTGTCCAAATCGGGGCAGAGATGTCTTCTTTGTCTTGTTTGGCCTTGTTGGCTATAGAATCATCTTAATATGATAATGAGAAAGTTATAGACAACTTAATAAGCTTTACATAAAGTTAAGGCTCAGCCTTGTTGTGTTCCTAGAACTCCAGTTATGCATTTTTGAAGTTCTTGTCAGTTTTCTGTCCATATTGGTACATAACTGAAACATTAGCATTTTTGGTCATGTTAATCTATGAATTTGATTTTTGTATAAATAACTAAAGTGTCGTCATATTCCTGAGCTTTCTAGAAAGTCTAGGATCACCTTTATGGGAGGTCTGCAACCTCTGTTATGGTTGAAACAAGTAACTACTGTGTTGCTGTCCAGATTCTGTGCCCACGCTAAGTTAGTCACCTTAGCTAGCGTTTGTTTAGAGCTAAACTTGTAGTTAGTTCGTGCTTGAGATAAATGCTTATTTTGGGTGAGCCTTGTGCTAGTATTGGTGCTTAAGCCTATTCGTTTGAATTTTCTCAAATGTCTGCTTGACTGTGATGTTGTATGTATGATTGTTACCTAGGTAGTGCCATAGTTGTCACCTCGTTTGTCCTCGGTGAGCATACGAGGGTCGTATAGCTTTATCCTAGAACAACATTCATGTTACGTAATTGTATGGTTGTTGTCTTCAATTAGGTTTCTCTCTTAGGAGCCTGAGCCTATAGACTTGGTGGTTAGCCCTTGAATGTTTGTATCCATGCCGTTGCTTGACCAAAAGCCCAAAGTTGAGTTCTCCTATATGTTTGCATAAGCCATGGATGTTTTCCAACCCTTTTTGTGAAGACCCTTATTGACTGACCAACCAAGTTAACTTTCATCAACGCTAGCCTTTGACCATGGTTCGTACGTTGCCAGTTGTGGAGACTGTACCCAATTCCATGTTGGACCTTCCGGTTACCTCTCCCAAGGGTTAGCTAGTGTGACACAACGTCTCTCTACCATGGCCTCTAAATCGTGTGCTTGTAAATTCGTGCATCTACCCTATCAACTCAATCTATGACTACAGATCGGTTTTTGCCCGTGAAATTTGCTTAATCCATCCCCAACCTTCTCAAGTCTCGAGATGTTTACCAGTCTTGATCTCATGTTGTGGCCCAACATGACCAAATCTCGTGGTAATCTTTCATTTTGGCCTCACTGTGGTGAACGCTAGGTGTATGTGGAATTAAGGAAAAATCTCGTGCTTAGGCGCATTCAGCAATTGAGCTATGTTCTCTTGTGAGGTGTTTTGATCTTCGGATCATTTTCGTGTTGATTCTAAACCTTGTGACTACCTTTGCTTGCTATCCCTCCTTGGATGGCGCTTGCTCTTACAGCCCATTGGTGCCACTTGAAATTTCACTTTCGTTGTGCGTTTAGTAATGGTGTTATGAGTAGCCGCTGATGGTGCCGCGACGAAACCAAGGGCCTCCTGTGGCTGCAGACACATGGCTGGCTGCTTGGCACGCGCTGGTATCACGGTTTCTAGTCATGATCCATTATCAAACGACAGTTGATGTGTTATTTTCTCGTGTTCCTTTTCTTGATTATCTCTCCAAATCGTATCGTAAGATCCATATCTTAGACCGAAAGTAGTGGAACTTCCTTCTAAAGTTGCTAAGAGAAAAATCTTTGAAGAATAGGTTACCGACATAAACATTAACAGACTGCAATAGGTGGTAGATAAGTGACTCTATGTAGTTATCCCAGTATTGACGAACGTCATCTAGTAAGCAAGTATCTCACATCTATTGGATAAAAAGGACACACAACCCTTAATGTTGGACAAGTTATCTGTGGGATAAAAATCGATTGTCGCACTGTGCATATGACCGGAGCTATCCAAGTTGCAATCTTGGGTGCATAATGACCCTACAATCGAAATAAACCATCTCTAGAATAACTTCGTATTTGCTAACTTCGATGGCAACCATTCGTTCTGCGTCAACCACAATTATTATGGTCAAGAGTGAAGATTTGGAATTTTTAGTGTTGAGAGACAACTAATCAGTTACCAATAGGAAGGTTAATCTCCAGCTAGGTAATGACTCCTTGGTAGCTACGAAGGCTATTTCTTACAAAGCAATAACCAATAAGAAGTTGATCAACTAGCCAACAACTTGAGCGATATTCTATCTTCTAGAGCCATTGTGATTAAGTCAATTCTGTCTTGAACAATCACACAGATAGTGCAAGGTGTTCTATCAGCTAAAGCGAAGAATTAGAGAAAAGTATACCCTAGTTTCAATTAGTATCCTTGTGCCATAGGTGCCACAAATGGTTTGTCCATAACTTGATTGGACGAAGTGTCAAGGAATATTCGAAAGCGGTTCCTTATCCTTGTAGGAATGTTCTCCAGGCAGAGTATGTGCTTGCCCTGCAAAAGTAACCCGCAAGTTCAAAGCGTGTGTATCCTTGGATTGATATGTAAATTAATAGTCGAGATCTACTGTTGGATGGCCCTTTTGAGGTCCCACAGATACTTGTTTACACTCTTTCACTTGTTTTTGCTTTCTCGTATCCCCAATGTACGAGCAGCCTTGGTTTCTACCGATCAATTTATACCATCGTGAATCAAAAGCAATTTGAACAGTGTCAAACAACAGATTTTCCATCTTCGAGCTGCTGTTTGATCCTAAAAGGAAGCCTCAAGGTGAAAGTTAGCCTGACAAAGTTGTTATGCTGCAAGTCAACTCAACTTACAGTACAACTAAGTCACCAAGGAAAATTTTACTCAATCGCTTGGTGGTAGACTACTTCCCGCGGTTTAGTAAATATTACAACTTTTGTTGTCCTTAAGGCCTCACGACATTTTGCTTTGGTACTAAGTTTCCAATGATAACATACTTTAGTACCGTATAAATGTTTTTACCCAAGAGTTGCATCTGCGTCAACCCAGATAATTGTTGTCTTTGGATAAAGAATCTTTTAGATAGCTGTTGGCAGAAATACGAAGCCGACAGAGTCAGCTATCACCTTCACTAACCCATCGATAGACTCAGATAATACAGTGTTGTCATCAGAGAAAGAGAACTGCACACATGGAACCTTAAGTAGTTTTCCATTGATTGATATCGAAAGGATTGAATATTTACGACCAATATAGACCCTGTCTATTGGTTAGTCAGTATCCTATAGCCTCAGAGTATATTTGTCGTCTATGGTCTCACACTTTTGGAAGGTTGTGCTCAAGCCATTTTGGTAGAGGACTGCTTTTCAAACTTTGTGAACATAGAGTCATTTCAACGAGTATACTTCTGATAATTCTGGTCTAGTGTGGAGTTCATACGGCCCATACTATGTTCACTAGAGAAGAAGAGATACTTGTGTATGGTTAGCTTATGGACCAATTGATCTCTGTACATTGAGAACGAAGTACTACGTTGTCTTGGATTCCTTCCAAAGTAACGATGCTTCGTGGAAGTCAATGAAGGAAATTCTTCAGACAAATTTTACCATGAAGAGGAAGTAACAGAAAGTGCCTGTGGCCAAATTGTTCACCGATGTTGAAGCTTTATAGCTGAATGCTATAGCAGATGTTGGGAACTAGATAACGTGTCTCTCTTTCTTAAAAGATCTTCCATTCCGAATCTCGGGACGTGATTCTTTTAAGGGGGGAGGGCTGTAACACCCCAGTGTTAAGCATGCCTTTGCACTTGCATTTCATGAGCATAAGCATCCTTACTGCATGAGCCTACATGCTTCATATTTGTCATGTCCTGATATTGCTTGAAATATGTTCCCTATGCTCATACCTAGGTATAAGTAGTATAAGTGTTTGATGTATGGTCACTAAAATAACCTAGACATGTTTAGAATATCAAATGGACCTATGGTTATGTTTACAACTTGACCTGACTAGGCTCACATGTGATAATAGTGTAACTTGGACCCTCTAAGTAGTTTTGATGTTTTGTTTTAAAAGTGCTTGCAAGAATGCTTTTTGGAGGTTGGGCCTGAAAGCAATATTGTAGAGATTTTAATTTGGAACAAAAGTTATTTTTGGGCCATGTCATGAAAATGTCTCTAACATGCTCAAAATCAGTGTTGAAGTGTGACTTGCAAAAAGGATTTCAAATTTGGTTTAAAATGGGTTTAAACTTTGAAGCTCTATAATTCAAAATCTAGACATAATTAGACTTAGATCCTATTGGATGAAATGCTCTAAATTGCAAATAGATCATTTCATGTTTAAGGGCCTCTGCCTAAAAATGCCTAGAAACTGGACCTTTGAGCTAATTTAGTTTACTTGTATTGAAAGAGGGATTTCAAAAAAAAAAAGAGAAATCCTCACCGCAACCGGCCTGGCCGATTTCGGCCCACTCCGGCCCGACTTGGCCCGGCATCCCGCGCCCACGCGCTAACGTGCCCCCGGCCCATCTCCTTGGCCCAAACGCGCGTGCGCCGGCCCACCTCGGCCTCTCTTCTCCACCACCCCGGCCCCCTCCATCTCCCCCGAGTGGACGCGCTGGCCGCACCGCGCCGTGGCGCTGGGGCAGACCTCGCGTGCCGCGTGGCCACCATGCCCGAGCTTGGACGCCACCTGCCCGCCCGCGCCAGCGCCTTGACCCCGCCCCGACCGCGCCCCGGCTCGCGCCCACTCCCATTTCCCCTCGGCCTCTCTCTCGCCTCAGCCGAACAGAGTAGCGCAACGCAGCCCCGTCGCCATGGCCGCCGCGCTGGAGCTTGCCACCGCCGCAAATCGTCGCCTCCGCTCACAGCCAGTGCCTCCTCGAGCTCCGCCTCGCTCTGTCGTCCGTTGCTCGCACCCCATCGTCGCAGGTGAGGGTCACCAGGGGCCTCTTTCCCTCTTCCGCCATGGCTGGAGTGGCCGGCCATCGACGTCGTGTCATGCGCTCCCTCCTCCACCCTATTTCTCGCCTCGTTTTCTTGTTCACAAGCACCGTCGCACACCCCGCGCTCGCCTGCGCTCCTTGCAAGGCAGTACCATGACCGGATTCGGCAGCGCCGGCGACATGCAGCGCCGCCACCCGCCGGAGTTGGCCGCGCCACCTCTTTAGCTCGCCGCCGTCCGTTTTTCTTGCACCCACAAGTTCGCCTTGCCACGGGGAGCACGCCGGTGAAGACAAGGACGCCGATGACCTCGCCGCCGGCGAGATCCAGTCGGCCCGGGGACCTCCCCTGCTCTGTTCCTCTGTCAAGCGGGGCCAGCCCATCCATAGGTCCCGGCTGTCATTCGGTCTGGGACACAGACGCCGTGTGCACTTAGCATTTAGGGTCGGGTTTCAAAAGGAAATGAATTTCCAGATTTCTGTTTACACATTTGAAAAATCATATCTTCAAAAATACAGCTCCATTTTGGGTGAGACAAAGTTTGTTGTGTTTGTCTTGAGCAGATCTATGAGTGAAAAATGTGAAGTGCCATGTTTGTGATATTTTTCTGTGTAGCTTTGTTTAAATTAGATTAAATTATATAATCGCTTGTATCCCTGTTAATTCATAATAAATCCTATAAATGTCAGAAAAATGTGAGGTTAATTTTGTTGGTGTTCTTGTACTATGTAGATCTTATGAAAAATATGTTATGCAATGTTGTTTTGGAAGAAATGGGATTTATATTTTTGGTGATTTATTTGCATGTAACTTAGAAAATTCAGAGCAAAATATTTAAAGGGGCATTGCAGTTGATAATTTTTGTGGACTACTATTGTGTTAAGAAGTACCTAAATAAAATACGAAATCTATTGTTTGACGCTTTTCATAACACAAAGTATTTTCATGTCATTTATGAGATTGTTGCTTGTCATTTTTGTGTAGCTTTATGTACTCATCCAATCGCCATCTCTCCTGGTTAGTGAGAAACTTGACTGACTCCTTGCAACGTAGCTTGATAAAGATGGAACATGTAAGATGGTTAAATGTGATAGCCTTGCCTCAACTGGATATGATTACTATTGTGATGCTTATAATCAAGTGATTGCTATAGACTAGGTGCAAATCTGTCTATCATAAGAATTACTAAACTTGATGCTAAAATATTGACTAAAATATTGAGTTTTAGGTTTAACTTGCTCTCACATGATTTATTTCAATAGCCATTTCTCTTTTTCATAGAGGTTGTTATACATGTCCAAATGGTTTCAAATTTGGATAGTAGACTTTTGGGAGCATGTGTAGGCCTTTGTAATTTTGGTAGAATTTATTATGCACTTTTGATATGTGTTCATAATTCCACTTAATTACCTAAATAAATTAAGAAAATATATTAAAAGAAATTATTTAGGAATGGACACTATGTTTTCTGGTGTTCATTAGTCATGTGTGACATGTTGGTAAAGTTAGTTTTGTCCAATTATATGTTTGCAACATAAGTTAATAATTATTTCTTGTAAATGAGATTTCTGGACAGATCTGGAAACTTGGCAAATTTCTTAATGATAATGTGCTTTGTTGTGAAACTTATTTATACAAAAGTTGTAGATAATTTATGTATCTAGCTGCTGTTAAAATTTGGTGGCATTTGGCCATGTGGTTTAGGAGTTATAGCTGTCTAAAGTTGAGGTACAGAATTGCTTGCTCTCTGTCTTGTTAGATCAGTTGCTGTGTTTATGTAAATTTGACATGTTAAATTTTGGAATCATGCTGTGATGTTTATAAATGAAATTTAGATAATTTCATAAGCTTTCCATAATGTCTTCTTGCAAGACATTTGGAGTTGTAGATCTCCAGTTATGATTAAATTACTCAGCTGTTGGTCTGATGTCCAGAAGGTAGCAATTTCTAGTTCTAGTACTTTGATTAACTTTGTCATGCTTGGGTACTGAAGTGGGACTCATATCTTTGATGATACTTGGGTGGTACCCTGTGATCTTGTGAGACTTGTTTCTTGAGTGATGTACTTGCCCTCTTGTATGTTATGTCTTAATGAGGATTAAGTTAATTAGCTCTAGGGTTTATGTGAACTTTGGTATGCTTTTATGATTATTTTGTTTATTGCATTTCTATGCATTCATACATATGCATTGTTGCACCCCATATAGGTACGCTAGCAGAAACGTGTGAAGGACGTGATGTGGAGCTAACCAGAAGATGGTGTTGGTGGACCTATCTCGGAGATGGAAAGATCGGACAAGTGCTAGAATGAGGGAATGCTCGCCAAGAGAGTTTCATCTGACAAACTCTGACTTGAGTCGGATCCCAGGCAAGCCCCGGAGCATTATAAGCCTCCTATCTTTAAAGCAATTAATTCTATATATGTTATAAGTATTGTTGCATTAAGTGGTAGGAGTTGGTTGGAAACCCTTGCTGCATTATATCATTCCTTGTCCAGATATATGAATCCTTGAATCCTACATAGACTAGGATCGAGTAGATGCTTAGCCCTGCTTTAAGCGGTAGAAGTCAGGTGATTTCCTGTCACCTGCGAGATATAGGGATATTCATATATGGCACGGTTGGCTATATTTGCTATCGTGGAATGGAACCATGTGTTAATAAAATGAAATGAGACCGGGCGGAATGACGATAGTGAAGCAACAAGGCATGGAGGTCTTGGGTGTGGATCTATCCCCGTCTGAGTCGTTTAAGGACCAATTCGCTGTACGTCCTTGAGTCATGTTGAACGCAGTCTAACACTTAGTTGGCCGGATAACCCGTTCCGACCGCGAAGCCGAGTAATGTGGTTCAGGCCGGGAATCGAATGGTAGGTTGCTTCTTGGAGGAGAGAAAGGATGTGCTTGGGGACATTGGCGTGAGACCAAGGGGGGGTTAGAGTCCCTATCACCTGGTAAAGTGTCGCCCTTGGGGTCGCGACATTATTCGGACCCGCGATTCCTGAATCATATGAAAAGGTGGCTTGTGCGACCCTGGCAGGGGCCTGCGCGGTGAGTGTTAGAAATACCCCTCCAGCTGGATAGGAATTCGATTCGAATCGCCGTCGCTCCCGGTTAGTGAGCACTTGACTTGAGCAGCGGCAACGTAGATTCCATTAAATTGAACGGATGGTTAATTGGATCACGATGGAAAGGTTGCCTCAATTTATACCTGCTATGGTTAATATTGTTTGCTCCTAATAAAGTGAGTGCTCTAGTACAGGTTCTAATATAGATGATAGGTTAATGATAATTAACTTGATGCTTAAGCATTAATGATTGATCATCTATATTAAGCTTTTATGCAAAATGTTGTCAAGCCAGCCCACTTTATATCAGCCTTGCATGACCCTTGGTGTCACCTTATTTCTGGTTTCTGACGGGTAAGTCTAGCTGAGTACTTTCTCATACTCAGGGTTTTATCCCCACTTGTTGCAGGTTGTGATGTATCATGGCGGCTGCAAGAGTTGGTTGGCTCCTGCCATAGAGGCGGAGTGTGATCACGGGCATGATCCTTCTGAGTTATCTTCTCTAATGCTTTTGTTGGAAGTCGACCTTCGTACTGGCATGTATTTGAAATAAGGGTGTTGTTAGTTTCAAATTACTTTGCTTCCGCTACTTTTGAACTTAAGTTGTAGTAACTATGTTGAACTCCGATGTAAATTGATTTACTTGTGAAATGGTTGTAACATATGACTTGTTATGTTGAATCACTACGATCTTGGCTTGTATGTTGGTTGGTTTGAAATCCCTCGTGATTTTATTGGACTACCGGAGTTATATGGGCTCAAGTGCGAGAATTTGATCATTTCGGTGATTGTTTTTGTACTTGTGCTCTTATAATTTGGACGGTTCCGTTGCAGTATACCCATGCTAGCTATGAAAGAACCTCTCTTAGTAAATTCACCAGGAGGTACCATGCAAACCAGTAATCGTTGTCTTCCAATTAGAATGGTATTAAGGGGGGTAGAGTTTAAGATAACTCCTATAGTGTTGAGGACATCTGGTATTGATGTGATATTGGGTATGGACTGGATGAAGCAAAATCAGGCAGAGATTCAGTGTCAGCAGAAAGTGGTAGTTGTGACTGCACCTAATGGAGATAAAATCAATGTGGATGTAGCAGTGCAGAAGCAACCAACCGCAGTGGTGAATCAGCTTGAAGATACTATTAAGGAGAATTCAGTGATTGAGGAATTTCCGGATGTCTTCCCTGATGAATTGCCAGGTATGCCACCTGACCGAGACATTGAATTTCTTATTGAATTACTTCCTGGAACTGCACCTATAGCCAAACGACCATATAGGATGGGAGTAGATGAATTAGAAGAACTTAAGAAACAAATTAAAGAATTACAAGATAAAGGTTTTATTCGACTTAGTTCATCACCTTGGGGAGCACCAGTTATTTTTGTTGACAAGAAAGATGGTGGTCAGAGGATGTGTGTTGATTACCAGTCATTAAATGAGGTAACTATCAAGAATAAGTACCCTTTGCCCAGGATTGATGACTTGTTTGATCAGTTGAGAGGTGCTTGTGTGTTCTCTAAGATTGATTTACGTTCTGGTTATCATCAGTTGA
Source organism: Saccharum hybrid cultivar R570 (assembly GCA_038087645.1). Taxonomy (NCBI): domain Eukaryota; kingdom Viridiplantae; phylum Streptophyta; class Magnoliopsida; order Poales; family Poaceae; genus Saccharum; species Saccharum hybrid cultivar. Next base: position 2,207,082 of record JAQSUU010000425.1, read on the forward strand.
AGATTCGTGTTTCTGATATTCCAAAGACAGCTTTTACTACAAGGTATGGATTGTATGAGTATACTGTTATGTCATTTGGATTGACCAATGCACCTGCATACTTTATGTACATGATGAATAAGGTGTTTATGGAATATTTGGATAAGTTTGTGGTGGTATTTATTGATGATATACTGGTATTTTCCAAGACGGAGGAAGAGCATGCTGAACATTTGAGGTTGGTATTGCAGAAACTTAGAGAGCATAAACTATATGCGAAGCGTAGTAAATGTGAGTTTTGGTTGAAGGAAGTTTCTTTCCTTGGTCATATTGTTTCTAATGGAGGGATATCAGTGGATCTAGGTAAAGTAAAGGATGTATTAGATTGGAAACCACCTATTGATGTTAGCGAGATTCGTAGTTTCTTGGGATTAGCTGGATATTACAGACGGTTCATTGAAGGGTTTTCTAAACTTGCTAAACCTATGACATCTCTATTAGAGAAGAATGCCAAGTTTGTGTGGTCAGATAAATGTCAAGCTACTTTTGAGGAATTGAAGAAGAGGTTGACTACAGCGCCTGTTTTGGTTTTGCCACATTTGAGTAAGAAGTTTTCTATTTATTGTGATGCTTCTCATCAAGGTTTGGGATGTGTTCTTATGCAAGAAGGCAGAGTTGTGGCTTATGCATCTAGGCAGTTGAGAAAGCATGAGTTGAATTATCCTACACATGATTTGGAGTTAGCAACTGTAGTTCATGCTTTAAAGATTTGGAGACATTATTTGATTGGACATAAGAGTGATATATACACTGATCATAAGAGTTTGAAGTATATTTTCACTCAGTCAGATATGAATTTGAGGCAATGCAGATGGTTAGAGTTGATTAAGGATTATGATATTGAGATACACTATCATCCTGGTAAGGCTAATGTAGTAGCTGATGCTCTTAGTAGGAAAAGTTATGCCAATAAGATACAGACGTTGTCTATGACTAGGGAGTTATGTGCTGAATTTGAATATTTGAATTTGGGCATTGTTACTAATACAATGGAATTAGTGATAGAGCCTACCTTAGAGCAAGAAATCTACAAGGGTCAGTTGAAGGATGAGAAACTAAAGAAGATAGCGGAAGATATAGTGATTGGTAAGTCACCAGGCTTTCGGATGGATGATAATGGAATTTTGTGGTTTGGAAAGAGGCTGTGTGTACCTGAGGATCAAACTGTTAGACAGGCAATTCTTCGCGAAGCTCATGAGTCAGCTTATTCTATTCATCCTGGTAGTACTAAGATGTATTTGGATCTGAAACAGAAATATTGGTGGGTTGGATTAAAGCGAGATGTGGCTGAGTATGTGGCATTGTGTGACACTTGTCAGAGGGTGAAAGCAGAGCATCAGAGACCTGCTGGATTGTTGCAACCAATGAAGATTCCTGAATGGAAGTGGGAGGAAGTTGGTATGGATTTTATAGTAGGGTTACCGCGTACTCAGAAAGGTTATGACTCTATTTGGGTGATAGTAGATCGGTTAACTAAAGTTGCTCATTTTATACCAGTTAAGACTACTTACCATGGACCAAAATTGGTAGAGTTGTATATGGAGAGAATAGTATGTTTGCATGGAGTTCCAAAGAAGATTGTATCTGATCGAGGATCGCAGTTTACGTCGCATTTTTGGAAAGCTGTGCATGAATCATTGGGAACAAAATTGAATTTTAGTACAGCATATCATCCACAGACAGATGGACAGACTAAAAGGACCAACCAGGTATTAGAGGATATGTTGAGAGCTTGTGCATTGCAATATGGAACTAGTTGGGATAAGAGTTTGCCTTATGCAGAATTCTCTTATAATAACAGTTATCAACAGAGTCTTAAGATGGCACCGTTTGAAGTTTTGTATGGACGTAAGTGTAGAACTCCATTGTTTTGGGATCAGACAGGTGAATCTCAAGTGTTTGGTACAGATGTTCTTAGAAACGCAGAAGATCAAGTGCGAGTGATTCGTGAGAATTTGAGAGTAGCACAGTCTCGTCAGAAGAGTTATGCTGACAATAGAAGAAGAGATTTAGTTTTTGAGGTAGGTGATTATGTCTATTTGAAGGTATCACCTATGAAAAGTGTGAGGAGGTTTAACATGAAAGGTAAACTAGCACCAATGTATGTTGGACCATTTAAAGTTATTACTAGACGCGGGGAAGTTGCTTATCAATTAAAGTTGCCTGAGAATTTATCTGGAGTACATGATGTGTTCCATGTTTCACAACTTAAGAAGTGTTTACGGGTGCCTGAGGAGCAGATACCTTTAGAAGAGTTGACTGTTAAGGAGGATCTTACATATGAAGAGTTTCCGATCAAGATTTTAGAGACTGCTGAGAGAGTTACTCGAAGTCGGGTTATTAAGATGTGCAAAGTACAGTGGAATCGATATTCAGAGGCAGAGGCAACTTGGGAAAGAGAGGATGAATTGAGGAAATCATATCCGCAGTTGTTTGAGTAAGCAGTCCAATCTCGAGGACGAGATTCTTTTAAGGGGGTAGAATTTGTAACACCCAAATTTTAGGAGTAATAAATTTTAAATAATTTAGAGAAAGGGAATTAAAATTTTAAAAAGAAGTTTTGGTGTTGCATTCATGCTGTTGCATTTATTTTATTTTGTGGAGTGGATTTATTTTATTTTGTTTTGGCTTGGAAAATTTTATTTGGAATAGTTTGCTAAATAAACAAATAAAGAAAAGAAAGAAGAAAAAAAAACAACTTACCTTCTTACCTGATTGGCCCGGCAGCCCAGCTGACCGACGGCCCGAGTTCTTTTCCGCGCTCGCGTCTGAGTGGGCCGGCCCAGCGTCACAGTGGCCCAGTCGGCCGAGCCCAGCAGCTGTGCCCTCTTCCTTCTTGTTCCTCTGACACCTGGGCCCCACGCGACAGCGTCTTCCTCCTCTGCTTTGTGTTGGACTCGAACCCGCCGTTGCCGTGTCCGATTTCTCCGGGATTTGGGAGAGTTTGCTTTGCCTTGCCTCTTTATAAGATAGCCCGAGCCTGCCCCTTTCCTTTTTATCCAATTTCCAAGTCTTGGTTGCGCCCTAGCTGAGCCGCCGCAAGAAATCCGCCGCTGCCACTGTGAGTTGTCGTTCGTTGCCGATTCAATCATCACGTGTTGTGCCGGCGGTTGTAGGGCACCACCGTCCGCCTTACTGTGCCACACGTCGCCTCCACGCTATTCGTGCATCCGTTCTCTTCCTAGGTGAGATCCCGATCATCTTCTTTAGCTTTGGAAGCAAGCGGTTCGGTGATTGGTGTACTACAGCGCCTAGGCCATGAAACCGGTGAAGTTCCGGCCATGGCGCCGCCGTTTTGCTCTGTGCGCCGGCGAGCTCTTCCTCTGGTCTAATTTGGTTCGTTGAATGGAGATCCAACGGCTGAGATCTAATATACCCTTTCGGCCATGACTTTTTGCTTAAGAGTCCCTGAATTTCTTCTAAATAGAACCCGCCATCCTTAGCGTATTGTTTGAAATACGTTTTCGTGTTTTGAAAGCGTATTTTCTCCCGGTTAAGTCAAAAATACGTTTTCAGGTATTTACAGTTTTGCCACTAGGATTGTTTTGGTCATAAAATCTTCGTTTTAACTCCGATTTGATCCGTTCAAGTTGCGTTAGGTTCGTATTTGCGAGCTCTACATGTTAGTGTAGTTGTACAGTTAGTTTTGATAATTTATTTTTTGAGTTTATAATTAAGTAATTATTTATATATAGGAAATCTTAGAAAATTCATAACTTTCACTTTTTAACTCCGAATTTGGTGATCTTTGCGTCTGTGTGATCGTAGAAACGTGTAGAAGAGTTTTATAAATTTTTATTACTGTTTTGCTACTGTTGGTGTACTGTTCTAATTGTATCTCTTTGTTTGCTTCGTGTTTGTTTGATTGGATGCATGTGTGTTGTTGATTGATGATCGAGTATAGAAGGTGAGCAGTATCTGGACGATTCGGAGTATTACTTTGAGCCAAGTCAGCAGTATCACTTGGAGAATTTTGATCAAGGCAAGTATAACACAGGACTATCCTTGTTACCTATACATTGAATTGTCATACATATGCATGTGCTTACCTTGACAACCTTAGAGATTATAACTTAGTGATTGTTATCTTGATTCCTTGTCAACCTTGGGAATGCATATGGGTAGCTACTGCTAGTGCTTAAACTAAGAACAATGATCTTGTAATTTGATTAATGGATTAAGCAATCAACTATTAAGATGATTTTATTACTGTTAAAAGGGGGCTAGAGCATGTGTATTATCTTGATGCTCTGGTTTCTCTCCATAAGGACTTATCTGTAAGTGATAACCGGGATATACAGTACAGCTGTGAGGGCTATATGGCTCTGGCTTTAGTTGTTCAAGAGACCTTTTCTAGCTTGTTAGAGGTTACCTTAAATGGCGTAAGAATGGCTTGCCACGTTGGGTGTAGTGCGAGCCCCTGGCCTAGTGTGTATAGGCTGCGGTTGTTGTGCCACAGGGAAGGGGGGTTCTACATCTGCCTGACGAGTGAATCTAATGGCCCTAACTTGTTAGACGAACTTTTGAGTGGCTTTATATGGTTCTCGGGTGTTTGGGCTTGATCTCCCCACTCATTTGGAAATCATGACTCACAGTGAAAGTGTACACCTCTGCGCAGAGTTAAAAACTGGTATACTAGCCGTGCTCACGGATACGAGCGGCCTTGGGGATTCTTATGGAATAGTTGATCATAACTGTTATATCATGCTAAATTATTGTTGATTATTAATTGCTCATGTTAATGCTATTCATTATCCTTATTACAATTGATCATTGGTTCTTTAATGGGAAGTGGTTTATCTTGATGCTACTCAATTGCTAATATATGATTAAAAGCTAAACGCAGTTAAACAATGTCTAGCCTTTTTGAGCCACATGAACCCTGTGTTATATTTGTTGAGTTCGACATGGACTCACCCTTGCTATTTCCACCATAACAGATGAAGATATAGAGGAAGATTATCGGAATGAGTACTAGTCTTGGTGTCAACCAGTCAACCATGTCCCTATGTGGAGTTTCCGCTGAAGAATTACTATTAGTTATTATTACCTATCGTTCAAGACTATGTCTTAAATACTTACTCGTTATGTAATAAGCACTGTGATGATACTTGGTAATTTGTCAACTTATGTGTGCGACTGTTTCCTGGGGCGCACATGAGTCTTTTATGCATCCTATTTTTGTCCTTAAAAATAGGTGTGACATGCTCTTGCAGCGAAGTCGATCTAAGAAGCGGTTCTTAAATTTAAAAAAGAGCATAAGTTTTTTTTGGGGACTGGGGGTTCCCCCCTTGTAGCCCCCGAGGGAGGGTCGATTCTAGGAGTGCAGAGTCGATCCTTCCTCATTGTGAAACAAAAGTTTGAACATTGTTGCATTCTTTATTGACGAAAAAGAAATTATAGAGCCTCGAGGCTTTTTAAGGAAAGAAGCGACGTAGTTGTTCAATGTTCCAAGCGTTGGTGAGGATTTCGCTCTTCTCGTTGGATAGCTTGTAGGTGCCCGGCTTTAGTACTTCTGCAATGATGTACGGTCCTTCCCATGGTGGTGTGAGCTTGTGCCGTCCCTTGGTGTTCTGGTTCTGCCGTAGCACCAAGTCGCCGACGTTGAGGTCACGCTTGCGGACGTGTCTGTCGTGGTAGCGTCGGAGACCCTGCTGGTACCTGGTAGAATGCAACAGAGCCACATCTCGGGCTTCCTCGAGCTGGTCGAGGGCGTCCTGTCTTGTGGCGTCGTTATTTCTTTTGTTGTAGGCCTTCAACCTTGGGGATCCGTATTCTATATCAGTTGGGAGCATAGCCTCAGACCCGTAGACTAAGAAGAATGGAGTGAACCCCGTGGCTCGACTCGGCGTTGTTCTTAGGCTCCACAGGACCGAGGGTAGCTCGGCAGCCCATCTTTTGCCATGTTTATTTAGTTTATCAAAGATTCTGGGTTTCAGGCCTTGTAGGACCATGCCATTGGCATGTTCCACCTGACCGTTTGTTTTTGGATGGGCCACGGCTGACCAGAGCACTCGGATGTGGTGGCTGTCGCAGAAATCTAAAAACTTTTTACCAGTGAACTAGGTGCCATTGTCTATGATGATACAGTTGGGGACCCAAAGCGATGAATAATGTCAGTGAAGAAGAGCACAGCTTGCTCGGACCTGATGCTGGTGATAGGGCGAGCCTTGATCCACTTGGAGAATTTGTCGATTGCGATGAGCAAGTGGGTGAAGCCGCTAGTTGTCCTTTTCAATGGTCCAATAAGGTCGAGCCCCCAAATGGCAAACGGCCATGTGATGGAGATAGTTTGCAGGGCATGTGCCGGAAGATGGGTTCGTCTCGCATAGTACTGACAACCCTTGTAGGAGCGCACTAGCTTGACAGCGTCGGAGACCGCGGTCGGCCAATAGAATCCTTGTCAAAAGGCGTTTCCGACGAGGGTTCGAGGTGCTGCGTGGTGACCGCAAGCCCCCGAGTGGAGATCGCTGAGCAGGTTCCTGCCTTGCACATTTGTGATGCATCGTTGGAGGATACCAGTAGGGCTACGACGGTAGAGCTCTCTGCTGTCGCCCATGATTACAAAGGTTTTGGCCCGGCGTGCGATCCGTCGAGCCTTAGTCTTATCCGAGGGGAGGTCCCCTCGGCTGAGGTAGTCGAGGTACGGGACGCGCCAGTCAGGCTCGAGGTCAGACGGTGGGGTCAAGTCTTCCACCTGCATGGCTTCAGCCCCGGTCGAGGGGGCTTCTGCCTCAGGTGGAGGGTCGAGTGACGTCCCGTCAACCCCTTCGTCTGGCCCAAGGTTGACGGATGGCTGCTGAAGGTCTTTTGCGAAAACGTCCGGTGGAACCGTAGCTCGACTGGACGCGATTTTTGCCAGTTCATCGGTGGCCTCATTATACTTGCATGCGATGTGGTTGAGCTTGAGGCCGTGAAACTTGTCCTCGAGGCACCGTACTTCTTGGCAGTAGGCTTCCATCTTGGGGTCACGGCAGCTCAAGCTCTTCATGACCTGATCGATCATGAGTTGGGAGTCGCCTCGAACGTCAAGGTGTCGGACCCCGAGCTCGACAGCGATTCTTAATCCCGTGATGAGCGCCGCGTATTCGACGACGTTGTTAGACGCAGGAAAATGAAGCCAGATGACATAGCGCATGTGAACCCCGAGGGGTGAGACGAAGAGCAAACCCGCGCCTGCTCCCGTTTTCATCAATGACCCGTCGAAGTACATGGTCCACAGCTCCGCCTGAAGCTGTGCAGGGGGGAGTTGGGTGTCGGTCCACTCAGCCAGGAAATATGCTAACACCTACGACTTGATAGCTTTTCACGGCGCATAGGACAAGGTCTCGCCCATGAGTTCGACTGCCCATTTGGCAACCCTACCCGAGGCTTCCCGGTTCTGGGCTATCTCTCCCAGGGGGAAAGAAGAAACCACAGTAATCGGGTGACCCTCGAAGTAGTGTCGGAGCTTGCGCCGTGTCAGGATGACGGCATATAGCAGTTTCTGGATCTGTGGGTATCGAATCTTGGTTTCTGAGAGCACCTCGCTAATGAAATAGATCGGCCTCTGGACGAGCAAGGTATGTGCCTCCTCGGCCCGTTCGACAACCAGGGCAGCACTGACTACTTGTGATGTCGCGGCGACATAGAGTAGGAGTGGTTCCCCCGGGGTTGGAGGGACGAGGATTGGTGAGTTAGAGAGTGTGGCCTTGAGTTTTGTGAGGGCTTCCTCAGCCTCAAGGGTCCAGGAAAAATGCTCCGATTTCTTCAAGAGACGGTACAGAGGGAGTGCTTTTTCGCCGAGGCGCGAAATGAAACGACTGAGTGCCGCCAAGCAACTTGTGACCCTCTGTACGCCCTTCAGATCTCGGATGGGGCCCATCTTGGTTATTGCAGAGATTTTTTTAGGGTTGGCCTCGATGCCGCATTTAGACACGATGAACCCTAAAAGCATACCTCGTGGGACGCCAAAGACGCATTTCTCTAGATTGAGTCTGATGTTTTTTGCCCGGAGGCATTTGAACGCAACGTCGAGGTCGTTGACCAGATCGTCGGCTTGTTTGGTTTTAACAACGATGTCGTCGACATAAGCCTCGACGGTCGACCCGATGTGCTTTCCGAAAACATGCTGCATGCATCGCTGGTATGTAGCCCCCGCGTTTCGAAGACCGAAGGGCATCGTAACGTAGCAATACATGCCGAATGGGGTGATGAATGAAGTTGCAAGCTGGTCGGACTCCTTCATTTTGATTTGGTGGTAGCCGGAGTATGCATCTAAGAATGAGAGAGTTTCACATCCCGCAGTGGAATCAACGATTTGGTCAATGCGTGGCAAAGGAAAGGGAACCTTTGAACATGCTTTATTTAAACTGGTATAGTCTACACACATCCTCCATTTCCCACTCTTTTTCCTAACTAATACAGGATTAGCTAGCCACTCGGGATGATGAACCTCCTTGATGAATCCGGCCTCCAACAGCTTGTGTATCTCCTCGCCGATGACCCTGCGCTTCTCCTCATCGAAGCGACACAGGCGTTGCTTCACCGGTTTGGATCTGGCCCGGATCTCCAAGGCGTGCTCGGCGACTTCCCTGGGTATGCTCGGCATATCCGAGGGACTCCACGCAAAGATGTCGAGATTTGCGCGGAGAAAGTCGACGAGCACTGCTTCCTATTTAGGATCGAGGGTGGCGCTGACGTTCAGCGCCTTTCCCTTGGGATCAGCGGGGTCGAGGGGTACGAGTTTGACATCTTCTACGGGCTCGAAGCTGCCGGCATGGCGTTTTGGGTCGGGAATCGCATTGGCGAGGCCGTCGAGGTCTGCAGCCAAGATCGCCGACTCCAAAACAGCCTCGCCGTGCTCGACGCACTCGACGTCGCACTCGTAGGCATGTTCATATGAGGACCCTACAGTGATAACACCGTTTGGGCCTGGCATCTTGAGCTTGAGGTAGGTGTAGTTCGAGATTGCCATGAACCTGGCGTAGCATGGGTGTCCTAGGATAGCGTGGTACGTTCCACGGAATCCGACCACTTCGAAAGTGAGAGTCTCCTTTCTGAAGTTGGCCGGTGTGCCAAAACAAACAGGCAGATTGACCCGTCCGAGGGGTTTCGCCCGTTTCCCTGGCATGACTCCGTGGAAGCCCCCGACGCTAGGTTGGAGGCGCGCTCTCTCGACCCCCAGAAGGTCGAGGGTCTGGGAGTAGATGATGTTGAGGCTGCTTCCACCGTCCATGAGCACCTTGGTGAGGCGTGTGTTGGCGATGATGAGGTCAACAATGAGCAGATAGACTCCTGGGTTGGGGACGTAGTCTGGGTGGTCATCACGGTCGAAAGTGATGGCCACCGCAGACCAATCAAGGAAGCGGGGGACTGCCGTTTGTACGAAGAAAACCTCACGCCGTTCTCCGTAGATCATGAAGCAGTCGTGGATCTCGGGGAATCCCCCGTCCTTGTCGTCACTCTTAGGGTCCTCCTTCTTGTCGTCCTTCTTGACGCTGGCACCCCCAAAGTACCTGCGAAGCATATGACAGTCTTCGAGGTTATGGTTAGTGGGTCCCTTGTGGTAGGGACACGGCTCTTTGAGCATTTTGTCGAGGATGCCCCCGCCGGGGGGGGGGGGGGGCTCGAGGCTTCTTGTGCTCGGTAGCAGCGACGAGCTCATCGGCCGGGGCCTCGAGCTTGCCCTGCTGGCCTTTCTTCTTCTTGCGGTTGTTTCTCTTGGAGCCCCGGGTAGAGCTCGCGAGATCGTCGACCTTCTGCTTCCCCCTTTCCAGGTCGCCACCAAAGATTGCACCAACCGTCTCCTCGCTGGCGGCGAAGTTGGTGACAATGTCCATCAACCCATTGGCAGTGAGTGGAGTGTTACGGCCCAATTCTCGGACCAACTCTTTACAGGTGGTGCCAGAGAGGAAGACCATAATCACGTCAGAGTCGGTGACGTTGGGGAGTTTGGTGCGTTGCCGGGAGAAGCGCCGGATGTAATCCCAGAGGGATTCACCTGGTTTCTGCTTGCAGCTCCAGAGGTCCCACGAGTTGCCGAGGCGCGTGTAGGTCCCCTTGAAATTTCCCTCAAACACCCTTACGAGATCATCCCAGTCGTGGATCTGTCGAGGTGGCAGATCCTCGAGCCAGGCTTAGGCGGTGTCGGAGAGGAACAGGGGGAGTTGTCTAATGATGACCCGGTCATCGGTGGCCCCGCCTAACTGACACGCCAAGCGGAAATCGGCGAGCCAAAGTTCGGGTTTGGTTTCGCCGTTGTACTTGGTGAGAGTCGTGGGGGGCGAAACCGAGCCGGGAGCACCATCTCACGGATAGCCTTACTGAAGACCCGAGGACCCAAGGGCTCGGGTGAAGGGCTACGATCTTTCGAACTGTCGTAGCGTCCGCCCCTGTGGACGTGGTAGCCTCGAGGCACGCCGTCACCGTGCTTGCGCGTGCGGCGCTCGACGATGTTGCCACGGGTGTCTCGAGGCTCGTGGTCGTTGGTGGTGGACTCAGGGGCCAGAGCTACCTGGTTTCACCGGGCAGGCTCGGGGTGAACTGAGGCTTCTCTCTCCTGTCGGGAGGGCTCGATGATTCGCTCCGAGGCTGCCTCGCGTCGCCTCGAGGCAGAGCTCTCGGCCTGCTACATGGCGGCGGTCTCGAGGAGTTCTTGGATTTCATCTCGAGCCCGATGAGCGTCGGGGTTTGACAGCTCGAGCATGTTGCGGAGGAGCATGGCGGCGGCGACGACATTCTGGCTGGCTCGAGCGAAAACCGGGGGGTCGACCACCCGGTCCTCGTTGATGTGACGGCTGACGTCGTGAGCTCTCTCGCGAGCTCTTCCACCAAGTGCGCGTTCTGCACGCTCACGCTCGAGGGTTTGTTAGAGTAGATCCAGGTTTTCCCGTTCCTCATCAAGCCTGTCCTACAACTCTCGAATCTGCTCGAGCTGCGTTCCTTGATCTGCAAGGAACTGAGGATCGTCTCGCTCGGTAGGAAGCTCGACATGAGGTGGCATGTGCCTTCCTTCGACTAGCTCTTCGTCCTCTGATTCCGAAGTGCTTTCAACATCGATGTTGAAGCATTCGCGGGTCGGATCATAGGCGTCGTCAGCCGAGTCAGAGTCAGGAGCGCCAAAGTAGTAGTATGACGGGGGAATGTGTGGTCGTTGCAAATCGTCACTGGGGTTGCGACGTTGAGAAGCAGTCACATGGGGCTCTGTTTCCGGTGTCTCCGTAGAGTCCCGATAATCAGAAGCCGGTGTGGATGCAACGAGGTCCAGAGTGGAGCGTAGATGGTGCCCGAGGAGTTCCTCATAAGCACTCAAGCGAGTGCTCACAGAAGATGCGTATACCCGGGCAGCCGAGTCTAGCCCAAACGGGAATGGTGATGGAGATGTTGCTGCCCGTGCTAGAATAGATGCTCTGGACAGTGGTGTCTCACCGGACGAGGGAGCGGCGGGATTCTCCGTCGGCATGTTACCCTCAGTCAAGCTCGTCCTACCCAAACCTTCCACAAAGAGATCTGGGCCGGCGCCTGGCTGGGGGGTGCCAGACCGGGGGATCCCATCACCCTCCGTGAGGTGAAGACGGTGGTTGTACTGGGCTCATCGTCGTCGGGCGGCCCGCGCCCGCCTAGAACGACGGTACCAGCGGAGTGCTCCCCCGAGCTGGGAGAGCTCATAGTCCTCGTCGGTTGGGTGCCTGGGTGGAAGTAGGACCATATCGTAGCCATAGCCAAAGCGACATGAACTCCAAACTCCCGAACCAGATCACCGTGGCTAATGGAATAGGGCGTTCGGGGTCAGCCATCCAGGAAAAAAGGCGAGAAAGCGACGTTAGCACGCAGCGATCCCCTACCTGGCGCGCCAACTGTCGGTGTTCGGACCCGAGGGGGTCCTAAACCAACGAGTAAATGCTATGTGTCTCTTTCCTGGATGGTGATGCAAGGAGAACACACGGGGGTTTATCCTGGTTCGGGCAAAAGAAGGCCCTACGTCCAGCGGGGGGGGGGGGGGAGAAGTTTGTATTTCCTTGCACCGAAGTGCTCGTGTAGGGGTTACAAGCATGCGAGAGAGGGCGTCGAGCCCAAGTCTCAAAGAGAGGAAAAGGAGGACAAGGGTGATTGCTTGAGATATCGATCTCTATCTGGCGTCTTGCCTGTTGTCTCTTGTGTTTCTTCGTTGTCCGTCTGTTCGTCCGTCCCCGTAGAACCCTGGCCTGCCCTTTTATAGGGCGAGAGGAGGCCAAGATGACGGGGAGGCTTGAGGTGATGTTTTGTCGATTCCTGTTGAGCTGACCGTAGCGACGTGCTCTGGGAATGGTCGGCCATCCCTGGACACCATGGTGTCGTGGGAGACGAGACGGCGAAATGACCCAGAGCGCCGCGCCACACCGTCCTTCCCTTGCTGTTGAACTGTGCCGAGCGTCGAGGTTGGATCGAGGCCGGGTCGAGACCAGATGGATAAGGCCGAATCCCCGAGATTGCGGAGAATGGGCCTTGTCTTATCCTCCCTCGAGGGTGATCGATGGTAAACAGTGCGCGGTAAGGTGGGTACAGTGACGGTTTTCACCTCCCATCATGGGAAGGGCGGTAAAACAGTGAGGTCTGACACGGGCATTGTTCCCACGTCGATCCTGGTCACAGCCATACCAGTAGGTGGTAGTAGGTAACCGCATTAAATGCTATGGCTTTTTTCCTGGGGTAGGTAAAGAGAAGGAGCCGAGGCGCTCGACCCGGGCTCACGCGAGTCGGAGTTCTTCCCAGCGGGCGGACGAGCCTCGCGCGGGTCGGAGCGCCGTCGAGGTCCCTTGCTGTACGGGATGGGGCGCGGTCGAGGCGCCCCGTCGAGTGGGCCTCGTACGAGTCAAAGCCGGAGCGCGATCGAGGCGCCCCGTCGAGCGGGCCTCGTACGAGGCGGACTGGATACGCGGTCGAGGCGGGCTGCCTTTTATTGCGGTTTCAGTTGTTTTAGTTTTTTATTAGCGATGGATGTGGGTACCCCTGTACTGTTGGTACCGACACCAAATGACTTGCAACAAGATATTCTGGAAAGCTTATGAAATTATCTACATTTCATATTTAGACACATCATCTTGATTCCCAAGTTAAACAAGTCGAAATTATACATTTACAGAATCTGGTCCTGACAAGACCGAGAGCAACCGATTCTGTGACCCAACTTAGAACAACTGTAACTCATAAACTACTTGACCAAATGCCACCAAATTTTAACAGCAGCTAAATACATGAATTATCTACAACTTTTGTATTCACAAGTTTCCCAGCAAACCACATACATGGTGTAATGTACAAAGTCCCTAGAACTGTATAGAAACTATCAATTGCAAGAAATAAATATTAACGTATGTTTCAAACTCCCATCTGGACAAAATCAACTTCACCAACATGTTACACATGCCCAATGAACACCAGAAAATATGGTGCTCACCTCTAGATAATTTCTTTTAATGCCTTTATTAATTTATTTAGATAATTAGGTGAAATAATAAACATATATCAAAAGTGCTCAATAATTTCTACAAAAATTACAGTAGCTCGTATATATCCTCAATAGGGTACTGCAAAATTTTCATAGCATTTGCACAATTAGAACATTCTATGCAAAAATGACAAACCAATAGTGTTTATAAAAGCATTTAAATAGAATAAATCACAAAGCCCTATTTCCAGCATGCTCATAGTATGAACAACATTTTTCCCAGCTACTACTTATCCCAACAAGACATCTCCAACAGGAATCATATTTTTAGCACATCTATAACTCAATTTATGGATTTACCAAGGAATGAACAAGATAAATAGATAGTAAATAAATTACTGCAGCACATGGCATGTTGCATATTTTTAATAAAAACTAGACATCAGCAGGACACACAACCCAACATGAACCACTCTAGATATGATTTATCAAAGTTTGTATTATTTTCTTGAAAAGAATAAACAGAAATCAATTTCTAAAGCAACTGACAGCTGGGTCCCACGGGTCAATGACCCCAATTGCCAGCCGCATAGAGCAGGGGATGGCCGTTGACCGACGAGATCTAACTGACGGCGAGGTCTCCGGCTAGACCACCACCACTGCTCGACTCATCTCCTCACCACGAACCTATCGAGCTAGGTTGATAGGGTTACAGCGGCGGCGAACCTACATGGCGGCGCACATGGCGGCACAGTGGCGTGGCTCGACGGCGGACACGCCATCCTCGGCCACGATGAGCCAAGCTGAGGGGCTATTCGGCTTTGGGATGTGAACGCGAAGCTAGGGTTAGGGGCAGGCCCTAAGTTGCTATAGCGGTGAGGCTAGGCCGCGCACGCATGGTGCTCTAGCGGTGAGCGCACGGCAGCGCGGTGACACTCCAGTGAACAGGGCCCTAATCGGCCACACCATCTAGGGGCACACCTTCTACGCATCATGGGGAACCCAATGCATTAAGTGGAGAAGAGCGAGACGGCCGGAGTTGCTCTGGCCACGACGGCCATGAGCATGGTGGAGCTCCAGTGAGCAATGGTGACGGCGGAAACGCCTAAGCACCTTATCCCTAGCTCAGACAGTGAAGCTGACGGGTTGGCGAGGTGGTGCGGAGGTTGGCGGAGCTAAGCACGAGAAGAAAGGGACAACGACACGGTGGCTGCCGTGCGTGACGCTGGCAGCTACACGGTGGTGCCGCTGCTGCTATTTCTTGCCACGACGAGGGCGAGAGAAAGAGCAGAGAGCGGGCGATTTGAGCAAGAGAGGGAGCGAGCCACGTCATGGTGCCTTGAGGCGCTCTCTGGCCTGACCGGTGGGGCCATCGCCGGCATACGGCCTCCACGCAGCGGCAGCGGCCTGTGGCTGGTCGACCACTTTGGCCCGGCCAAGATGGCCATCAGAGCCCGACAGGACGCCTGACAGCGCGATTTTGAGATGATCTCACGATCAATCCATGGCGAATTAGTGCAAAGTGTTTGAAGACAATTTGTAGAGCTATGCAAGGGCTACAAGATTGCTTTAGAAATCATCTTCTAATTCGCAATGGTTAGGAAGTTACATCATCTCCAAGGTGTATACATTGAAACTGTGACTGTACTTGACTTAGCACATTTTTCCTAAGTGTTAAAACAGCACTGAGACTTGACTTGCGGGCCACTTTTGGGCATTTTCTGCTCATTTTCATGAGATGGTCCTAAAACAACTTTTGTTCCTTAACAAATTTTCTATAACTTTGCTTAAGGGTGCACAACCATGCAAACACTCTAAGCTGTACTTTTTAAATAGTCAAACAAAAGAGGTCTATAGGTCAACCAAGGTCAAACTAGGGTCAACCACTACTTAGAAGCTTAATTAGGCTAAGTGGTCAACATGAACATTGTTCCATTAGGTGTCCTAGGTATAGCTAAGGTGCTTTAGTGACCCAAATATCAACACTTGCATTAAACACACATGATCATGAAGTATACATACAATGAAACATAAAATAACAAGACATGTTGCATATTTTTCAAATCAATGTTTCATATGTTTCAATGGTATGTTTCAGGTATATTGCCCATGCATGGATGAATGATGCTTATGCTCATGTAATGCAAGTGCAATGATGCTAGCATAACACTAGGGTGTTACAGCCATGGCCTCTGGTTGCCACCCGTGATCCCCAGCAGGATGCATGTTTAAGAACCGTGAGGTTCTCTTTAGAAACTTTTCTTCTCTTTCCCCTTTAAATGCTAAGCTCCTCAAAGAGTTAGAGGAAACTCGGCACTAGGGGTAGTTCGAACATGGAAGAAGGCCTAACTTATCGACCCAAAAGTGGATTGACCGGCCCAAGACCCCCTCGCCATGTGGCGGACCACGAAAGGTCACGGGTAGCTATGGATGCCCGCTTAAGGGTGGGAAAGTCGAGACTTCCCCGAAGGCAAGACCGGAGCAGCATCAATAAGACCACTCAGCCCCGCTTGGATCACAAACCCCAATGCACTGCTCTCAGATATGACAAAGCACAACAGTCACATGCCACATCGTTAGGGCGTCCTGACAAAATGAAACCTAGTGACCCCCTACCATACCGGTCGCACCAACCCACAAGGGATTGAGCGGCAAAGCCCGAGTAGGCCATGAGAAGCAACCCTGCATCATAGCACGCTCACGTACCAGTGCTTTCGCAATCGCTTTGCGATCACAAAAATGCTCGGGGGCTACTGTCGGGGTTATAACCCCGGGTATCTCGAGAAACTGATTAGGTAGCAGGCCGCATGGCCCACAACGCATCAGCAAGGAGAGGCCCAACAAAAGACGAGCATCATAGGTCAAGAACTAAGGTCGGGGTCAGCCTTGACCTAATCTCCAGCCCTAGCCGCACGGCGTTCGCAAAGCACACGACCTCTCCCCATTACGACCAACGGAAGGGATAGAGAGAGGTCACGCCCAGCAAGCGCTCCTGCTCTGAGAAAAGCGAGCACACCACACTGACCCCGCAAGGACCGAGGGGACAATAGTCACCTCAGCCCGGTCAGACACCAACCCTGTGCCACGCCACATGGACAAGACAACACCACTTCAAAGCGGTGATAACGGGTACGAAGACCACCAACCAGATATGACCCGATGATACGTATATGCGGCCCCACCCACTACAGGATGGGATCCATGATGGTCATGACATCAAAGCCATCCAGACTGGCAGCGAGCCCCGACCTCGACAACTGGGGTCATGATCCCTAGCTCCTCAAGACAAGATGGTCATTAGCGACTCGGGGCAGCCACCAACTCCCATATGACGCCCTAGGAGACAAGACAATGATGATGAAGACCACAACGGAGACCATGCCGCACAAGACGGCTGGTGAACCATCACCCTACCTATAGTGCCGCCACGGCCGGCACAGTAACACTACGTCACACCCTGTCGCAGCATGGCCACGAGATCATGATGATAGCCACAACCGGATGAGCACAGAGGACGGCGTGCTTGCAAGCCAAGTTAGCTATGACCTCCCTCAGGCTCACGACCCTTCAGTTGGGAGAGCCTCCTCTTTGTATGAGCCCTGGCCCCGATCTCTATATAAGGACCGCCAGGGCAAAACGATTCACATCCTCTACCATTCCATTCATTCACCATTGTAGTAGGGCTCCTGGAGCTTCTCTTTGGGCAGCCCTTCGCCTAGCATAGGACCTTCCATCTCTTCCACCTTTCTTACACCCCCCATTGTAAGAACTTTAGAGTATTCAACCGAGGAACATGCACTCGATCATCTCTGAGACTGGACGTAGGGCTTCAGCCTGAACCAGTAAAAATCCTCGTGTCTATTGGATACTACTATCGTCTTCCTAGAGTAGCACGGCAATCGTATAAGTTTACTAGTCCGATTTACAAAACACCGACACATCTAGATGAAACTCTCTTGGCACGATTATTAACTCTCTATGAGTCTTGAAATTAAATGCCTATGAAACCTTAGAATGAAACTCTCCATTGAGAGTAGGTGTTTCATTCAAATTCATATGACATGGCAGTTTTGGAAACAACGCCATGAAACTCCCCACTAAGACTGGCGTTATACATACATTATATGTGTTGATTGACACAATTAGTATGGTGTTGTATCACGCCCAGGCTCCATAAAGTTTCTGGCTCCGCCACTAGATTGCACAATAACTTAATGTTAGTGTATGGTAGGCTAGAATTAGCTTTGATATGTTAGAGACTTATAGAGTACATGGTTAGATTCAGACCTAAACGGATTTACTAACCAACGAACACAGAAGCACAACCACCATAGGAGAAAATACCAGACGAGAATGACAGCGATACACAATGTTTTTTTAGCGAGGTTCGGCGATATGCCTACATCCTCAGGGCAAGGCTAAGGGCACTCCTCCTAATAAAACAACAGCTTACACCAGCATCTGGGTGCTCACGCGCCCTTGCCGCCACCCATACCAGCTGTCAAGTCGTCTCACGGTTATAACAGGGGCTGCCTCATATTTATGGCCTCTAGGATATAAAGTTCAACTCCAACTCTATCATATCCTAACCCCTAATACAACTCAAGTCACGTCACCTCTGAAAACCTATTCGTATTTCCCGCCAAAATAAAAAATTCAAATTCAATTTTGAATATACATATAGGATATATGCCTTCTATGGATTATGATACATGGGGTCAAAATGCTACAAAACTCTGACACTTAAAAACTATTGCAGTGAACCAAATTAATAGTCATTACACGAATTGTAGCCAAGTGTGGCAGCAAACCGAAGAGGCCTTTATTGTTCTACTGATATGCCTTTGAAGATTTTGGCACCATAATGCACTCAAACGAAGATATTGTGAATTACAAACTTTTCGGTCTCATCGAACTCTACAATTTTTGTATAGTTTTATCTACATCCAAGATCATTAAAGAATTAGTATTTTTTTTAAAATACGCTATCCATAGAAAGCAAAATTGTGCCGTTTAAATCGGCCGGCAGTAGGGAGATTCTGCCAATTGATTTGGCTCAATTCCCAACATTTAACTGTTGCCCTCCTCCTCAACGTTGTCCAAAGAGGCACAGCGTACCAAGAGGTAAAACGATGACAGTCGCCCCCGTGGCCGCCCGTCTCCTCAACGTCGGCGTGGTGCCCTCCCCTGCTAGCGATGAGCCCTCCCTCTAAGACTTCGTCCTCGCTAGGTCATGGGCCGACTTTTGGACCTGGACTTCGGTCCAGGACTGGAGATCGAGCGGCAGTGGCCCAAAGCTTCCATCAACTGGTTAGCCCCCCTCCTTCCCCGGATCAAGGTTTCCTCCTCGTCGCCTCCTTTGATCGTTCGTCTGAACGAGGATTCTGCGAGTCTCCTCCAATCCTGCATTGGTGGCTCTTCTTCCAAGGATTTCAATGTTTCACATCTTTTCGGGATGGATGTTTCGGTTCTCCCTTTCTTGAAAAGATGTTGGCTTTCTCATCTATAGAATCAAGAACTTCTTGCAAATCTTTCTCCCATCTTATTTTCCTCTGGGGCAATGGAGGCCCCAATTGGATCAAAGAATATGAGCGCTGGGGTTTGGAAAAAGAAGCTGAATGGATCCCCCCAAAAAGCGTGGATCCCTACTTTCAAGCGCCTCTGCTTTCCTTCGGATTATGAGAGCAATTATCTCCGGCAGCCCCCAGTTCACTGACCAGTGCAACTCCGGCGAAGTCCACCCGTCAGCGGTGGATCTCCAAGGTCAATGCCCTGGCCCTGCAGCAGTCAAGGCCGGTTTCTACGGCGGGAGTTTCTCCTCCCGTTTTTCCAAATTCAAATCGTGGCGATGTCTGCGCCCTTGAAAGGCCCGTAGCTCCTGGCTCGACAACGCTTCTGCCAGGCCCACGGACACTGGCGGAGCCAGGGGGTAGGGGGCTGGCAGGGCCATGGCCCCCAACATAAGTGCAAACTTTTTTTTAGGTAATAGATAATTTAATGATCTATATTAGAAGGATATAATAAAAGCTTTGTTATGTATTTTTTGATGGCTTCTGAACAATAAAATCATATAAATTTGCATTTTATCTTTGGATGAGCTCATCCACAGTGTAAAAATCCAAACAAATAAGCTACACTCAGTTATTTTATGGTTGAAACTCTTTGGACCGGCCCCCCTGTCCATAATTTCTTTGGACCGGCCCCCCTGTCTATAATTTCTGGCTCCGCCGCTGCCCACGGACAATCTAGGAGGGTCCGCACCAATTCTGTAAGACGCCTTGGCTGCTACAATTACGGGCATAAAAGGATCTCCTGCCTATCCAAGGCCCGCCTTCAAAGGAAATGCAAACCCATCCTTCCTAAAGAAGACGAAGAGTCACTGGTACCCACCAACTTATACCCTCTCGGCTCCGCCCCTGGTCAATCTACACAGTGCATACCACTTCCTCGAGTGCTTGGCAAACTTCCCTGTCAATCCGCGCCTGCACCTGCCCCTCGGCTTCATCCTGGAGGAGCCTGCCCTTCGCCCACACGTCACCGGCTGCTACACCCTGGCCAATGAGGATCTAGCGATCGTGCGGCTGCTACGCCGGGGGGGCAATCTCGCCCAGGGAGCGGGAGGAAGCTACATTTTTCAGCTCCGTCTGCCATCTCTGCTCTCTCTCACCGTAATATACGAGACTTCTCTCGCGAAGCTAATGTGAAGGACCTGTTTGGTTGGCGGAGTCGTGAAATAGCAGCAGACTCCTGTCGGTTTCTATTTTTCCTGTCGGCTTTGTTAAAACCGTCAGGAATTTCAGCAGACTCCTGTCGATTGCTGGAAACCTACAGGATTGAGTCAAAATATTCCTGTTGGCTACTGAAAACCCACAGGAAATATGGAAACCAACAGGAATAGGCCCGTGACTCCTGACGGCCTGGCCCAACCGACAGGAGTCCTCCCCGTGGCTGATGCGAACAAAATTACCTATGCGAGGCCGAGCGAAAAAATTGAGGACACCCCTTTTTTCCCATGCTACAGTACTATGGTCCCACACCAGAAATAATAAAAGATAAAACTTGCCATCGCCAAACCCTAGCTTACATCTGCCCAACCCCTCTCCTTCACCTGTCGCCACCAAGCTCCTGTCACGCCCGTCTCCGCTTTGAGCGTCTCCCCACCGCCCCAGGAGCTCCTCTCCGCCGCCACCATCAGCTCTCCCAGGGGCCTCCTCAACGCCCGTGCCACCACCCCCAGGGGCCTCGCCAAGCCGCTGCCGCCTCGATGAGCTCCCCGTCGCTCGCGCCTCCCGCGCCGCCCCCGTCCCAATGGGCTCCCGCCGTCCTCAACGCCACCACGCTGAGGGGCTCCGAGACGCCTGTGTCGCCTCCCTGAGCGGCTCCTCGACTTCCGCGCTGCCCCAAGGGCTTCCCCAACCTAATACAACTACTACTCATGGCGCCGACCCCAGGGGCTTCCCGCCGCCCGCGCCGCTCAGGTGCTCTCTCTCTCTCTCCCAACCTCCCTCTCAGATCTGCTATCTATTTCCTTTCCTGATGAGATCTATGTTCACAATTACATAAAACTGATGAGATCAATGTTTTGGTTTAGATTTAGAACTAGCAAACTGTTGACCTCATAAATATCTTGTGCTAATTTAAGTGTTGTGGAGATTGTATCAACTGGACCAAGGATTTGTTTCTTCTGGCTATAAGTAATCAGTTAGTTTATTATTTGATAAGAGCTTTCTTGGTCTATTTCTACTGCTGAGAAGGAAATTTTGGTATTTATCCCTATACGATCTGTTCGCGTGGCTGTAGTTGTAGAAAACAAAAGGATCATGCCTATAGGCTATAGCAGTGGGCAGTGGCAGTGTTGTCTAAGATTCACACTCTAGCACTGTATTAAGACCTGAAGCTTTTAAAACAAAGTAAAAAATTTAACTACACAGATTAGCCAAATCATTTACAGAAGGAGAGAGATAGTAGCGCAGCTAAAATCCAAATTACGAGAAGTCGATGAGTTGAGAAAGTTTTTTTTGATAAATCGACGGGAGGGGAGAGAATCCCCCACCTGGATGATATATTGATGATTGGCTCTTAAATAGCCATTTGATTACAAATACAATTTTGAGTTTGCTGGTGCTAAGAGTACAATGCGCTAGCTATTATAAAGCACCAAAAGAGGCGAAATGTCAAAGTTCCTGTCATCTTGCGGTAGATGAGCACCCCATAGGTAAGTTTCATGTTTGCGAGTTGTGGTTTACTAACAGCACCACAACCAAGAGGCTCAATTCCATGACCTCCACTCCAACGGCGACTGTTAAGCTTCGAGTCGATACGGACAGACGACAGTCGTTATTACATTGTCTAAGAAGCACATCCGGGACCCAATTGACGCCCACCAACGCCCAGTGAGGGGAGGAATCCTCAACGGAGGGAGGGCTGGCAAGGAGCACGAGGAGATCCAAGAGAGGGAACCATGGTCTCGTTACTGGCATTTGATGAAACAAGGCAACCAAGGATCATGGAGAAAGGCAAAGCTAGGCCACTGGAAGCGAAGCATGACAGTTAGAACTAGTGCAAAACATTAGGAAGAAGGGGTTGGAACCGAGGTGGGGTTCTGAGAAGTGCACAACATGTCATTGTGCACCGGCAAACAACACTCTCAAGTGACAAATACTCTGACGACCTCCAATCCCCAAGCAACTGTTAAGCTTTGAGCCAAGAATGCAGACGACAGTCATGATTTGCACTGTCTTGAAGCACTTCCGGGATCTAGCCGACACCTGCCAACGCCCATCAAGGGAAGGAAGCCTCGATGGAGGGAGGGATGACAAAAGAAGAACGAGGAGATCCAAGAGAGGAGATCATGGTCCCGCTAACCCGGCATTTGGTGAGACAAGGCAATCAAGATTCAAGGATGATGGTGGAGTAGCTACACTGGAAGTGATATTTTGGGCACCACGAACAAATACTAGCCATACCTGAGGCCGACAAGGAGCCCCACCTCCAACTCGAGGAACCCCCGGAGAGGCCGCCACCCCGACGACGTGCAGCGGCAACGACAGGCCTAGCGCGATGGCGAGGTTCTTTAGCGATGTCTTCAAGAAGGAAATCATCGTCGCTAGCCCAACCAAGAGTAGGGCTGAGCTTTCACTCAGAACCATGTAAGTGCTCCTGCAGCTGATGCCCCGATGCCGCCCCACGCTGCCACTGCCACCACGGGCACAGGCATGGGCGACATCACCACTCTGAAGAACCGGTACTCTGCTCTCCCCAGCAAGGGGAGTGCGCCCATGGACACACAGCCCCGCCGCCGGCTCGCCCGTGGCCAAACTGCGTGCACCATGCCCGCACGCGAAGAAGAAACCACCTACAGGCTCGCAGCCCCGCCGCCAGCATGCCCACGGCCAAACCGCGCGCTGAGGGTCCCAACTCGCGCACAAGAAGAAGAGCACTGTAGAACAGAGCAGCACCACCAGATCCTGACGTGAGGCCGAGAATCTGGTGGAATGGAAATTTCGACGACGCCTCAAAGGAGGAAGATGACGCAAGCTGCGACACCGCCGCCGGCCCGGAGCTTAGTTCGGGCAGGGCTTACGCCCAATTTCCAATCCATCACGGCAGCTACATGAAGCACATAAGGCGCGGCCAAGCACGCGGCCCTCTACACGTAGCGGTCCACAGGCCTCTTCGCCATCGGCCAACTCGGGCCGGCAGGCTTGGACGATGGCTGCAGTGGCCGGCGCGGCCCTGCGGCCGGGCACGCACTAGGAGCCCTGCAGCTAGCGGCCGGCGGTCGGCGACCCTACTCACAGGCCACCGCCTGCGCCCGGCCGAGGCCGGCGGGCCTTGACGACGCAGCAGCGGCCGGTGACCATGGAGGTCCACCCGACCACCCTGGCGGTTGCACCTGCGGCCCAGGCCCAGGCTTGACGA
The DNA here is from genome assembly GCA_038087645.1 of Saccharum hybrid cultivar R570. NCBI lineage: Eukaryota > Viridiplantae > Streptophyta > Magnoliopsida > Poales > Poaceae > Saccharum > Saccharum hybrid cultivar. The sequence continues at coordinate 2,230,450 of JAQSUU010000425.1, forward strand.
GGACAGCGGCGGTCGGCGCCTATGGTGGCCGTGGAGGCCCTCCACGGCCGTAGTTTGTGAAGCCGCACATGGCCCTGGCTGCCCACGGCCGGAAAACCGCTTGCCTGCCACAGATCCAGGGCCTGGGGGCCTGGATCCGGGCTAAGGAACCCCAGATCCGCGGCCATCGCGAGCAGCCCGACCACCGAGCTCACGGCGTCCATCCGCAGGAACAGGGAGAAGAGACGAAGAAGGGGGGAGGAAGAGGGTGCGACCGCGGTCCTTTTTTTGGTAGCGGCGCAGGCCGCTGCCGCCTCACACGGAGCAGCGGCGACGGTGGCCGGAGGTAGGGGATGGCAGGGGGCCTTGGGCGGCGGCGGTGGTGTCGCCCCTCCCGTCGCCCTGAGAGGCGATGCGGAGGGGTACGCCTTACTCCGAGATGGAGAAGTTAGGAGGTGGTTCTAACCGATACACAAAGAAGCGAAGAACCAGTTGAGAAAGTTATGTGGAGAGCTTTAGCAATCAGCACAAAATATAGCAGAACAAAGATGGAGGTATAGTAGACTTGCATGTTTTTGCCTGCCTTATAGTTCAGAGTCAGGATGTTGCAGTGGAAGAGAATGTCTGAAATAGTATATAAGGCAAATATTATATGCTGTTTGAGTATAAATTCAAAGCTTTCAGCAGAGCCAAACATGGCTGTATTAAATTGCTCAAGTAAAACATGTTTTTTTTCATTGAAATGACCCAGTTTTCTCTGCTTTGATAGTTATTAAAGCTGAGTTGGACATGATAACTCAGGTACCTTTAGCATGATTCAGGATAACATCTAGCACCAAATGAACTTTGCTCCTCAGGATATACATCTGCACAGATTAGCCAAATCTTTGCTACACATAAGCAGTGTTAAATTGGAGTATCTATTTGTATGGATTTCAGCAGTACCTTTTTTATTTTTAGAAAATAAATAACCAACCCAAGAGGAATAGGGATAGAGAAAATTATGGTGAGCACTGTAACTGTAAAGAGATAGAAAACTAAGAAGTTCTGTTGTGATAGTCTAGGATTTAGTAGCAATATATTTTTTGCCATGAACGACAACAACTTTCTTGTGCCATGAAAGAACAGATGCTTGATTGATGTGTAGGAGTATTGTGCCATGAAAGACCAACTTTCTGTTCCAACCTGAAAGTCTTGGTACCACACACAACTTATAAGCAAAATCAGGAAGGTTCTCTGATTTTTCCTGTTTTGCTAGACAATACAATGTTCTCTAGTCAATGTACGTGAGCAGGACAAGTTAGGAAATTTATGTGACTCTGAATCTCTGATCAATGTTTGTGAGCAATACGATTCCTAAATATTGCATTCTTTTTACTAAAATTTGGTGCCTGTACATAAAACAGTGAAGCCATCCTGCAGGCAACAAATGCTTGTGAAACACCAAGCGAGCAGGTTTAAAATTAAGTTATATCTGATCAATTTAAACAAGGGAAAAAAAAGGAGTGACCTGCTACAATTATGTACAGACATATCTTTATCTTAGAAACGGGGCATTTGAGTTGATTGGGTTACAGATTAGTTCTCATCAGGTTGTGGTTTAGTGTGGATAAGTAGAAACAGGGCTAAGATTCTGATATCCCATTGGAATGTCAATCAATGTGCATTTCCTTGCTAATCTCATCAGTTTAGAAATCTAAAACTACCTGCACATTTAACAGAGTTTCATGTACTCGTGGTATCTTAGGTTCCACAGAAGATTATGAACAAGGAGCTGGAGTTCTACAAGTGGGAGGGGAATCTTTCCCAGTCAAGAACGTCCACAACAAGCTTAAACCTGCAGGCAGCAAATGCTTTGTGCAACACCAAGTGAGTAGATGCAGTACCTTACTATGCATTTGTCCAATTTTGTTCTGTACATGTTGCTGCAATCTTTGCAAATTTAATAAATTGTCTGGATGAACAAGTGGTTAGTATGAAATTCATAGCATCTAGTTCTTGGTGAAATTTTACAAGACATACATCCATGCCACCATGCTGACCAGTTCTGCTCCTAGAGTGTTCTTCGCCATGAGCAGGAAACAATATAAACCATTCTTACTGAAAACAATTTTCTTTTTACAGTAACTTTGTGATAGACTGTAGAGAGTGGAGCTATGAGTATAGCTAGGCGCTCAGTATATGCAATTTTGTAAGAAACTTATGATTTTTGTCCATGTGTAGATGTTTGAGAAATTGGAGCCAGCATCTACTGAAGGAAAAGTTCATAAAAAAAACTGGATGCCACTTTTTTGTGCAATTGTTTTTCTTATTCCAGTCATAAGTTTTGTCTGATTGACACAATGTCTCTTGGTGCATTTCAGAAGTAGTTGTCTCTTGCTACATGCAATTCCTCTAACTTTCTTTCCATTTTCCATTATTTCAAATACATTATGTAGTAGATAACTTGGAACTACAAATGCACATACCCTCCCTCATGTTGTCTGTTCCTATTTGTCTCTAATTTGCACCAAACACTGCTAAGAATTTGAACCAATGCTTGTTGCTTTAAAAATCTGATCTGGCTGTCTTGTACTAGTTAAGATAATTTCTCATTTTTGGAGAGTGCATAAACTCTAATCCTTGTAGGTCATTGGGTCACTCCATGCTGTTCAGTGATATCAACTCCAAGCAAAGACTTTTCTTTTGTGCAGTCCACATGTTCCTATCCACTCTATTTAGGAGCTGGACTTGTTATGTAGTAAAGACTTGCATGCTGCTCTAAACCAATAGTGTATAAGAGCTCTGAATTTCTATTTTACTAATCTGTACAGATCTATATATTTGGATATGGGACATGTGAGTTTGTAATGAATTACTAGTTTCAATGATCACTTTGTGTTAACTTGTGTAATGTGGCCTGTGAGCGGATGTATGAGCATCTAGAATTGACAGATTAAATGGACAGTAAATTTATTTCAAATTGATTTAATTTCCTGATAGCCAGACAAGATTTCCTGTCGGCTTAAATGTCAGGACAGAACAGGACTATCCCTGTCGGTTTATATTTCCTAACGGCAATTCCTAACCATTATCGCGCCAGGTTTTGGGTTTGACTGGTCAAACCTAAGCCATCAGGAAAAGGGCTGGCCGTCAGGAAACATAGATTATTCCTGTCGAGCTGTTCCTGTCGAGTGTTTTCTAACGGCTTGCATATTCCTGACGGTTTTCTGGCCTTTCCTGACGGTTTTTGGCCATCAGGAAAAACCTATGCTCTGTTAGTGATAATTTAGAACGGAGGGAGTATGTATATCTTGAGCGCCTCTTTTTCTCTAAAGTTTGGCGTTGATGCTTGCTTCGTGGGTTGACATCTCCTCTGGTCTTGATGGGTTTCTTATCAACATGGTAACTCTCGCTGTTGACACCAGATTTTTGCACTCCTCCGTGGAAGGGTCTGCTCGCCATATCTGCACCTCCCACACCTGCCAGAACATGGAATATATTATATATTAGCCTCTTCAGGGCATTACATTATCTTAATTTTTTTGATACCAAAGATTGCATTGCACCGTGTACCCAGCGAAGTAATTAGATAGGAGTAAGAAAAATAAATTAGTACTACGCAATGATGCTAGGTAGTCGGTGTTCATACTTTATCGTGAGCGCGAAAAGATGGTAATTTTTAAGCTGACGGGTCAAACTATAAACTGGCACTGCTAGGCTGCTAACATGCATTTGAATATAGTCCTCGTCTTCGTTTCATCAAGCAGTTGACTGCCACCGTCAATATATAAATCACTAGTATAATGTCTGTGCTAACGCTACGGCAATATTCGGGTATATGCAAATTAAAACTGAAATATATGCAAATTAAAACAACACAAAGATGGTTTCCCTGCACAAGACCCGGAGTTGGTTTATTGAGAGAGAGAGATTGTGCAGGAGTCAGAGACCTGGATGCTGCGGCCGAGCTGGACGGGGGCGGCCTGCACGCGGATGATGTCGCCGAGGCGGGCAGGGCGGAGGTGGCTGACGGACAGCTGCATGCCGGGCACCCACCAGTACCTGGACGCCATGTATGTGCCGACGCTGGCTGTGGACTCGGTGACCAGCGCCGACATGCCGCCATTGAGCACCCCGAATGGCTGGCAGTAGGTGTCGGTGACGAGGAGGCGGCTGGCGACCTCGCGCGCACCGATGTGGGTGAACTCGAAGCCCAGTGCGTGCAGTGCCTTGTCCGTCGCCACGGGACCCTCGTCCTCCTCACCGCTGGCGGCGGAGGCTTGCTGCTGCCACTGTCGCCGGCCATCGTGCTCAAAGTCTTCAAACTGCCTATGGTGCGTGCGTGTGTAGCTAGGGTGGCATATAGTTGAGAAGAAGAGACGGGCAGTGGGTGTCTGCGCGTGCATCCGCCAACCAAACAAGAATGAGGGCGTTGACTGATTTGCATAGATATCTCTAGGCTGAAGGCATTCCTTGCGCATGCCTATCCGTGTCAGATCGCAGCGCTATGCGCCACAGCCAGCATAGTCAACTGGGGATTGTTTATCGGTGTCAATGGGCTTGTTGGGTGGGCGGTGCATGTGCAGTGTAGGTGGGCTGTGGGCTTTTATTAGGCTGGGTGTTGACGGTCACAAACACCCGTTTTGACCATCAACATTTCACCCAAAAGTATGGAAAAATAAGGTAAATCATCATCGTATGTGTAGAATTTTGTTTGTAATTCACCTAGTTCCACTTGTGCTTGTAAAATTATTTGTATACAGGAAATATGACAAAATTTGACCAAAATGGTGACAAACATGGATCAAGGAAGCAAGTGGATGTAACAGGAGGCCTTAGGCCCGCCGCTCGGCCCCACATGGGCGCCGTTCGGCCCCCCAAGTGACCCTACCACGTCACTAATCTGTGGGATCTGCTCCAGAGCCAATCACAAGCTTCCAATCAAGTCGGTTTGATCAACGGACAAGATTTGTTCACGGTGGACTCATGGGCCCATTGTCATAGACTTGGGAGCTCTCCACTGACTTACCAACCGACTTACCTACCAAGTTTCACCACGTGCTGGCTTCACAGACGCCTTGGAGGAGCAACCAGCACCCTTGGACGCAAAGGCAGTGCATCCAAGGGCCGGCCGGCACCCTACTGCCACCGCCTGACACCCCCTGCCTCCACCGACCTCCCTTGTTGCCTACAAATACCCCTCCCCTCACTATACACTATAAATAGTGGGTGTGGAGCTCGGTGGGGAAGTGCCTCATTCAATTCCAAGCTCTCCAAGCTTCTCTTAGCTTTCTAGCTTAGCTATAGAGTAGTAGTCTAGTAATGGAGTAGAGCCAGAGCGGAGCTACTCTCGGAGTCCAGAAGAGTCTTCTGGGTCTGGTATAGCTCCTTTGTAATTATTTCATTTCAGCATTTACTTTAGTCAGTATTCATTTCAGTACTTTATTCTAGTATTATTGCTTTGCTTTACTTTAAGACTTAGTCATTAGTGTTCATCATTAGTGAGCTTATTAGGTGTTTGTTGTTTGGCATTAGTAGCATTGGTTATCTTATAATTAGTAGTCTTTCGTTAGTACCGGTTCCACCATCTGGTTAGGGTGCTTTGATCTCATTTTATCGGAGCTCGGATCAAAGTAGTAAGCCTGTAGATTAAGCGTGGTGCTTAGGCTATAGATTACCTGTGGATACGGCTAGGCCTCCGGATAGATTGTGGTAGGTGGCATGTGATGACAGCCTTGTCCATCATCTGTATTCCACCACGATAGGTCTAGTTATTAAATCGTAGGGCTCGTGGCAGACCTTGTCTATTTAACTCTCCTAATTGGTAGGCGGGTTGTGCCCCGAAATACTATCGCATTTCTCTTAGTCATTTGTTTACCCTTAGTTACTAGAAAGATAAAACGCTCTCTCTCCCACCTAGCTATCTCTAGGTTAGCTTGTTAGTAGTAGTTAGTTTAGGTAGTTCACATTCACCCTTTACTATCGTTCATCTATCTAGGATCAACCTTAGCCTTGCCTTAGCAAATCTTAGTCCAATTATAAATTCTAGCCTTCCGCCTTCCTGTGGGAAAAATATAAATTCAACACTAGGTACTCACCGAGCGAAGTGCTACGCAATAGTTCTGTGCACTTGCGGAATCCTCCAGTAGTCGTTAAGAAATATCAACACTAGGCTAGTTGGATAGAAGCCCAATAAAGCTTCACTTAGAGTTCGCATGCTTTGAAAAGTTTTTTTTGGTGTGCACATAATTGTGTGCTAGTTCTTGGATTTGAATTTTATGTTGATTTATTATGTTTTGGGTTAAGTATTCAGGTGGGATATGTAGCTCCATGAATAAGCTTTCCATAGAATCTAAGACCACCCTCTTTTAATTTTGGAGCTAAGAGTTATGATCGTTTTATCAAAGAGTGGTCAAGCTAAAAGTGCCAAGCAGTCTAACCGCTTGAGGTGTGGCAAAGCGGCTAGTTTTGACACAGTGTGTGCAACTGTTGGACAGTGGGCGTTTTGACCAGCCCATGGAATGGTGTGACCACCAAGGCCAGCGGAAAAGCTCTAGTGCTTGTGAGTTTGTGTGCATCAGAAAGTTGAGCTTCATCTCGTGGTAACCAGCCTGACCGCCCATGGGGTGTAGTCTGACCACCAACCTCGGTTTAGATGCACCAAAGTTTGAAAACAAGCACCAAAGCTCTCTGATGAAGCACCGGAGAGGTGTACCAGAGAGTGAGTCCAAAGGAGATGTTTTTGTACACGTTTTGAGCTATAATACATCGGAATACTCCGATGGTGCACCTTACAGCTCACCGGAGTTTCGGAACATTATTGAAAAATATACATTGGAGATGTCAGTGATTGATGACCGGCAACTCGTCACGGGGTTACCCGGGACGATTGTTCGAGGGCCGGCGAACCTAGAAACTCGACGGTAATGCAAGGGACAAGCAATTTATACTGGTTCAGGCCCTTGTGATCGAGTAAAAGCCCTCTGTCCAGTCGGCGTTTGTCTTTGCGTTGGATTGATTGTATGATTGTGTGTGTACAAAGGGTGCCCCTAGCCTCTCTTTATATATGGAGAGAAGGCTAAGGTGCAATTCTAGTCCTAACTAGATACATTTGAAGAGTTCTAGATCTACTACAGATTCTAACTTTCCTAATATCCTGACTAGGTCGATCTTTACAGCTTGAAGTCCATGCCACCTTGGTCTATGTCCTTTGATCTTGACCATGGGCCCAGGATAGGCCCCTGGATAGAAGTCGACCTGATACAGAACCCCATAGGTCCTGTATCGACAAGCCCTCGAGCAATTCATGGTTGAACTCGGAAACCTTCTTGTTCCTCTAGGTTCTTCTGGGTAGAAACAAGGATGATCTAGGTAATTTCAGAAGAGAAACCCTGAAATGTTCTTGTAAGAACTTTCGAGTGGAGTGCACTTTTTGCAAAAAAAAGTGCACCCACTGGGTGTAGCCCCAGAGTCTCTTGCTATTTGGAACAAAAAGTTGGAGGGTCTTTTCTGCAAACTTTCCATGAAAAAATAAAAAAACATTCCTTGAGGACATGTATCCTGTAGCCCTCGAGCCTGAATGCAGGTACTTTCTTTGAACTGAAGTAGTCGGATGTAGGATCTGAAATAAACAAACCTGGACGTGCAGGAGGAATCAATGCCCAGCTACTTGTTAGAAAAGCAGTTGGATATTAAAGTCATTGGAGTCACGGGTAGCATAGTAACAGGATATCCATCCGAATATGCCACTCGAGACATTGTAGCTTCTCATGCGTACGTATGGTGCCCATCTGATGCAGTCTGTAAACTCTGACCCACCCTGAGTGATCCTGACACAATGATGTTGAAATAGACATAGTCTATGTAGACCAGACTGGGCCTATAAATACCCTCCTAGCGAGCATGAGTATAGCGGTTGAGTAGATGTAGAAAACTAGCAAGTCATGACCATGAATACGATAGTGTGTGAAGTAGATCAGCCCCCGGACGTGTATGAAAAAGCTTGCAAAGCTTGTAGCGAGTAGAAGAAGTCTTGTGAAGGAGACTAGAGGTAGACTAGTCCCGTAGCGGAATATCACCAAGTGAACTATGAAGGCAAGTAGAAGAAACCTTGTGATGAGGGACACGTTCCATCATCCAGGAGTCACATGTCAGTGCTTCTATTTGGCTTGTTCACGTCTGTTCACTGGTGATCAATTTCTAGTCCGAGTGATCATGGCAGAAGAGGCTTGTGTAGACAGATGCCTGCAGATGTCGCCCAAACCTAGCAGACCAGAAGTATTGCACCGCTGACACTAGGCTTGGATGCACTGCATTCCCACAATGAAACAGTGGTCCGAGTAGAGTGTGTTCTACTTTGTAGCAACTAGGACCCTTGCCATAAATTACTCGGCCTAGAGACCAAATTCCACTGGGTTCATTGTTGCTAGTTGAACGGTTGCTTATACCGAATTCGATGGGTCTTGTAAGATATGTAATCTTGTGTCCCTTGAACTACTGCTGGAATAAAAAATTCTATTGCAAAATGGAATCTATGCGTGTAGGAGTTAAATCCAGGTAATATATAGACCATCCAGGTACTTCTCAAGGTATCCAGGTAAATGTCAAAACCGTCCGGGTGCTCCCAGAGTCCCTAGATGAAAACTGACAATTCTCCGGGTGCCTTTGGAATATTCGGGTGAAAAGCTAAAATTGTTCGGGTAAATCTTTGAATAGCAGATGCATTCAGTCGGTCATACCAGGTACCCGGGAATCCTTGTAAGGGGATATGTATAGAAATGAATCTGCCTGTTGCTCCGCAGTATGAAAAGGCACGCCGACATCGTGTCAGTTGCCTCATCCATTAAATGCAGAAGGGAAACCGTCATGCCCCTTTGAGCGGCATAATTATCGGGCCACATGGGCTCAAAAAATCTTTATAAAATCAAGCTTGCCCTTATTCTCATTTCTTCATGCTGCACTGTGCCATTTGCCAAAACCCTAACCTATAGTAAGCCGCCGCCGCCAACTCCAGCGACCCCGCAGCAACCGCCGCCGCCACCCAACATTTGCAAATTCAATCTTTGCTTTGGATGGGAAAAGGGCCAAGCACAAAGAGGAGCAGCATCAAGGCGAAGAACATAGATTGGCAGATCACCGGGGTGGAGAACCCAGAGCTTGTCGCGATGGCAGCAGCGACCAAGATCTAGCCAACACTGACCATTAAGTTGAAGCACCTAAAGAGACTCCATGAGCAGTGCTTGCTTCTAGAGCAAAGGCTTGGTGGATGGGAAGTGCCTAGAGAGCATCGGGTCCCTATGCTCCGATCTGGTTAGATTGTCTTATTCGTCCCTTTTGTTGAAGACAGACTTTGTTTGCCCGCATGTCCTTTACTCCATGGTTTTTTGTACTATTACGACATAAAATTGAACCATTTGAATCCCAACTCCATCCTTCATCTCTCTACCTTTGTTCATCTTTGTGAAACCTTCCTTGGTATTCCACCATCCATCACTCTCTTTCACTATTTCTTCAAGTTGAAACCACACCCTAGCACTGCCAACCCTAATGTCCTGGGTGGCGCCAGAATCCAATTTTGACTCAGAAAAAAAGCAAGAGTATTTTGACTACACCTTGGTTGACTCGGTGAAAGATTGGAGAGCCAAGTGGTTCCGTGCCAATAATGTTCTCCCGGCCCTTGCAGTGCACAACAACGCTAGGCTGAGTGCAAACAACCGTTGGGAGAAGGAGACATTAACACCGAGTGGATTGGAGAAAATCAGGCCGTTCTTGAAGGAGATAAAGGCCTTGAAGATCCGAGGCCTATCTGGCGTGGGAATAATCGCCAGCTTCATCAGGCGCCGGGTACAGCCTCTGTGGGAGAGGGTACACTATGGCTTCAAGTACATTGGGGTGGAAGATCCTACCAGGATGTCCAAGGACGAACTGTCTGAGGAGGAAATTCTGGGAAGAATTCAGAATATCCTGAAGGATGTTAGTTGCATTCCCCTCAAGTTTGAGGAGAGAGATGTCGACTTTGAGGAGATAGTGTCGACCACCCTCTAGCTACCGTAAGTGTAATTTTATATATCTTCACTTGCTTTGTACTTGATCTTCATGCTGTATAACTGAACTCTTATCTAATGGATGTAGCACTTGGGACGGGCTTTCAATGATCTACCTGAGCTACTTGCAAACAATGAACCTGAAGAAGCCAGAGTAGAGGAAGGCACCCATTTAGCCAAGGATGATGCCACAGGTGCCACCATAGCCAACCCGGCTGAGGATGAGATTGCACAAGTTACAGACAGTTCTGCGATACAGTCAGGTGCAGATGCATGTGCTCGGGGCCCAAAAAGAAGTCTAGACACAAAGATTGCCACTGCCAGTGCCTCCGCGGCCAAAAGACCCCGTCATGTGTGCACAATGAAAACAGGTACCATGCTCTTAGGAGAGCATTCCTTGTATCTCTTAATTTGCTCGAGTATTGCTGTGCACTAAATCTAGTATGCATAAATAGCAGGGGATCAACAAGTAGAGCTCTTCAAGGATGACGAGGAAGAGAAAGAGCAGCCCCTTGTTCGACATCAGTGAGTTTTGTGCTTAATATGATCTGTCAATGCACAATATGGAGACTACTTACTGCTATTCTTCTGGATGTTGTAACTTAATAGGACGCATACACCATCCCAAGAGGAGGGAGGAGCAGTTAGGCAGAAGCCCCCAACTCCAAGTCAACCGAATACGACAGTTGTGTCAGGTACCTTAGCCATGTTGGGTACAATGCCCAGCGGTGGGTGGATGACCGGCCCTGTTCTCCGAAGGAGTGCATCTAGGTAAACACTGATAATATACTCAGAATCTGCTATAGATCTCTCCGAACTGGTTCAAATATTGAGATTTTCGTTGTACAGAACTCCAAAGATGCCAAGCCCCTAGACTAGCACACTTGGCATTCAGGCATTACAAGATCCATAGAGGACCGAGCCGCAAGACTCAGAGCGCACTAAGAGTCAACAGCATGAAGTTGTACACGGGGCCAGTACCAGCACAATGGGACTCACTGGGATGGATGAAAACCCGGTCGACCAGCCGAGTGCCCCTCCACCCACAGCTCTAGTAGAAAAGGCTATACAAACTGATCCTTAGAACTTAGAACTGATCACCACCCAGGTGGTGAAGGAATTTGATCCCAGCCCTCAGTTGGCTGAGATGACTTCATCCTAGACTGGCTTCATGGCGGGAGCAGTGACTTTCAATGAAAAATTCAAGGTAAGTACCTGACCAAACCTATAGTATATGCGTATCTGAATGTCTTATCCAGCTTATAAACATATATCTATTGAATAGGCCTGTAGGCAATGCATGGCAGAGAAATTCAATGCCCACACCTAAGAAGTTGAGGACCAGCTAAATGCTTAAATTACTCGTCTAAAGGAAGAGCACACCAAGAAGAAAGCTAAGTGGGCCATAGAACATCTGAACCATGAATAGGCAGTGCATACCCTGCGAGCCTAGATCGAGTACTCAAAGATGGAGAAGGGTAAAGCTATTGAAGACCTGAAGACCATGACCAGGAAAGCTGAGCTCCTTGAAAATAAATTGAAAGGTATGCCACCACTCAATGTTCTTGTTATCTCAGATATAATGCCGAGTAGTTCTAACTTTTTGAACAATGATTTTACTTTCTTGTAGCCGAGCAGGAGGAAACCAATCGGTTGAGAAGCTGCACGACGAACCGTGCGGACCCATATACTCTCATGGCTCCACATGGGCCACACCAGACGAGGTGGCCCAATTCGCCAGAAGGGCCGCGTGGGTCTCCGAACTGCTCGGTGAACCATGCGGAGCAAGCAGAGACTACTTGACAGTCAAGGAAACCTAGTCGGTTAGGATAGACATCGTGTCCTCTGTGGATACAGGATTTGTAATCGGCTGGGCTTAGATTCCTTAGATCTGTAACCTTGCCCCCATATTATATAAGGCGGGCAAGGACCCCCCTCAAAACATATCATCATGCATCAATACAATCCACAAAGACGCATGACGTAGGGTATTACGCAATTTGTGGCCCGAACCTGGATAGATCCTGTGTTCCTCTTGCGCGTCGTCTTGCGCACCACCGCCGATAATCTACTACCGTGGGCATACCCCTCGGTAGACTGCCAACCATATCTCGTCGACGGTGGCATGCCAGGTAGAGGGTGTGCGTGCAGACTCTATGGCGAGCCAAATGGTTAACTTCCCTGCTTCCATGGTCCTTCCGGCGGGATGACGTTCATGATCGGGACGTTGACCTAGACCACCCGCGCTGACGGTCCCACTGAAGCCATGGAGGTGGTGTAGGCTCCCCCTGCGCCAACCAAATCTACATCGACAACGGTGGATTCCATCTCGAGACTAGTCTCGGGGTTGCCTCCTCTGACCACCCGCCGACCGCTTCCCCGCTATCAAGGGAGGCGTCTTGATAATACTGATCTGGTCGAGTCCATCGATCGGGTCACCACGAATTTGGCTAAAACCCTAACCTTAGTAGATTCGATCAGAGATCAGTTTGCTAAGGATCGCCATTATCAACCAACTCGGGCTAGCAGCAGGGGCACCCAAACCCTGATCTCGTGATCACAGTGACTCCAGAAGGGCAGACGATTCGTTACCGACCAATACCTGCAACTGGCCTGAGGTCGGGGGATTATGAAGCCCTAACGGAGCACTCACCCAACACCTATCGATATGGGTTGGTGAACGTGGCATCCGAGTATGCCGCCCGCATACCACACCTGTTTGTGGATCCTACCGAGCATGACCACATTTCGGATCTCTGTCTGATAGACCTGCCTAAACCAGACCACCTTGCGCCTACTGTTAATGTGGTGGAGATTAGGCAGATCGGAGAGGATTCACTCTCTACAATCCTAGAAGAGGGTACCAGGTCCACCAAATCTCATGGGACTAGCTATACCCGCACCCTCATCGATCCATATGGGCAGGAGTTCCTAGCCTTTCCACCCGGCTTCGGAGGCGCCGTCTTCACCGTTAGTAACAACGAGCCCCCTCGCGATGGGGAAACTGATCAAGAGAGGGATGCTCAGAGAGTCGACCTGGAGAACGCTAAAGAAGATGCAGCTGATGCAGCCGCAGGTGGCCAGCGCGATATCCACCACGATCTGACTAACGCTTTTGACATGTGCGTCAACCAGCAGGTTTTCAAGACACCGAGCGCCAACATTGCTATCGCCATGAATGAACTCAACAAGCTCCTACAATCCCCAGCACTTGACGCTATCAAGGCTTATTAGAAGGCGGCCACAGTCCAGGTCAACGAGAGGCCTACACCTGCTCCATCGGCGTCCTCCACCCAAAGTCATCACCAATGAGGCCCCTGGCAACGAGGAGGTCCTTATCTTTACCAGGGCCATGACATGAACTATGAGGCACACTGTCCCCGAGATCAAGGAGGAAGACACGATGCCAACTAGTGAGGTGAGCATGATGCCGATCAAGAGGGCGAACATAATCAGCAAGGCGGACGCAGTGCACGTCATGGAGGGGAGTGTGCTGCAAACCATGGTGGCGGCCGTGGTCGACAACGTGGTGCCAACCAGGAAGTGGAGCAGCCTGGAGGTGACTCCGTGACCATCTTAGCGCCAATCTAAATTTGAGGGATTGCATCTAAAACAATCGAGAAGTGCGTCATGCATCTGAGATGCAACACAGGCGGGAATACGATGAAGCACATGGCATACCCAGCCGCGGCTATGTACCGCGTGCTGGCCATATCCCTAGCCTTCGACCATTCACTGATCAGCTCTGTGCTGTCATTTGGCCAAGAAACTTCAAGCTCCATGATCTTGATACCTATGACGGGAAGGCTAATCCCAAACAGTGGATAACGCTCTATTAAATCGCTGTCTGAGCAACACATGGCGATGAAGATGTGATGGCCAACTATTTACTTGTGGTCATCAACCAGTCCATGAACCAATGGCTTCTCTACTTGAGGGAAGGCTCCATCGACACCTGGGCGCAACTCAGGAGGGCTTTTATTGACAATTATATGGCCACTTGTCAGCAGCCCAACACAAGTATGATTTGGAGAAAGTCAGAGACTACATCAGCCGCTTCTCAGAAACGCGAATATCCATCCCTAACATTAACAACGATGAGGCTATCTCCATGTTTATCAGAGGCCTCTGCCACCATGATGCTCTCAGGACCAAACTTCTCCGCAAGAGGCCTGACTCTATTCAGGACCTTCTCATGGTGGCGAAGAAGTGGCCAGATGCTGATGAGGCCGACCAGCAGATCAAGGAGGACATTGGCTGGGCTCCCTGCCCTGACTAGCCAAATTGCCGCCCAGATGACCGGCATGATGATCGGCATCGTGACGACCGCCGTGACGATCGGCGCAACGAAAACCGCAACCACTGCAATGGCAATCGTGATCGGCGTCGGTAGGATGACTTTAGGGGGTGGCAGACCCGCAACTAAATAGTGGATAACGTCGTCAAACCAGCGCCCAAGCGCAATTATGAGGATGCCTACTCCAAGGTCCTTCAGGGTCCTTACCCGGCTCATCTAGACTCCGGCCATACAATGGGAGATTGCAGGGGTCTAAAGTCTATCTACCGCTCGGATGCCCGCAAAAGGCAGCGCGGCGGTGACAAAGATGGTGACAAAAATGACCGTCAGGACGATAAGAGACCTGATGAGGAGGACAAGACCGAAGAGGAACGCGACAAGGACCCTCATCACGCTTACAAGGACCCTAATAGAAGCATCCACAACATCTATGGTGGGAAAGTTGCCCTAGAGAATGGGCGACAGAGGAAGCTTACCGCCCGAGCTGTTATGGCCCTCAACAACCCAGACGAAAGAGTTACCTGCTGCTTTCCTTGTCATCCGAGGCTCCCGCACGTCTACGCCAGCTGGCCAGTCATCGGCGGGCACGTCAGAGACGTACACTGCCGCTCGGTCCTAGCCACAGATCTTGCATACATCAGATCAGAAGTTACGGTTGTGTCCCAGTAACTATAAACATCAAAATTGACACTGGGGGTGATTTTAGGCATACCTGGGGTGGCGGGGTTGTCAACTTGCATGCCTTCATCATGCTTGACAGATGGTGGTATCTAGTCAGGTCGAATAGCTGCGCCAACCACCAGTTCACCTCTTCACGTGAGAGGTTCCTCGCAGACTCCCTAGTAGGGTCACCTGACCCCGAGTACTCATACAATGGGTGCACCCGCTCCTTGCATGGTTGCACCCACCTGCAGATGAAGCTTAGGGCTATTGTTGTCCCATCAAGCTGGCTCCTGCCGACCATCTCGAGCAGTTCTTCCACTTGTACCATTTCGGCACTGGTCGGCCTTACCGAGTAGCTCTCCTGCTGCTCGGGGATCTACACAACGTCACAGGCGACGAAGGGCTCTTGCTCTTGCTGTACATAGAACCAGTTCTTGTACCAATCTTTCATTGATGAGCTAAAGGGTACATTGAGGTACTCGGCCTTCTGGTCAGGGGTTTCTGGGCTTCAAGCCTCACTGGTCAGAGAAGGACAAGACGACGTGTCGCTTCAAAATACATAGTGCTCGGAGACTAGCTATGGGGGTATAGACCTGTACACCCTCATGGCTCCACATGGGCCACGCCAGACGAGGTGGCCCAATCCCAGACGTTGCCGACCCCAGGTATCAAAACTGGTCGCACCAACCCATTACATTTAGTAGAGCTAACTAGTGGGCCAATATCCCGGAGCCAGGGCGCTTCCCCCTTGTTTTAGACCTCATCATCAGGAATGTACGATTCGAGAAGGTGCTCATCGATGGTGGCAGTGCCCTTGATATCCTCTTCCACAATGGTCTAACTGAGTTAGATGTTAAGCCAAAAGACCTCGAGCCTTACGATGCACCTTTCTGGGGAGTGCTCCTAGGGCAGACCTCTCAACCTTTGGGACAAATCACACTAGCAGTCCAGTTCGGCACTGCCGACCACTTCCGTATCGACTACGTCAATTTCATCGTAGCGAACTTCAAAGGAACATATCACGCCATACTCGGCCGACCAGCTCTGGCCAAATTTATGGCGATACCTCACTACATCTACCTGCTTCTGAAGATGCCAACCGAGAAGGGCATACTCTCTCTCAAGGGCAATGTTCTCATTGCCTACAACTATGAGAAGGAGGGCTATGCAACTACTGAAGCCCTTGAGCTCTCGATCCGTATGCAGCAATCCATCGCCAACGCCAAAAAGATTCCTCCCGCCGATCTTGAGATTCCTGGCAAAGAAGCCACCCGTGCTGCTTTGAAGTCCAAGGAGACCAAAGAGGTAGAACTAGTACCGGGTGACAAGTCCAAGACAACTTGCATCGGGGCCACCCTAGACCCCAAATAGGAAGACACGCTCGTTAGCTTCCTGAGGGAGAACGTTAGCGTGTTTGCATGGAAACCTGCAGACATGCCCGGAGTACCTCGGGAGTTGATCGAGCACTCCTTGGATGTTTTGAAGACCGCCAAGCCAATAAAACAGAAGCTACAACGGTTCGCTCTGGACAAAAAGGAGGCGATAAGGGTAGAAGTAAACTGGCTCTTAGCTGCCAGCTTTGTCAAAGAGGTGTATCACCCAAAGTGGCTTGCCAACCTGGTTCTTGTAAGAAAAAAGAATAATAAATGGAGGATGTGCGTTGATTATACCAATCTCAACAAACATTGCCCTAAGGACCCCTTCGGTTTGCCTCATATGGATGAGGTCGTAGATTCTACCGCTGGCTATGAGCTCTTATCTTTTCTAGATTGCTACTCTGGTTACCATCAGATCTCTCTGAGAGAGGAGGACCAGATTAAGACATCCTTTATTACGCCTTTCAGTGCTTACTGCTACATAACCATGTCATTTGGGCTCAAAAATGTAGGCGCAACCTACCAACGGGCCATCCAACAGTGCCTCAAGGATCAGATCAGAGATCAGCTCATTGAGGGATATGTTGATGACATAGTGGTGAAGAACAAAGTAGCTTCTACCCTGGTTGATGACCTCAATCAAACCTTCAAGGCACTCAATAAGTTTCAATGGAAGCTGAATCCCAAGAAGTGCATATTTGGTGTGTCGTCTAGCATACTGCTCGGCAACATAGTTAGCCGTGAGGGCATACGGCCTAACCTGGAAAAAGTCGAAGCAGTCATGAAGATGAAACTGCCAAAGTGCATCAAGGACATCCAGAAGCTAACTGGGTGCATGGCTACCCTAAGTCGATTCATATCGTGACTCGGTGAAAAGGGCCTGCCATTCTTCAAACTCCTTAAGGCAAAGGGGAAGTTTGAGTGGTCGGAGGAAGCTAACACTGCTTTTGCAGAGCTCAAGCAGTTTCTTACATCTCCCCTAATCCTGACGGCGCCCAAGGAAGGTGAGACTTTGTTGCTTTACATTGTGGCCACCAATCGGGTAGTCAGTACTACCATCATTGTCGAGCGCGAGGAGGTCAGGCACGTGTACAAGGTCTAGCGACCAATATACTTTATCAGTGAGGTACTCAACAAATCTAAGACCCATTACCCCTAGGCCAGAAGTTGCTTTATGCTATCTTGATCACCTCTCGCAAACTACGCCATTATTTTGATACTTACCCCATCGAAGTGGTCACTGAGTTTCTGATGGGGGATATCTTGCACAATAAAGACGCCAACGGGCACATCATCAAATGGGCATTGGAGCTTAGCCCATTTGCTGGAATTTCGAAGCCGCACGACCATCAAGTCATAGGCGCTGGTCGACTTCATTGTCGAATGGACAGATATGGATACACCTGTCTCCGATAGTTCCCCCAAACACTGGAAGATGTATTTTGACGGCTCCCTCAATATCAACGGTGCCAGGGCAGGGGTGTACTTCATCTCGCCATCTAGGGACAGGCTGAGCTATGTCCTCCGCATCCATTTCAAGGCCTCTAATAACGCCGCCGAGTACGAGGCGGCCCTGCACGGCCTTCGTATCGCCGTTGAGCTCGGCATAAAAAGGCTCATGGTGTTCAGTGATTCTGCTCTTGTCATAAACCAGGTGAACAAGGACTGGGACTATACCAGTGAATTGATGGATGCTTACTATGCACAGATCAGAAAGTTGGAGAACAAATTCTATGGTCTCGAGTTCCATCACGTGGTCCGGGCTGACAATGAGGCGGCTGATAAGCTGTCAAAGCTAGGATCAACTCGGGCAGTGATTCCCCATGGAGTTTTCGTTCATGACCTTGTCAAGCCATCCATCGAGGAATAAGAGAAGTTGGTGGCCAAACAGCCGTCTACAAACCAGCTGGTCACTACGATTCCGACCACCACCATAGACCGGAGAGAACCGTTCGTCAGATATCTTACCTCTGCTGAGGTTCCTCAGGACAAAACTGAGATGGAACACCTCATACGGTGTAGCAAGCATTATGTGCTGGTTGAGGGGAACCTTATGCGCAAAAATACGAAGGAGGAATTATTGCAAAAATGCGTGTCTCAAGAACTCGGACTGAATATTTTGGAAGAGATCCATGCTAGTACTTGTGGTAACGATGCCGCTTCGCACACACTGGTCGGTAAGGCTTTCCGAGCAGGTTTTTATTGGCTTTCAGCTGTCGCTGATGCCGAGAAGCTAGTCCATCACTGTGAGGAGTGCCAGTTCTTTGCCAAGCAGACTCACGTTCTAGCCCACGAACTCTAGACCATTCTAGCGTCATGGCCTTTTTCATGCTGGGACTGGGTATGATCAGGCCTTTCAAGCTGGCTCTGGGAGGTTACCGTTGGGTTTACATCATTATCGACAAATTCTCCAAGTGGATTGAGTACAAGCCCTTAGTTTTGGGGACTGCGAAGAAGGCAGCTGAGCTGCTCGACGAAATTATCCACCGCTTTGGCCTGCCTAACAGCATCATTACTAGCCTGCCTAACGATTTCTAAAACTTCTACGATGACAGAGGCATAGTAGTTAAGTATGTTTCGGTGGCGCACCCTAGGGCTAACGGGCAGGCTGAGCGAGGAAATGATATGATCCTTGATGCTCTGAAGAAACGGTTGTACAGGGCAAACAATAAGCATCCTAGGAGACAGTTGAATGAGCTATCGGCCGTGGTCTAGGGACTGAGGACCCAACCCAATCGCAATACCGGCGTCTCCCGGTACTTCATGGTCTTCGGCTCTGAGGCTGTGTTGCCAGCTGACATTGCTTTCCAGTCACCATGGGGCGAGAACCATGATGAGGAGAGGTGGTCCGAGGCCAAAGAGCTTGAGGTTAATTGCGCCGAGGAACACTGCCTTGACACCTACGCGTGCATGGCTAAATATCTGGAGGGCTTGCGCAGGTACTATAACCGTAATGTCAAGAATAGATTCTTCGTGGTTGGTGATTTGGTTCTGCGAAGGAAGCAGAAGATAGAAGGATTGCATAAGTTAGCATCACATTGGGAGGGCCCTTATATGGTCAAGCATGTCACTCAGCCTACTTCTTATAGGTTGTGTGATCTCGACGAAGTCGACGTCCCGAATTCGTGGCATATCGATCATCTTAGGTGCTTCTATGCCTAATCCGCTACTAAGAAAGATATGTACTCTTTTTGTACCTCAAGTATTTAATAAATATTTCATCCAGTTTTTGTGACCATCTCTTATCTGCATCGCAAATTTTCGTTCAGTGGTTTGCTGACCAGTTTTTTCTCCTACTTGAGTTTCCCAGAGCCGGCGCTGTCTCTGACTTCTCCCCACGCATGTATGAGATCCGTTCACTATGTTCCAGGTGGGTGGGGGTGATTTTAGGCATACCTAGGGTGGCGGCGTTGTCAACTTGTATGCCTTCATCATGCTTGACAGCTGCACCAACCACTAGTTCACCTCTTTGCGTGAGAGGTTCCTCGCAGACTCCCTAGTGGGGTCACCTGACCCCGAGTACTCATACAACGGGTGCACCTGCTCCTTGCACGGTTGCACCCGCCTGCAGATGAAGTTCAGGGCTATTGTTGGCCCATCAAGCTGGCTCCTATTGACCATCCCGAGCAGCTCTTCCACTTGTACCATTTCGGCGCTGGTCGGCAAGCCGACCAGCTCTCCTGCTGCTTGGGGATCTGCGCAACATCACAGGCGACGAAGGGCTCTTGCTCTTGCTATACATAGAACCACTTCTTGTACCAATATCTCATTAATGAGCTGAGGGGCACATTGAGGTACTCAGCCTTCATTCCGTCATGAAGGTTCAGGTAGGCTCCCCCAGCTACCTTGGATCCTCCCGCGCCTCCTTTCTTCTTCAGGCAGAAAAAGTGCCTCCACTGATTGAAGTGGGGCTGGATGCCAAGAAATGACTCACAGAGGGTAATGAAAATTGACACCGACAGAACAGAATTTGGGTGGAGGTTGCAGATGCTAATCCTATAGTAATCACACAACTTGCAAAGAAAGAGAAGGCACGGATTCCCAAATCTGCGCCAGTAGAAATCCTCGAATACAACTATTTCGCCAGGGCAGGGTCTGGATAGCTCTCACCGTCCGACGTCCTCCATCCATCGATTGCGGCCTCCGCCATCACTCCGGCGGTAACGAGCTTCACCAGGGTCACCTCCGTGCTCATCAACTTGCTCCATTCCGCTGCCATTAGCTGTGCTCTTGCTCCATGTCTCCCACGTGCCATCCTTCTTTCCTTCTTCGATCATGGAATGCGGTTGTGGTGTGAGGGGTGGTGCTGGAGTGGCTAGATCTGGTGGCGATTGGATCTAGGGTTTGGCTTGCAAACGTGGCGGCGATTGAACTAGTGGAGAAGATGGAGTGAGATGAGTGGAAGATGAACTGATGTGAAATGGATGTAGTGGGAGAAGTGAGGCGCCGCCATGCAGGTATTTATAAGAGCGGAATGACTCTTTGACTTCTAGGGTTTTTGGGTAACCGCGCCTGATGCGCCGCTTCCGCTCCCTCAATTATTATCTACAAGTGGGCCGTACGTGGGCCTTGCCTATGGTACGGACCCTAGAGTGGGCTTATTTTGTTACATATGGTCCAATTCTAGCATCCTTGTTCGTGTTATGGCCCCACAGCTGAGCTGGGGACTGAATCTGCAACTGAGCTGTGGAATGGGCCTGCAACTGCGTTGGGGGCCACTTCACAGCTGAGCTAGAAGCTACCCTATGGCAGAGCCATAGGATGTTTTTAGGGCCTGTAATTGAGTTGGGGGACGTCTTACAGCAGAGCTGAGAGTTGCTATATGGCTGAGCCATGGGTTTTTATCCACGGCAGAGCTATGGATTGGGTCCATAGCAGAGTTGGAGACCGGCCCCATAGCAGAGCTAGGGAATACACCGTGATGGAGCCACGGTGCATTGTTCTCCACTGAGTTGGGAACATGTTCTTGGGACCCTGGCACCACGTGATCCAGTCACCTGCTGTCAGGCTCAGGGACTAAGTGGGCACACTTCACCTTGCGGTGAATGTGCTTATTTGACTATGTACTGTTTTTTCTTTTAGACCCTGGCACCACGTGATCTAGTCATCTGCTATCTTGCTCGGGGACTAAGTGGGCACACTTCACTTTGCGGTGAATGTGCTTACCTTTTTTGCAAACATGATTTGTTGCATAGTGCCAGAGGCGCGACCCCTACCTTCACACGATTAAATCCTGAGGATCACGTCTCTTGACATTATGGCAGAGCCAATGGTGCCGCGCATCATTAACTTTCCTCAATGAAACTTAAGTGGGCACACTTCATAAGGGATGAACCGTTTTTCTTTTTTCTCAGAGCACCATGCATTTTTTCAGCCATGTGTTTTTCCAACTAGTGCGATGCTCGGCTATCAGCTGAACTGGTCGGAAGGATGGAAATATTCCTTGGTAGACCTTCCTTTTGGTCAGGGGTTTCTAGGCTTCAAGCCTCATTGGTCAGAGAAGGACAAGACGGCGTGTCGCTTCAAAATACATAGTGCTCAGGGACTAGCTGTGGGGGTATAGACCCGTATACCCTCATGGCTCCACATGGGCCATGCCAGACGAGGTGGCCCAATTCACCAGAAAGGGCCGCGCGGGTCTCCGAACTACTCAGCGAACCGTACGGAGCAAGCAGAGACTACTTGACGGTCAAGGAAACCTTGTCTGTTAGGATAGACATCGGGTCATCCGTGGATACAGGAGTTGTAATCAGCTGGGACTAGATTCCTCAGATCTGTAACCTTGTCCCCCGTACTATATAAGGCGAGCAAGGACCCCCTCAAAATATATCATCACGCATCAATACAATCCACAAAGACATAGGACATAGGGTATTACGCAATTTGTGGCCTGAACCTAGATAGATCATGTGTTCCTCTTGCATCACCATCTAGATCGTCGTCTTGCGCACCTCCGCCGATAATCTACTACCGTGGGCATACCCCTCGGTAGACTGCCGACCATATCTCATCGACACTGAGGAGCAAGCATATTGAGCTTGAAGAGGTAACTGAATGGGCAAGTGAAGAACTTGCCCGGGCTAAGTTAATTAGATGTAGTGATGATCAAGACCTTGTGCAGGCTCTAAAATCAGTAACGGACCTGATCATTGAGCTTGAAGAAGGAGAACAGTGACTTGTGGAGCGCCATGCAACACGTTGCCAATCTCATCCGAGTGCCAAAAGATGCTGGGAGGTCCTGGATTCAATTCTTTCTAGTCATACCTGAGCGCTTTAACGCTTATGTGAAGATGGCTGTAAAGCTTTGTGTCCGGTCAGTGCTGGCACAAATCCGAGTGCTTTGGCCAACTGTTCCTCTAGAAAGACTCACAAAAGAAATTGAAGATGAAGAGGTTCTCCAAGCTATAGAAGAAGCTTAGGGCATGGTGGACAACTTAGCCGGTGACGTCGCTAGTCAACTTGATTTAACAGGAAGCCGGCCAGTTGATCAGCCCCCACAACCCCTACAGTAGAGTCATAGGCCTTCAAAGAAACCTGTGTAATATTGACTACTAGATGTAGAGAACAATGCTCTTTAATATTTTTTTAGGCTGATGGAACTTAGCCTACTTTATAAATTTTGATGTAGTCACCTTGATTCACTTAAGACGAAATATCCGAGTAGTCGTGTAGTCAAGATAGGACCACGTAATAACCGACCTTAAGTGCAAGAAAACATTTGATCATATAAGGTGACTGTAAAAGTGTCTCTCTTGAGGCTCATATGACAGGAGAGCAAGTTAGTCACCTTCTTCCGAGATAATCTATTATGGGCTTGGTATACATTTAGCTTAAAAGCTAAGTGCCGTATGTTTTGCGACAATGAATACTTAGTCGCAGGATGTGAGCCGACTAATAAACATAGACAGCATATCCTAGATTCATAGAGATACATACCAGCATGGTTAGCCAGTGATTCTCTGAACAAAACAACGTACTTTAAGCTAGAGACGCACATTGGCACAAATAGCCGGGATGTCTCGCATCCGGGTAAAAATATTACTGGGGTAAACTCAGAGCATCTAATAAGTTGTCTTGATAGTTTCAAAGTAAGAGCAATCTTGACTCGAACAAGTAATATTTATTATTATTGTGTGTCAAGGACCATAGATTACATAGACTTTGAAACTATAAAAAAGAAAATAACTAACACCTAGAATATAACTTTAGGCGTAGAATCTGTGAAGTTGGTCAATGTGCCAGGTGTTCTTGACTGGATGACCATCTTCAGTCATTAACTTGAATGAACCTGGTTGTGTGACCTTAGAGATGATGAAAGGACCCTCCCACGGGCTAAGTAGTTTGTGTCGGCCATCCGTTTTCTATATACATTGTAAGACGAGATCACCGACTTGAAAAGTGCGTGGCTAAACACTTTTGTTGTAGTGACGCCGTAAACCCTGAAGATATCGAGCAGACTGTAGGGCAGCATTAACTCGTACTTCTTCTAGGCCATCTAACTCAAGTCTCTGAGTATGTTCAGCCTCGCCTTCATCATACTGCTCTATCCTTGGGGATGTCCAGATCAAATCAGCTGGTAACACAGCTTTAGAGCCATATATCAGGAAGAAAGGTGAATACCTTGTTGCCTTGCTGACTTGAGTGTGCAGCCCCCAGACTACTTTGGGCAACTCGTCAATCCACTTGGATCCATAGCCTTTAAGATCTTCATATAACCTTGGCTTGAGTCCGGCTAATATGAGACCATTAGCTCTCTCGACCTGTATGTTAGCCCGCGGATGAGCTACGGAAACATAGTCAATGCTTATGCCACAATCCTGTGCCCAACTCTTGAACTTGATGGCTATAAAAGGAGAGCTTAAATCCATGATTACTCGATTAGGCATACCAAAGCGGTGCATGATGTCCTGAATAAACTCAACGGCCTTGGCTGCGCTGTACTTGATGAGTGGTTTATATTCAATCCACTAGGTAAACTTGTTAATGGCTATGTAGATGTATTCAAAACCACTCTTAGCTCTCTTGAGAGGTCCCACTTGATCCAATCCCTAGCATGAAAAAGCCCACGCTAGGGGAATACAGATGGGGTTGTGTGCTGGGATGTGAGCTTGTCTTGCAAACATCTGACAGCCTTTGCAATGCCTAACAACGTCTTCAGCGTCTTTTAGAGCAGTTGGCCAATAGAACCTGGATCAGAAAGCTTTCCCGACTAAAGTCCTAGGTGTGGCGTGATTACTGCAATAGCCGAAGTGGATCTCATCGAGTAGCTCCTTGCCTTCTTCTGCGGTGATACACTTTAGCAGGACGCCAGAGGACATGCCACGTCGATAGAGCTGATCACCAACTAAAACATAGTTCTTGCTTCTACGAATGACTTGGGTGGCTTCTCCCTTGTCTGCTGGCAGCTTGTGCTCTTTGATGTAATCATGAAAACTTGAGTCCAGGATGGGACGATGGCCAATAACCGAGCACCAAGTGCGGGAATATCAGAGGTGACATGTTCGGGTTGCTTGATAGATGGTGAAGTCAACTCCTCAACAAATATGCCAGATGGCACCTGTGTCCTATTGAATCTGAGTTTTGCTAGAACGTCTGCGGTGATGTTTAAGTCACGCACCACATGAAGTATCTCCAGACCTTCAAAATGCTTCTCTAGCTTGCGTACCTCTCCACAATAGGCATCCATGGTTTCTTTGGTACAGTCCCAATCTTCGTTGACTTGATTAATGACCACAGCCGAATCCCCATAAACGAGTAGGCGCTTGATACCGAGTGAAGCTGCTACCCGGAGACCATGGATGAGGGCTTCGTACTCTGCTTCATTGTTGGTGGCTGGCTAGAGAATTTGGAGAACATATTTGAGCTACTTCCCATCTGGAGAAATAAGGAGGACACCAGCACCTGCTTCACCTAGCTTAAGGGATCCGTCAAAATACATCTTCCAACGGTCGAGTATGGCGTCGTTTGCAGGCTGCTGGATTTAGCTATAAAGTCTACAAGTGCCTATGACTTAATAGCCTTACGTGGGGTGAACTCAATGTTAAGAGCCCCAAGCTCGACTGCCCATTTGGATAAACATCTTGTGGTGTCACGGTTGTGCAAGATGTCACTGAGTGGAAAATTGGTAACCACCATAATCTTATGTTCATCAAAATAATGTCTGAGCTTGCGGGAGGTGATTAGGATGGCGTAAAGTAGCTTATGTACATGTGGGTACCAGATTTTAGAATCTAATAGAACCTCACTGACATAGTAGACTGGCCACTGTACCTTGAACACATGGCCTTCTTCCTCTCTTTCAACGATGATAGCCGCATTGACCACCATAGTTGTTGCTGCAATGTATAGTAACATATCTTCTTTCTTCATAGGCAGATTAAGAATCGGTGAAGAGGTGAGATAAGCCTTGAGCCTTTCGAACACATCATTAGCCTCGTCAGTCCACTTGAATTTACCCGACTTCTTCAAAAGTTTGAAAAAGGGGAGTCCTTTTTCTCCAAGTCATGAAATAAATCTGTTGAGAGCAGCCATGCACCCTATCAACTTCTAGACATCCTTGACGCAACGAGGACCCATCTCTATTATTGCGTGGATTTGCTTTGTGCTAGCCTCGATCCCATGATGACTAACTAAGAATCCGAGGAGATGTCCAGAAGGTACGCCGAAGACGCACTTATTTGTGTTGAGCTTCCACTTCCACTCGCGTAGGTTTTTGAAAGTCTCTTTTAAGTCATAATCAGTGTAACTAGATCTCAATTCGTGACCACCACATCATCAACATAGGCCTTCGCATTGTGACTAATCTATTCATTTAGATAAGCTCGAATTGCACGCTGATACGTAGCGCCAGTGTTTTTGAGTGCAAACGTCATGGTCGTGTGCAGCAGGCACCAAATAGAGTGATAAAAGATGTTTTGCTTTGGTCTTCCACGCGGAGCACAATCTGATGATACCCTAATTAGCAATCAAGAAAGGACAGAAGAGCTGACCCAACCGCCGAATCAACAATATGGTCAATGCGCGGTAAACCAAATGGGTCCTTCGGGCAATGTTTGTTGAGATCCATGTAGTCGATGCACATGCACCACTCGTTTGAGTCCTTCTTCCGTACCAACACAGGGTTGGCAAGCCAGTCAGGGTGTAAAATCTCCTGGATAAACCCGCCTGCCAAAATCTTTGTAACTTCCTTCTTGATAGTTGCTTTTTTATCAGGCGCGAAATGACGTAACCGTTGCTTAACGGGTTTGGAACCTTCATGCAAATCAATTCTGTGCTCAGCCAACTTTCTTAGGACTCCTGGCATGTCAGCCAGCTTCCAAGCGAAGATATCGTTGTTGTCCCTGAGAAAATTGGTGAGCACGAGTTCCTATTCCTTGGGAAGGTGAGCACTGATGGTCGCCGCCTTAGAGGGATCACCAGTGCTAAGATCAATCTTCATAACATCCACCTCCTTAGGCGGGACAAGGATGGTAGGCTTTTTAGCTGGTAGCTCTAAATCATCCCAGTTGGCTTGGTTGGCTAGAGTAGCAATCTCTTTCCTTTCTAAATCTGCCTGAACCTTGGCTGCAATCCTAATAGCTTGAGCATCGCAATCATAAGAACGCTTCAGGTCGCCTCAGAGTGAGAATACCATTGGGACCCGGCATCTTGAGCAAGAGATACGGGTAATGGGGACTACCATAAACGTAGCTAGTGCTGGTCTCCCAAAGATGGTGTGATAGGATGATTTGAAGTCGGCCACTTCAAACTTGATGAACTCAGTATGATAATTATCTGGGGTTCCAAAGGTGACTAGAAGCGTAATCTGACCGAGAGGCATGGCCGCTTTACCGGGTACTATTCCGTAGAAGGGTACATCCGTAGGAGTAAGTAAGCCAGCAAAGTCGAGACCAATCTTCCTCAATGTGTCGGCAAAGATGATGTTAAGCCCTGCTCCTTCGTCGATCAGGACCTTTGTGACTGTCATACCTACGATGGTTGGATCTGGAACCAATGGGTAGTGTCTGGCATTATCAACACTGGTCCACTGATCCTTATGCGAGAATTGGATTGGGTACTTAGACTAGTTGAGGTACTTAGGGATAGCAGGTTCAACCGCTGTGATACTCTGTAGGCCAAGTTTTTCTTGCTGCTTGCTTTTAGATCTTGGTACTCCAGCAAAGATTATATTGACAATGCCCTTGAATTTCTAAAACCCCTTGTCTCCTTGGTCCTCCTGGTCCTTGTTATTGTCGTCTTCCTTACCCTTGCCCTTGGCTGAGTCGCTCTTCTGAGTATAATTCTTGAAGTTCCGGCACTCGCCTACTTTGTGAGATGAATTCAGGTGCCATGGTTAGGGTAGATTCTCTAGGTCTTCAAATCGCCTGGTGTCGGTGTTTGGAATCACCGGCTAGTAAATTTCTATGAATGCATGTTTAGGCTCGGATGGTGTGCAAAGAGGACACGAAGATGTATACTGGCTCGGGCTGAATGTCCCTACGTCCAGTGGCGAGCTGCTCGTGTTACTTGCACTTGGGTCTATAGTAGGGGTTATAAACGGTCGAGAGAGGGATGAGCTCCTAGGTCTTTGGTGAATGTGAAGTGGAGTTGAAGTGCCTTTCATTGGTCGAAAAAAGGATCCCCTAATGGGGCGCCCAGCCTTCCCTTTTATAGGTCAAGGGAAGGACTCGGGGTACAAGAGTGAGAGAGAGAGGAAAGAAGAAAAAGAGGAAAGATGGAGTAGACAGCCCTGGAGCTGTGCCACCCTTCCCCCCACGGGCGGGTCCTATGGGTCCTACAGACGATAATGGAGGCACGTGCATGCTATGGTTATGTCCATCTCCGATGCTACAGGCGGGCATCGTTGTTTTGGTCATGATTCCCTCGTCCTTCACTGGTGCTACAGACGGGCACCGCCGCTCGGCTGCGCCACCTGGTCCCTCCCTGCCATGCGATATGGCCAACCGATCTCCTTGTTTGGGGTCACACGGGGATTGAGCCACACAGTGCCAGTCCGCCCGGCACTGTTGGAGACATGGGTGCCTAGGTATAGCCTGCGGTAGCAGCTGGTCACGTTGAGGTGCCCCTGCCCCCCTCTAGCATTAGGGGCATGGTCTAGGGCCCACCATCTGTGCTTGTGGTAGTTGGGGGCAGTGGGGGCCCTCGTAGGGGCCCACGTCTGAGGCTAACCCCATGGCCCCTAGGTCGGGCGGGGCGGTTCCGCTCCCAAAGGGTTAGGCTAGACGAACCCTGTGCCCCTAGGGTCGGACGAGGCGGAGCTTTCCCCTAGGGGTCGGGTGCGGCTGGACCCGTGCCCAAGGGGTCGGGCGAGGCAGAGCCCCCACTCTTGGGGTCAGTTGGGATGGAGTTCTGCACTGAAGGGTCGGCCAGGTTCGTGATTACGTTCTTGTTTTACCGAAAGGCTAGTTCTTAGCGTCATCATCGGGCATGGGGATCATTGACACCCGACAGTAGCCCCCGAGACCCTGGGGAGCTAAGCGCTCCTTCTAGGGCTTCTATTAGTCATCGAGATCTGCTCCTCCTGTTGTTTTTTGGATTGTCCGGTGGGTGTAGCCCCCGAGCCTTTGGAGGAGTAGCGCACTCCTTCAAAGGCTTTCTTTGTTGTTAATCGATGGATGTGCTTCTTGGATCTTCCTGCGAGTACCGCCCCCAAGCTCCAGCGTGCTGCGGAGGCTTGATCGGTAGCCAACTGATTCTAGGTCCCTGGCGATAGTGGAGCATAGTTCCTAGGTCCGTCCGGTTGATTCTGGGAGCTATATGCTTCGCTTCAAGGGAGTTCCCCGGACTGGCAGCAGCCAGGACCCGGTCATGGGCTGGGGCATCCGCGATGCCTAGCTATCCACATACTGGCCATAAGCGTGCCTGTCCTTCGTTACCCCTTACTCGGGGGTGTTCTGAGGCGGTCGTTGAAGCTACTGTTGGGCCGTACCGCATGCCCTTAGGCCTTAACAGGCCACAAGAATGTTTTCGGCTCCGTACTCCATTGTGGCGGCGCCAAGAGTCACGCCCGGTCCTAAGATGGGGCAAGAGAGGAGGCACCGCTTTTTGAACTGCCCAATTTAGGCATGTAGGGGAAATCGAAGGGGCACGCCACGCCGCACCTGCTATGACGGTTGGTGTCGACGCCAGTTGGGCTTCTCATCAGCCTTCTATAAGTCGCGGCTTCTGTAGTGTGTCGCTGTCCATTGCCATTCTAGCCTCGTCTAGCAGATCCCTGGTGCTTGCCTTCCCCTCCTCGTTGCTTCATCCATGGACCATGGGAAGCGTTCCGCTGACGATGCGCCTGAGGAGAGGAGGCCCCTCTGGTGCCGCCTGTTCGATTAGAGGTAAGAGCAGTGGTCTCTCATTTTTGCCCACTGCAGTTGTGGGTTTCCTCCTGACTTCCTCTTGTGTCCAGGGCTGCTTCAGACGTGAACCCGATCCTAGAGTCAGAGCGGCTCTGGGAATGCCTTGAGTCTGTCCAGGCCACACTTTGGGCCACCGAGGTGGAGGCAGAGACCGTCTGCGCCCAACTGGCGGACACCGACGGCCGAGTGTCCAGTGAGTCTTTCTAGCGATCACTGCTTTCCTCCTTTCTAGCTCATCCGGTTTCTAACTCTTAGTGTGTTTTGCCAGAACTAGAGACGGAGCTGCAAACGCTCTGCCAGGACACGGACACCAACATCGGTTACATGCGCACTCGAGGTGAGCATCTCGACGAGTACCTTCTCGACGTCCCTAAGTGCGTTAGGGATGTGGTGGAATATGGTGTCCACCACAGAGCAGCCATTGCCCTGGCGGTGGCTCAGGTCCGGTCGGGCCACAAACTCCGCTTCCTGATCGGCTTCCTAGAAGGCGGAGGGGCGGCCAATCATGAGAGGCTCATTGAGGACTTTGATGAAGCCGTGGACACCGTTATCGCTGAGGTGCCCACCGAGGAGATTATCCTCGAGGCCCTTTAGTTTGAACTTAGGGCCCTCGTCTCATGAATAAAGATTACCTGTTTTAGTCTTCCATCATTTGTGAGATTTTATCTAACCTGCACATTTCGAACGATGTTTGCTGTAGTTGGACCCCTAAATCGGTGAGGTCTTAATCAGTGATGGCAGTTTCTTGTGATTTTGGCGATTTCGACCCTTATTTAGGATATCATCGTTTTTCTGTTTCCCAACGTCCTAGCATCGGATATTTCGTGAGGCCGACCCCCGTGCCCCCGCGCGTCGCGGGGGTTGGACCGAGGGGTCGGGATGTCCATAGCATTCTAGTGCCTAGGTGCTGGCTTCATAGTTTGCCTGTGACCTCGTACAGGGTCTCTTTGCGGGTCCGAGCCCCTACGCGTAGCGGGGGTCCGGTCGAGGGGTTGGCCCATCTTGCGATCGTTATCCCTTAAGCGTTTTTGACAAAACGGAGGGGTTGAGCCATGCCACGATTTTCCTCGCTGGATGAATCTTGGTGCTCGGTGAGCTGTTACCGAGTCAGTCCGAGTGGGGCCCCGGTTCCTATTCACGAGGATCCGGCCTGGGTCGGCTGGCGACCGACTCCTTGTTCCTGACGGCCAATCCATATACTTCCCAGGTCCGTCCGACCAGTCCCGAGGGATCATTGCCTTTCTTCAAGGAAAAACAATGGTCCGACTACAGTCAAGACTCAAATGTGTACTAGGATGCCTATGGCGCTTAGATGCTTGAGTATTGGCCGCTAGCGGGCCCATCCGTTGCCACCCCTCACTCTAGTGGTGCCTCGGAGCGGTTGTCGAACCCGTCGCTAGGCCAACCTGAGAACTCCTGGGTCTTATTGGGCCATAGAGCGTTCTCGGCCCTTATGGACCTACTAGTTTGTGATGGTTCCCAGCCTGGCGCGTCCTAGGAGGGGGTGGCCAGTCAATGGCGCGTGCGCAGCGAGGTAGAACAACGTTACGGTTTTGACGGGATAGGACGACGCGCGAATCTAGGTGGGTGGTTTGCCTTCCGCTTTCCTCTCTTAAATACAGGGGCATCCCCTATTTTTTGTCATGCATGCCCCACAACCCCACCTTCCTCACCATCTTTGCTAGCGTTTCATGTGTTTGTCTTCTCATCGTCGCCACCACCGCCCTCATTAGGGTTTGTGTCGTGCCTCCTCTTGCCATAGCTTAATCCTCGTGTCGCCACCTCTGCCCTCCCTAATGGAGACATGGTCTCGCTCCGATGTCTGCCATTCGCGCATGGCGGATCTCATCAAAAAGGGTCTCCTCCATGCGAGGGTGAGGGGGGACGAGTGGATCGTACCTGGTAACGAAGATGGACTGGTGGTACTCGACGGCTACGTCGTCACGTTCATGCATTTCCATGAATGTGGGTTGGCATCTCCCCCCCACAGGTTCCTCTATGGGCTTCTTCACCACTACGGGATTGAGCTCCAGCACTTGAATCCCAATGGGATTCAGCATATCTCGGCCTTCATCGTGCTTTGCGAGGGTACTTGGGGATTGAGCCCCACTTCAAACTCTGGAAATACTTTTTCGTCGTCGAGCTGTAGAGGAAGAAAGCAGAGAAGAAGAAGAAGACAGCTGACCTGTCAGTGCCAATGGGGTGCGCCAGCATCCGCCTTCGAAGCCCCCAGGCGTTAGAGTACATGCCAATCCCATTGAGGAAGTCTAACAAGGTGTGGCACCAGTCTTGGTTTTACCTAAGGAACGATGATGCCGCCCCCTGTCGATCTTCTCTGGCCGCCTAATCGAGGAGGCACTAGATGAGTGGAGGTATGGGCCTGTTGCCAAGGAACAACAAAGACTAGGCGACCTCCTCTGAGCCATCGAGACCCTAAAGGGTGCTGGCCTCCATGGGGCTGGTGTCATCGGGGCTTACCATGTCAGGAGGCTAGTGTCGCTGATGGCGCGCAAATTTTGGATGTGGGAGATGACACCCGACTCGGTGTCAGAGGGGATGGTGATGGTCTCCGAAGAGGCGATCACCCCCGATGAGGTGGAGGGCTACCTTAAGGATACTCTGGATCGCCTGACAAGTCAGAGGGCAGACCTCGTCATAGTATATCCGGTCCTGGGTCATCCCCTAATGCGTCCTAACGCTGGTCCATTGAGTTGGTAACCCATGTCGCCATCACCTTCCCTATTGACTCTGCTCTAGATCTAATTGTGGTGGTTCACAACCCGATCTTTATGTCTGAGCCTCCAATCCACCGCTGCCAGAGGACACCGAGAGGAGAGCGAAGAACCACGCCGCGGGTGAGGCAGCAAAGGCGAGAAAGGACAGGGAGACGGAGAGGAAGCGAAAGAGGTTGTTGAAGCGTCTGGGGGATGATGATGAGGATGATGAAGGTGATGACAATGAGGACGATGACGAGGAGACAGGGAGGTGGCCTGGCGATGGCACCGTGCCTTTGCTCCGTGAAGAGGAGGAGGTGATCGGCTCCATCCCGGTCTCAGACTGGGTTGACCTAGAGCAAGAGGAGGAAGATGATACGCCCCAGTGGCTGTTGGGATCCCTTCCCGCTTTGTGCCATGGGGCAGGGGAGGAGAACGTCCCTCCAAGGGTGGCAGAGGTGGACCGCCCTACCTCGTGCAGGCTCCCTGAACAACATGTCGACCGAAAGTGGCCTCGCGCCGATGAGGCATCGTCAGGGTCAGGAGGGCCAGCGCCGAAGGTCCATCACCCGGTGGTGGCTATGTATGTCATGCATCCTTTCGTTCTGCTGCTTTTTGAAAATTTGCTGTGGGTCTAACACTCTGTGCGTGTTGTAGCGCCAGTCGGCTGCTTACCCATCTAGCGATGGTGCCTTGGAAGGTCATTGCCATGCTGGCGACCCAGTAGTTGTCATTCGGTGTCGCACCCGGCTCGAGTGGGAGCGGTGCCGGGATGGCCAGGGGGCTATCCGGGCAAGCCGCGCTGACAACGACGGTGGTGTCTGTGGTAGGTCAGGTGGAGCAGTTGGGGCCGTCTGCCGCCATGGTTGACACATCCGTGGCCGAGCAGGCGAGAGAAGGATGGACGGTGGGGGACGTGTTCACGACGCACGTCGTGGGCATCGTGCAATCAGATGCAACCCTGCCTACACGAACAGGGACGAAAGTACCTGAGGCGAGGTAGGCGGATGGGACGCGTCCATGGTGACCCTAGGAGTCATGGCGATGGGGCCGCGCTCCGTGTCCGTGCCGTCGACTTCCGCCACCGCCGGAGAGGTCATCCAGGTAGAGAGGCCACGGCGGGAGGGGTCGCTGGCATGTAGAGCTAGCGTAGAGCCACCCCAGACCCTGATCCGGATGGGGACCAACATGTCATGGCTTGAGTGGGTAGACCCACAGAATTTGGGAGCCCCGCCGTTCATTCTCGATGACCCTACGGAGGAGAGGGAATGGCGTATCTACCAAGGGATCATGGGAGGCGTGGCGCATCTTTTGCACAACGCGCTAGTCTCAGCGAGTGACGGGCTGAAGCAGTTGAACAATGCCGGCGATCCCTGCACGGTACAACTCGCTCGTGCCCCCGATTGCCGCTTTTTGTTTTGTCACTTCTGACTCTTGTTCTCTCCACAGTCGTTGATGGCGCGCACCTAGGAGAAGTCTATGTTCCTTCACCAGCAGAAGGAGGCCTGGGACCGGCTCGTCACGGAGGCAGCCGACCTTCGGACCCAGAAGGTGGAGGCCTATTGACATGCTGAGGAGGCAGAGAAGATGGCCTCGAACCTGTCGGAGAGGGTCCGCAAGGACGATGAGGAGGCCGCGCAAGTTGTGAGGGAGCACAACGAGCTACGTCAGCGGGATGCCAAGGCCCGCCAATAGATCCTCAACCTCCAAGGCGAGCTCGAGAAGGAGAAAGGGCTGAAGTTGGCAGCCCAGGAGAAAGTCACCGCGCTAGAAACGAAGGCCCGTCAAGATGCCACGGTGACCGAGCGGCTTCGCCAGGAGTGAGACGACTTGCGCTAGACCGAGACAAGGCTTCGCTCAGAGCGCGATGGGGCCTAGCGAGAGCGCGATAGCACCTAGCAATGGGTCAGCTCCCTTCAGAGTGACCTCTAGAGGGAGGGAGCCCGCAAGCTGGAGGCTGAGGGCGTCTCTGCCAGGCTCGTTGGGGACTTGGCCCAGAGTCAGAAAGAGCTGACCGAGATGAAGGAGACCCTACAGAAGGAGACCGTGGTGTATGGCAATGAGCGCCTCACCACCAACCTGGTCTGCCATGACGTTGGGGTGCCTCAACTGTCGGGATGAGCTCACTTGCGGCCCGCATCACTCTCATCTCAGACCACGTGCAGGAGCTTGAAAGGGGCCCCTTTCAGGCCGGCATTAATCACGCCTTCGCCATCGCTCGCTCTCACTATGCGGAGACTATCAACCTAGAAGTGATGAGCCAAGGTTACGCGCTTGGCTATGAAGACGAGGATCTAGAGAAGATGGAGGATGACATGGCTCCGATGCGCATCACGGGCCCGAGCGCGCACTTTGTCATGGTGCTGTGCGATCTCATGCTTGAGCACTGCGCACCACTCCTCCAGATGGAGTCACGTGGTTTTGAGCTCTCGCTATCGCTCCCATAGTTGGTTCATACGCGGGTGGGGCAGGACCTCCACGTCCGCCGTGGCCCTGTGCCCATCGACAGGATGCGGGGGTGTCCCGTTCCCCTCATGAGGGGCACCATCATTGGCACTCATCGTTCGTGGGAGGTGGACAAGAGCATCGCGCCATATGGCGCTCAACAATCTGCGCGGTGTTGTGCAAACCATAAGGGAACGCTATCGAGGCGCCCTGGGTTAGAGTGTCCGATGAGAGCGGCTCTCCGCCAGCGAGCGGTGTCATGATGTTGATGAAGGAGAAGGTGAGAGCCCGCAGATCCTCCTAGGATGGATGAGATTCTAGGTGTACGGTGAGCTGGTGCTCCAACCTCCCGAAGTCAAAGTCGAGGAGCTGGTCGCGCTTCAGGGCGCGGGCCTTTGGAGCGCTCAGCTGTAGATCCTCGAGAGCCTCAACGATCGCGTCGAGGTTAGTGGTGGAAGGGGACTGAGTGGGTGCAATAGCTTGCACCAGCTCTCCCTCCATGGTGATGATGAAGTCTAGACTCCTGAAGCGCCGTGCACACCTGGGGTCTAGTCGATTCCGTGGTTGGTCGTCCGCCTGATGAAAACAACAAAATGCGTAAAGGCCCCTACCTAGCACGCCTACTATTAGTGTTTGGAATCACTGGCTAGTAAATTTCTATGATTGCGTGTTTAGGCTTGGATGGTGTGCAAAGAGGACACGAAGATGTATACTGGTTTGGGCTGAATGTCCCTACGTCTAGTGGCGAGCTGCTCGTGTTACTTGCACTTGGGTCTGTAGTAGGGGTTACAAATAGTCGAGAGAGGGATGAGCTCCTAGGTCTCTGGTGAATGTGAAATGAAGTTGAAGTGCCTTTCATTGGTCTAAAAAGGATCCCCCAATGGAGCGCCCGTCCTTCCCTTTTATAAGTCAAGGGAAGGACCCAGGCTATAAGAGCGAGAGAGAGAGAGAGAGGAAAGAAGAAAAAGAGGAACAATGGATTAGACAGCCCCGGAGCTGCACCGCCCTTCCCCCCAGCAGGCGGGTCCTGTGGGTCCTGCAGATGACAATGGAGGCACGCGCATGCTGTAGTTATGTCCGTCTCCGGCGCTACAGGCGGGCATCGTCATTTTGGTCATGATTCCCTCGTCCGTCACTGGTGCTACAGACGGACGCCGCCACTCGGCCGCACCGCCTGGTCCCTCCTTGTCATGCGATATGGCCAACCGATCTCCTTGTTTAGAGTCGCACGGGGATCGAGCCGCACAGTGCCAGTCCGCCCAACACTATTAGAGACATGGGTGCCTAGGTATAGCCTGCGGCAGCAGCTGGTCACGTCGAGGTGCCCCCGCCCCCCTCTAGCATTAGGGGCATGGTCCGAGGCCCACCACCTACGTTCGTGGTGGTTGGGGGTGGCGGGGGCCCTCGCAGGGGCCCACGTCTGAGGCTGACCCCGTTGCCCCCGGGTCGAGTAGGGCGGTTCCGCTCCCAAGGGGTCGGGCGAGACGGACCCCGTGCCCCAGGGTCGGACAAGGCGGAGCTTTCCCCTAGGGGTCGGGCACAGTTGGGCCCGTGCCCAAGGGGTCGGGCATGGCGGAGCCCCCACTCTTGGGGTCGGTCGGGACGGAGTTCTGCACTGAAGGGTCGCCTAGGTTCATGATTACGTTCCTGTTCTGCCGAAAGGCTAGCTCTTAGCGTCGTCATCGGGCATGGGGATCATTGATACCCGACACCTAGGTTTGCTAGATTTCTTTGACTTGTCAGCAGAGGTGACCACATTGTTGGGTTTGCGCTTTCGGTTCTACTGTCCAGCTTTGTTGCCCCAGTTGTCATAATTCTCCCGGTTATCACGCCCGTTGCCGAATCTTTCTCAGGTTCTTTCTTCTGCGGAGATCATCTTCTGGACCATACGTTTAAACTCTTCGTTGGTCAGCGGGTTCTCTCTACAGAAGTCCTGAAACTGCCACTTGGCTCTTATCCCCATGGAGAAATCATCGATGACCTCTCGTTTGGTGATATTATGAACCTAAGAGCGAAGTTCTCCAAAGCGTCGATAGTATTCCCGGAAGCTTTCATCCTTCTTCTAAGTACATCCTCTAAGCTCCACCCGGGTGGCCAGATAAGTGAGGATACCTACGAAGTTGCTACAAAAAGCTTTCTGCAAATCATCCCAACACGTAATTGACCCGGGGCTCAACTTATCAAACCACTGGAGGCGTACCGCCTTGAGCGCCATGGGAAAGAATAAGATCTTGATATTGTCGTCGCCGCCTGCCAGCTCAATCGACTGGGAATAGATGCGGAGCCATTGATTCGGCTCTATCTTACCATCATACTTGGAATGATTAGAAGGTTTAAACTTGTAGAGCAACCGGACAGATAGAAGACGTCTTGCAAAGCAGGGAAACCTGTCGGGAACTCCGGCTTCCCTGTACTCGGACTCAGCTCCGCCTTCATCTCTGTCGTTCCTTCGAGGTGGGTTACGGGGAGCTAGGTGAACCGGTTGTCTGCCATGCCGATGCTCCCTAATTATTATTAAACTGCTTAATACATCAATAATCTCCGGGCGCATTTCAACATCCTTACTCAAGCATTTAGCTGATAACTTCCTAATGTCTCTAAGAGATTGCATGTTTTCTGCATTGCTGATTCCCACATCGAAAGCACTGTTGATTTCCGTATTGAATTCCACTGGTTTCTTTCTGGTGATAAGTTCCAGCAAAACCACCCCGAAACTGCAAACATCGCTCTTTGGAGTTAGAATTCCGATGGAACAGTATACAGGATCCACGTAACTATGGGACCAATATAATTTTCGGTATACTTGGGCCCACTATCAGAAAGCAATTTTGCTATCCCAAAATCTGATATTTTGGTGCAAGATCTTCATCTAACAGTATATTAGCAGGTTTGGTGTCACCATGAATGACAAGAGGACTATGCATCGAATGCATGAACCAAAATGCTTCAGCGACCTTGATGGCAGTGTCCAAGCGTTTGTCCAAAGGGAGGGCAAAACCTTCCCTGCAATGGTGGATTCTGTTCAGATCTCCATTAGAAACGAACTCCATGACGATCATCAGAGCATTTTTCTCCGTACAGCAGCCCATGAGTCTAACAACATTCTCGTGTTTCATTTGATAGTGCACTATCACTTCCTTGGCAAAATCCTCCTTACTGGTCCCATCTTTGTATACCTTTACGGCAACTGGAGAATGATCGTCCAGCACTCTTTTATAAACCTTACCAAACGCCCCTTCTCCCAGCAGCCCAATTTTATTATATCCTTGGTGATGTTTCTTATCTCGTATCATGTAAAATGTCGCAACCTGATGTGTATATTTCCCATTTTTGGAAGAACCGCACGTCCATTAGTTTGAAGGAACTCCTGCAGCCGTCGTCGTTGTACCTCCTCCTTGGACTCGTTCTTGTTCTCCATACGTGTCTGATTTCTGATATAAGAGAACATATCTCTTGAGTAAATGGTTATTTAAACTTATCAATGAGGAAGGAACATGGCAAGACCTTCTAAGAAGGAAATACTTGTCAAATAAAACCTTAACACAAGTCCAAAAACAACCAGGAGATTGTCAGGCTTGTTCTGGACTTATGAAAGTAAAAGACCAATTCTTGGCAAGAGAATCTTTCTGAACACATAGTGGCACTAAAGTTTGGTTTTGGAAGACACATGATCGGCGACAAACCCCTCAAAATTATTGATTATTACCCATCTCTATACAATATTCTGAGGGAAAAGGATGCCACAGTTGCACATGTACTAAGTACCACACCTTTGAATGTTTCATTCCGAAGGGCTTTAGTGGGCAGTAACTAGACTACATGGTATGAGCTTGTGTCAAACGTAGTGTTTGTCAACCTATGTAATGACAAAGATATCCTTATTTGGAGTTTACATAGTAGTGGTATTTTCTTGGTACGCTCTATGTACACTTCTATGATACAAAGTGGAGTAGTTCCTACTAAATGCCCAATTTGGAAGATCAAAATACACTGAAAATTATAATTTTCTTATGGTATCTTAACAAAGGTGTCACTCTCATGAAAGATAATCTTGCAAAAAGAAATTGGAAAGGCAATATCAAATGTTGCTTTCTTTAGAGACTACACAACATTTATTTTTTGATTGTCATTTAGCAAGATTTATTTGGAATACCATTTATATGACCTTTGAAATTCAACCTCCCGTTAGCTTTACTCATATATATGTTTGGTTTGTGGCTTTATGGCATTCCATCAAAACTCAAGAACTAGATTAGTGGGTGTTGCGGCTCTATGCTGGGCAATTTGGTTGAATAGAAATGATATGGTATTTAATAACAAGAAATCTAACACCTTTATACATGTCATTTTCAAGACAACCTATTGGATTTGGGCATGGTCGTTGCTTCATAGGAAGGAAGAAACAAGAAAGAACATGAAAAATGGTTGCAGACTTTTGGAGACTGTGATCATGGAGGTCTTCGCTAAGTTTGGATGGAACTTCTCGAATAGAATTGAAGCTTAGTTTTCTTTCTATTCAGTTATCTAGACTTTGGCTTTTTTTATCTTATGTCTCCTATGTATTTTGCTATGAGCCTAAGAGCTCATGGTTGTATTTGAACAACTGTGTATGTCGTCGTCAAACAATGCAGAGGCTGGAACCTGTTCCATTATAAAAAATTAGTTTGAAGGAAAACCATGTGCGAAGTCAACATAAATAGTAGGAATGAGTTCTTGGATAACAAGATGACGAACACTATTGTTACTATCTCTGGTTTAGATTGAAATATAAGGTATTGAATGCTCTCAACCCCATCTATGCATGTGTGTGCCTTTTAAACCACATTCATGCATGCATTTTAAATACCATCTTGATCAAAATGACTCATGTTATTGGTAGCCAAAATCAAGGACATGCATGCTTG
Organism: Saccharum hybrid cultivar R570; assembly: GCA_038087645.1. Classification (NCBI taxonomy): domain Eukaryota; kingdom Viridiplantae; phylum Streptophyta; class Magnoliopsida; order Poales; family Poaceae; genus Saccharum; species Saccharum hybrid cultivar. The sequence continues at coordinate 2,270,199 of JAQSUU010000425.1, forward strand.
CCTTTTTAAAGTAAATATGTTTTACTAGGAAATTATTAACAACCAAACTAATTAATTAGTGAGGGACAAGTTAGTCTTTTGATACACTCCTTATTTGGTAATAAAATGTAATACCCTAAGTGTTAAGCACACGGTTTTGCATAAACATACCATAAGCATCATCATAATCCATGCATGGCTGGGCATATATGCATGTCAATTTATCCTTTCCTTGCCACATGAAAATGACGACAACGACGATGACGACAACAACAACAAAGCATTTTAGTCCCAAACAAGTTAGGGTAGGCTAGAGTTGAAACCCAACCAGAGCCCCTCGTCCCTTTAATGATTTTATTAAATATGATATTACATCTGATACAAGTAGATCAAGAAGTAATGTTTAAACAACTCATAAGTACCAAAGACATTTTGTTAAGGAAGGGGATACATGGTATTAGGTGAAAAACCTCCGCCAAAAAGACTAAAACTAAAAGGGCAATATCATGTTGTTAGCTTGAAGGTTAATTAAGGAAGCAAACTACTAAACACTTACAAATGCACCTACATGAAAAAATGTTGTACAAGTTTTGTACTTAAAAGTGGAGCAATGCCATGTCCACAAAAAGTATTGTAAATAACTTAAAATAAAGCCCTAAGATTGAATTCCCAAATTGATTTTCATTAACTTAGATTTTTTTCCTTAGTTATGTGTGGCTGCTGCGACTGTGCGCCTTATTGGCATATGCCCCGTTCTCAAAATTTTGTTAAGCAACTAAGCTAGCTCCCTACATGTAACCAAAAGTTTTACATAGAAGAAGGGTTAGGGCATGATCACGCATTCGGAATAGGAAAGATCTATCTACCCTTTCTAAATCATAGCCAAAGCTATGAAGAAACTTCCATGTTGGACACATTTCATGAACCTATTAACTTCTGCCATGCGACCATTGAACCATTGTAAGGAACTTAAGTTGTGGGCTGGAACTTGAAGTATTTGAGCCCGGAATTAAAAATATATGAGCAAAAAATTATTTTCAAAATAAATTTAAAGGGTAGAATAGTACTTTCATGTAGCTGCCCCTTATCTCCAAGGCGAACTTTCTTCTCTCCTGCATGTTTGGAACCTTTGCCGCGCGTCCAGCACCTTCATCTCTGCGCTGGACGTCATCGACCTCACCGGCTCGCTGACTCCATGTACAACACCATGGACTTCGACGGGTTCGCCAAGAGCACCTTGGCGCGCAGCCGCTTCGGTAGCAAGGGCGAGATCGTCAGGCCGTACGCCTGCCCGTTCGCCCGTTCGCCGCGTTGCGCGTGAGGCCGGCTGGCCGGGGAATCCTGACATTACGTGGTTGGCATCCTAGCTATCCAGATTGACCCGTACAACTGGTACTGGGCGCCGTTCACGCGGACGCCAACCCCGTGGTGGAGAGCCACTTCATCTCGCCCGATGACTTCTAGATCCAGCCGCCAGCCAAAGCGCAGCCGCGCAGGGGCGGATGTAGTGAAGGTGCATGGGTACAGCTGTACCCCCAAATTTTTTGTAAAAATATTAAGTATATAATATTAGAACACTTTATATCAAATAAAAATAGAGAATTATTAGCGCCCAGACGTCCAGAGCATACGAGCGTGTCATGACGCCTCGCGCATGCTGCTGCCCTAGCCTGCTCGCCCGTGCTTACCGCTGCGCCGTATCGCTGCTGAACACGCACGTCCGTACCTAGTCTGCCTCGCCCCACCCCCACACCCACACGTGTACCCCATTCCCGTCCGCCTCGCCCCACCCCGCACATGCACCCCAGCAATGCCCGCCACTCATTTCCTCAGACCCCCTGCTCTCTCCACACGGGCGGGACCTTGGAGCCCGAATGAGGATGAGCACGCCCCATCCGTAGGACCCCAGGCGCGTTGTGCGCCCCATCTACCGGCCCCCGGCTCGCCGCGCCCTTCCCCTAGCACCCAGGCCATGCTCCTATGACTGTGTGAACATACCTCTGAAACACGAAACACTTGCAACATGAAACACTTGAATGCAACATAAGTCTAAAGCAGATGAAACATTTGGAACATACAATTGCAACATATGTATGAAATATATGCAACATCCGGATAAAACACTTGCAACTTGCAACATGAAAATACTTATTGCAACATAAGACTAAACAGCTGAAATATTTTGAACATACTCTTGCAACATATGTGTGAAACATGTGCAACATCTAGATCCAAAACGCTTGCAATATATGTCTGAAACCGATGAAACATTTTGAACAAACGCTTGCAACATGCCTCTAAAACACTTGGAACATATGCAACATCCTGATCTACTTTTGCAACATCCATATGAAACACTTGCAACATACCTCTCGTAACGTCTGAAACACTTGAAACATACATTTGCAACATAGGGAAAGGGAGAGGCCAGGGCCGGTTGATTCTGGCCTCGAAGTGGGAGCCGACGCCGAGCGACAGTGCGTGAGCACCACCGGCACGGGCCGTGCTTCGTGGGTGCCCTTGTCTCGGTGGAGACCGACATGAGGATCGCGACGTCACCACCAGTGACGGTAGCGGAAGGCGGCGCTGCCCTTGCCCGATCTCGTCCACATCGCTGGATGCCGTCGTCGAGGGAGAATGTAGCCAGCAGAGAGGTACGAAAGGTACGAAAGCGGTCGGGCTGGCGCGACAAATTGAAGCCGCGCGATGGCCGGTGAACTATGGTGGAGAGGGAGGAAGGCAGCCGACGGCGCTTAGGTGATGTGGAGATGGAGGATGACGGCTGGCCAGTCACGATCGAGAGCGCCGCAGGAGCGCGAAATTGAAATTTGGCAGCGAGTGGGGATTGGGGAATGACGTTTCTTGAGAACCGTGAGTGAAGAAGACCATCGAACGTCTTTTATCAAATAGCCGATCAGAGGAGGCATCCGAGATAGTGGGGCCATTCATACCATCGCGGCCCACGGCAACGGGTGTCCGGATGATCAGATGCCTTGACACCAGCATTTCCGATAAAAATATCTTAACCTTGATTACTCATCTATGAAGGAAAACAACTGTAGCATACTAGCACTCTTTCTTCTAAAGCCCGAAAGCCTGAAATGAACCAATGCACACATAGCACAAGTACAAGATTAAAATTATAGAACAAATTATGAAAGATAAATGCGTAAAGTTGACTCTTTTTTCCTTCTAGACCTTCGTATAGTTCTTCTCGTGAAGTTTGAACCTTGACCTTGTTTAATAATCAGTAAATTTTGAAAAAGAATCATTTCTACATTACTCAATAAATAATTAATTTTATTTTTTTAGAATGGTCATGGCATTAAGAGGAACAGTGATTTGACCTTTTTGGACTACTCAATAAAGCACAAAAGATTTATTTTTCCACACTGGATTACCAAGAAACTAATATGCTTATCATGACCTGAGGAATGACTATCTTTGTATGAATGTTGACGAACTGTATCTTTGAATCCGTACACCCAACTATTTTATTGTCATTCTCTCGTCATATTATATCATTAGCGAAGGCACTCAAGGCAGCTCGCAAGGCAAACCTTCTAGGCGTTTGCTTCTCTTGCTGTGTTTGGTTCGTGATCGCACGACGCCGGTGAACCACGGCGGACCCGTCGTTGGCTCCGGCCCCGTTGCAGCGTTGCAGCAAGGCTGCAGTTGCTACTCATCGCGCCGCACACCTGTGCCGTAGGAATCGGAATCGCAAACCCCTCGATCTCGACACCAAGCAGACCCAAGGGAGCGCCAGAGCGCGTGCACCATCTGGAGCAGACAACAGGATCTCAATGCGATGGATATGGGTGCGTGTGCGTTAGTGCAATCGATAGACGAGATTGGCGGCGACCCAGCGAGGCGGCGAGGCGGCAAGATCCCGCGATGCAGGAGCAGCGACTCCCTCCCGTTTGTGGAATTGGGTTAGAGATTGTATACACGAGAAGAAAAGTACTAAACTGCCCTTAAACACAATTAATTAATTTTTTTATTCAATAGCTGCAGTAATTAATTTCTATGGGAGGAACTACCCGTTCCTCCCAAAAAAAAAGCTCTTAGTTTATAGGATTAGGATAACATAGAAAACTTTTCTTTGCAATCAATTTTAGAGGAAATGTACGCATATGAAAGAGAAATTCACTCCAAACTCTTTGTTGGTAATCAATAGTTTTCCAAGTGGCTAAAAAATGCTGGGAGCATATCTGTTTGGTTCCTCCAATAGTTTTCAAAATTTCCTCTTAAAATATAAAAGACAATTTTGTATCAGGAATTCCGAAATATTTATAATCACCCAACCACTTTTATACTTTATTTCTTTCTTATACATTTATAAATCTATAACTAAGTTATACATAATCCAATGAGTATGAAATTTTCACTACAGTTCAAGCATATAATAATTAGTCCACCATAAAATTTTCACCACAATTAGAGCATAGAAACTGCAGTTATGAATTAATTACAGAAAAGCATAGACCTAAAGCTACAGCAAAAAAAATGTACTAAAGCATACCATATTATATTCTCACTATGTAGATCTACTCACGTGGAGTCAAACAAAATTAGATTTTCTATTTTATGATTTTTTTATTTACTATGATTTTTCAAAGTTCAACCAAAATCTATACCTAATATTAAAGAGACAAAATTTCTCTCCACCTATTTCTTTGTTCGGCTCTCTCACTACTACAGAAATCATTTTTAGCAACGCCACCCTTTTCTATCAGAGGCGGTTCAACTAGCACGTCGCCTTTAACCGCGCCAGTGAGCATTGTAGCTCCGTGACCACCTCTGAAGATCCATCTTCAGGGACTGTTCTATTGAGAAAACCGCCTCTGATAGACTTCCATTTTCAGGGGCAGTTGCGTTAAGAGAACCGCCCCTGAAAATAGATCTTCAAATGTGGTCCCCTTTACAAAACCGTCCCTAATATAACCTATTTTAAAACACCGTTTGTTAAGAAAACCGCCCCTACAAATGCATTAATAGAGGCGGTTCTCTTTAGTCAACCGCCCCTAAAAATGACCCCACCTGAATACCCTTTCTTCCTCCTCGTAACAGTATGCATGCTGAGCACCATTAGCTCACTTGGAGGGCGAGAAATAGCAAAAATAGAGGGGGGAGGTTTTGCCCTTTGAACCTTTGAAGGAGTTGGGTTTGAGAGGTGAGATAAAGGCATACCTAAACTCTTTTCAAACTTTTCATGTTCATTTCTTTCACTTAGAGATCTAGAGAGAGAAGTACATGATGTAGATTTTTTTTATTTTTCCTAGCAATTTAGACTAATTTTTGCCCAACTTACTTTGGCTCACATGAACTATAGTTAATTTCTATATTTACTTTATCATTTTTTAAGATTTAGGTCTAGAATAATGTAACATTTGTATAGAAAAATAGACATAAATTGCTTCAACATAATAATACCTTCATGCAAATATACCTTTTATTTTTGAAGGGCACATATGGACAGGTCATGGATATACACAAAAAGAAGACATGAAGCTTCCTACATACAAGATGTGAATGGTTTTATTAAAGCAGTTAAAAGGCACGCTTTGATTAAGCAGACAAAGGATATATATTGTCCCTGTGTTGACTGTTGGAACCGTATAGTATGCCGAGATCAAATAAGATAAGATCACACTTGGTAAGAAGGGGTTTCACGGAGAACTACAAGATTTGGGATCATCATGGTGAGAGACGTACAGAAGTAGGCAACATGGAAGGTACAAATCCACCAGAAGTAAGGGAAGATGACGATGCCCATCGTGTCATGATGCATGATGGTCCAGGAGATGACACTGTAGGCGGTGGTGGTGGCGAAGGCTGTGGCGGTGGAGAAGGCTGTGGTGGAGAGGATGATGGTGAAGACAACGAAGAAGATGAAGAAGAATACTTCATGGACGACATATTGCGCCACATAGAACAAGAATTACTATTGAAAGGGCTAGATAACTTAGAGACGGTGCAGAAGGCAAGGGAAGAACATTTGTACCCGAAGGAAAAGGGTTGTGAGAAAAGGTGGTCGTTACTACGTTTTGTGCTAGACATACTGATCTTGAAGGCTAAGTATGGCTGGTCCGATAGGAGCTTCAACGACCTATTGACTTTGTTGGCTGTTGTGCTTCCTAAGACAAACTTTCTGCCTACTAACATGTATCAAGCGAAGAAGCTTATCAGTCCACTGACGATGTGTGTGGAATGAATACATGCATGTTGGATCCATTGTATCCTTTATCGTGGGGTGTTCAATGACCTAACAAAGTGTCCAAACTGTGGTGCTAGTTGATACAAAGTAAATGAAGACTGTAGTGAGGGTACTAACACTGGGAAAAAGAGAAAGAAGGGTGAAAAAAATGACGCTTCTCAGAACATTGAAGAGGAAAACAACACCATAGCAGTAGATGATACTAACAAAAAAAAGAATTCCTGCATGGGTTATATGGTATCTATCACCGATTGATCGCTTGAGGCATTTGTTCTCAAACCCAAGGGACTTAGAGCTCATGTGATGGTGGGCTTCAGATGAACGCAAGAAAGACGATGAAGTGCTACGTCACCCATCCGATGCACATCACTACAAGATTTCGACCCTATTGCCACTTGACGCCATTTGCATCACCACAAATTGTGTTGTAATAGGGGTGTGTTTTGCAACATTTGTCCAAACGTGGCAATAGGGGGACTGTGTTGCCACAAAAATAATGCATTGTAATTTTTATGTTCGGCGTTGCAAGAGGTGAGACCTATAGCAACCTTTTTTTGAAAAGTGTTGCTATTGGTTAATAATATTGCCATGATGACATTTAATTGCAACTGTCTTGTGCTCTTGCAACCAAATAGAATAGTGTTGTTATTGCTTGAAATTATTGCCACAATGTTGTTGTGTTGCAATATTTCTTATGACCATTGCAATAGGTAGACTATCTATTGCAACTAAATTTCTAAGGCGATGTAATAGTTTGTTGCTATTGCCATAGTTTTTGTTGGTCGTAATATTTCTCACGACCATTGCAATAGTTAGTTGTTTATTACAACTAAATTTCTAAGGCGATGTAATAGTTTGTTGCTATTGCCACAGTTTGTATTGGTTGTAATATTTCTCACGACCATTGCAATAGGTAGTTGTTTATTGCAACTAAATATTTAAAGCGATGCAATAGTATGTTGCTATTGCCACATGTCGGTTTGGTTGGTATAAAATCCTAGTGTCGTTGTAATATGCTGTTGTAGGAAACACCTATATTTCGTGGGCTTTGGGTATAGCAAAAGGCCTAAACCTGCAAACGAATCATCTCAACCGGCGACTTACGTGAACTGCTGTTGCGCCACCACCCCCAACTCTTAACGTCCTATCATCATGGAAACGACGTGACAACACACGGTGCGCCCATCGATCGATCAAGAGAGGAGGCTCCTCGATCCTCCAGTGAGAAGGAAAAATGCGTGCCTCGATCCTCTCGCAAGAGAAGGGAAAGTACCTCGTCGCTGTTGGTTCTTGATGACTCGCACGCGGTGAGCAAGTGCATGGCCACACCAGCTAGCTACTTTAATTTGATCATGTCTCAGTTGTTGATCTGATCGGCTAATGATATTTAGTCATGAGTTTTGAGGGCAAACATAGCCACGAAATTGACATCTATTTACATTTTACATCATAAACAAGTATTGTATTGATTAATACACCAATGTTACCAACCTGTTGGTGGCAGAAGAATAAATTTAGAAATTGTAGGTTAGAACGGACAAAACACATTCTCATATTATCCAAATTCAATCAACAAGTAATACTATGAGCTCTTTCCCGATGTAGAACTGGAGGTCGGCCATAACGTCTTTCCGTGGCAGGGCACCCTCAATGCTAGCCAGGCAAAGTAGTTAACAGGAATGACAGTGCAAGTGATAAAGCAGGGATCGACATGCCCCGCCAACCCCATCTTTGTGTACTACCTGTTGCGAGAGTCGCACCAAATTAGTAGCAACCTTTAAGTGCAAACTTAATCTATATGAATGATTCATCGCTACCATTATAATACATTTTATAAATCATAAATATTGATGGGCAGTTTGCCAATATTTAGGAATAAATATTTAATCTATCAATCAGGCAAAAAGAAACATCCAGTTTAGTTAACAATTTTACAAAATGAAGTTGACATGGAGCAACAGAAACAACAAGCAAGGGATGTCACAAGAGATAATATATATTGAAATCAGCACAGCCAGTTGAGATAATTTGATGAATAATGCAAAGAATCTATCAAAAATAATTTTTAGTATTATCAATTCATCACCTCTGCACTAGTTGGGACAGTAAGGCTACCAGAATTGTACCTAGTACTAATTAAGCAGCAAATTATTGAATGTCTAGCAGCAGCGATGCAAAAAATGAAAATTACACCTACATCATCAAGCCCCAATTTATCGTGTACTCTAGAGCTCTGCAGAAGAGGCATGGTAAGAAAAGGCACAAAGTAGCAAACAAAGCTTGGAAGCAAGTACAGTGGATTAAGTACATGAATTGAGAACTCTGCAGTTAAGAAAGTTTCAATTCAGCTTGTCAGATATGTAATATTTGTTCTATTGAAATATATCTTTAGCAAACTAGAGCAGCATTTCCACCAGGCAAGCTTAGAAGATTAAGAACAACCTGTGCTTACATGTGACAATCCCATATCAATTTATAAGGAGCCATATCATTTCAGCCAACTAAAAAATCAACTACAGATTTATCTGTGAAATCACATATTCAAGATTATGGTTGTGCTTGGCATTCACAGATTCAAGACAATACACTTCAGTTAAATAAGAGACATTGATAAAAAAAAGTTAAAGAAGAGACCAATCAGTCTAGTACTAGCAGGAGACATGGCAAATTGCTAGGACAGATGGCTGCCGCCCCCTCAGACTGCAATGGCTTCTGCTAGTTATTAAATCGTTGTTGTTTGATGAAATCAACACACTGCAATGGCTTCAGAAATAAAGAACTGATAAAATGGCTTCAGAATTTGCTGGGCTGATCAGTTTGGTCAATAATTTGCTGGGCTGATCAGTTATAGTGATAGGTTATTAACAGGTAAACATGGAGCAAATCAATAAAGCAAAGCATCTGGGTGTTGCATTGTTTGTTCAACAACAGCATCTGGTGGATAGAAAAGAGGGATATGAGATGTCAGCAAGGGGGATAGGGACAAGTCAGGTCACCATATCCCAGCATCATCAGCAGGCAATAATTTATTCCTCTTACTAACACAAAAGAAAATAAAGATGCAATCTGACATGCCATCACTCTAAAGCTTGACTAGTGTATGCAGTTGATAGAGTAGCCCCATACACACGCTAGCTTTGTGGTGAACTGACTTCACAATACTGGAAATGGTACAGCTATATGGTGACTCACTAGCTTTGTGGATGCTTTATCAATTAAATCACTGGACTGCCAAATCTATACTAAACACAGAAAAGTCACCCATTTTGTTCCAGAAGCTCATCTCATTTTAGATTTTTTTCCTATCAAAAAATTGTTGTAAATAACACATAGTAATAGTTGCAACAGACCAAAAATATTTTTTGTACCATACAACAAGAACCAAGCACAGCCAGGGATCTCACCATCATGTCACAGAAGGTGGGGCAAGGCCTGGGACATTTTGGATGGCACTATGCAGCAGCTGCATGTTCGTAATAAGGCACAACTCAGTGAGGACAAATAAACTGAACATCTAGAAACTAATCCATCTTCTCACTTAAATCTGAACCGACTACAAAGAAAAAGAAAAAGAAAAAGAAAAAGGAAAAGTGCACATCATTACATAATGAACAAGCAAGACCTTAAAGGCTTAGAGAATGTAGATGCTCTAACTTATATCTGAAAAAAGTGCACACCAAATGAGTCCACCTACTAGAAAATAAATTCAGGTTGGACATTGCAGTAGATGCTCTAACTTATATCTGAAAAAATAGGCTCTGCATTTGGATTATTGTTATGCTGCACACATAAAAAAAATTTAGTTGTGTTTCTTTAAGACTGAGAAGTTATTGGATGAGTATTTAAAATTGTCAGTATGGCTGTAACATCACTTGCCATCTGGTACATGAAAACGTTTATGAAATTAATACTGTTCCTGACTCGCTTTTAGGCAATATTGGTGTCTTCAATAGTATTGTGGATTATCGTAACACTATTGGTGTTTGGATAGCTTCCCCTCACATGCTAGCAATGGGAACCTGCAGAAATAGCTGGCATTAGTTTGTACTTTTTAGATGCGATCAAACTACTGCACAAGGACTGGGTATTATTGCAGTGTCTAATGTATGGATGATACCTAATTCATAGCCACAACTTGCCCAGGAGGCCTACTCCAAGAACGAACTTATTACCCCATCCAAATAAATATTCCCTCTTGAGGTGTTTTCCCATCCAAACATTCAGCCCTGAGATGATGATCGATTTTATCCATTATAAAATTAATCTATCTTGTTCATCACCCTAATAGTAAATGTCACAAATGATTAAAATTGGTCCTTAAATTTGCTACCAAATGGTGACAAACGACACACTGTAAATTTGATAAATTATACAACATGACTATCAATTAAAGATTCAGATACAAAGATGAAAGAAAGGAAACTATGTCATTTCATCTATTGTTCTAATTGAAGCCTGAAGCTATCTGTAATCTCTTAACTATCAAAAAACAGCAGAATCAAATATCAAAAGAAATTGTACAAGTCATGTCACATCAGAACCAATTAAGAAATATATGGCCTGAAGCAATAAGACTAATTAGCAATGGAATTCAGTATATATAATCGATCCACAAAATATAGCCAGAGTAGTTAAAATGCTAGAACATGAAAGTTCAGTTGTCGAAATAGTTAAAAAGATGAGATTGGACAGTAAACTACATTATGGCAAAGATACCCTTGTTAGCTAACAGAACCAATCTGACGCAGAAAAATTCTACAAGTTACTGCACGTTCTGGATTGCATCCAGGCATTCACTGTGTAAAGAAGAAAAGCCGAAATCACGCAGAGGGTTGCCCCACCCACTACAGAACATAAACTGAGTACATTACAGAGTAAAAGAAAATAGTCCACAAAAGAAAGAATGAGGTGCATACTAGATCTTACCCTCAATCTATGAGACTGGCGTACGACAAAGCTAAATGATGTACCTAGCAGCCACACAAATCGACAAGTTTTCTGGGGTATGATTTGGGGAAAATTGGGATTAGTTTATTGCAAGAGGAGAGGTTAGGTTGCTGGTACATGCGATGGTCATGCAAGGACCTACAGCAGCAATGGCGCACAGATAAGTCCAGGCGGCGGCGCTGCCTGTCCGCGGAGCACAGATCAGCCAAAGGGGTGGAAGGGCCTAGGGTTACGACCTTCAGGCGTTTTTGTGGCGGCGGTGGAACGACCTTGCCATGAAGGGCCCTGGTGGGGAAGGCGTCCTGCGAGGGAGTCGGCGGCGGCGACCTGCGAGGGAGTCGATGGTGGTGGGGAGCGACGAATGGAATGCGAAAGAGAGGAAAGGTTGTGAGATTTTGGGGGAAAGGCAGGGGAGGAGATTGGAGTCACGGGCGGGGAGGCGCCCTCTGTCCGCGCGCTTTTTTTTTTTTTTCTGTGCCTCTCTACCGTGTGGGCTTGGGCGCTCAGTTTCGCGCTGGCGCCAGTGCGCCCGCCAGGCGTGAAAAAAAGTTTAGGGCCATTTCAAACATAGTTTTAGGACCATAAACATTTTTAAATAAAAAAGTCATCAACTATATAACATTGTTGATCTCATCGAGACCTAGAAATTTTCTCCATCAAAGGTAGTTTGGACAATTCAAAAAAAATAAATTTAATACATGTGTCACATAGTTTGTATGGAGCTACGTGAGATATGTACATATTTGTGAAAAAATGTACAAATCCACTATATTAAAATAATTTGAAATTTTTATAGCAAGCTTGTGGGCCCAAAATATATTGCCATGTCGGTTAATGTCTAAAGTTGGTTAGGAAACTATACAAACTATAATTGAAGTCAGTTAATTATCATTTTGTTGGAGTACGACACTCCCATTTGGCTTCAGATCGAAAAGATCTTAACCCTAAAACGTTAGCGTCGTGACTCCTCTGGTTATCAACCGTACGAAGAACACAAGCAAGAACTAGAAAGAAGCAACTCAATTGAAGTGACAATTACTGATGTGTTATCAAGCACTTAAAGCTTGTCTCCTAGTTTGGATGATGATCTTGCTCACTACACCACAAAGGTTGCATTGTGGCTGGGACTTCTGTACTACAATTTGAAGCTATTTTTTGGACTGCCACCTAGTAGTTTAAAATATGACTTTAGATAAATATCCTTGCTACTAAAGTAACAGAGAAGTAGAGATAAGAATCTCTTTTAGTCTGAGCCAAATTTGTTTTTGAGACTTGTGTTATTAACAATAAAAATATTAACTAACAAAGAAAAATGAGTTGTAAAATATATGCACATTTCATAAAAAGGGTAATGTAATAGGCTATTTAGAGCGTCTCAAGAGTTTTTCTAAAGCTCACTCTTTAAATTACCATTTGGAGAACTATTTACATAAAAATCGCTTTCTATATCTTTTCACTTTCCAACAATTTTTCTATATCTTGTATGCACTCTAGAGAGCCATTCACGTTTTCTATCTTTGAGTAGCGAGAAATCCGGAATAAAAATGAGGAGCAAGTCCTTTGACTCACATTGCTATAATAAGTTTAGTAAAATCATCGAGAAAATTAAATTGAGGTAACCATTTGCTCACCTAATCATTTTAGATCTTCGTATTGTAACTATGCCTATACATTACGGTACGACATATCTTGTTGCCTAGTCATTTGGACCACTTGCGCCTTAAAGATTTTATTCAATAGTTGTGTCATGCCTCTCAATCCGTCCATCCTTTGATTTTGCAGAATCTTAATGTGATGGGTGGTCTTACCAATGTGCTCCATATTTTGTTGAAGTAAAAAATGGTAGTGGTAGACATAGCCCTTGGATACACAACTAATTTCATATACATTTTAAACAAACAGATAGATCTCTATATAGGCATAGTTACAATACGAAGAGACGTGTATATTTGTGAATAATCATAATGTCGTTTGATTTTCTTTACAAAAGACTCATAAGAGGTATATAAAACATGTTGTCATGTTATTGATTTATAAAATTTTCCAACCAAATTTAAATATTATTATTATAACTATTTCATAAAATTTCGCTATTTTGATATGAGCCCGTGTAAAATTAGGCCCAAATGATGCCAAGCTCGCCAGACCAGCTCTAACACAATAAAAACGTCTCCTAACCCTAATCGACATTCATGATTCCAATCCCTCCTCTCTCTCTCTCTCCCTCCCTCCCTCCTAGGACGCAGCCGCCGGCGCTGCTCAGGCGCACACGTGCTCACCGCCTCACGACAGTCGCCGCCCCCGTGTCCCCAGCTCCCTGACTAGCGACGGTCGCCCCACGTTGCGTGCCTGCGTTGGTCCTCCGGCGGCACTCGCTGCCACGCCTGCCACCGCTAGCGTTGCCAGCCCGCCCCGCTCGACTCGACAGTCGGCTGGTGCGCAACGCAACCGCTCGGGCTAGGTGCGCAGCACGCCAAGCCGCGGAGGCGGCGCCTGCCTGTGCTCTCCACCGGCCATCATCGGGCACAGAAGTCCAGGTCTACGGTCTACCATCTCCAGCAAGCCCGCCAGTGCTCACGATGCGTGCCCGCCGACCATCAGGTTCATGTACGTGGTGTGTACCTTCAAGGTCCCTGAGTTCACCACGCTCTTGTAGGTGAGATGCAGTTTGTTTCTTGTTTGTGTTTCCTCCCTTGGCGATAGGATCAGACTCCAATTTGTTTAGAAAATATTTCCAGTACTATACAGGTCTTCTGTATCCCAGAACTGTGCATGTCTTCGGTAGTCTATAAATGGATTCGTGATAGTGTTAGCTTTGTTTATTAATTAGTTCCAACATTCCGATAAGTGCAGTAGTAGCACATCAAGTGAATGTTAAGTAACTGTATATCAAGTGAATGTTGCTCAATGTTTTCGGCGGCACAGACGAGATTGGCTCCTGCTAAATTGATGTTCGTCTGCTTCGATTGAAATAAATTTGGCTAAAGGGGCCCATAATTAGCACAGGCTACATGCATTACCTGTCAATTTTGGCTAGATTTTCACCATCTCAATGGCATGCCAAGGAACATTCAGGATGTAAATGAATTGAATAGAAAATAAATTTCTTTACTTCATATATGATATTATTTCTCAGTTCTTTCCTCCTGGCAACTAGATTAATTATTGTATTTTCTGCTGACATTGCCATTGGTATTTGTAGTGTTACCTGACATTGCCTGCCCTTCCCACCTGGAGACTCCAGTCCTAGGTGCTGATTTGGGTGGTAAATACTGGATTAAGGTGAGTGTGTGATACTACTTTCTTATTTGTTTGCTATACTTTCGGTGTAGCTGCTATGTTTGCACCTGCCACTAAGCGTCTACTGCTTGAATTGTTTACTGGTTGAAGGACCTGATACTATTGTGGTCGCGAAAGGAAACCTGCTACCATTGTACTTGACTATATGCTGCTTCTTTTCATAGTAGTACAATAGCAGTATTTACTTGGCAAGGAAACCTGCATACCTGTGTTTGGCAAGGGCTACACAATGCATACCATATGCTGCTTCTTTTCATAGTAGTATCATGAACTATTTAGTGGTTAAATTTTCATGTCAATTGGTGCTGTATACTTGAGTATTCGCAACCAAGGTAAGCTTTTCCCTGATATACAGCTAGAGATTTGTCACGCTTGATCCTATAAAATGTTAGGTGGATTCTTGATGCGCAAGAGAACTATGAAAACCCATTGTACAACCTCTCTTATCTGAATTGCTATCAATGCTTGGTCATGAATCTTATATTACCGATAGAAGTGCAGATCTAAATAGGTATGTATTTTATTAACTGTCGTTCTGAAAAACTGCTTGCTGTCTTGAACTTAAGTATGGGTAATGTTCTGAATTCCACTAGCCTACATAGTGTTCAGCTGTACCTAACTGGATGTGTTCGGATGTAGAAATACCAAAATTTTAGACTAGAAGGTATGTTGGTATGTTCTGAACCAGTTAGACTGAGAGAGCTTCTATGTTCTGTGCACAGGATGGCATTCTTCTGGACTTCTGGACTGCTTGTATGTTCTGCTTCATTTAATGTTTCTGATGAACTCTGTCAATGCATGTTTGTGACTTAGTCCTGATTAGCACCTGTCTGTTGAATCTTTTTGTTAATTAGTTAGTTCCTCTGCAATGGACCTTTTAATTATTTCTAGTTCCTCTAATGGATATATATCTTATTGTGTCCTGATAGCATCTACGACTGACTGTTCTCATTGTCATCGGCTTCCTCAATCCTGATATTCTGTTTGTGACTTAGAGCTGTATAAATCCATGCCTGTTATATCTGTTAGAATGTATAGCTGTTTGCGTGTTGAGAATTAGTTAACATCAGCTAGCTACGGATAAATCAGAGATGTTACCATTGTGAATTTGGGTACAGATAGAAACACTAACTAGACCTTTGCCTTTGCCTTTCCTAATAAAGTCCATAAACATTCATCTCTGCCTTGATCGAATAGAAATTCACATGCTTTAGGATATGATGCCCAGAGGCTTAGATCAATAGCAATTATGTGTACATATCTAACATTGTGTAAACAACTGGACATGTAACATTTGTAGATACAATCTGAATTTTCATAATTGTGCAATGTAGATGATTAGATTTGTTTTAATATGAGGGATAGAGCCGAATGTTTATGGACTATATTTGTAAACTTCAAATGTTTATTTCGAACAGATAAACCATGGAATTCCAACCCTTATATTCAGTCATGTACAGTTGCAACATCTAGCATATTTCCTGTTTTTTATCATTTGTTTTTCTATCAAATAGTTGCCTTGAAATTAAGTGGCAGACACTATTGTACTGATTTTTTCAAATATGGTACGACTTTTTGTAAGAATAGATTATGTTCAGTTGTCTAGTTCTCTAATGTTAACTTAGACTTATGTGATCATGTTGTGTAATCAATTTTAGCCTGTATATTGCATTATTTAGTTGATCATTTCTATTTGCGTCTAAGTTGTTAAATTTGCTAATCCACATGCTAATGTGAACATTTTTATTCAGCAGGAAGATGCAACTTAGTGGAGTGCTTGGAGTCATGACATGATCACAAGTGAAGCAATTATAAAATATGAAACAAGCTATGCCACGGTCAGACCAGTGCAAGTGTTGTAGAGATGATAGAATATGGTGTAGTTTTGCAAGTTTTGAGATTGGTGTAGATACTATTTTAACACATTGTCTATTTAATGAATGGATGTCTATTCTAGTCCAATGGCTTTATTTAAATGCTTTGTTGATGTCTATTGAGTTTCTAATAATTAATTAATGGTGTTGCAATATTGTCCCGTGGCACCAAACCAAAAGCATTGTAAAAGTGGCTATTGGCAATCACATTTTCTTTGGTAATATATCATATAACAATGAACAATCCGCGTACCAATAAAGGCTGCACCTTATAGCCACGACATAATAAACGTGGCAATTGCACATGTTGCCACCACTTCTTGTTGCGACATAATCCTTGTTACCACACTCGTTATGCGTAGCAATAGCGATTACACCTATAGCAACCAAATTTTAGGTGTGGCAATTGCACATGTTGCCACTACTTCTTAGTGTTGCCACATAGGTCCTGTTGCCACACTTGTTATGTGATGCAATAGAGGCTGCACCTTATAGCAACCAAACCTTGGACGTGGCAATTGCACATGTTGCCACCAGTTCTTGGTGTTGTGACATAATCCTTGTTGCCACACGCATTATGCGTGGCAATACATTGTCTTGCAACACACGTTCGTCGTTGCTAGTGCACCATTTGTTACGACATGGGCAAGTTGCCATTGCAAGATCCAGCAACGCTTAAGGCGTTGCATTAGTTGCTGTTGCCACACCTACAATTGGAGCAAAAGCTTATGTTTGCAACGCCTAGGTGCTGCAAATCCAAAACGCATTTTGCAACGCTAAGCAGAAAAGTGTTGTCCAAAGCTTTACCCACGCAAGCGCCTGCAACGCCTCCCAATGACAAAAAAATGTTGCTTGGGACTATTGCAACACTTTTCTGGCGTTGAAACAGGGTCAAAATTTAGTAGCGACAACGGTGGAAGGACTTCGATGCCAAGTACCAAGAATTTCATGAAGATCCAAGAAATGCCAGGTTCGCTTTGAGCACTAATGGGATTAATCCTTTTGGTGACAGGACCAACACACACAACACATGGCTAGTTATCATGTCGATCTATAATCTCCCTCTATGGTTGTGTCAGAAGAAGTATTTGTTGCTGACCATTATAATTTTAGGGCCCAAAGCACCAGGCATCGACATAGATGTTTTTCTTGAGCCGTTGATGCAAGAAATGGAAACACTATGGAAGCATGGAGTGAAAATGTGGGATGAGCTTGCGAAGAGTACCTTCATGTGCAAAGCCATCATTTTTGTTACCGTCACTGACTACCCAGGACAGTTTTCCCTTTCAGGACAGATCAAAGGATTCATGGGATGCTCGAAATGCTTGATTGACACTGCAGCTCAGTTCTTGGAGGGATCCCAAAAGGTAGTGTACATGCGTCACCGATGCTTCTTAGTGGAAGGACATACGTACTGAAGCAAGAGGATGGTGAAATACTTCATTGGTAGTACTATTGAGACAAGGCATGCGCCAGAGAGGCGGGACAGGCATTACGTGTATAACATGGTGAAGAACATCAAAGTCGCCTATTGTCACACCCTAAATTTTTCATAATTTCAAAATAGTTAAATATGATTTATTGTGTAATTGAGTGTGCATTTAAATATAGGGAATAATAATAAATTTTGGTGAAATTAAAATTAATCATAAGGTTAGCAACTTGTTTTTGCACTCATGCTGTTGCATTATATTTTGTGTGATGGCTGGTTTTATTCAATTGCCAAAAGGATTTAAAAATCTCTTGAAATTGGATTTGGAAAATCAATTTAGGAAATAAAAAGGGATCCCTATTCATTTTCCCTCCCTCCCTCCATTTTGGCCCGTTGGCCCGTTTCCTTTCAGCCCGCTCGCCTTCCCCCTCTCCTTCCTTTCTCCCATGTTGGGCCGGCCCGTCGGCGCTGATAACCGCCGTTGCCGCTCTCTCCTTTCTTCCCTCTGTGACTGACCGCCCGGGCCCACTTGTCGGCATCTCCTCCAACCTCCCGCTTGAATCGGACGCACGCGGCCGAGGAGAAACCGCCGCTGCCCACGTTCGCTCCTCCCATCGTGGGAGCGTCTCCCCACGCCTGGCCCTTTTAAGTGGAAGCCGCACCCGATGCCGCTCCCTCTGTAGCCCTCCCCGCTCTATTTCACCCGTTTGAGCCACAACTGCAGCTTCGCAAGATCACCGGAGACGCCGTTCGCCCCACCGCATCGGCCACCTTTCTCGAGCCACCTCCGCCCCGTTGATTCCGCTCGGTGAGCTCGCCTTCATCCCCGCTTCCTCCCTATGCCTTTATCTTCTTCAATCGTGGCCTCTAGGGCTATCCCCGCGAGCTCCGGTGAGCTCCCTCTGCCGCCGGCCATGGCGATTGCCCCTCGGATCTTTTCCCGGCCGCACATGTGACATGGCCGAGTTCTCCATCCCCTCCGCATCCTCCCCGTAGTCTCTTGGAGAATGGGGCTCCGTAGCGCTCAAATTCATCGCTCTGGTGAGCTCTCCGCCGTCGGCCATGGCGGGCACGCCGCGCGGGCCATCCCATGGCTGTATTTTGTTTCGGGGCGAGTTCGCCTTTCTCCCCGCGTCACCCCGGTGCTCTCGGTTTTGAAAACCGTGCACCATAGCACCGGTTTGGGCCACTCCGGCGAGTTTCCACCGCCGGCAATGGCAGCGCCGCCATGTCCTTCCTACCCTCCGGCGGCTGTTTCTCTCCCTCCCCCTCCCATCTAATCTCGGCCGCCCAATCCTAATCCAACGGCTGAGAAAGAAGGGTACCCTTTCGGGAGCCAATTTTGCTAAAGAGACCTCTAATTTTCATCTTTTGAAACCCGCCGTCCTTGGTGTACTCACGGAATACGCACTTCCATTTTGAAGACGTATTTTCTCTGGTTTAAATGAAAAATACGTTTCCAGATTAATTATAGATTTGCCACTGCAGTGAAACGCTTATAAAATCGTCGTTTTAGCTCCGATTTGATCCGTTCAACTTGCGTTAGTTTCATAATTTCATGATCTACGCAATGGTGCTACTGTGAGACCTGTTAGGAGCTTTTGAATTTCTCGATTAAGTCTAGTCTAATAGCTAGCTTTTGAAACCGTAAATAGCTCGTAACTTGTGCGTTGTAACTCCGTTTTTTGTGCAATTCGCGTCGTTGTGATCGTAGCGAGACGTATATGATTTTGGTAAACATTTTATATAGTTTTATTTATTGTTAGTGTACTGTTCTAATCGTAGTCATGTTTTGCTTGTATGTCTGCTCTGGAATGCGTGTTGTACTTTGTGTCGTTCGAGTTCACACGGTGAGGAGTACTTTGGAAATCCGGACACGTACGAGGAGCAGCATGACCAGCAGCAGTTCATGAATCAAGGCAAGTATAGCATGGGCCTACCTTGTTGTCCTATTCATTATATAATGTACTCATTATGCATGTGTCTAATATTGCTCGACTATAAGGACTTCCTAGCTAATTGATGACCTGTACCTTGATCCCTATGGGTTTTATTTGCACATGGGTAGAATGCTAGTGCTCTAACTAAACATGATCTATACTATAACTGATGGAACCAATGGATGAACATGATGGTAACAGTGGAACCATAGGGTAAAGGTGCAGATGATGTTGATCATGTTGCCCTAAACCCTTCGTAAGGACTTATCTATAGGGCAAAAGCTGGGACATATAGTGCAACCGTGAGAGTCATATGGCTCTGACTTTAGCTCAGTAATAGGATCTTTTCTAGCTTGTTAGAGGTTACCCGAAAGGGCGCAAGAAGGGCTTGCCACTTTGGGTATAGAACTGCCTCTGTTCTGATGTGTATAGCCTGTGGGAATTGTGCCATCGAAAGGGGGGTTCTCTATATCTGCCTGCCGAGAAAACCTCGCGGCCCTAACATGTTAGAAGAGGCCTATGGAAGGCTTCATAGTGTACCCTGCCTACTCACCTTGGGAGTGTTAGGGGGTTGACGGGCCCTGGGCATATGGGCAACACGACTCACGGGTAAAGATGCACAACCTCTGCAGAGTGTTAAAAACTGTTATAACAGCCGTGCTCACAGTCACGAGCGGCCTAGAAAACTCACAGAATAAATAGTTACTTGCCATATGGATGACTTATGATGATGATGATGATGATGAGATTATACTGATGCTCAATTACTCTCCTTAATTCTAGTAGGTGATCATGTGGGTTAAACGGGAGCTTAAGCATAACTTAATAATAATAAATAATAAGGAAATGTTGATCTATTAAAAGTGCTAACTGCAGTCAACCGTGTCTATCTTTTCTGAGCCTCATGAATCCTCATACTATACTTGCGGAGTACGAGTGTACTCACACTTGTTAATATTTCATTTTTTGGATAAAAATCCCGGATGGGTAACAGATGACAGTTTCTACGAGCATTTTCCTGAAGAATTCTAGGTTTGGGTCAACCAGTCGGCCTTCCCTGTGGAGCAGATACTTCGTTCAAGAGTGTTATTTACTTTTCCGCTTGTTATGTTAAGAACTACGTGATGTAATATCGTGATGTATGTACATGGTGATGATACTTTTGTTAATTTGTCGGCTTATGTGTGCGACTATTCCTAGGGCGCACATAAGATGTATGCACTCTATATTGTCCTTTAATTGAAGTGTGACAAATTGGTATCAGAGCCGTGTCGACTGTAGGACGCAAACCTAGATAGAAATAGTCGTTTCTAGGATTTTAGCTTTATTTATTTACTTGCTACTATCTCAATCTTGGTATTTTATTAAAAATTTATGCTCTATTCTCTATTCTATTGCATAAAATATTGACTCTGATAATATTTTATATCAAAACTGTAGATGCCTCGTCTCAGTGCAGCTGCCTACGTCGCCCAGTTCACTCCAGCAGCACCTGCTCCACCAGCACCACCAGCAGTACCACCAGTGGTGCCCGAGGTCGTCCACATCACTGACGACGAGGAGGAAGAACTCATGGAAGTAGAGGCATTTTCAGCTACTGCATCAGATGGACCCGCTTCGACCCCCGTGGCCGTACCTATCCCACCAGTGGATGCGCCAGTCCCCGCTGCTACACCTCCACCAGCTTCCCAGGCCGCTTCTGCATCAACACTAGTGCCTTCCCCAGCTGCTCCAGAGGAACCAGAAGAGATGGGGTGGACTACCAGAAACAAGTTTAAGAAAGCCTCCGAGGACGCCTATTACCACAACCTCCTCACCACCATGCTGGCCGAGTACTACCCAGATCTTGCTGCTTCGGTGAAGTATTACTGCGCAGAGCACCAGCATCCAGTAGAGGCGACATACTGGAAGACTAATGTGATCGTCACAACCTGGAACAACACCGACCAATCCCAAGATGTCATGACTACCCACAGCCACCGGTCTAGGCGTGCCAGCGCCTATGACAGCATGGAGGATGCCGCACAGGAGGCGTACCTGCACAATCATGGTCGCCACTTTGAGGACATGCAGAGCAATCGCTACAGGTTTCTTCCACGCTATGACCTGGTGGAAAAGACATGGGCGGTGTTGGCTCCCTCAGCTTCTGACCCAACCATGGACACTATAGTGAGGCACCTCAGCGCCATGCAGGAGGCCAACGAAGCACTCAAAGATGAGCTTCGTGCGGCGCAGAAGTCTGAGAAACGCCTTCAGAAACAGATAGATGAGATGGCTGTTCAGCTAGGACAGCCTACCACATACAAGAAGAAGGCCAGGGTGTTCACCATGGTGGATCGCGCTCCTTAGATGTTGCAGCCCCATTACAATGAATGCGTTCTAGATCGAGAGTCATGTTAAGTTTATGCTTGTAGTGTGAACATTTAGTTGTCTTGTTGGTTGTGTTGATGAACTTAGAACGATTTGGAGTTTGTGTGATTGCTGGAACAGTGTGGGCTTGTCTACATGTTTTTTTATTAAAACCTTAAGTTAGTATTTGTTTAACTTAGTTGGGGTTTAAAAGTTCGCATCACTGCTGTACTGTTTTTCATAGCAGTCTGCAATGTTTATCTCATATCTCTAAATCTCCGTGTCCAAAAATTATGAAATTTTTGTGGAAGGAACTAGACTTGTGTATCTTTCATTTTCCGCTAGAATCACCTCATTATCAGTTTTGGTTTAAGAGATATGCCTGCTACAATCTGTCAAGTCTGTACAGTCTGTAACTTAGAACAGAAATTGTTTAGCTCAGTTTTTGATGATGTTGCCGTCAGAATCTGTGAAAAAGTTCTATATAAAAGTTGTAGCAGACTTCTTAAGCTTTCCAACGATGTATGCCACGCCTCTGTTGCATCTCTGAAACTCGAGTTACACTTCAATTTCTGATCTGCTGTTGTAGACACCCGTCCAAAAATTTTCAGCTATGTTATTTACCTTTTGTAAATAATTTGTAAATTATTGGAAGATCTCTAAAAGTTTGCACATTTGCTTGGAAGCTGATGGCCGCCCGAGGAGGACATGGCCGAGGCCGTGGACGTGGTCGTGGACATGGTGCTCTCGTGGATCCACCTCCGCCACCGCCGGTGACGATTGAACAATTGATGGCAATGCAAGCACAGCTCATGCAGACAGTGATGGACCGTCTCGGTGAGCAACCAGCAGGAGCACCCCCACCTGTACAGGTTCGTGACAAGCGTGGTGAGTTTATGAAAGGACGCCCACCTGTGTTCACACATGCCTCTGAGCCCATGAAGGCTGATGATTGGTTGAGAGCTGTAGAAAAGCAGATAAACATTGCACAGTGCAACGATCTGGAGAAAGTCTTGTACGCCTCAGGCCAACTCCAAGGAGCTGCTTAGGATTGGTGGGAGTCATTCCAGTATGGACGTCCAGAGAATGCTCCAGAGATCACATGGAATGAGTTCATAGAGAACTTCAGGTCCTATCACATCCCTGAGGGACTTATTGAACTAAAGCAAGAAGAGTTCCGGGCTCTCAAACAAGGGTCCATGTCTGTGGCGGAGTACCGCGACAAGTTTGCTCAACTGTCGTGATATGCCCCAGCTGAGGTGGCCTGGGATTCTGACAAACAGCGCCGTTTTCTGAAGGGACTGTATGATGGACTCCAACTGCAGCTGATGTCCAACAAGTATGCCAGTTTCCAAGAATTGATGGATCGTGCCATTGTGATAGATAACAAGCGTAAGGAAATGGACCTCAAGAAGAGGAAGCTCCAGGGACAGGCGTCGGGTAGCAACACTCGCCTGCGAGCTTTCCCATAGCAAGGTTTTCCACAGAGAAACCAAGGGCCACCCAACCAATGGAACAGAGGCTAGTATCCCCAGAGAAACCCGAACCAGCAGCGTCCTCAGTATCCACAGCAGTTTGGCAACCAGAATCAGCAGCGCCCCCAGCAACATCAAGCTAGCAATCAGGCACCACGTCAGGGAGTGCCCAACAATGCCCCAATCAAGAGTGGCACTCTAGGCAACCCCAATGCATGCTACAACTATGGAGAGGTGGGACACTATTTGTACCAGTGCCCAAAGAAGCAGAACCGGCAGGCCCCGTAGAACGAGCGAGTAACCAGAGGCCCAACGCTCGACCTCTGTTCACTGGCAAGGTGAATCATGTGTCGTCTGAATCAGCTCAGGAGGCGCCTGAGGTTATGCTGGGTACGTTTAGCGTCAACTCCATCTCCGCTACCGTACTTTTCGATTCTGGTGCCTCGCATTCTTTCATATCACAAGCTTTTGTTAGAATGCATAGCATACCCCTGTGTGCCATGAAGGATCCTATGTTAGTAAATTCACCGGGGGGTAGCATGCTAGCAAACTATTGGAGCCCTTCTACTAGTATATTCCTAAGGGGGGTAGCTTTTAAAGTAAATCCAATTATTCTGAGAACCGCTAGGATTGACCTCATCCTAGGAATGGATTGGATAAAGCAGCATAGAGCAGTGATACAATGTCAGGAGAAATCCGTTGTTGTGATAGCTCCAAGTGGTGATAGAATTTGCGTCGAAGTGGAAGTGCAAGCTCAACCAACCGCCACTATCAACCAGTTGAGCGATGTTGCAAACCAGGAGAATCAGGTGGTGGATGAATTCTTAGATGTGTTTCCCGATGAACTGCCAGGTATGCCACCCGATCGCGACATCGAATTCCTTATCGAGCTTTTACCTGGAACTGCACCCATAGCTAAGAGACCATATAGAATGGGGGTAGATGAATTAGAAGAACTAAAGAAACAAATTAAGGAATTGCAAGAGAAAGGTTTTATTCGTCCTAGTTCTTCACCTTGGGGAGCACCTGTTATATTTGTTGATAAGAAAGATGGCACACAAAGAATGTGTGTTGATTATAGGTCTCTTAATGAAGTCACAATCAAGAATAAGTACCCACTCCCTAGAATTGATGACTTATTTAATCAGCTAAAAGGTGCTTGTGTGTTCTCAAAAATTGATCTCCGTTCTGGATATCACCAACTAAAAATTCATGCATCTGACATACCTAAGACAACATTTACTACCAGATATGGTCTTTATGAGTATACAGTAATGTCTTTTGGACTGACAAATGCACCTGCATACTTTATGGATCTGATGAATAAAGTATTCATGGAGTACTTGATAAGTTTGTAGTGGTGTTTATAGATGATATCCTAATATTCTCCAAAAATGAAGAGGAACATGCTGAACACTTAAGACTAGTTTTATAAAAACTCAGGGAACATAAATTGTATGCTAAAAGGAGCAAATGTGAGTTCTAACTGAAAGAAGTATCTTTTCTGGGACATGTGGTCTCTAATGGTGGAATAGCCGTAGATCCTAGTAAAGTACATGATGTGTTAAATTGGAAAGCCCCAGCCAATGTTAGTGAAATCCGTAGCTTTTTAGAATTGGCTGGGTACTATAGGAGATTTATTAAAGGGTTCTCCAAGCTAGCTAAGCCTATGACAGCCCTACTAGAGAAGAATGCCAAATTTGTATGGTCAGACAAATGTCAGGCTAACTTTGAGGAGCTAAAGAGAAGGTTGACAACAGCCCCAGTGTTGACCTTACCTGATTTAAGTAAGAGCTTCTCTATTTATTGTGATGCATCTCGCCTAGGTCTTGGATGTGTGCTTATGCAAGAAGGAAAGGTTGTGGCATACGCATCTAGATAGTTGAGAAAGCATGAACTGAATTACCCAACACATGATTTGGAATTAGCCGCAGTTGTCCATGCCCTGAAAATCTAGAGGCATTATTTGATCGGACATAAGTGTGATATCTATACTGACCATAAGAGTTTAAAATACATTTTTACTCAGTCAGAGTTGAACCTAAGGCAATGTCGTTGGCTGGAATTGATTAAAGATTATGATCTGGAAGTGCATTATCACCATGGAAAGGCAAATGTTGTTGCTGATGCACTTAGCAGGAAGAGCTATGCCAACAGACTTCAGTTGACATTTATACCAGTAGAGTTGCGAGCTGAAATTGAACATCTCAATTTGGGTTTTATCAATAATGTAGTGGAATTGGCCATAGAGCCTATATTGGATCAAGATATACGCAAAGGTCAGTTAGAGGATGAGAAATTAAAGGAGATTGCAGAGCATGTAGTGGTTGGAAAGGCACCAGGTTTCAGGTTGGATGAGAATGGTACTCTATGGTTTGGAAAAAGAATATGTGTACCTGAAGTGAAAGCTATCAGAGATATGATTCTACGAGAGGCACATGATTCTGCTTATTCTATACACCCTAGAAGCACCAAGATGTACTTAGACCTTAAAGAGAAGTATTGGTGGTATGGTTTGAAAAGAGATGTGGCTGAGTATGTGGCCATATGTGACACTTGTCAAAGGTTAAAAGCTGAACACCAAAGACCTGCAGGATTGTTGCAACCAATGAAAATACCAGAGTGGAAATGGGAAGAAGTCGGTATGGACTTTATTACTGGATTACCCCGTACTCAACACGGATATGATTCGATCTGGGTAATAGTGGATTGACTTACTAAGGTAGCCCACTTCTTGCCAGTCAAAACTACTTATAGTGGTGCAAAGCTAGTGGAGCTGTATATGGAGAGAAAAGTGTGCCTACATGGGGTTCCGAAGAAGATCGTGTCTAACCGAGGAACTCAGTTTACATCGCATTTTTGGCATAAGGTACATAGCGCTTTGGGAACAAAGCTAAATTTCAGTTCTGCATATCATCCCCAAACCGATGGACAGACAGAAAGGACCAATCAAATCTTGGAAGATATGTTGAGAGCTTGTGCTTTACAGTATGGTACTAGTTGGGATAAGAGTTTGCCATATGCTGAGTTTTCATATAACAACAGTCACCAGAAAAGTCTCAAAATGGCGCCATTCGAAGCTTTATACGGACGTAAGTGTAGAACACCTCTATTCTGGAATCAGACGGGTGAAACTCAAGTGTTTGGACCAGATGTCCTACGCAATGCAGAGGAACAAGTGAGAATGATTAGGGATAATTTGAGAGTAGCACAGTCCAGATAGAAAAGTTATGCTGATATCCGAAGAAGAGAGTTGAGTTTCAAAGTAGGTGACTATGTGTATTTGAAAGTGTCACCAATGAGAAATGTGAGAAGATTCAATGTGAAGGGCAAGTTAAGCACACCATTGGAGTCCCTCCGCCGCTCGCCGCTGCCACTGTTGAGCCATCTCAGGCCTAGCTAAGCACACCACTGAGCCCACCTCGCTCTTGCATTTCGCCCTAGCCCGATCACGCCGCTCCTCTCTACCAAAATCGCTCGCACGACCCTCATATTCTCCACTGCCGGTTAGCCGCCACCACGAGCCGCCGCACCGTCGCAGAGCTCTAGGGTGAGCTTCGCACTGCATTAGCTTGCGCATCAACTCCGCCTTGATGCCCTGCTACTCACCCACCTATCCTTTTCAGTCCCACCACCTCAATCATGCCGGCACGCGTTCACCGCCACTGGAGCATGCCACCGTAGCCGCCCATACGTCAACGACCTTGCTCCGCTCCGTCTCCGGTCTCATCTGCAAGCGCATCATCTTTAGGGTCAGCTTTTGGTGCTAACCGCACCGTCCTTTTCACTTGAGCCACGCTGTAGTCGCCGGCGTAGCCCCACCGCACCGCCACGTCCGCCATTGCCGCCGACGAGCTCATCGCCATACCCTAGCCGCCGCGTTAACCCACCTAATCGATGCGTGGTGTCGAGTAGAGCATGTAAGTGCAACCTTGTCGCCGGAGACCTCGCCGCTGGTGAGAAATTGCCGGTCAACTCTGGTGGGTCTCGGGTCAGCGCGTGCTAACTAGTGGGGTCCCCCTGTCAGCGTTTTATTCTTTTTAAGAAAATCATGAATAGTGCTGATTCTTTGAAAATTCATAGAAAAATAAATAAAGCGCCAAAAATTCTGAAAATTTTTGTGTAGCCTTTTTATGCTGTACTCTACCTAGGAAAAATATGAAACATGAATTGTGAGTACTTTTTGCATATGATAAAATTAGCTCAATTAATTAATAAATGCAACTTCTATTATTTTTCTAGACTTAAATAATTGTCCAAAAAATTATGAAATTTGTTTGGACACTATTTCATGATGTAACCAACCTACATAAAAATTTTGAGCTCATTTAGACAAAGTTGATTTTATACTTAATTTATGCTTAATTAATTAATTAATCAAGTAATTAATGCTTAATGACTTAGGGTTTATGTGGCTTTGAGATTGATTGTTGACCTTGTGTCATTAACATGACATGATCCGTGGCACTTAATTAGTTGCTTGAGTTCATACTTAACTTGCTAATTAAGAAATGTTAATGATGATTAATGTAATAAACAAAGGTAATTAGTGATTAATGACTTAATGAAACCCTAAGTGCAGTATTAGTTGGTTTTGTTGGCTTGCAACTTTATCGTGAAGGAAAGTTGTACTCAAGTTAATTAATCTTGTTTACCTTTCATCTAAGAATCGTTTCGCATCATGTTTGTGCATCATCATAAGCACTTCTTAAGCATACATCGTTAACACGTGTAGTGCCCGTGAACAAAGGAGGTTGTTGTCGAGCCAGTCCCCAAGGAAGGACAACCACTAGTTGAGGTTGGTTTTGACATCTATGGTACTACACCAGAGCCCGACTACCTAATCAACCAAGGCAAGCCCCAGATGCATTTAAACCCTACCTTGAGTTTTCAAAGCTTTATGTCACTTATGCTTATAAAATGTTGCATTAGGTGATTAGGAGTTGAGTGATAACCTAATTGATGCATTATCAACCTTGATTACTCAATATCATCCTTGATACCTGTTTTGATTTGAAAATGCTTAGTTATGCTTAACCATGCTTACTGAGATAGGCTTTCAAATGAAATGTTTCAAAATGATTAAAGTTGGCATAACCTATTGGATAATAAGGTTTGATAATGAATTTGAGGCCGGATGGGTAACTTGCACGGGAAAGGAGTCTTGATGTAGTGTTTCTATCTGTGTCGGTTAAGGACCGTACCATTGTAGGCCCGCCTGTGTTCGAGACTTTGCAACTAGCCACATGCTCTGGTAAGCCCTACTTAGGATATTCTATCATGAGAACGGCAACTCACGCACTGGGAGTGGAGAGATGGTGGGAGTAGCATGTACCCATGTGGCAATGGCTGGATTGGTGGAGTACTGTACTCTCGGGTGGCGCGGACCCAGTCTGGTCTTAGAAGATCTAAAGATAGAGTTGATATATGCGGGTTAGAGTCTGACATATGTCATGTGGTTAGGGATCCCTAGCTGGGTATAATCGATTCGGATCATTGTTGCTCCTTGGTCATGGAGACTCGATCACCTGACCTACATCGTAGTTAACAAGTGGAACTTTGGTCGAGTATTAAGAATGAAGTTGTATGAGTTACCTGATCTAGACTAGGATCACTTAGATTCTATTATCAACTAATGGTAAGTTAAAATGTTGGCATTAAGGATCCACTATTAGTGAGCTTTTATGCAAAAGAACTTTGATTCTTGCTAAAACCTCACCTTGTTTCCCCTGAGCCTGCATTCCTGAGTCTTCTCCCTCTTTTTGTCGGTTAAGTCTTGTTGAGTACTTTTGTACTCAGGGTTTGTTGAACCCTTGTTGTAGGTGCGTCTCATGAGCAGGTTTGTTTTGGACCCTGCTGCATGACAGTTGTTGCGATGAGTGACGATGAGTAGTATGGTTGACCCTTAGGCAGGGTACTCCATTTTGGTGTTCTGTATAATGATACTAATGTTACTCCACTACTATGGTTGTAATAATGCTACTTAAAGTTTGTAAGGTTTGAAACAAATGGTTTGTAAACTTATGTTATATAAGTCTTCCGCACTTTTACTCTGATGTATATTATTTGTATAAACTGTTGTAATACTGCAATGCCTTCGTAATGTGATCCTACTTGAAAGATCATGGATGATTCGGGTTTCCTGAGGACAACCGATAGACCTTTTTAAGTTATCTGGTGCACATGCATAACCGTCAGAGGTCTTCGAGACAATGACAGGTGCATGTGGGCCATATAATTTTGGAGGTTCTGTCACAGCTGGTATTGGAGCAATTGTTACAAGGGCTATTGTAGTATTGCTTTACGAAAACTTCAAAACATTTTGGGTCAAATAAATTTACTTGTTACTTTGGTCCAAATTGCTTCTGAACTATCTTAATCTATGTTTAAAAGTTTTGTGGTGGAATAGCATGCTAAAATTGCCCTATGTTATAAACTTTACTGTTTCATTACTCATGTGTAATTGATTACTAAAAATCTTTTATGCTTAGTTTCGTAAGTTCATTTCATGCATCATGCTTAATTAACCTATTAATTACCTTCCCTTTTAATGTGGTTTGGGTTAAATAGTATCAATCCTATTCATGCTAACCTTCAGATCCTCCCCAGCTATCCTTACTAATCCTAATCTTAACCTCTATAGGATGACCCGTACCAAGTTGACGCCTCGTAAGTCCTCTGGACCCAAAGGAGTTCCTCGTCACCAGCTTGCTTCTAGGAATGATGGTGCTAGCAGCAGCAGTAGCAGGCCTGACCCTTGGGCTAAGATTGAGAGGCTCTTAGTAGAGTTAGCACATGCTATCAGAGATAGGGCTATGGATGCTATCTAGGTTGGAGAGCTACAGGGTCAGTTGAGACGTCTCACAGGGGCTCATCTGAGCTGTGAGCGTATGATGGGTCATCTGGTAGAGGAAAGGAATGAAGCTTGGCATAGGAAAGATGAAGCAAGAGCCCATACTAATGAGTTAGAGTTCTATGTTGAAGACATAGAAGAGTACAACAACAACCTGCATGAAGAGCTTAATGTGATGCAAAACCGTCTGCATCCATATGATAACCCCGCAGGTGCAGCTGAGATGGATGCTAGAGTCATCTTAGCTGATGGTGGTGAACCCGATGAGGAGAATGAAGAAGAGGATCCTGAGGAATTGGTCCCGATAGACGACAGTGATGATAAGGGTGGCTGTGTTTCTGGGATGGACAATGACCACGATGACTGATGCGGTCGAGGCGTGGTGTTGAGTTGTAGTTTGCCTTACTTATGTGAACCTTAGTTGAACTGGGTTGTCTTGCCTAAGTGCAGACGTGTGTAGTAAGTGAACCCTGTATGGTGTGTGCTTGTAGTAACTTTTAAAGTTCAATAAATGTGTGTGAATAAAGTTAGCTTGTTTATAAATAGATGCCTGCTCGTACTCATGCTAATGATGGTGTTGGAACCTCTCAAGGTGGGGGTGATGCTTCCAATCCACCACTAGTTCCACCAACCTTGGCAGATGCCATTGCAGCCTTGGTCACTGCCACTGCTGACAATGCACGTATTTTGAGGCAGTTAGCATAGAACAACCAGAATGCATCCCAAGGTCACCGTGGTTGTCGAGACAACAGAGAGGAGACCGCTTATGTTGACTTCACTAACACCCGTCCTCCAGTATTCACCAGGGCAGATGAACCGCTAGAAGCAGATGACTAGCTCCACACTATGTAGCAAAAGTTTGATCTCATTCACTGCACTAAATTCTAGAAGCCCATGTTCATAGCCCAACAGCTTAGAGGTGCTGCAGGAGCTTGGTGGGCAAATCTTCTTGCCACATAGCCAGCTGGTAATCGTTTGACCTGGGCCGAGTTCTATGAAGCCTTCCAAGCTCACTATATTTCTGAAGGCATTATGACTATGAAGCTTGAAGAATTTCTTGCCCAGAAGCAGGGAGATAGTTCTGTTCTGGAGTATGTGGGGGAATTCAATCATCTATCACAGTATGCCCCTGACCATGTCAATAGTGATCACAAGAACAAGGTCTATTTCATGAGAGGTCTGAACACAAAGATCCAGACCATGATGATAGCCTGCACTAATGCTACATACCATGAAGCTGTCAATATTGCTATTTCTTCTGAGGAGAAGAACCGCTTGCACAAGGAGGCCAAGAAGTTGAAAAATAAGTCATTCGGATTTTCTAGTGGCAACAAGAAGCGCTAGAAGATCATTTATCATCCCGTTAATCATTTCCGTCCTTCTTTTCATTCACCACAGTTCCAAGCCCGGCAGTAGTCATTCGTCCGACCTGTTGTAGCTCTGCCATATACACAACAGCCGAATGCCCCTAACATTCATAACCCAACCCTACAGGGCAACAACAACTATCCTTGTTACAACTGTGGGAAGCCAGGACACTTTTCGAGGGAGTGTTCGCATCCGAAGCAATACAATCCCAACTTTCAGAGAGCTCCTGCAACTCAGCAGCAGAACTAGAACAAGAACAACAACCAGAATGCCCAGAAGGGCAAGGCTAACAAGAAAACTGGGCGTGTGTTCTACACACAAGCTGGAGAAATTCCTAAGGGAGAGCCCATCATGATGGGTATGTTTCCTGTTGCAAATCACCCCGCAGTTATGCTTTTTGATTCTGGTGCATCGCATACTTTCATCAATCATACATTTGTCATGAAGCATCAAATACTGATTGGGGAAACACAAGAAAATTTCTTTATACAGTCGCTCGGAGGACGTCTATGTACTAAGGATATGGTATACCAAGTACCTACAGACTTGGGTGGGCATATCTTTCCCACAACTATGATAATCCTGATGGATCAAGATATAGATGTGATCCTAGGAATGAACTGAATGTATCAGTGTGGATCTATAATAGACACTTTGAATAGAACCATAAGGTTGAACTTACCTGATAGTAGTTCTAAGCTTCTCATCCATCTTCAAACACCTAAGAGGGCAGTCAAGAAAGTTTGTGCAACTTTTGTGAAGGAGATAAAAAAACATTCATGTAGTTAGAGAGTTTTCTAATGTATTTCCAGATGATCTGCCTGGTCTACCTCCTGACAGAGATGTAGAGTTTGTGATTGAGTTAAATCCTGGTACTGCTCCAATATCTAGAAGAGCCTATAGAATGCCACCGAAAGAATTGGCTGAACTCAAGACTCAATTGCAAGAATTGCTCGATAAAGGTTTCATTAGACATAGTTCATCATCTTGGGGATGTCCGACAATATTTGTAAAGAAGAAGGATCAAACTTTGAGGCTGTGTGTTGACTATCGTCTGCTGAATGAAGTGACAATTAAGAACAAGTACCCTCTACCTCAAATTGATCTACTCTTTGATCGATTGGCGAGAGCGAAAGTGTTCTCGAAGATCGATCTTAGATCGGGATACCATCAAATCAAGATTCGTCTAAAAGATATACCGAAGACTACTTTTACTACCCGGTACAATCTGTATGAGTACCTAGTCATGTCCTTTGGTCTCACCAATGCACCGGCTCATTTCATTTACTTGATGAACTTAGTTTTCATGCCAGAGCTAGATAGATTTGTGGTTGTCTTCATCAACGACATCCTAATATACTCCAAGAACAAAGAATAACATGTGGAACATTTACACATTGTTCTGACCCGTCTCAGAGAACATCAATTATATGCCAAGTTTAGTAAATGTGAGTTTTGGCTCAATGAAGTGTAGTTCCTCGGACATGTCTTGTCTGTCGAGGGTGTTGCTGTTAACCCTAGCAAAGTGAAAGATATCCTTGACTGGAAACCACCTACCACTGTTCATCAAGTTTGTAGTTTCCTAGGAATGGCGGGCTATTACCGCCGATTCATTCCTGACTTCTCAAAGATATCCAAGCCTATCACTGAGCTGTTGAAGAATCAAGTCAAGTTTGTCTGGTCACCAGAATGTGAAGAAGTTTTCCAGACTTTGAAAAGGTTGCTGACCACTGCTCTAGTTTTAGCTCAACCAGACATTGAGAAGCCGCTTGATGTATACTATGATGCATCTGGCATTGGCATTGGTTGTGTACTGATGCAAGAAGGCTGAGTCCTTGCTTATGCTTCTCGACAACTTAAGAGACATGAAGAACATTATCCAACCCATGATCTTGAGTTAGCAGTTGTTGTCCATGCATTGAAGATCTGGCGTCATTACTTGCTGGGTAACACCTGTCACATCTACACAGATCACAAGAGTTTGAAATACATCTTCACTCAAGTTGAATTGAATATGCGTCAAAGAAAGTGGCTAGAATTAATCAAGGATTATGATCTTGAAGTTCATTACCATCCTGGTAAGGCAAATGTTGTTGCCGATGCACTCAGTCATAAGAGTCGTTGCAATTGCTTGACAGTGAAGCCACTGGATCTTTCCTTATGTCATGAAATGGAAAAGCTGAACATAGAGATAGTTCAATAAGGCAGTTTGGCCAATATCACCATTGAATGAACTATTCAAGATCAGATCATTGCTGCTCAGAAAGAAAACAAGGGTATAGGCCACATTAAAGAAAAAGTTAGAAAGGGAAAAGCATCGTGTTTTAGAATTGATGAAGCAGATGTCCCATGGTTCAAGAATCATCTGGTGGTACCGAAAGTTCCTGGTCTATGTCAAAAGATCCTCGTCTAGGAAGCAATAAGATGTATCATGACTTGAAACAGAGATTTTGGTGGACCAAGATGAAGATAGAAATTGCTCGATATGTCGCCCAGTGCGATACTTGTCAGAAAGTGAAAGTTGTGCTCTTGAAGTCAGCCGGAGAGCTACAACCATACCCATTCTAGCCTAGAAGTGGGAAGATATCAGTATGGACTTTATAGTGGGTTTACCTAAGACTTCAAGAGGGTTTGATTCCATCTGGGTCATTATGGACTGACTTACTAAATTAGCTCATTTCCTTCCAGTTAGGACAGAACATTCTGCTATGACTTATGCTAAGCTATACATTGCATGGATCCTAAGTCTTCATGGAGTGCTGAAAACCATTATTTTTGATAGGGGTACATAATTTGTCTCCCAATTCTAGAAACAAATGCAAGAATCACTGGGTACCAAACTCCTGTACAGTACCACTTACCATCCATAGATTGGAGGTCAGACTGAAAGAGTCAATCAAATTCTTGAAGATATGTTGAGGTCCTGTGTACTCAATTATTTTGATAAGTGGGATGAATGTTTGCCTTTAGCAGAGTTCTCTTACAATAACAGTTATCAAGAAAGCATCAAGATGGCACCGTTTGAAGCACTGTATGGTTGCAGATGCAGAACTCCAATGAACTAGTCAGAACCCGGAGAGAGATGGTTTTTCAGAGTTGATCTTGTAAAAGAAACTGAAGAGAAAGTCAGACAAATACAAAACAATATGAAAGTGGCACAGTCCCGTCAAAAGAGCTATGCAGATAAGAGACGCCGATCATTAGTGTTCGACAAGGGAGACTACGTATATCTGAAAGTGTCACCTATGAAAGGAGTTAATCGCTTCGGAGTCAAAGGCAAGTTGGCACCTTGCTACATTGGACCGTTTCAAATCCTAGAATGATGTGGGAAGGTAGCATACCGTCTACAATTGCCTAATCAACTCTCAAATGTGCATAATGTATTTCATGTGTCACAATTGAAGAAGTGTCTTCGAGTGCCTAGTCAAGTCATCATCTTTGAAGGAATCAGACTAGAACTAGACCTGATCTATTCTGAGTATCCTATCCAAGTACTAGATCAGAAGGATCGTGTTACTCGAAGTAGAACAACCAAGTGGTACAAGATACAATGAGATTGACATTCGAAAGAAGAAGCTACTTGGGAGTCTGAGGATGACCTGTTGGAGAACTTCCCCGAGTTCTTGGCTTCTATCTAAGTTACGATTTACCTCTATGAGTTGTAACTTGTCTCGTGTGAGTTTTGTAATGTGAAAACCCCTTCCTTATGAACTTGTTGAGATGTGTTTGCTTGACACATTTCCTTTTTCATTACTTAACCCAAGGCTTTAAATCTCGGGATGAGATTTCTTTAAGGGGGAAGGGCTATAACACCCCTGGTGTTATGGTAACTAAAAATTGGTCATGTCGTCATATGCATTGCAAAGCATTCATGTTTAAGTCAATCTTGATGTGCATCAACTAAAATAAGTTTACATTCATAGATTGATTGTGCTTTTGTGATAAAGTTTGACTTGAACCCAAAAACCCTAATTTTGAATGTCATCTCAAATACTTGATTTATGCCCTAGAAATTTAGGGGTTTTAAGTGACAATTTTCATAAGTTTTGGTGAATTTATATTTTCAGTGGGGTTATTCTAGAAAACAAGAAAATGAGGATTGAAATGTCAAAAAGGAACAAAACTTAACCGTGACGAAATATGCACCAGAAGACTATAAAAGACACCAGACCGAAGCAGAGGAGCAAAGGCTGCCAGGTGGGGCCATCTAGCCTCCCACAGAGAGATCTAACCACGAGCTTCTGGAACATTCCTCCACCGCCTCCTAGGGTCGCATCTACACCATTGCTTCAAGTCGGTTTTATCCGAAGGCTGACATTCCATCCTCAGGACTATAAATACAGGCCCTGACCCCCCTAAGATATATCATTGTATCCTGCAATTCATTTGTCAAGAGTAGACCAGAAATTAGGGTTTCTAGAGATTAGAGAGAGGGCTCTAGTTCTTCAAGTTCTTAGTATAGGCTTTCTAGAAAGGTTCAAGTAGAGTTGGGCTATTTTGCTCGGGATTCCGAATCTGTCTGTCTGGAGACTAGTAATTAGCCATTGTATCTCATTTATTCATGACTTTTTTCTATTTCATTATTATGTTGCTATTTATTATGTTCTTAGTTTGCTCTAGTTGTATATTTAATATAGTTTTAGTTGATGATGAATTTATGCATATGTTCGTAGAGCGCCTAATTCAGTTCTCGAGAGAGTTAGGTGGTACGTATTATGTAAGCGTGGTGCTTAGATATTATTTACCTGTGAATGCCCCCTACATGCCAGGTCGTGTGGTAGATCATGGGTGTGACAGACCCGTTGAGTCCTATGTAGTCCATCCCTCTTGTGTAGGACTTGTAGAACCTGGTCTCGAAGGGGGAGACAACTATGTTTCTGATCCTCCCTAGTTGATGTTCCTTATGCTTATTTTCTAATTTAGTTATACTATAGATGAAAGTATATATGCTTGAGTGTGCAAAAGACTTAGTAGTTAGGAATGACTTAGGAATCTTTTACTCTAACTGAATCTCAAGCTTAGCCATACTACATTAGTTGAGTCTTTGTTCTTTATCTCTGGAATACCATTATCATGTTGCATTCATTATCATTTATTTATCTTTTACTTGACTTACCTTTGCTAAAGTATAAGAGTGGTTGGTTTATCATAGGTCTACACATTTATACTTAGCCATATGAACATTTGTCTCGCGGTCCTTCCTTTGGGATTAAAATAAATAACGATACTCGGTATACTCTTGAGTAGAATGCTATAATGATGATTTATTTGTGCGCTTGCAGATACTTATGTTTTGATATTATTACGAGTTTTCAAGTGTAGTTATAATTACCAGCATTTCTGGCATCATGCTAGGGATGACAACTTAGTACATAGTGATGTAAAAAATGTCAACAATGACTTAATCTTTGCAGCTTGTAGCTTTGAAGCAATTCTAAACCAGGCAATGCCTCAATTGGGTCCTTATGAGTGGGAATTTGCTGGGCCAACAGCCACTACACATGGATTCCAGGAATGTGTGCTTGTGACAAATTTATCAGCATCTCCACGAACTTTGCTAACACTCTTTGGTAGACCTTGTGCTCGATCTTATGAAGCAAGGGAAAGTGCACTAGTAAATACGCTGCTCTACATCACTGATGGTCTAGCCTATGAAATTAATGACGTGGACTACAACTTCTACGTGATGCGACGTGGTCCAAATATATAATTTAGGCCCTGTTTAGTTCCTAGAAAATTTTACAAAATTTTTCAGATTTCCCGTCACATCGAATCTTTAGACACATGCATAAAGTATTAAATATAGATAAAAAAATAAAACTAATTACACAGTTTAGACGAAATGGATGAGACGAATCTTTTAAGCCTAATTAGACCATGATTGGACAATATTTGCCAAATAACAACGAAAATAGCTACAGTGCTATTTTGCAAAAAAATTTACATCTAAACCAGCCCTTACTTATGTTTGCACGAACTTTGTTGTATACTTGAACAATTGCTTTGTAGTGACTTCAATAATTGTTTGTACTAATAAATTATTATGGATTGTACTGATTTCTCTAGTTAATACTGCCTTATGAAAGCTTAAAACAAAAAAATCATA
This sequence comes from Saccharum hybrid cultivar R570, assembly GCA_038087645.1. Lineage (NCBI taxonomy): Eukaryota > Viridiplantae > Streptophyta > Magnoliopsida > Poales > Poaceae > Saccharum > Saccharum hybrid cultivar. Next base: position 2,308,039 of record JAQSUU010000425.1, read on the forward strand.
TCGAACTTACTGTCCTAGCGCAGCAACTAAAGACTAAAAGAAGAAAAAAAGCTACTCTATCGAACATACTGTCCTAGCGCAGCTGTTAAGCCTCTACTCTGTCTCCACGCAGCCCTGGTTTTGAACTCACGCGGGCCAAATTTTTAATTTTTAATTTTTTTAACTAATACTGCAGTAGTAAAGACTAAAAGAAGATAAAGAAGCTATTCTATCAAATTTCCTACCCTAACGCAGCGGTAAAGCCTCTACTCGGTCTCCCCGCAGCCCCGGGTTCGAAACCACGCCGGGCAAACTTTTTGTTTTTAATTTTATTATAGTACTACAGCAAGAAAAGACTAAAAGCAAAAAAGAAAGTTATTCTGACGAACTCAGTATCCTAGCGCAGCAGTTAATCCTCAACTCTGTCGACCCGCCGCCCCGGGTTCGAACCCCACGCGGGCCAAATTTTTATTTAAATTTTTTTTAACTAATACTGGTTGAGGGATGGTCCGGCAAGACAAAAAAAAACACATAGGCCGGACAATGATTTTCTACAGCGGTTTTCCAAAGGTCCGGCAAGTGTCTTTTTGGAATGGCCATACAATCCTACGGGGTCCAGATTTAAAAACAGGGGCCAAACCGTTTTTCTTCTCCCGTGCCCTAACCACCCCCGCACCTGTGGCCGCTCCGCATCGCCATCGCCGCCGCCGTTGCGCTCGCCATCACCACCCCCATTATGCTCGTGATCCCGGTTCCTCACGGACACACCGCTCCGCGCCGCCGTCCCCGTGACCCGCGGCAGTTCCACGCGGCCGCCCCCGATCGGCGCCACCGTCTCCATGTCGCGCCAGCAACACCTCGGCCACACTGGCACCGTCATCGCACATGTCGCCGTCCCTATGTCGCACGCATTCACCCCGGACGTCGCGTGCATTCTTCTTCCAAAGGCGGGCCAGCAAATCGGCTAAGGAAAGGTGATGCCTTTGCTCCTGCTGATCATGCATGCTACGTGTTCGATGAAATGCTTGTATGCTTTTTATGTTGTTTAACCTAGTCTCATGGCTTTCCCCCACCGAACTCATGCAGATGACGCGAAAGGGGAAGGAGAAGGCTCCTGAACCTAAGCCGAAGGAGAAGAAGAGTAGGATAGAAAACAACGAGAAAGAGAGGAACAAGCCACTAGGGCTATGTTGGCCCAAGAGGCAAGCGGGGTCAAGGTCATGGTGGTGCATTGAGGATTACAGAGAGGGAGACTAGACAATCATCTTGCCTAGCATGGAGGGGTGAGGAGACCCATCAAGTTATCCCAGAGGGAGCACAGATGGAAGAGTATACTGAGGAGCAGATTCAGCGGATGGACACGTTCCACAAGAAACACCAAACTTCTGTGTTTGCACTGGACTCGTGCACACCGCATGCAAGCGGTCGTCGGGGCCCTAAAACTCGAGGAGGAGGTTTAAGTGGTAGAAAGAGGAGTAGAAGTGAGCAGAGTGAGCAGGAGAGAGGGCCTAGATTCTATGACTTTACGAGATTGAGCTCAAAGAAGATAATGGACATCAGGTTCTGCGACGTTGCGTTCTGGTTTCCATAGGTCAGAGAGAAAGATTGCAGCAGGGCTTTCTAGACTATTACTTAGGAGAGCTTCCACAAGAGCTATGTGATGAGAAATATTGTAATAGCAGACCAGAGGTGACTTGGCTGGGATGAGCTTGAGAGAGCAGCAAGCATGCCGATCCTCCCCCTGTTTGAGAGGTTCCAGGGCTTCATTCGCCTTTTCAGCAAGGTAGACCGAGTTGTGACTCGTTGGGTACGTCAGTTTTATGCTACAATGTGGATCGACCCGCATTGCCGGTTCATTCAGTTGATGGTCAATGAACATATGACCCGAATTTACTTGGGCGAGATGAGAAGGCATCTTGGAGTTGCCGCCTCAGATAGGAAGCTACACCAGATAGTTTATGGTGATGTGGATCCCCCACGACGTGGGAGAGCTGGAGGTACCTCCCCTATAGACCAGTAGATACATCTGCTCTTCAAGCAGCCATTCGTTGATGGTTCTCTACGTACACCGGATCGACTATGACCGGAAGTGTAAGTTCTACACATGGCTATGAGGAAGACAATCATCCCTCATGGGGGCAATCGGGAGTCACTGACCACCTTGCAGTAGTGGCTTCTCCTCTCCATTTGGATTGGAGAGTAGTTCAACTTCTTGGACTTCATGTTGTGTGAGATTGAGGATGTCATTGCTGATTCTATTAACGTTGGACGATAGCAGGTGTACCCTCATATTATTTGCTACCTTCTTAATGAGACTTATCCAGATTGGTGCTGAAAGGAGTACTAGGCTACAGAAAATGTGCTTCAGACCTACCATCCAAAGTTGAGTGGCGATCGACGTCGTGGACAGCATGACCTCAGACCTACTTAGGAGCAGTTATCAGCGGAGGGAATAGAGAGACACAAGAGGATGCAGCCCTAAAGCAGGCAGAGCATGAGGTTTGACTAGGAGGGCCGATGAATGTAGAAGAGGTGATTGGTGCAGATAAATCGACTGATTCAGACTCAGATGACAGCGAATACCTATGGACGGTAGTTAATAAACATTACAAAAACCGTCAATATAACATGTATAAGGGTATGAAAGTAATCACCAACAAAGGTTTAGGGGTTTAAACTAACAAATTCCATAAGTTTTGGTGAATTTGTGTTTTCTGCAGGGTTTGTTTAGAAAACCACCAAGGTAGACCTAGATGTCAGAATTAATCATGCTTAATTGCAGCATAAACAACTCTGGAAGGTTCCAGAGGACACCAGAAGACACCACACCACGGCGGAGGGTAGGAGGCCGCCAGGGGGCCGGCCAGTCTGTGGTCCCACCTATCACCCTCCGCCTTGTTATGTGGGTTCTCCACTGCCTCCTAGGTTGCATTCACGCCATCCATTCAAGTTGGTTTGATCCATGGGCTCATGATTGACGCTCTGACCTATATATACCAGCCCCTACCACCCCCCTGAGGCAATAAAACCCTGATCAAATCAGTTAAGAAGACAGAAACCCTAATCATCCTCAGAGCTCCACCATATTCTAGGGCATAGCTAGCTAGGCTAGGTCTAGAGGGAGGCAAGCTTCGCTTGGATTTCAGATCTTGTCAAGAGCATGGCTTGGTATAGTCTTTGTACCCCTCTCTCGTTTGTATCTCTCATTACTTTTATATGTTTGCTACAATTATTATGACAATGTTCTTCATATCATTCATGTTCCTAGTTATAATGTTCATCGTTTACTTTGATTATATGCTTAATATAGCTAGATTGTCTTTATGTTCAAGCATAAGTTCGTATAGCGCTCGCTCTAGTGTATACGGGGTGAGTGGTAGACATTGTGTAAGCGTGGTGCTTATACGTTGTTTACCTACTATTGATGGTGGATAACGTCAACAATTTATAGTTGAATAAACATGAGAAATGCTACAAATGAGAGAATATACATAGGTCTAGGGTTTAAACTAACAAATTCCATGAGTTTTGGTGAATCTCTGTTCTCTGCAGGATTATTCTAGAAAACCACCAAGAGGGACCTATTCATCACAGGAAAATTCAGAATTAAAATACGGCATATACGCGAGAAGACTCTAGAAGATACGAGAAGACACCAGAACGAAGCGGGAGGCGAGGGGCTGCCAAGTGGGGCCAGCCGGCCCTATCTACAGGCCGCTCGGCCCCCTGGGGGATTCCTCCATGAGCTTCTGGAGTATTCTTCCACCATCTCCTAGGATGCATCTTAGCCGTACCTCAAGTCGGTTTGATCCAAGGGCTCACGTTGGACCCCCTAGGCTATATAAGGAGACCTTAGCCCCCTGAAGGCATCAAGTCATCAAGTCATTTGGAGATCAAGACATCCAGAGCCAGAAACCCTAATTCCTTAGAGTTCCTCTAGTTCTAGAGCTTTAGCTAGTTAAATTAGGTGTAGAGGGAGGCAACCAGATTATAAGCTTGGATTCTCGACGTTGGCAAGAGCGTGGTTTGGTATAATTCTTTGTACCCCTTTCTCATTGTATTCTCCACCATTTTTGTGTGCTTGCTACAATGTTTATGTCAACATTAATCTTCATCTTTTATATGTTCTTGATTGCAATGTTTATTGTTTACTTTGGTTATATGTCTAGTATAGTTAGTTTATTATTAAGTTCATGCATATGTTTGTATAGCGCCCATCCTAATATGCAGGATCCATGGGTGGGTGGTAGGCATTATATAAGCATGGTGCTTAGATATTGTTTATCTGTGAATGCCCCCTACACGTCGGGACGTATGGTAGATCGCGGGTGGGACAGGCCTGTTGAGTCCTATGTAGTCCATCCCCCATGTGTAGGACTTGTAGAATCCAGTCTCAAAGGAGGGGAGGACTATGTTTCCGATCCTTCCTAGTTGATGTTCCTTATGTGTGGATGCGATAGTAACATTAATGATGACTACTAGATGTAATTGTACTAATTGAAGCATTCATTGACTTGTAGTTATAGAATGACTTAGGAATTATTCCTCTAATATTCTGATTGGACTAATGCTATTGCCATAGTTAAAGTGCTCTGAGTAATTTATTTATTTATCATGATGCTCGATCAGTACTTATCACATATATCTATATTTATCTTATGACTTACCCCTGTTTTGAGTAGAGCATGTGATATTGGTTCATTGTCTCATGAATAATCATAAATTATTAATACTACATGCATAGTCATACCTTCCCAGTGGTAAAATTATAAATCGACAACCTGGTAATACTCACGGTAAAATGCTACAATGATATAATCATCTGTCTGCTTGCAGAATTCTTTTCATTCATATCTTTAGATTCTTTATAGTCACATGAAGTGATAGATTTATGTTTAGTGTTATTCTTGTAGTAATGCTAGATAGTACCAACAAATATTTCTAGTTTCATCACTAGGGATGACAACCTAGTTTAATATTAGAGATGTAGGTAATCATAGGTGGCTACTATAAAAGTGACAAGTTAATAATTACCATACCATTTCTAGTGTCATTGCTAAGAGTAGGATCAATTCTATTTTTAGTAGTGGTGCTAAGAAATGCCAACAAGCATTTTTGGCGCCATTGTCAGGGAAGGTATTTAACTTAGGAAGTATTGATAATTTTATGTATTTGATGAGATTGAAATGACCATTGATCTCTGCTCATAACAGCCTTACCCTTGTTTTGTCTACTTATGTATCTAATGTTAGGTGATGTATGAAAGGTTTTGATCTTCCAAAAAAATATCTTGACGATCCAAAAGTACTACTCAGAAATACTAGAGACAAGCTCAAGAAGGTTCTCGCGGTAGTTTTGGAAGATAGCCAGATAAGAAGAAGCTTAACACTAGAGTTTGAGACCATGGTGAACAAGAGTCTCCATGAATTCTCTGCTCTGATAACAGCAAACATTCATACTAGACCTGAAGTCAATGTTGGAGACAATGGATTCTAGCTCAAGCCTGCACTCATTACCATGGTATAAGCTAATCATTTTTATGGAAAGGCTCATGAAGATATAAGTGCACACTTACAACACTTTCTAGAGATCTGTAGTACCTTCACTATCAAGGGAGTAACTAGAGATGCTATTCTACTCTGCCTTTTCCCATTTTTGCTATTGGGAAAAGCCAAGCAGTGGTTATATGCCAATAAAGAGAAACACACTACATGGAATAACTGCTCAACTGCTTTCCCTGTCCAAGTTCTTTCCTACAGGCAAGACCAATGCTCTGCGTGGAAAAAATTCAAGCTTTTAGCAACAACATGATGAATCAGTCCCCGAGGCATGGGAATTCTTTTAAGATTACATTGCAGAATGTCCTCATCATGAAATGGATAATTGGCTACTTATGCAAACATCACGGGCTAAACACTAACACCCGTGAGACAATGGATGCTGCTGCTAGAGGTGCTTTCTTATCACTCAACCTCATAGATGCAACATCACTTGTGGAGAAGATGGCTTCCAATCAAAGCTGGAATGAAGAACATGTTCAACCTCGTAAGAGAGGAGGAGGTATGCATCAACTCAATGTCACACCCGGTTTTAAGGACAAAACCAGACATACACTATATGTGAAATAAAGGAGTCAAATCTCACATATAGCCACAGATAAGTGTAATATCAAGAGACAAATGCTTAATATATATAACGCAATAGTATAAAATATACCTTATAGAGCAACACAGCGGAAAAACAACTCCGAACACCGAGTGTAGACTTCACTCTAGGAACAAACTAACTGGTTGATCACAAGCCTAAAAACTCCAGAGACTAACCTGAGGTGTGGGAAATAGCAAGAGTGAGTCCATGTCGAACTCCGCAAATATATCATGGGGTTCATGAGGCTCAAAAGGTTAGACACTGGTTTACTGCATTTAGCTTTTATTCATCATTTACTTAGCAATTGAGTAGCATCAAGGTAAACCAATTCCCATTATAAACAAATGATCAATTGCAATAAGAATAATGAAATAGCAATTAACATAAGCATAATAATATCAACAATAATAAGCATGATATAACAATGGTGAACATTTATTCTTTAAGAATCTCCAAGGTCGCCCGTGTCCGTGGGCACGGCTAGTATACTAGTTTTTAACTCTACGTAGAGGTGTACACTTTCACTGTGAGTCATGACTTCCAAATGCATGGGTTAGCTAGGCCCAAAACACCGGAAATCATATAAAGCCATTTAAAAGTTCGTCTAACAAGTTAGGGCCACTAAGGATTCCTAATTGGAAAGCATGAACCTCCCTCCAAGGGGCGACTTACAAAAGACTGCACCCACCTTGGCAGGCCAAGACCATACTAGACATGAACCCTCTTGCGTCTTTCGGTAACCACTAACAAGCTAGAAAAGGTCTCTTAAACAACTAGAGCCAGAGCCATATAGCCCTCACAGCTGTACTGTCAATCCTGGTTATCACTTATAGATAAGTCCTTACGAAGAGAAACTAGAGCAACATAAAACAACATAGTGCTCTAGCACCCTTTAACAATATTTAAATCATCTTAATGGGTGATTGCATAATTCATTAGTCATATTACAAGATCATTGTTTATTATTAAGCACTAGCAATAGCTACCCAAATGCATATCCCATAGGTGACAAGGAAACAAGATATCAATAGCTAAGTTATAATCTCTATGGTTGTCAAGGAAGACACATGCATATGTATGATAATTTCAGTGAATAAGACAACAAGGATAGTCCCATGTTATACTTGCCTTGATCAAAGTTTTCCTAATAATACTGCTTGTCTGGCTCAAAATAATACTTCTGATCATCAAAAAACTGGTCACCGTCTATACTCGATCATCAAGCATCAACACACAATCATCCGAGCAATCATACACGAAGCAAACAAAGAGACATAATTAAAATAGTACACCAACAGTAGCAAAATAGTATAAAAAGTTTGTAAAACTCTTCTACACGTTACTATGATCACACAGACGTAAAGATCACAAAATTCAGATTTAAAACGTGAAAGTTATGAATTTTCTAAGATTTTCTTTAGATAAATAATTACTTTAATATAAACTCGAAAATTAAATTTTCCAAACCTACTGTATAGCTATACTAACATGTAGAGCTCACAAATACGAACCTAACACAATTTGAACGGGTCAAATCAGAGTTAAAACGAAGATTTTACGATCAAAATAAGTTTAGTGGCAAAACTGTTAATAGTATCATCTTCTACCTTGGGCTTGGAGGAGCTCCGGTCAGAACCTCGCCGGAGAGAAGCAAGATGAGATGGGAACTCGATGAAACGGCGATGGATTCGCGCAAACGGATATACCACGGTGTAGAGAACGACGAGGGCTGCCTCTTGGTGGTGGTGGCTGGAGTCAGGACGTGACGGTTTGACCGGAAAAGCTCGTCGGAGAGTTCACCGGAACGCAAGCTGTAGATGAAGAACTTCGGCGAGGGGTGGAGGGAGCTACGAGCGGCGGCTCACGATAAGGGTTGTACTTCTGAAACCAGGGCGTCGAGGGCTACGCCGGCATATATATAGTCGTAGGGTTTGGAAACTTTTCGGATTTTCTTAATTTCGGGATTATTTTAATTCCGTGAATAAAATAATTCCAGAAAATCTAAAATTACCTTTTAAGCTGCGAAAAATAGCCCGGAGCTCAGAAAAATCACGGGAAAAATCCTAGGGACTCTTGGAAAGATAAGGAACTCAACTAAATAATTTTGAGCTCATGAAAAGATTAATGAAGAGATCAAGGAAAAAGATTAAGCTCACGGAAATTGAAATTTTAAATCCAGAAAATGCCAAAAAGTTTTCCGGTGAGAAGTAAACGTCGTCCTAAGGTATTTTGAAAATAATAGCACTCACCAACACCAAAGACAAGCATCACACAAACACAACAATATCAAATTAATATGAAAAAGTTTAAAACCATAATTTTCTATATTTAAATTAGCAGCAACTTAACTTATCTAATAAATTTATTTAGATATTGAAATCAATTATTTTATTTAGTGTTTTCTAAGCACAACCTAAAATAAAAAATTTTTGAGGTGTGACAATTCTACCCCACTAAAAAGGAATCTCGTCCCGAGATTTAGAGAGACTAGGAAGAAAGATAAAGTTGATGTGCAAGTATTCACTTTTCCTTCATCAACTCTTATCCAATGATGATGCCACAAGCTCAAAACCAACTTTGTAAAGGTGTCCGTTAGGCTCTTACGATCCTTATAGATGGTTCTAAGAGGTTACGACTCTGAGAAAAGATACCTGCGCTTGATAATGACTTTGCAACCATGTAGATAGCTAATGCTTCCAGATGACGAAATAGAACGTATAAATCCTCCATCTTGTATCGTCTTTAGTTCAACAAACCCCTCTTAAGAAGAGATCAACTAGAGAACACCACAGGATAGATTGCATTTATTTTTGAGTGATAACTACCATTGTGTCCTTCTGGCATCAAAGAGATTCATGAGCATATGCAAGAACAAGTAACCTGCACTTTCTCACGAGTAGAAAAATAGCAGTGCAGAGATATAGTGATAACTCGAGTTCTGTGGATCCAATGATATTGTAGCTTATACCATTGGAAAGCTTATCAAATTTACTACAACTTTCTTATAGAACACTTCTCCAGATTCTGTAGTTAAGGTAGTCGAAAACTGTGCACCACAGAAACTATTCCAGGTTGCTGACAGCACAGATGCATCGTCTTGTGATTTTCATAAATCCCAAACCATAATAGCTATCAGGGTGGTTCTTATGGTAAGAGAAAGATATTGAAGTCTACTATTGTTCATAATTTATTCATGATTTTTGGGTGTCCAAAAATAGAGATATAAGCTAAGGAAGACAGACTGTTCTGAAAAGACAGGATAAGGTATGAACGAGATTCAGAGAGACTAGAGAGATAGATAACACTAATCTTCAAGTCTTCATGCTTCTTTGCTTTGTGTTGATGAGATATAAGACATGGATCGAGGATAGCCAAAAGATGAAAAGAAAGATAAAGTTTGATCTTCAGTTCTTCGTACCTCATCGCTTGATATATTCAGGAATTGTTGTTGTTGACAGTAGATGCTACCCCACTTAACAAAGATCTTGTTCCGCCTGGCGATGTCATTGAAGGCAACACTTTCTCTAAGGCTTGCTGCTATTGATAAGTCCTTCATGTGTTGATCCTACATTAAGATGAGATAAAGAAGATAGCATGACAACCAAGGGTAGGCAAGGACGATATAGGAAAAAGACAACAAGAATTAGGATTGATCAAAGGTTAGGTAGGTCAAGAGAGGATACTACCCTACTTTAACATAGATTGAGCTAATTCTCAAGACAAAACCTTCCGGGCCACCTTCAAAACACAAGAACAAGGACAACACACAAGCAACACATCAAGTAAAACAAGCACACATCACATCATCGATACTACACGTACTTCTTCAATAATGATGGTCATCCTAAGGGAAGATTATGGATGATAAAAGGCTATTGAATCTTTGAACCAGGTGGAATCAGAAAACTTTTAGTAAAAACAACGTAAAACAAAATCCAAGGGAGTAAGAAATAATAGCTCAAAGGAAGCTATCAAGGAAGGGATACAACAGGACAAGGAATAGGAAATAGTCAAAATCAATGAGTCAAGGGATGACAAAATAGTTTTATAGTAAAATGAGTTTTAGAATACGTCTGGTGCTACTTGGCATACGTCCTACAATCAACACCGCTCTGATACCACTCTGTCACACCCGATTTTAAGGACAAAACCAGACATACACTATATGTGAAATAAAGGAGTTAAATCTCACATATAGCCACAGATAAGTGTAATATCAAGAGACAAATGCTTAATATATATAATGCAATAGTATAAAATATACCTTATAGAGCAACATAGCGGAAAAACAACTCCGAACACCAGGTGTAGACTTCACTCCAGGAACAAACTAACTGGTTGATCACAAGCCTAAAAACTCCAGAGACTATCCTAAGGTGTGGGAAATAGCAAGAGTGAGTCCATGTCGAACTCCGCAAATATATCATGGGGTTCATGAGGCTCAAAAGGTTAGACACTAGTTTACTGCATTTAGCTTTTATTCATCATTTACTTAGCAATTGAGTAGCATCAAGGTAAACTAATTCCCATTATAAACAAATGATCAATTGTAATAAGAATAATGAAATAGCAATTAACATAAGCATAATAATATCAACAATAATAAGCATGATATAACAATGGTGAACATTTATTCTGTAAGAATCTCCAAGGCCGCCCGTGTCTGTGGGCACGGCTAGTATACCAATTTTTAACTCTGCGCAGAGGTGTACACTTTCACTGTGAGTCATGACTTCCAAATGCATGGGTTAGCTAGGCCCAAAACACCGGAAATCATATAAAGTCATTTAAAAGTTCGTCTAACAAGTTAGGGCTGCTAAGGATTCCCAATTGGAAAGCATGAACCTCCCTCCAAGGGGTGACTTACAAAAGACTGCACCCACTTTGGCAGGCCAAGACCATACTACATATGACCCCTCTTGCGTCTTTCGGTAACCACTAACAAGCTAGAAAAGGTCTCTTAAACAACTAGAGCCAGAGCCATATAGCCCTTACAGCTAACTATCAATCCCGGTTATCACTTACAGATAAGTCCTTACGGAGAGAAACTAAAGCAACATAAAACAACATAGTGCTCTAGCACCCATTAACAGTATTTAAATCATCTTAATGGGTGATTGCACAATTCATTAGTCATTTTACAAGATCATTGTTTATTATTAAGCACTAGCAATAGCTACCGAAATGCATAACTCATAGATGACAAGGAAACAAGATATTAATAGCTAAGTTATAATCTCTATGGTTGTCAAGGAAGACACATGCATATGTATGATAATTTTAGTGAATAGGACAACAAGGATGGTCCCATGTTATACTTGCCATGATCAAAGCTTTTCTGATGATACTGTTGGTCTGGCTCAAAATAATACTTCTGATCGTCAAGAAACTGCTCACCGTCTATACTCGATCATCAAGCATCAACACACAATCATTCGAGCAATCATGCACGAAGCAAACAAAGAGGCATAATTAAAACAGTACACCAATAGTAGCAAAACAGTATAAAAAGTTTGTAAAACTCTTCTACACATTACTACGATCACATAGACGTAAAGATCACGAAATTCAGATTTAAAACGTGAAAGTTATGAATTTTCTAAGATTTCCTTTAGATAAATAATTACTTTAATATAAACTTGAAAATTAAAATTTCCAAACCTACTGTACAGCTATACTAACATGTAGAGCTCGCAAATACGAACCTAACACAACTTGAACGGGTCAAATCAGAGTTAAAACAAAGATTTTACAATCAAAACAAGTTTAGTGGCAAAACTGTAAATAGCATCATCTTCTACCTTGGGCTTGGAGGAGCTCCGGTCAGTCATAGTGAAACCTCGCCGGAGAGAAGCAAGATGAGATAGGAACTCGATGAAACGGCGATGGATTCGCGCAAACGGATATACCACGGTGTAGAGAACGACGAAGGCTGCCTCTTGGTGGTGGTGGCTGGAGTCAGGACGTGACGGTTTGGCCGAAAAAGCTCGTCGGAGAGTTCGCCGGAACATAAGCTGTAGATGAAGAACTTCGGCGAGGGGTGGAGGGAGCTACGCGCGGCGGCTCGCGATAAGGGTTGTACTTCTGAAACCAGGGCGTCGAGGGCTACGCCGGCATATATATAGTCGTAGGGTTTGGAAACTTTTCGGATTTTGTTAATTTCGGGATTATTTTAATTCCGCGAATAAAATAATTCTAGAAAATCTAAAATTACTTTTTAAGCCGTGAAAAATAGCCCGGAGCTAAGAAAAATCACGGGAAAAATCCTAGGGACTCTTGAAAAGATAAGGAACTCAACTAAATAATTTTGAGCTCATGAAAAGATTGATGAAGAGATTAAGGAAAAAGATTAAGCTCACGGAAATTGAAATTTTAAATCCAGAAAATGCCAAAAAGTTTTCCGGTGAGAAGTAAACGTCGTCCTAAGTTATTTTGGAAATAATAGCACTCACCAACACCAAAGACAAGCATCACACAAACACCACATTATCAAATTAATATGAAAAAGTTTAAAACCATAATTTTCTATATTTAAATTAGCAGCAACTTAACTTATCTAATAAATTTATTTAGATATTGAAATCATTTATTTTATTTAGTGTTTTCTAAGCACAACCTAAAATTAAAAAGTTTTGAGGTGTGACACTCAAGGAGGTAGACATGTTGTCTGCCAAAATGGACCTACTGATGAAGAAGCTTGAAGATCAAGTTAGTGAGAAAAGAGAAGTCATGCACATCAATGATTCTCGCATGACTTATGAAGAGTGTGGAAACACTGGGCATTCAGGGAGTAATTGCCTTGAACTTTAAGAGGATGTGAACTACATCAACAACAACAACTATCATCCTCAGCAAAATCAATGATGGAATTAGCAACAGAGACCAAACTACCGAGGTAACTTCCAAGGTAATAATTACAATAATTTCAATCAACCACCCTTGAGAGACTTAGTTGCTGGCCAATCAAGATTGTTAGATCAGATATCTAAAAAGGTAGCTTCTAATGACAAAACTTTAGAGAACATAAATACTAGAATGGATACCTTTGCTTCTGCTATTGAGAACCAGCATAACTTTAATAAAATAATAGAATCATAAATAGCTCAGCTGGCAGCTGCTGTTCCTCCATCGGATAAAGGTAAGATTTTGGGGGCAGCCGGAAGATTTAGAAACTGTAAATCTTGTCGATATTCACAATGCAGCTTATTACTACACTCAACCATCGGAAGTGAAGTGGATCGATTATTCACTTCCCAACAAGAAAGGAGATCTAGGGAGACCTGTTATTCCTATCTCCATAGGATGTCACATTTTCCAGGAAGCTATCTGCGATTTCGGTGCAAGTGTCAACATCATGCCCAAGGTAATATATGATAAGATTTTAGGAGATCCTTTGTTGTACACAAATATGCGTTTGCAGCTTGCAGATCAGACACTGTGCTACCCTAAGGGAGTTCTTGAAGATGCTATCATTCGAGTGGGACAATCATATGTTCCGGTAGACTTTGTGGTCATAGAAATAGGAGGGGATGAGAGAGCGCCAATCATATTGGGTCGACCATTCCTATGTACCATGAAGGCCATCATTTATGTAGAGTACGCCAAGATTGTTTTCACCATCAAGGACATGAAAGAGAAGTTCACGTTCAAGAACTGCATGTTGCACTCTCCTACACAAACCTCAGCCACCATATAAACAGGAAGAGTCAGTGTTGACCAAGAAGAAGAAGAAGAACAGAAACTGGAGGAAGAATAAGGCTAGCCATGCACAGCAAGAGACTGTCAAGATGATCAACACAATCAGATCTGAGTATGATCACCTGCTCACTCCACTATTCCTAGTCAAGAAAGATGATCCTAGAGTACCAACAATTGAATGCACAATCAATCAGAGAATCTTCCATAAGACCTTCTATGACATTGGATCGGGTGTCAACATAATGTCAAAGGTAACATATGAATATTTATTTGGTAATGAACCCTTGTATCCTACATATATGTAGTTGCAAATGGAGGACCAATCAATTCAATTTTCAGAGGGCATAGTGAAGGACGTCCTAGTACAAATTCAATATCGCTACGTTCTGGCCGATTTCATGGTCCTGGACATGGGAGCAGAAGACGAAGAGACCCCTATCATCTTAGGAAGTCCGTTCCTCAACACCACCAATGCCATCATCTTCATTGGATCTAGACAAGTCCACTTCCAGTTTTTAGATGGAAAGGTACGCTGTCACTTTAATAGTTATACTACTCATGAGCAGCCTAAGAAGCCCCACAATAGGAGGAGATGTCGATCCCACCGTCAAGCAAACCAGCCTCTAAAGGATGGATAGGCATATTACCTAGGAGAAGTAGTGAGATATGAAGACCGCTGGAATAAATGGGACACTGAAGATAAGAAGATTGAAGAGCCCACTAAGGAAGAAGCTACACCACCAAAGTTAGGTACATAGACCACTCAGGTATGGAAAGAGAAGACAACATTAATATTATCGCCACAAGAAGAGTAAGCATCTGAGTCTCCCTCATCGGGATCAGATGATGCACCTGAAAGTAAGGACTCTCTCCTACCTAGTCTTGTCTGGAGGACTTCTAAATTCCGTACCCTTGCCATGAGATAATAATGGTAGTTATTGTTGGTATAAATTAAATGCACACAAGTTATAAGGTATCCGCTAGCGCACAGATAAATCTATCTTGTTGTAGCACATCACCAAGATAATCCTAGTTTTAATATCGAACCCAAAGGAACAGTATGTGAGTGTGTTCTAACTAGCTGGTCTATAAACTTAACCCAAATTCACAATCAATGTCAGACAATAAAAGGGGAATAAAGAAGACTACTAAGGACTATCTACTTCAAATCTTAATAAACTTTGTCAAGTAAAGCTCAATTCGTGGCCGATGTCTCCCCAGGAATAAAATCAGAGTTCCTTCCCTACGAGTACCAATTGGCCTACCAAATCCTATTGATGGGAGATGGACTGCAAAGGACTTAACGCAGCTATCACCTACGTGATCTACCACCTTTCGGTCAATTAGGGGATATTCACAAGTAACCCTAGTCTAAGCACCACGCTTACACTACGAATACTACTTCAATCAAGGAGCTACCAAGATCAAAGCACTCAAAAGTGATTTGCAAACTTGAAGAACAATAGAGACAAATTGCTTACTTGAATTAGAAGTTGATTACCAAAGAATCTCAGAAGCAAGCTCTAGAAGAACTTAATCTCGCAGAATACAGCAGAAGAGAGCACCGATAGGTCAAAACTCCTCTAGAACTCTACTGTTGCACTCTATCTCTCTCTATCTCTAACTAAGACTAAATCCTATGGAGGACTAATCTTCTCTTGATTACTGGTCTAGATCCTGATGGAATAGGAATTAGGGTTTCTGGCTCTAGATCTGACTTGACTGTAGGGGGGTTCTGCCCTTTATTTATAGCCCAGGAGGTTAAATATGAGCCCTTGGATCAAATCGACTTCACGTATGGCTGAGATGCATCCTTGGAGGTGGTGGAAGAATACTCCAGAAGCTCGTGGTGACTTCCCACCACAGGGGGTGGGGCGACATAGGGGTGGGGCCAACCAGCCCTGCCTCGGTGTGGAGTCCTCTGGTGTCCTCTAGAACCTTCCCGTGTATACGCCATAAAATTATCTCATGATATCTTTTGATATTTAGGTCCTCTTTGGTGGTTTTCTGTGTAAATCCTACAAAAAATATAAATTCACCAAAACTCATAGAAACTGTCAGTATTAACCTCCTACTCTATAGTATTTATCCATTTTGATCATTTATGAAAGAAAGTTTGATGATTCACGGTATACTTTAACTACCATCAACAAGCTCTCCCACACTTAGGCTTTTACTCGTCCTCGAGAAAAGGATGGATTACTTAAGACATAACTTCAGAACAAAACATCGACCTAAGACTATTCCTTGTCATGCATGTACTGCAGGATTCAAAGTGTCTACCATGAAACTTTAGGCAGTTGAAGAATAAAATAGCGTGAAATAGATCACCTTTATTCTTTTAGTTGAGTTAATCGGAGAAACAGTTGAGATTTTGAAAAAAAACAAAAACATAGCTTACCTTCTTCTTTTGTAGTACTCTCAAATCACTGATATATCTGGTATTTTTGTATCCTTACCAAGGCATAAATGACATTGCCTTCTTTCTTCTTACATCTAAAAGCTTATGTGGATCTCAGGTAGGGATGAAAATGTGAAAACATACTTGTATTGCATATATTGTAAAGTCAAAACAAGAATCTAAGGAGAAAAATGTCATACTCTTAGATCAAGATGTGCTTGTGTGTGGAATATATAGTGGCTAATCCTAATTCTATTACGCTCCTTGAAACATGTCTCTCTTATTCAACACTTGAAAACTTTTGCTAGAGAGTATGGGCTATCTCTTTTCTTTTTTTTAGCGGGCATCTAAGTACCCATTGTTTTAGATACTTGGACACTTGTCCATTTTTCCTATACTTTTCTTTTTGCATAGCCACATATCTCTTTCTGCAATTGGAAAATTTCAAGAAAGACATTTACAAGAACTTGGAGCATTTATTCCTAACAAATATTTTTGTGTCTTCTCCCAGAGTAGGAGTAAAACATTTTTTGTGCATGGAAAACATATGATTGCGTACTCCCAGTATAGGAGCAGCAGAAAATATTTGGAGTGTATGTGATCTTGATCTTGAAAGCATGATAAATTTCTCAATAAAGGTCACAAGATTTGACCAAACTCAATACAAACACAAGTTGTATATGTAGAAGGTTTATCTATCCTATATATGGCTCTGGTAGGACATTGCTATTACTATAATGGAGAGGTATAGCTATTCATTTTACTTTTGAAATAAAATTCTCCAATGACAAAACTTCAAGATTCAGGTTCTCATTATTCTACTATATAATATTCCTCAATAACTTAAGCAATCATGGGGTCCCTAAAATAAGTTTCCAATAGTAGCAAGACTTTTAGGAAAAGTGTTATGTAAGTTTATTCCTAAGTCATGACTGAAATAATCTTTCCTATCTGTTTTAAGATGTCTTAGCATGTGACTTTCAATTCGGTTCGAAACGGAAGGCGAAACATATGAAATTGGAATGTATTGGGCTCAAACCTGACCTTGGACAAAACGTGACGTGAGGTGGTGAGGTGCTAGGCTAGCCGACCCAATAGGGTGGCCGAGCGGCACCATCTGGTGTCCTCTCAGGGCCCACTTTGGTGTACGAGGTCCCTAATTAATTATCTTTCTAATTTCATGATTTTCCCGATCAAATATCGTTCCGTGGTCGTGATGTGTCTCCCTCACACTTATTTTCCTGTATAAACTTTTCTACACAACATGTGGAGACAAACATATATCCAAAAACAATAGAGAGATAAAGAACAGGTAATCATATCAAAAGCTTTATTAAAAATGAATAAGGCACTTTATTATTCTGAACCAATCTTCTAAACATTTGAGCTAACAAACCAAACCTAATATTTAAAACGAACCTAACAATTTGAAGCGACAAACCTAACTCTTAACCTAACTATGCCCTATCACTTAGATACATAATTTAATCCATCTTGGCTAGCCTAGCCATCTCTCTAACAAGCCTCTCATTCTCTTTCTTGAGATTGCTAATTTCTAACATATTCATCTCGGTCTGCTACTCATAGTACGAACAGTACTAGTAACAAGCGTAAGTGCTTGCTTGAGAGATTCGGCCCTATCTTCGAGCATGGCTATGGTTGTTCTAGAGCGCTTGGCTTCTCTTTCCAAGGAAGAAGGTGCAAATCTTTTGGGAGCTTCTCTCGGCGAAATGAATTTGACTTGACTTGGAGCAGCGCAAATTCCATCCAGAGAGACACGAGGAGTGGCATTAGTGTATTTCACACATGTTACCTCCCCAAATTGTTAGTTTTCACACCCACAATCCTCTCATTGGGTCATGGAGGCAGCAGCTTGGTGTTCTTTGGCACAACAACCATTGGTCCCTTCGGTGCATCCTTCAGGAATAGACGCTCTTGTGGCGCCGGGAGCGTATGCTGATGAGCTTGGGAGTAGTAGGACTGTCCATAGGTCTTCTTGGGTGGCACAGACACTACTTCCTTGGGATGAACAACAGCAAGGGGAAGAGCTTCTTCTATAGGAACGATGGCCAACGCGTCTTCCTTCAGAGGATTCTTGTTGAAGTCAACTTTGAAAACTACAATCTCTTTTTCGGCCATTAGATCTTGGAGAAGGAGAGAACTCTTGCTATGGAGAGGAGAGAAGGCTTGAATGGAATGAATTTGGAGGTAGGCATGGGGTTGTTTATATAGGGGGTTGACTTGTAGCAGAGGTCAAAATCTTTGCCTGGATAGCTCCATGCGAAAGAATATCCGAACGAATCACAACTAGATGCCATTCTATCTTGGAAGGGTGTAGAAGGGTCGTGAGAGTTGGCGGCGCGCGAGAGGTGGAGATGGGGGGCTAGGCAGCATAGAGGTGGGGCCGGTTGGCCCTCCTGTCATCCTCTTGGGGTCATCTTTGTCTCGTGTGTTCCTAAATCTATTTCCTTCCCAAAAAAACATATATTCGCATTTTATTTCATAACAGAGGATGGCAGTGGTGTAATTATCATATAATAAAATCTAATTCATCAACTACCTCAAGTGGTTTATCAGGTTCTAAAAAGATTTCGAGATGGTGGCCATTTACCTTGAATAACGTACCTTCATTGTTTTGAAGAGTTACCGCTCCATGCGATGAAGTACTTACCACCGTAAATGGTCCTTCCCACTTGGTTCGTAGATTTCCATGTCCAAATAGTTTAACCCTAGAATTAAAAAGTAATACCTTATCTCCAGGTGCAAATTCCTTCTTCTTGATTTCTCTTGTCATGCCATCTTTTAGTTCTCTCTTTATAGATTCTTGAATTGTGATAAGCTTTCTCTTGCCATTCTTCTAATTCAAAGAGTTGCATCTTCCTCTTTTCTCCTATGGCTTCAAAGTCCATGTTCCATCGCTTGATAGCCTAGTGAGCTTTGAATTCTAGCTCAATAGGTAGATGGCAAGTCTTTCCATATACCAACTGATATGGTGACATACCCAATGGTGTCTTGTAGGTCGTACGATAAGCCTAAAGTGCATCGGGTAGTTTATCTTTTCATGCAGTTCCCATTTTATTGACTATCTTCTGTAAAATATTCTTGATTTGCTTATTTGATGTCTCTGCCTGGCCACTTGTTTGAGGGTGATATGGAGTAGCAACATTGTGACAAATCCCATGTTTTAATAAATAGTGATGGAAATTCCTATTAGTAAAATGTTTTCCTCCATCACTTATCACCATTCTTGGCACTCCAAATCTTGACAATATTATTTCATAAAACATTTTCTTAGAGTGTTTAGCATCAGCAGCTCTGCATGGCATGGCTTCAACCCACTTGGAAACATAATCAACTGCCACTAAGATGTACTCACAATTCTTTGACTTTGGGAATGGTCCCATATAGTCAATTCCATAGACATCAAAGAGCTCAATCTGGAGGTTGTTAGTGAGTGGCATGGCATCACGTGAATTTATATTTCCATGCTTCTGACATGCTCCACATATCCGAATGAAATCTTTTGTGTCTTCATACATGGTTGGCCAATAGAATCCACTCTACCAAATCTTTGCATGAGTGCGGAATACCCCATAATGTCCTCCACATGGTGATGAGTGGCATCTTTCAATGATTTGAATGCCTTCCTCTGCCGGTACATATCTTCTGAGCAAGCCATCAGCACAGACTCTAAAGAGGTATGGCAGATTCCGTATGTGGAGACAACTTTCATAAATAAGCTTCTTCTTATCCTCCCCTGGTGGTATATAACTTGCAACCATAAAATTGACAATATTCGCGTACTAGGGGTCTGATCTAGAGACCTTGAAGAGCATGTCATCCCTCATCGAATCATTGATAGGTAATTCTTGCATATTCTCAAATTGCATTCTAAATAAGTGATCGACAATAGAATTTTCTACTCCCTTTTTATCTTTTATTTCTAAATCAAATTCTTGGAGTAGCAAAATCCACCTTATTAATCAAGGTTTAGCATCTTTATTAGTGAGCAAATATTTTAAGGAAGCATGATCAATGTAAACAATTACTTTTACTCCTACTAAGTAAGATCTGAACTTATCAAGAGTTCTTTTTCAGTCGTTGCATAATTAAGTTGAGCTCCTGTCAGAGTTTTGCTAGCATAAGCAATTGCATGATGCTTTCTATCTTTTGTTTGTCCCAAAACTGCCCCTACAGTATAATCACTAGCATCACACATAATTTCAAAAGGTAATGACCAATTAGGTGGTTGGATGATTGGTGCAGAGATGAGTGCTTCTTTAAGAATGTTAAAAGCATTCAAACATGCATCATCAAATTTAAAAGGAACATCCTTAGCTAACAGGTTTGTCAGTGGTCCAGCAATATATGAAAAATCTTTTATGAATCGGTGACAAAAACAACAATGACCCAGAAAACTTTGGATTCCTTTGATATTCATAGGTGGAAGTAGTCGTTCTATTACTTCAATTTTAGTTTTATCTACCTCAATTCCTCTTTCAGACACTAGGTGTCCTAGCACTATTCCTTCTCTAACCATAAAATGACATTTTTTCCAATTAAGGACTAAGTGCTTTTCTTCACATCTTTGCAAAACCTTGTCTAAATTTTCAAGACAATCATCAAAAGTTTTCCATAAACAGAAAAATCAAACATGAAAGCTTCCATGATTTCTTCAATCATATCAGAAAATATAAACATCATGCATCTTTGAAAAGAAGCTGGGGCATTACATAATCCAAAAGACATTCTTCTATAAGCATAAGTTCCATATGGACATGTAAAGGTGGTTTTGCTTTGGTCATTTGGGTGGATTGGAATTTGGTGATATCCTGAGTACCCATCAAGAAAATAAAAGAAAGAATGGTTCGCTAATCTCTCTGACATTTCATCAATGAAAGGTAGCGGAAAATGATCTTTCTTAGTTGCCTTATTAAGTTTTCGGTAATCTATACACATACGCCATCTAGTGACAGTTCTTTGGGGGATTAATTTATCTTTCTCATTTTTAACAACAGTCATCCCCCCTTTGGTACAACTTAAACCAGACTTATCCACTCACTATGCGGCACAGGATAGATGATCCCGGCATACAAAAGTTTCAAAACATCTCTCTTCACTACCTCCCTCATCGCGTTATTAAACCTACTTTGGGGCTCCCTAGAAGGTGTACAATCTGGATCTGTAGGGATGCAATGGGTGCAAAGAACAGGACTAATTCCTTTAAGATCTTAGAGTGAATAGCCAAAAGCAGAACGATACTTTTCTAAAATAGTTATTAAGCGCAGAGATTCTTCTTGAGAGAGTCTATTACTTATGATCACAGGAGAATCCTAATCATTATTGAGAAAAGCATATCTCAAGAAGGCAGGGGTTTAAGTTCAATAGAGGGCATAGGGGATTCTAGCAATTCATTGAGAGGATCGGGAACAGGATCATCCTCTTCCTCATCAATGAAGGGCTGAGCATCATCTTCTATGTTGGGTTTAATTGGGTCATCAAGAGATGTTATCTTAACCTCTTCTATTAGGTATGATGCAGGAAGTGGCTCTATCTTAGTATTAAGAGAACGAGTAATAGACATAGAGAGCTCAAAGTTTTTCCCAAGTTTAATATTCAATTTCCCCGTTTGTCCTTCTTGAATAAGTCTTTCTATTGGTTGCCCTATCAACACATCGAATTCTACCACATTGAAAATATAGAAATTCAACAGGACTTGGGTACCATTAACAAACATAGGAAGGGCACATAGAATTCCCAAACTTGGGACAATGCGTCCTAAAAGACTTTTTAGCAAATTTGTAGTAGGGGCTAATGGCATGTCCTTTAGAAAATCTTGAGCAAATAAAGGAGACATGATATTAACACCTACTATTAGATTATAAAAAGTATCAAAAGAATCTTTGTCAAGTTGGCACCGAATAACGATAGAGGATGAATCTAAACGAATTATCTTAGGTGAAAACTCTGATTCCTCTAACCACTCGTTGCTCAACACAAACACAAGTTCTTTTGTTGCTTTTTTAAAGAATTCTTTCTCAGAAGGGTCTATGAATGATGGATTTTTATACTCCTGAGGTTTCTTCATCATATGATATTTCGAGGTATTTCCATAATCATCAAAAAGTTCATCCTCGAATTCAAGCATAAAATCTGAAATTAGAGTTTCCTCCTCCTTCGGTGGTTCAGGATCTAGAATAGCTAAAGCTAGAAGTTGGGATGGTTTAGGCAAAATTTTAGGTTCAGCTATTTTGGTTTCTTCCTCTAACAACTTCTCATTCTCCTCAGGAAGATTATCTACGATTTTCATAAGAATGTCTTTAGCGTGTTCAGCAATGATATGCATGAATGAACCTCTTGTGGATAAATTAAGATGTTTTATGGTTTTCTTATTAAGGCTCACAAAGAAGTGTTGGACAAGAATGGGTTCAACCAAAGCAAGATTGGGACCAAAATCAACAAGAGTGTTAAATCGTTCGCAAGGCCTTACCCAAAGGTTCATTTTTCTGTTGTTTAAAAGTTAAAAGTTCTGCACAAAGTTTGATAATCTTATAAATGGGAAAGAATTGTAAACAAAAGCTAGAACTTAGGGCTTTCCAATTTCCTTTACTCCTCTTAACGTGACATCTATACCAGTGTTTAGCTTTTTTGATCAAAGAGAAAGGAAAAAGCTTCCATCGTAAAGTTTCATAAGACATGCCCTCAATGTGAAGACATGCGCAAATCTGCTCAAACTCACGTAAATGGGAATAGGGGTTTTCATTAACTTCGCCAGAAAAAGATTGATCCTTAACCATTGCAATTAACTCCGGACTAAGCTCATAACCAGATGACAGGATCGGTTTAGATGATTTGGCTGGCTTAAGGCTCAGGTCCATGGGTGCTCCGTATTGGTAAAGAAGGGTATGTATGGGCTCCATAAAAAGTAAATAAAAAACTAAAAAGATAAAAGATAAAAGTTCAAGATTAAGCTAGACTCAAAGTTAACTCAGCAAACATATCCTCGTCAACGGCACTAGAAATGCTTGTTGGTACAAATTAAATGCACACAACTTATAAAGTATCTGCAAGCACACAGATAAATCTATCCCGTTGTAGCACTTTACCAAGATAATCCTAGTTTTAATATTGAACCCAAAGAAACAGTATGTGAATGTGTTCTAACTAGCTGGTCTATAAACTTAACCTGAATTCACAATCAATGTCAGACAATAAAAGGGGAATAAAGAAGACTACTAAGGACTGTCTAGTTTGAATCTTGATAAACTTTGTCAACTAAAGCTCAATTCATGGGCGATGTCTCTCAAGGAATAAAATTAGAGTTCCTTCCCTACGAGCACCAATTGGCCTACCAAATCCTATCGACAGGAGATGGACTGCAAAGCACTCAACACAGCTGTCACCTACGCGATCTACCACCTTTCGGTCAATTAGAGGATATTCACAAGTAACCCTAGTCTAAGCACCATGCTTACACTGTGAATACTACTTCAAAGTAGCTACCAAGATCAAAGCACTCAAAAGATAGTTGCAAACTTGAAGAACAATAGAGACAAATTGCTTACTTGAATCAAAAGTTGATTACCAAAGAATCTCAGAAGTAAGCTCTAGAAGAACTTGATCCCGCAGAATACAGCAAAAGAGAGCACCGACAGGCCGGAACTCCTCCAGAACTCTACTCTTGCACTCTATCTCTCTCTATCTCTAACTAAGACTAAATCCTATGGAGGACTAATCTTCTCTTGATTGCTGGTCTAGATCCTGATGGAATAGGAATTAGGGTTTCTGGCTCTAGATCTGGCTTGACTATAGGGGGTTCTACCCTTTATTTATAGCCCAGGAGGTTGAATACGGGCCCTTGGACCAAACCGACTTCACGTATGGCTGAGATACATCCTTGGAGGCGGTGAAAGAATACTCTAGAAGCTCGTGGTGACTTCCCACCACAGGGGGCCGGGCGACACAGGGGTGGGGCTGATCGGCCCCACCTGGCAGGCTCTTGAGCCTTGCCTCGGTGTCCTCTAGAACCTTCCCGTGTATACGCCACAAAATTACCCTGGGATATCTTTTGATATTTAGGTCCTCTTTGGCGGTTTTCTATGTAAATCCTATAGAAAATACAAATTCACCAAAACTCATAGAAACTATCAGTAATAACCTCCTACTCTATAGTATTTATCCATTTTGATCATTTATGAAAGAAAGTTTGACGGTTCATGGAATACTTTAACTACCGTCAACAATTATCTATGTTTACATTTCGAGCATTGCATTTGATTAATTTCGCTTTAGTATTTTTACTCTTTTTGCATATGTCTTATATTAGAAAAGAAAATAAAAATATACTTCACTATAGTTCATCTATCTTTGCATGTGGAAAAGAAAATAAAAAACATTTTTATCATTGCATCATGAAAATCTTAAGCCCCATATGACTAACTTATGGTAACCCCGTAGGAATATTCACTGTGGTGGCATAAAAAATATATGCATATGTATTTTCTGTTGCATTATAAAATAGAAAATACCAAAAAAGATGAAAACCAACATCCTGTTAAAAAATTGCCAAATTATGAATTCTACCTTAAGCAATAAGAACAATTGATTTCTCAACAGCTGACCGCTAACCCCTTATCATATCAAAGCTTCGAGTTTTTGGTGTTCTTATTGGAGTATATTTTGCAGGATGACAGTTTGATTGAGAGTAAGTTCACTCAGTGGTAGACATTACACTTTGCCTAATAAGAAGGATCGCCGCTGATGAGCTCGCTCTGAAGATTACTCAATTTCTGACCACGACAACATTTAGCTTGGGGGAGGAGCATTCCCCATGTATCTAGCTAAGTATTCCTTTCCCTTCTCAGTTTTACTATTTTTGAGTTTGCTTTCTATTAGTTAAAAGAAATAAAAAGATGAATAATAAAAAACCAAATAAAAAATTATCTAGCTAGTTATATATATATATATATATTAAGGTGTGATCTTAAAACTTTGAAAATAAAATAAAAAGTGTGTTTAGATTTTTATTTTTAAGAGTTATAAAAATGATGGAGCATACAATTAATTTTGGCAATGGAAATGATAAATAGTTGCTCTACTATATTTCCTTTTAAGTACCTAGTATTCAACCTTGAATTCTCTCAAGTTTTGGATTTGATTGATTTGATAGAAGAATTTGCTCTGAACCTGAAATTTTTGGGTAGCATATGCTTGAGCTATGTCTAGGTGATTGAGGGATATGATATAAGAAAGTCTAAGCTGTTGTTTATCTTGTTCCTAGCGATACTAAAGTTCTAGAGATTTATCTTTTGAAAACTTAAAATCTTACATGATGAGCTTCTGTATGACAAAGCTTGAATTCCTACCAAAGCCAAATATGATGTTTAGAATAGGAAATTACCATTGTTATGCTGCTTGCTTTGCATTGAGTTTGGTTAAGCTTTGTCAATGTCTTATGAGAGGTTTGTCATGCTCTTGAAATTAAGATCACATACACATCACCCACATATGCACTATTCCTGCATTGGGAGTAGGCGCAATCATATTCCGTCTCGATCCACCTGAAAATGTTTTACTCTTACACTGAGAGTAAACACCTAAAAATATACCCTATAGGATAGTCCCCAATAAATGCTCCAAAGCTCTTGTTGTTATATCTCCAAAGTTTTGTTGCAGAAAGATGCATGTGGCTATGTAAAAGTTATTCATGAAAAAAGGAAAAAAAAAGAAAAAGAAAAGAGTATTAAAAAAATGGACAAGTGTTCAAGAGAATAAAACAATGGGTACTTTGATGCTCGCCTGAAAAAAAGAGATGATGAATAAGATAGCTCATGTTTTTTTGCAAAGTGTTTTTCAAGTTCCAAAAGAGAGATATATTTTCAAGGAGCATAGTAGAATTTGGATTAGCCACCACATACACCTATCATGTATCCACCATATTCCATACGCACGCACAGCTTGATTTGATTGTATGAGTTAACTCTCTTTGGATCCATTGTTTGACTTTACAATACATGAAAAGGCATGCTTGCAATTCATAACTGTTCATGTTTTCTCTACTCCTATGAGCTCCACATAAGCCTTAGTTATAGAAGAGATAGGCATAACATCATTAATGCCTTGGTGCGGATCCACAAATACCACATATATTGAGAGATTTAAGAGTGTCATACAATGAAAGCTCTGAGTTTTATTTCAAAAACTTGCAAAACTCTAGAATAATGGTTGAGCAAAGAGGTTGAGACATAGTGCTTGATTTGATTGTTCTATCTTTCAATTACTCAAGACCCAAGTGAAGGCTAAGAAGCTCCATGGTTAAAGGTAATTGAGTAAGTTTAAAAGTTAGATCGATTTATTTTAATCCAGAGGAGAATTTTTGTTTGAATGCATGTGTACTTTCTAGGAGTTGCTTCAATGATTTTCAAAAGCCTCAATATGTTTAAGTTCTTAATCCAAGTTTGCTAAATTTGGCTTTGCTAAGGGACTAGCAAAGGGTAAGCTTGGGGGAGTTTATTGATGGTGGATAACATCAACAATTTATAGTTGAATACACATGAGAAATGGTACAAATGAGAGAATATACATAGGTCTAGGGTTTTAACTGACAAATTCCATAAGTTTTGGTGAATCTTTGTTCTCTGCAGGATTATTCTAGAAAACCACAAAGAGGGACCTATTCATCAAAGGAAAATTCAGAATTAAAATACGGTATATACGCGAGAAGACTCTAGAAGACATGAGAAGACACTGGAACAAAGAGGGAGGCGAGGGGCAGCCAAGTGGGGTCGGCCGACCCCATCTGCAGGTGTAACACCCTAAAATTTTGGATAAAAAATATAGGAAAATATGATTTCATACAATTTTGTGAGCATGCAAATTTAGGATAATAATAATTTTTATAAATTTAAAATTTAATATAAGGGTAGGAACATGATTGAGCATTCATGCTGCTGCATTTGGGATTTTGTAATGAGTGGTTTAAATCAAATTCAATTTGGATTTGAAAATCCTTTGAAAATTGGCTTTGAAAAATTTGAAAAAAAGAAAAAGAGAAAGGAAAATTTCTTCTTCGGGCCGCATTCTCCCGCAGCCCAGTGCTCGGCCTGCTTCCCGCGCGCGGCCCGTCTTCTCCTGCGCCTGCCTCCAGTTTTCTGGGCCGAGCCCACGCCACGGCCAGTCGGCCCGTCTTCGCGCGCGCGCGGCCGCGTCCCGCACCCGAGCCGCTGATGAGCCGATCCCACCTGTCAGCGACCGCCTCCCCTTTCCTTTCTTCTTCCTCTGGTTCTTTCCAACCGCGAGCACCGCCTCCTTCGATTCGGTGATCCGAATCCGCCTCGAATCTCCTCCTTTCCTTGTATACCGATGCCTACGGGCTATAAAACGAAACCCCCACACCCTTCCGCCCTCATTCCATCCCTTTGGAGCTGCCGTAGCCTTCTAACCTCGCCACCGCAAGCACCACCGCTGCCATAGCCGCCATCGCGAGCTAGCCGCCGTTTTCCGGTCATCCTCCGGTCCTATCTTCGCGCGGGGTGAGTTCGCTATGAGCTTCTCGATCTCCCGGTGTTCTCCTTTCATCGTTTGGTGGTCGGAGTTGTGTTTTGGCCTTCTCCAATGATGGCACCGCCGTGAGAGCTCGCCGACAGCCGGGAACTGGCCGGAGCACCGCCGGCTACTCTCTCCCTCTTCTTCCCTGTTTTGATCTCGGCCGTCCGTTTTGAATCGGACGGATGTTATTCATTGATACCGGTTCGGTTGTAACTTTTGCTAAAGAGTCCCTGCCCTTTTCTAGTTTAGAACCCGCAGTCCAAAACGTAATAACCCATGTTCATTTTGATCTGTTGGAAGCGTATTTCGTCTCGGTAAATGAAAAATACGTTTTCTGATATTTATAGTTTTGCCACTCAACTTGTTTTAGTCGTAGAATCTCCGTTTTAACTCCGATTGGATCCATTCAAATTGCGTTAGATTCATAATTAAGAGCTCTACATGATAGTAGGACTGTTCAGTAGGTTTGTGATAATTTATTTTCGAGCTTGAATTAAAGTAATTATTTATCTATAGGAAATCTTCGTAAATTCATAACTTCGTCGTTTTAGCTCCGTTTTTCGTGATCTTTGCGTCTGTGTGATCCTAGCGAGTTGTAGATTTGTTTTAAAAACTTTTTATCTTATTTTATTACTGTTGGTGTACTGTTCTAATTATAGTCTTGTTTGTTTATGCATGATTGTCTCTGGATGTGTGTTGTTGCTATTGTTGATCGAGTATAGACGGTGAGCAATTCGTTGGAGATCAGGAGTTTTACTACGAACAAGATCACCAGGACCAGTTTGAGCAAGGCAAGTATAGCATGGGATTGTCCTTGTTGTCCTATTTACATTAAGCAAATAATATCATTATGCATATATTCCTTGTTAAGGATGACTTAGTGTTGATCTTATTCCTTGATACCTATTATACTGCATGGATTAGTATTGCTAGTGCTCAACATAAACTATGATCATGTAATTTGACTAATGGAATATGCAATAAACATTAAAAGATGATTTTATTACTGTTTAAGGGTACTAGAGCATGGGGTTACTTTGGTGCTCTTGTTACTCTCCATAAGGACTCATCTATAAGCGAAAATCCAGGATTTACAGTACAACTGTGAGGGCTAAAATGGCTCTGGCTTTAGTCATATAGAAGGAACTTTTCTAGCTTGTTAGAGGTTACCCTTGTGGCGCAAATGGGGTAGAGCAGACTGTGGATCCCTGCGTGGTGAATCACACAGACTGACTTTGGAAACCTAGCGGCCCTAACTTGTTAGACGAACCTTCGAAAGACTTCATAGTGAACCCTGCCGACCTTCCTTGGAAGTGGGTCAAGAGATTAGCTACCTCGGGCGAAAGGGTAAATCACGACTCACAGTGAAAGTGTACAACCTCTGCAGAGTGTAAAACTGTTATAACAGCCATGCTCACGGTCACGAGTGGCCTTGGACCGTTATGGAATAGTGGATCATTAATAATGAATATGTTTTTGCTATTCGTTAATCATTTCACATGGATCATATGTTTATTGTTTACATTGAGACACTTTGATATCATTGATATACTAAATTAATGCTAATTAAAAGCTACATGCTGATAAACCTATGTTATGCCTTTGAGCCTCATGAACCCCATGTTACACTTGTTGAGTACGAGATGTACTTACGCTTGTTTATTTTTCTTAATTGGATAAAAATCCTGGATGGGTAACAGATGGTGCAAGTAGTAACTACTTCTACTTCCCAGAAGATTACTAGACTTGCTGTCAACCAGTCAATGTGCCTGTGATTGAAGCTACCACGAGAGTTTTTTTATATTTTACTTCCGCTATATTATTGTAAAGACTATGTGTTATTATTCGTGATGTAATAACAATTGTGATGATACATTCTTTATAATTTGTTAACTTATGTGTGATTGATCTCTGGTCACACATAAGGGTATGCACTCCATTTGGTCGTTAAATGGGTGTGACAAATTGGTATCAAAGCTATTGTTGACTGTAGGATGCAAGCCTAGATAGAAATGGTCGATTTAGTGTCATCTTTTCACTATTTTATGCTCATTATCTTGCTCTTGTTATTTGATAAATTTTTATGCTTCTTATGTCTCATTCTATTACAAAATTTTGCCTCTATTCTATTTACATCTAAAAACTATGTAGATGGTTCGTGGCCGCAAGACTGCCCGCATCACCACTGGAGGACACTACCCACCTCGTGCTTTGATTGCACCTGAAGAGCCACAAGAGGAAGTACCCCAGGAGAATGAGCAGACCCCTGAAGCACCAATCCAAGTGCCAGCACCTCCTCAGGAAGAACCCGAGCCTGAAGAAGACCCTGAGATCATCGAGATTGAAGATGATGAAGAGGAGGAAGCCAATGGAGGAGAGCAACCCCCGTCTCCCCCACCTGGTGCAGCTGCTGAGGATGTGCCACCCCCTCCAATGGCTTGGACTGTGAAGATCTACCACAAGGCAGGAGGAAATGTTGTTTCTCACCATCGACTTGTGGGAATGCTCTCTGTCTACTTCGCTGATTGGCACCCAGCTGTGGAGTATGTCTGTTGGGAGTACACCCATCCGCTGGAGGACTCTTACTAGAAGGCAAGAGCGAGCATTTTTCCTAAGGATGAAGAAAAAGGAGCATACCAGCTGGACAGGATGTATGCTCACATGGGTCGTCGAGCTACCATGGAGGATAGTATTGAAGATGCTGCTTTTGAAGCATGTATGGGCCTTCGCTACCTTCGCTTTGACAGCATGAAGCATGATATCCACCGCTACCTCCCTCGTGCACACCCCGACCTTGGATGGGCCATGATGGATCCAGTGCAGTTGGAACCACTTCCTCGGGTGATGGTAAACTTTGTCTATGACATGATGGAGAGGAAGCTGCAGTTAGAGGAAATGGTGAAGGCACAGGGGAAGACCATCAAGAGGTGCCAAGTAATCATTGATGAACTCCAAGCAAACCAAGGCATGGCAAAGATTTATGAGACATTAGAGCATGAGCCACGCCAGTAGAAAAAAGGAGTCCTTTATGTAATAAGAACGTTCTTAGTAACGTCAGTTGAGTCTTCGAGTCTGTCGTGTGGTTTGAACTTTGGTGTGATAGTTGCTTTATCATTATGTTTATGTGTGAGTTGGATTTTTGTTATGAGTGCTGGGGCTTGTAGGCATGTCTACAAGTTCCATTTCTAAGAATAAATGTCTATTTAGTCAAGGGAATAATAGTTGGGTTTGGTATTGTCTTGTTTCTGTCCTTGCTATTTTCCGGAGCAGTCTGCAATATTTCTGATATGGTTTAAAAACGGTTCGTGCAACATTTATGAAATTTTTATGAGAGAAACTAGGCTTAAGGACCTTTCAAATGCCACTGGAATCACCTTTTTTATCTGATCTGGTTCGAGAGATATAACTGTTACAAGTTAAAGTTTCTGCACAGTCTGGAATCTAGAACAGTTTCTGTTGCGCCTTAATTTTCATTAACTTAACGACAGAATCTGGTCTTATGGTCTAAATAGAAGTTGTGGGGAACTTCATAAGCTTTCCAACCATATAAAGCACGCCTCTATTGGACTTCTGTAGTTCGAGATATGATTGATTTACTGAACTGATCACATTGATATTCGCCCAGAAAACTTTCAGATATCATTCTTTATCTTATAAGTGGTTGATAACATGAAAATCTCAAAGTTTGCATTCTTATGGATGGCAGATGGCCGGAAGAGGAAGAGGCAGTGGTCGTGGAGGTGTTCCCCCGAATCCACCACCACCACCGCCACCAACTATTGAGCAACTTCTGGCAGTGCAAACACAACTCATGCAACAATTGGTGCAGAACCAACATAATCATCCAGTTGCTAGAGTGCCACCACGTGATAAGCGTGGTGAGTTTTTGAAGGGTCATCCCCCGGTGTTCACGCATGCCACTAATCCATTGGAAGCGGATGATTAGCTCCGTGCCATGGAAAAGCAACTCAACATTGCTCAATGTGATGACCGTCAGAAGGTGTTGTTTGCTTCTGGACAACTCCAGGGAGAAGCTCAGGACTGGTGGGAATCATATGAGTATGGTCGTCTCGCCAATGCTCCCGCAGTCACTTGGCAGGAGTTTAGAGAGAACTTCAGAGCTTATCATATACCAGAAGGAATAATAGAACTGAAGGCAGAGGAATTCCGGAATTTGACCCAGGGGTCATTGTCTGTAGCTGAGTATCGTGACAAGTTTGCCCAGTTGTCACGATATGCACCATATGAGGTGGCCAATGACAATGATAAGCAGCGCCGCTTTTTGAAGGGATTGTATGATGGATTACAACTGCAGCTGATGTCCAATACTTATCCTAATTTTCAGACACTTGTGAACCGCGCTATCATGGTGGACAACAAGCGCAAAGAGATGGATGCCAAGATGAAAAGGCTTCAGGGATAGACTTCTGGTAGTAACACTCGTCCTCGTACTGGTTTCCAGCAGGATAATCTACAAAGGTCTCCTTCTGGTCAGTGGAATCGTGGTTAGGTCCCTTTCTGCAATCAGTTTCTGCAACGTTCCCCATTCCAACCACAGAATGGTAACCAACGCCCTCCGCAGAAGAATGGGAATCAACCTCAGCGCCAGGGTCCTTCCAATAATACTCCAATGAAGACCAGTGCTCCCAATACCCCCAACAAGTGTTTTCGATGTGGAAAAGAAGGTCACTTGTCCTACAACTGCCCTGAGAAGATCAATCAGCAGACTCCACAGAGGCAGGGTAGTCACCAGAAGCCTGCATCTAATACTGGAAGGGTGAACCACTTGTCCCAGGAAACCACAGTGGAGGAACCAGAAGTTATGCTTGGTACGTTCGATGTCCATTCCACTCCCGCCACTGTTCTTTTTGATTCTGGAGCATCACATTCTTTCATATCACAATCATTTGTTAGAATACATAGAATTCATTTGTGTGCCATGAAGAATCCTATATTAGTAAACTCACCTGGTGGAAGTATGCCAGCATCTTATCGTTGTCTCCCGATTAGTCTCATTCTAAGGGGGGTAGAGTTTAAGGTGAGTCCTATAGTATTGAGAACAGCTGGGATTAATCTTATATTGGGAATGGATTGGATGATACAACAACAAGCAGAGATTCAGTGCAAAGGGAAATCAGTAGTGTTGACAACACCAAAGGGAGATAGGATCAGAGTTGATGTGAAAGTGCAGAAACAGGAGACCGCTACAGTGAACCAGCTTTATGATGGTGCCAACAAGGAGGACCAGGTTGTGGAAGAGTTCTCCGATGTGTTTCCCGAGGAATTGCCAGGTATGCCGCCAGACCATGACATTGAATTTATTATTGAATTATTACCTGGGACTACACCTATAGCTAAGCGTCCATATAGAATGGGAGTAGATGAATTAGAAGAACTTAAGAAACAAATTAAGGAATTGCAAGATAAGGGTTTCATTCGTCCTAGCTCTTCACCTTGGGGAGCACCAGTGATTTTTGTGGATAAGAAAGATGGTACTCAGAGGATGTGTGTAGATTATCGGTCTCTCAATGAGGTTACCATCAAGAATAAGTACCCGTTGCCCAGGATTGATGACTTGTTTGATCAGTTAAGAGGTGCTTGTGTATTCTCCAAGATTGATCTTCGTTCTGGATTTCATCAGTTGAAGATTCGTGCTAGTGATGTACCAAAGACAGCTTTTACCACACGGTATGGGTTGTATGAGTATACAGTGATGTCTTTTGGTCTAACTAATGCTCCTGCATACTTTATGTATTTGATGAGTAAGGTATTCATGGAATATCTGGACAAGTTTGTAGTGGTATTCATTGATGATATCCTAGTATTCTCCAAGACTGAGGAGGAACATGCTGAACATTTGAGGCTAGTTTTGCAAAAGCTCAGAGAACACCAGTTATATGCCAAGCGGAGTAAATGTGAGTTTTGGTTGAAGGAAGTTTCCTTTCTTGGTCATGTTGTCTCAAATGGAGAAATATCAGTAGATCCTAGCAAAGTGAAAGACGTATTGGACTGGAAGCCACCAACCAGTGCAAGTGAGATCCGTAGTTTCTTGGGATTAGTAGGCTATTACAGAAGATTTATAGAGGGATTTTCTAAGCTTGCGAAGCCAATGACTGCACTATTGGAGAAGAATGCCAAGTTTGTGTGGTCTGAGAAGTGTCAGGCTAATTTTGAGGAATTAAAGAAAAGATTGACCACTGCACCAGTATTAGTTTTGCCAGATCTGAGTAAACCGTTCTCTATTTACTGTGATGCATCTCGTTTGGGTTTAGGATATGTTCTTATGCAAGAAGGTAGAGTTATGGCATATGCATCGAGACAGTTGAGAAAGCATGAATTAAATTATCCTACTCATGACTTGGAATTAGCTGCAGTGGTTCATGCATTAAAGATATGGAGACACTATTTGATTGGACATAAGAGTGATATATACACTGATCACAAGAGTCTAAAGTATATCTTCACTCAATCATATCTGAACTTGAGACAGCGTACATGGCTAGAATTGATAAAGGATTATGATCTGGAGGTGCATTATCACCCAGGAAAGGCTAACGTCGTTGCTGATGCTCTTAGTAGGAAAAGCTACGCTAATGAAATACATGTAATGCCTTTGTCAAGAGAGTTGTGTGCTGAATGTGAGTATCTGAACTTAGGGTTTACCATCAATGCAGTAGAATTGGTACTAGAACCTACTCTGGAGCAAGAGATACGCAAGAGTCAGATGAAAGATGCAAAATTGAGAGAGATAGCGGAGAATATAGTGAAGGGCAAATCACCAGGATTCCATAAGGATGATAAGGGTACATTATGGTTTGGAAAAAGGCTGTGTGTGCCAGAGGATAAGACTATCAGAAAGGCAATTTTGAGTGAAGCTCATGAGTCAGCATATTCCATACATTCGGGGAGTACTAAGATGTATCTGGATCTGAGAGAGAAATATTGGTGGTATGATTTAAAAAGAGATGTTGCTGAATATGTTGCTTTGTGTGACACATGTCAAAGGGTGAAAGCTGAACATCAGAGACCTGTAGGATTGTTACAACCTATGCAGATACCTGAATGGAAATGGGAAGAAGTTGGTATGGATTTTATAGTTGGATTGCCACGTACTCAGAGAGGGTATGATTCAATTTGGGTAATAGTAGATCGCTTAACAAAGGTTGCTCATTTTCTGCCAGTTAGGACTACATATAGCAGTGCAAGGTTGGCAGAATTGTATATGGAAAGAATAGTGAGTTTGCATGGAGTGCCTAAGAAAATTGTGTCTGATCGAGGTACCCAGTTTACATCTCATTATTGGCAAAAGATACATGAATCACTAGGAACCAAGCTAAACTTTAGTACAGCCTACCATCCACAGACAGATGGACAGACGGAGAAAATTAATCAGATATTGGAAGATATGTTGAGAGCTTGTGCTTTACAATATGGTACTAGTTGGGATAAGAGTTTACCTTATGCGGAATTCTCCTATAACAATAGTTATCAGAAGAGTCTTCAGATGGCACCGTTTGAGGCTCTGTATGGACGAAAGTGTAGAACCCCGTTGTTCTGGAATCAGACAGGGGAAAGTCAGGTGTTTGGGCCTGATGTACTAAAGGATGCTGAAAAGAAAGTAAGAATGATTAGGGATAATCTAAAAATAGCTCAGTCCAGATAGAAGAGTTACGCTGATACTCGGAGAAGAGAGTTAATCTTTGAAGTAGGGGATTATGTATATTTGAAAGTATCACCAATGAGGAGTGTGAAAAGGTTCAACATGAAAGGGAAATTGGCACCAAGGTATATTGGACCTTTCAAGATTGTAGAGAGACGTGGTGAAGTGACATATCAGTTGGAATTACCAGAAAATTTGGCAGGTGTACATGATGTGTTTCATGTATCCCAACTTAAGAAGTGTTTGCGAGTACCAGAAGAACAGATTTTGTTAGAAGAGCTTACTGTTAAAGAGGACCTCACATATGAAGAGTTTCCAGTTAAAATTCTAGAGACTGCTGAAAAAGTTACGAGAAGTCGAACTATTAAGATGTGTAAAGTTCAGTGGAATCGGTACACCGAGGGTGAGGCCACTTGGGAAAGAGAAGAGGATCTGAGGAAAACTTACCCGCAACTGTTCGAGTAAGCATCACCCGAATCTCGGGACGAGATTCATCTTAAGGGGGGTAGAATTATAACACCCTAAAATTTTGGATAAAAAAATATAGGAAAATATGATTTCATACAATTTTGTGAGCATGCAAATTTAGGATAATAATAATTTTTATAAATTTAAAATTTAATATAAGGGTAGGAACATGATTGAGCATTCATGCTGCTGCATTTGGGATTTTGTAATGAGTGGTTTAAATCAAATTCAATTTGGATTTGAAAATCCTTTGAAAATTGGCTTTGAAAAATTTGAAAAAAGAAAAAGAGAAAGGAAAATTTCTTCTTCGGGCCGCATTCTCCCGCAGCCCAGTGCTCGGCTTGCTTCCTGCGCGTGGCCCGTCTTCTCCTGCGCCCGCCTCCGGTTTTCTGGGCCGAGCCCACGCCACGGCCAATCGGCCCGTCTTCGCGCGCATGCGGCCGCGTCCCGCACCCGACCCGCTGACGAGCCGGTCCCATCTGTCAGCGACCGCCTCCCCTTTCCTTTCTTCTTCCTCCGGTACTTTCCAACCGCAAGCACCGCCTCCTTCGATTCGGTGATCCGAATCCGCCTCGAATCTCCTCCTTTCCTTGTATACCGATGCCTACGGGCTATAAAACGAAACCCCCGCACCCTTCCGCCCTCATTCCATCCCTTTGGAGCTGTCGTAGCCTTCTAACCTCGCCACTGCAAGCACCATCGCTGCCATAGCCGCCATCGCGAGCTAGCCGCCGTTTTCCGGTCATCCTCCGGTCCTATCTTCGCGCGGGGTGAGTTCGCCGTGAGCTTCTCGATCTCCCGGTGTTCTCCTTTCATCGTTTAGTGGTCGGAGTTGTGTTTTGGCCTTCTCCGATGATGGCGCCGCCGGGAGAGCTCGTCGACGGCCGGGAACTGGCCAGAGCGCCGCCGGCTGCTCTCTCTCCTTCCTTGTTTTGATCTCGGCCGTCCGTTTTGAATCGGACGGATGTTATTCATTAATACCGGTTCGGTTGTAACTTTTGCTAAAGAGTCCCTACCATTTTCTAGTTTAGAACCCGCAGTCCAAAACGTAATAACCCGTGTTCGTTTTGATCTGTTGGAAGCGTATTTCGTCTCGGTAAATGAAAAATACGTTTTCTGATATTTACAGTTTTGCCACTCAACTTGTTTTAGTCGTAGAATCTCTGTTTTAACTCCGATTGGATCCATTCAAATTGCGTTAGATTCATAATTAAGAGCTCTACATGATAGTAGGACTGTTCAGTAGGTTTGTGATAATTTATTTTCGAGCTTGAATTAAAGTAATTATTTATCTATAGGAAATCTTCGTAAATTCATAACTTCATCGTTTTAGCTCCGTTTTTCGTGATCTTTGCGTCTGTGTGATCCTAGCGAGTTGTAGATTTGTTTTAAAAACTTTTTATCTTATTTTATTACTGTTGGTGTACTGTTCTAATTATAGTCTTGTTTGTTTATGCATGATTGTCTCTGGATGTGTGTTGTTGCTGTTGTTGATCGAGTATAGACGGTGAGCAATTCATTGGAGATCAGGAGTTTTACTACGAACAAGATCACCAGGACCAGTTTGAGCAAGGCAAGTATAGCATGGGATTATCCTTGTTGTCCTATTTACATTAAGCAAATAATACCATTATACATATATTCCTTGTTAAGGATGACTTAGTGTTGATCTTATTCCTTGATACCTATTATACTGCATGGATTAGTATTGCTAGTGCTTAATATGAACTATGATCATGTAATTTGACTAATGGAATATGCAATAAATATTAAAAGATGATTTTATTACTGTTTAAGGGTACTAGAGCATGGGGTTACTTTGGTGCTCTTGTTACTCTCCATAAGGACTCATCTATAAGCGAAAATCCAGGATTTACAGTACAACTGTGAGGGCTAAAATGGCTCTGGCTTTAGTCATATAGAAGGACCTTTTCTAGCTTGTTAGAGGTTACCCTTGTGGCACAAATGGGGTAGAGCAGACTGTGGATCCCTGCGTGGTGAATCACACAGACTGACTTTGGAAACCTAGCGGCCCTAACTTGTTAGACAAACCTTCGAAAGACTTCATAGTGAACCCTGCCGACCTTCCTTGGAAGTGGGTCAAGAGATTAGCTACCTTGGGCGAAAGGGTAAATCATGACTCACAGTGAAAGTGTACAACCTCTGCAGAGTGTAAAACTGTTATAATAGCCGTGCTCACGGTCACGAGTGGCCTTAGACCCTTATGGAATAGTGGATCATTAATAATGAATATGTTTTTGCTATTCGTTAATCATTTCACATGGATCATATGTTTATTGTTTACATTGAGACACTTTGATATCATTGATATACTGAATTAATGCTAATTAAAAGCTACATGCTGATAAACCTATGTTATGCCTTTGAGCCTCATGAACCCCATGTTACACTTGTTGAGTACGAGATGTACTTACGCTTGTTTATTTTTCTTAATTGGATAAAAATCCTGGATGGGTAACAGATGGTGCAAGTAGTGACTACTTCTACTTCCCGGAAGATTACTAGACTTGCTGTCAACCAGTCAATGTGCCTGTGATTGGAGCTACCACGAGAGTTTTTTTATATTTTACTTCCACTATATTATTGTAAAGACTATGTGTTATTATTCGTGATGTAATAACAATTGTGATGATACATTCTTTATAATTTGTTAACTTATGTGTGATTGATCTCTGGGCACACATAAGGGTATGCACTCCATTTGGTCGTTAAATGGGTGTGACAGCAGGCCACCTGGCCCCCTGGGGGATTCCTCCACGAGTTTTTAGAGTTTTCTACCACCGCCTCCTAGGATGCATCTCAGTCGTACCTCAAGTCGGTTTGATCCAAGGGCTCACGTTGGACCCCCTGTGCTATATAAGGAGACCCTAGCCCCCCTGAAGGCATCAAGTCATTTGGAGATCAAGCCATCCAGAGCTAGAAACCCAAATTCCTCAATTTCTCTAGTTCTAGAGCTTTAGC
The DNA here is from genome assembly GCA_038087645.1 of Saccharum hybrid cultivar R570. Classification (NCBI taxonomy): domain Eukaryota; kingdom Viridiplantae; phylum Streptophyta; class Magnoliopsida; order Poales; family Poaceae; genus Saccharum; species Saccharum hybrid cultivar. The sequence continues at coordinate 2,346,921 of JAQSUU010000425.1, forward strand.
TAGTTAGATTCGGTCTAGAGGGAGGCAAGCAGATTACAAGCTTGGATTCCCAACATTGGCAAGAGCGTGGTTCGGTATAATTCTTTATACCCCTCTCTCATTGTATTATCTATCGTTTTTGTGTGCTTGCTACAATGTTTATGTCAACATTAATCTTCATCTTTTATATGTTCTTGATTGTAATGTTCATTGTTTACTTTGGTTATATGTCTAGTATAGTTAGTTTATTATTAAGTTCATGCATATGTTCGTATAGCGCCCATCCTAATATGAAGGATCCATGGGTGGGTGGTAGGCATTATATAAGCATGGTGCTTAGATATTATTTATCTGTGAATGCCCCCTACATGCTGGGATGTGTGGTAGATCGCGGGTGCGACAAGCCTGTTGAGTCCTATGTAGTCTATCCCCCGTGTGTAGGACTTGTAGAACCCAGTCTTGAAGAAGGGGAGGACTATGTTTCCGATCCTCCTTAGTTGATGTTCCTTATGTGTGGATGCGATAGTAACATTAATGATGACTACTAGATGTACTTGCACTAATTGAAGCATTCATTGACTTGTAGTTATAAAATGACTTAGGAATTATTCCTCTAATATTCTAATTGGACTAATGCTATTGCCATAGTTAAGAGTGCTCTGAGTAATTTATTTATTTATCATGATGCTTGATCAGTACTTATCATATATATCTATATTTATCTTGTGACTTACCCCTATTTTGAGTAGAGCATGTGATATTGGTTTATTCTCTCATGCATAATCATAAATTATCAATACTACATGCATAGTCATACCTTCCTAGTGGTAAAATTATAAATCAATAACCTAGTAATACTCTAGGTAAAATGCTACAATGGTATAATTATCTGTCCGCTTGTAGAATTATTTTCATTCATATCTTATATTCTTTATAGTCACATAAACTAATAGATTTCTGTTTAGTGTTATTATTGTAGTAATGCTAGATAGTACCAACCAACATTTCTAGTTTCATCACTAGGGATGACAACCTAGTTTAATATTAGAGATGTAGGTAATCATAGGTGGCTACTGTAAAAGTGACAAGTTAATAATTACCATACCATTTCTAGTGTCATTGCTAAGAGTAGAATTAATTCTATTTTTAGTAGTGGTGCTAAGAAATGCCAACACCTACGGATGCACCCTATATTCCGAGCCATGTGGTAGATCATGGACGTGACACTCCCATTGAGTCCACTGTAGTCCACTCCCCGAATATAGGACAAGTAGGATCTAGTTGCGAAGGAAGACAAGCTCTGTTCTTAATTTTCCTTAGTAATATCTCTTATGTGTAGATATGAAGTTGATCTTAGCCATGACTACTAGGTGTAATTGCACTAATCAACATTTGCTTTGACTTATAATCAAGAATGACTTAGGAATTATTGCTCTAATATTCTACTTAGCCATGCTAATGCCATAGAAAGGAGTACTTTGAGTGATCAATGATTAGTTATTACTTACCATTCATATACTTTTATCTCTTGACTTACCCCTGTTGTGAGTAGAAGTTTGGTTATGGTTTATTTCTCCATAATGTGTATAAGTTATCAACATATTCCAGCTGCCCGTCCTTCCCTGTGGTAAAAATATAAATAACAATACCTGAAATACTCCAGGGTAAAGTGCTATAATGGTATATTATCTGTGCGCTTGCAGATCCTTTTTATTCATATATTCTTCCAAGTCACAAGTAAATACCAATAAGCATTTCTGGCGTCGTTGCTAGAGATTAAATTCAAAACCTTGTTCTAAGTAGCAATGTTAAGAAATGCCAACAAGCATTTTTGGGGCCATTGCCGGGAAAGGTAGCTAGGCAGAAGGAAATATTGATAAACTTATACTTATTAATGTGATTGAGATAACCATATACCTCTGCTCAAACAGGCTTACCCTTGTTCTGTCTACTTTCATATCTTATGCATATGGCTGGTTTTAAACTTCTGACAAACTACGTTGAAGATTCAAAAGCATTAATCAGGAGAACTAGAGCCAAACTCAAGAAAGTCTCAGCTTTAGAATCAGAAGACAACCAGTCAAGGCGAAGCTTAACACCTATTTTTGAAGCTATGGCTGATAAGACTCTTCGTGAATTCTCTGCTCCAACTACGGCCAACATTCGTACTGGACTGGTAGTCAATGTGGGAGACAATGGATTTGAGCTCAAGCCAGCTCTCATCAACATGGTACAAGCGAGCCAGTTTTGTGGAAAGGCACATGAAGATGCGAGTGCTCATCTCCAACACTTCCTAGAGATCTACAATACTTTCACCATCAAGGGAGTTTCCAAAGATGTCATACTACTTCACCTCTTCCCATTCTCACTTTTGGGGAAGGCAAAGCAATGGTTCTATGCCAATAAAGATAAAAATACTATATGGGATAACTACTCCACTGTCTTTCTAGCAATGTTCTTTTCCACAGGCAAGATCAATGCTCTGTGTGGGAGAATTTCAAGTTTCCAACAGCAACATGATGAATCTGTCCCTGAGGCATGGGAACATTTTCAAGACTATATATCAGAATGTCCTCATCATGGGATGGAGAATTGGCTACTCATGTAGACCTTCTACCACGGGTTGACCAATAGTACCCATGAGAATATGGATGCTACTGCTGGAGGTGCTTTCCTGTCACTCACAATTCTAGGTGCAACAGCTCTCGTGAAGAAGATGGCCTCTAACCAAGGCTGGAATGAAGAATGACTTTAGACCCACAAGAGAGGTGGAGGTATGCATCAACTCAAGTTGGTAGACATGCTATTTGCCAAGATGGATCTGCTCATGAAGAAGCTCAAAGACCAAACTAATGAGAAGCAAGAAGTCATGCACATTTATGATTCCTGCATGACATGTGAAGAGTGTGGAAACACTGGGCATTCAGGGAACAATTGTCCTAAAACCCATGAGAATGTGAACTTTGTCAACAGCAACTACTTTTGTCCTCAACAAAATCAAGAATGGAACCAGCAACAGAAGCCCAACCACCAAGGTAACTATAAAGGTAATAATTTCAATAATCAACCACCCTTGAGAGAGTTAATTTCTAGCCAAGCTAAAATTATGGAGGGCTTATCTAGAAAACTAGCTTCCAATGGTAAAATCTTAGAAAACATAAATAATAGAATTGATAGCTTCTCCTCTTCCATTAAAAACCAACATAGCTTTACCAGGATGATAGAATCACAAATAGCTCAGCTGGCAGCTATTGTTCCTCCAACCGACAAAGGTAAGATTCCAAGGCAACCAGAAGATCTAGAAACTATAAATCTTATCGATATTCACAATGCAGCATACTACTGTATACAACCATCAACGAGAAGGTGGATAGACTATTCCTTGCCTGAAAAGAAAGGTGATTTAGGAAGACCTATCATCCCCATCGCCATTGGACTATACATTTTCCAAGAAGTTGTCTGTGACTATTGGTATTTATTAACTTGTCACTTATTTTAGTAGCCACCTATTAATTACCTACATCTCTTAGCACAACATGAACTAGGTTGTCATCCCTAATGATGGTGCTAGAAATGCTTGTTGGTACTACCTAGCTTCACTACTAGAATAATACTAAGTAGATGTTTATCATTTTATGTGACTAGATAGAATATATAATATGAATGAAAAGATTCTACAAGCGGACAGATAATTGTACCATTGTAGCACTTCACCCGAGAGTATTCTAAGTATTGTTATTTATATTTTACCATAGGGAAGGTGTAGCATTAGACATGTATTGATAACTTATAACATTGATGGAGAAATAAACCATAACCAATCACTCTACTCATAACAGGGGTAAGTCACAAGATAAGATATATATATATATATATATATATATATATATATATATATATATATATATATATATATATATATATATATATATATATATATATATATATATATATATATATATATATATATATATATATGACAAACATTGATCATCAAGTATAATGATAAATCACTCAGAGCACTCCTATCTATAGCATTAGCATGGTCAGGTCGAATATTAGAGGAATAATTCCTAAGTCATTCTTAATTACAAGTCAAAGCATACATTGATTAGTGCAATTACACCTAGTAGTCATTGCTAAGATCACCGTTATATCTATGCATAAGGGGCATTACTTAGGGAAGTTTAAGAACAGAGTTTGCCCTTCCTTCGTAACTGGGCCCTACTTCTATGACCTATATTCGAGAGTGGACTACAAAGGACTCAACAGTAGTGTCACGTCCACGATCTACCACATGACCCAGAATATAGAGTGTATTCGCAGATAAATAGCATATAAGCACCACACTTACATGATCTCTACCACCCACCCTGTGTACATTGGGGTGAGTGCTATGCAAACTTATGCATAAACATAATAATAAACCAGTTATACTAAGTATATAATCAAAGCAGATGATGAACATTGCAACCTTGAACATGAATAAGACGAATACTAATATTGTCATAACAATTGTAGCAAGCATATAAAAGTAATGGAGATATAATGAGAGAGGGGTACAAAGATTATACCAAACCATGCTCTTGACAATGTCGGGAATCCAAGTGAAGATCTGCTTGCCTCCCTCTAGACCTAGCCTAACTAGCTATGCCCTAGAAACTAAAGGAGCTCTGAGGATGATTAGGGTTTCTGTCTTCTCAAATGACTTGATGATCAGGGTTATGCCTTAGGGGGTAGGTCCTAATTATATAGCCCTGAGCTTGCAACATGAGCCCTTAGATCAAACCGACCTAAGGAACGGTGTAGATACAATCTAGGAGTTGGTGGGGAACTACCATAGCAATTGGGAGACTGACAGAGGGGCCCATAGGTCAGTCGGCTTGTAGGTGGGGCCGGCCGGCCCCACATGTCACCCCCTCAGGGTCCGCTTCAGTGGAGAGCCTCCTGGAATCTTCCAGAACCTTCCCACGTAGGTTTTGTGGTGGAATTGTGTTATTACTTCTGACATGTAGGTTCGCCTTAACGGTTTTCTAGATATACCCTGCAGAAATCACAGATTCACCAAAACTTGTGGAATTTGTTAGTTTAAGTCCCTAGACCTATGTTGGTGATCTCAATTATGCCCTTATATATGTTATGTTGATGGTTTAATATGGTTGTTAACTACTGTTAACAGTGACTTTGGAGCAAGTGTCAACATCATGCCAAAGGTAATTTATGATACAATTAATATAGATACTTTGTTGTACACAAACATGCATTTGCAGCTTGCAGATCAGTCACTCTGCTACCCTAAGGGAGTTCTTGAAGATGCCATTGTTTGAGTGGGACAATCATATGTTCCCGTAGATTTTGTGGTTTTGGAAACAGGTGGAGATGTAAGGGCACCCATTAACTTGGGCTGACCTTTCCTAAGCACCGCAAAAGCCATCATCTATGCAGATAGTGCCAAGATCTGTTTCACAATCAAGGATAAAAAGGAGAAGTTTTCTTTCAAGAATCGCATCTTGCAATCTCTTGGTCATCCACAAATGTCGTACCCGCTTGAAGAGACAACAGTGACCAAGAAGAAAAATAATAGGAGAAGGAGGAAGAACAAGGCCAGGCAACCACAAGAAGAATCAGTTAACATGATCAACACACTCTGATCAGAGTACAACCACCTCCTCACTTCACCATACCTTACCAAGAACGACGATCCAGGTGTGCCGACGATCGAGTGTACAATTGGACAAAGAATATTCCACAAGACCTTTTGTGACATTGGGTCAGGTGTCAATATAATGTCCAAGGTAATGTATGAATATTTATTTGGTGATGAACCTTTGTTCCCTACATATATGCAATTGCATAAGGTGGACCAATCAATCTGATTTTCGGAGGGAATAGCGAAAGATGTCATGGTAAGAATACAAGATCACTGTGTCCCTACTGACTTCATGATTGTTGACATGGGAGAAGAAGGAGAAGAAACACTTATCATCCTTGGAAGGTCGTTCCTCAACACTACCAATGCAATCATCTACGTCGGATCTGGACAAGTCCACTTCCAATTCCCTAGAGAAAAGGTACGCTGTTATTTCAATAGTTATACCACTTATGAACAACCCAAGAAGTCCCGTGCCAGGAGGAGACGTCGATCATCCCGACGCTAGAGGAATCAGCCCCCAAGGGATGGATGGGAAGAAGATAAAGAACCTGAAGAACCTATGAAAGATGAACCTACTCCGCCAAAGTCAAGTCCACAGATCAAGCAAGCGTGGAAAGAAAAGGTGACATCATCAGAGTCACTATCACAAGAGGTGCAACCATCAAGGTCTCCATCTCCGAGGCTAACAGATGCACCCAAGGAATGAACAAGACTGGAGAAAAGTCCTATCCGGAGGACTTAAAAATCCGAACCCTCGCCAGGAGATAAAATTCATAGTTATATATATTTACTTTTCCGCATTGCATGAATTATTTCCACTTTAGCATTTTCACTTTTCTGCATTTGCTTTGCACTTAGAAAATAAAATAAAAATTTCATTATCGCATTATAAAATCCTAAGCCCCATGTGAATGATTCCTCAGTGTGTAAAAACCCGCAGGAATATTTACTGTGGTGGCATAAAAATATATAAAAATACCATGCATACAATTATATCAAAAAATCCAAAAATATATTAGACAAACATCTTGCTAAAATCCTACCAATTCAAAAATATTTCTAAACCTCAGGAACAACTAGTCTCTAGACGGCTGACCGCTAACCCCTTATCCTAATCTGTTCACGAGTTTTGGTGTTCTTGTTGGTATTTTGCAGGATGATGCACAAAGATCAAGAGCAAGTTCACCTGGCCGTATTTATCTCGCTCCACTCCTGGACGAGAAGGACATCCGCTGGTAAATCTGCTCGGAGAAGGATCATCCAACTTCAACATTCAACCACGACAACATCCAGGTTGGAGGAAGGGCATCCCCCGTTTATCTAGCTAAGTATTTCTTTTCCTTTTATTTTACTATTTCTAAGTTTGCTATATACTAGTTAAAAAAGATGCATAACTAAACAAAAATAAAAATTTATCTTTAGAAATATATATGTAAGTAAGGTGTGATCTAAAAATGAAAACAAAATAAAAAGTGTGTGTCTAGTTTCTTTAAATTTGATTTTTAAGAGCTGAATAAATAAAAGGACTTTGAAGGATAATCTTGTGACATGCAAATGATGAATAGTTGCTCTATTGTAATCCCTTTCAAGTACCTAGTTTTCAGCTTTGAATTCTCCTGAGTTTTAGATGGGACTGTTTTAATATAAGAATTCACTCTGAACTTGAAACTCGTGAGTAGCATATGTTTGATCTAAGTCTAGGTAATTGATGGATATGATATAAGAAGGTCTGAGCTGTTGTTTATCTTGTTTTGAGTGATACTAAAGTTTTGGAGATTTATCTTTTGAAAAACATAAAAATACTTCATGATGAGTTCCTATATGATAAAGCTTGAATTCCTACCAGACCCATATATGATTGAAACTAGGAAAACTTCCACTTATAAGCTGCTTGTTTTGCATTGAGTTTAGTCAAGCTTTGTTGACCCTTATGAGAGGTTTGTCATGCTCTTAAAATCAAGATCACGTACACACCACCTGATATGCACTACTCCTATATTGGGGGTAGGCTTAAAACATGCCATTCCATTTAGACCCACCCAAAAAATATTTTACTCCTACACTAGGAGTGGACACCAAAAACATGCTTGGTAGGATATTTACCAAATAAATGCTCCAAGTTCTTGTTGCTATCTCTCAAAAGTTTTGTTGTAGAAAAGAAGCATGTGGCCATGCAAAAGTTATTAAAAAAGAGAGATGAGAAAAAATATGGACAAGTGTCTGAGATATTTAAAACAATGGGTACTCAGATGCCCGCCTGAAAAAAGAAAAAGAGATGACTAAGATAGCTCATGTTTTCTTGCAAAGTATTTTCTGAGTTCCAAAAGAGAGATTGTTTTCAAGGAGCATAGTAGAATTAGGTTAGCCACCATATATCCACCATACATCCACACACACATGCATATCTTGATTTAATTGTATGACTCAACTCTTTTTGGATCTAAGTTTTGACTTTACAATATATGTATTGCAAGTATGCTCTTTCATGCTTTCTCCACTCCTATGAGCTCCACATAAGCCCTAGTTGTAGGGGAAGAAAGGCATAACATCACTATTGCCTTGGTGAGGATCTAAAAATACCACATATATTGAGAGACTTGAGAATGTCATATAATGGAAGCTCTGAGTTTTATTTTGAAAACCTATAAAAACTCTAAAATAATGGTTAAGCAAAGAACTCGAGACATAGTGCTTGACTTAATCGTTCTGTCTTTCAATTACCCAAGACCCAAGTGAAGGCTAAAAGCCCCATGGTTGAAGGTAATATGAGTAAGTTTGAAAGTCAGATCGATTTATTCTAATTTAGAGGAGAATTCTTGTCTGAACGTATGTGTACTTTTGAGGAGTGAAAAACATTGAAGCAACTCCTGATCCATTTGCTGAGTTTAGCATTGCTCAGGAATGAGCAAATGTTAAGCTTGGGGGAGTTTGTTGATGGTAGTTAACAAGCATTATAAAACGTCAATATAACATGTATAAGGGTATGAAAGTAATCACCAACAAAGGTTTAGGGGTTAAAATTAATAAATTTTATAAGTTTTGGTGAATCTATGTTTTCTGCAGGGTTTATTCAGAAAACTATTAAGGTGGACCTAGATGTCAGAATTAATCGCGCTTAATTGCAGCATAAACAACTACAGAAGGTTGCAGATGACACCAGAAGACACCACACCGCGGCAGAGGGCAAGAGGCCGGTCAGCTCCACCTGTAGGCCGGCCGGCCTGTGGGCCCACCTATCAGCCTTCGCCTTATTATGTCAGTTCTCCACCGCCTCTCAGGTTGCATCTACGCCATCCATTCAAGTTGGTTTGATCCGAGGGCTTAGGATTGACGCTCCAGCCTATATATACTAGCCCCCGCCACCCCGCTGAGGCAACAAAACCCTAATCACGTCAGTTGAGAAGACAGAAACCCTAATCATCCTCAGAGCTCCACCATATTCTAGGGCATAGCTAGCTAGGCTAGGTCTAGAGGGAGGCAAGCTTCGCTTGGATTCCAAATCTTGTCAAAAGCGTGGCTTGGTATAGTCTTTGTACCCCTCTCTCATTACTTTTATATATTTGCTACAATTATTATGACAATGTTCTTCATATCATTCATGTTCCTAGTTATAATATTCATTGTTTACTTTAATTATATGCATAGTATAGCTAGATTGTCTTTATGTTCAAGCATAAGTTCGTATAGTGCTCGCTTTGTTGTACACGGGGTGAGTGGTCGACATTGTGTAAGTGTAGTGCTTATACGTTGTTTACCTGCGGATGCACCCTATATTCCGGGCCATGTGGTAGATCATGAATGTGACACTCCTGTTGAGTCCTTTGTAGTCCACTCCCCGAATATAGGACAAGTAGGATCTAGTTGCGAAGGAAGACAAGCTCTGTTCTTAATCTTCCTTAGTAATATCCCTTATGTGTAGATATGAAGTTGATCTTAGTCATGACTACTAGGTGTAATTGCACTAATCAACGTATGCTTTAACTTATAATCAAGAATGACTTAGGAATTATTCCTCTAATATTCTACTTAGCCATGCTAATATCATAGAAAGGAGTACTCTGAGTGATCAATGATTAGTTATTACTTACCATTCATATACTTTTATCTCTTGACTTACTCCTGTTGTGAGTAGAAGTTTGGTTATGGTTTATTTCTCCATAATGTGTATAAGTTATCAATATATTCCAGCTACCCGTCCTTCCATGTGATAAAAATATAAATAACGATACCTAAAATACTCCCAGGTGAAGTGCTATAATAGTATATTATCTGTGCGCTTGCAAATCCTTTTCATTCATATATTCTTCCAAGTCATAAGTAAATATCAATAAGCATTTCTGGCATCATTGCTAGAGATTAAATTCAAAACCTTATTCTTAGTAGCGACGTTAAGAAATGGCAACAGTACCTCCCTACGCCACCACACCATGCACTTGACGACGAGGCCTCAGTGTCTGCGTTCGGCATTGACGATAGCGATGTCAAGCCACATGTTACAGCATCCTCCGCCCCTCCTCAGGTGACTCCAGCAGCTGTTCAGCAGCCATCAGAGCTTACTCAGATACTTAGACTATTGACTGAGTCCAATCAGTGTATGTCACGGGCCATACAGGATCAGGCTGCCGAAGAGATACGCTTATCATGATGCAAGAGCAGATGAAGCAGCAGTCACAAGTTCTTTCTCAAGCCCTGGCAAATCAGCAGGCACACATTGCTAATATGTACACAATATTTAGTGGCTGCTTTAATCAGCTTTAGAGTGCCACAGGACTTGCAGCCCCTAATTTTCAAGTCCTTGCCCCACCTTAGGGTCAGCTTCAGGCTATGTTGCTAGCTAGCCAGGGGATCGGTGGTTTCCTGCCTGTACCACTCCAGACCTTCCGATCGAGTACTCACATTCAAACAGGTCTACTAGCATGACCAATTGCTCTAGCTCCTAGTCCAGCTGACCCTGTATACACCAAGTCATCACCTAGGACGGTGCATGAGCAGAGTACAGTGAGGACAGCCGTGGAGTTAGGTACAGATACTCTCGAAGCTCCTAAGGCTCTGGCGACGACTTCCACAACCACTACAGAGACTATTGTTCCTCCTCCAGGTGAGACCAAATTTATAGTTCATAGTGTTACCATTTATGTTTTCAAATATATATATTATGAAAATATATTATCTGATAAATTTAACGGCAAATATTTTGTATCATAAATATTAAACTATTGTTGCCCCTATAGGTCAGATGACCAACAAGGATCACGATGACGTCGACCCCAATCTCGGAAAGAACATCATCATCCCTCCTATGCCTTCTCCGGCATCATCTCCTCCTTCAAGTGAGACTATTATGTTTCCAAATGAATTTATTATCAAGATATATTATCTGATTAATTTAATGTAACTATTTTGTATCACAAATGTTAAACTATTGTTGCTCCTTCAGAGGAGACGAGTGACAAGGTTCATAATGCCGGTGACGCCAGTCACATAGAAAACATCACCGACACTCCTAGGCCTTCTTTGGCAGCAGGTGCTACAGGTGAGACTATTTCGTATCAAATGTGTAATTATGGGATTCGTGTCAGTCAAAATTGCTCAAGATTGACCAAATTTATAGTTTGTTACTATTTATGTTTGCAAATGAATTTATTATCAAGATATATTATCTGATAAATTTAATCAAAAATATTTTGTATCATAAATCTTAAACTATTGTTGCTCCTTCAGATGAGACTACCCACAAGGTTCACGATCCCGTCGATGCCAATGTCAAAGAGTACATCACTGACCCTCCTATTCCTTCATCGGTAGCAGGTGCTTCCGATGGTCCCTCGGATGCGCAGTCAACATAGATAGATAGGAGATGACGCGAGAGTTAGGGGTGAGATGGAAGTACGGATGTTAAGATAACTTTTGATGAGGAAGTCCTGTTATTTCGCTTTTGCCTTTGAGACTTGATATTTGGCTTCTACTTATGAGAACCATTATGTATGACTATTTATGGATCGACTATCACCTTTTCGTTCTTGCTAGTTGTGCTTGTTGCAAGTAACATATGATCACATTTGAGTTTTTCACCATTGTTTTCGTAACAATCTGTATTTTCAATTCACACTTCGTGACCAAACGTGTTATGTGCCTAACAATCTTTTCTGCCATAACAGGACAGTCCAGCCATCAAAAATTTGAGAAGGCCAGACCATGCCTTAGCAGTACTCTAACTTCTTATGTCCACAAAAGGACAGTCCGTCCACCTTATAAATGAGAAGGCCAGACTATAGTAGTGTTGTCCAGCCAGACCTATGTCTCGCACATGAAATATCAAGAGCCAAGGGACACTCGCTGCCACTAGAGTGTACAATTTGTGTGTCTATAGATCTTATACAAATAGGAATACCACCCAAGGCACTATGGTGTGCCCCGCAACCTTATCGAGTTTGTTGTTACTAGCACATGACTTCATGTTAGAGGCGAACATTCCATGCACGATATGTACAAGCACGTACATTGCTATGGCATTGTGGACTATAGACTCAGTCTTATGCACCCATAGCATGATCCTACACGAACTGCCTCCCCACTGCACGTTCCAATACTCTCCGTCACATGACTACTTCAAAACCACGCCCACTATACGGTCAAACGCTTTCCATCTCCCTAGCCTTGTTTCTATATAAGTAATGTCTACCAAAACCATGGCTACTATTCATGCTACTCAATATTTCTCAAGATTGATCAACCATTTATGTTTCCAAAAAAAATTATTATGAAAATATATTATGTGATTCATTTAATGGTAACTACCTTGTACATTTATGTTTCCAAATAAATATATGAACATATATCATATGATTAAATTGATGGTAACTACCTTGTATCATAAATGTTAGTAACCTTTCATGTATGTTTGCTCATAGTTCAAAGCATTTGACATTTTAATAAATTGAGAGTTGCATTGATTATGGTACGGTGAGAGTTTTGTGTTTCGCGTGTTTGGCGACTAAACATTCGTGGAAAAAGGTGTGTAGGTTTTGGTTTTGGTCCTAATAGTACAAAGTAACAAGTTTAACCATAGACCAACCAACCACGATCAACGAATAGTTGCCAAACTCATTATGCCCATGATAGGACAGTCCGACCACCTTATAAATGAGAAGGCCGGACTATAGTAGTGTTGTCCGGCCAGCCCTGTGTCTCGCACATGAAATATCAAGAGCCAAGGGACACTCACTGCCACTAGAGTGTACAATTTGTGTGTCTATAGATCTTATACAAATAGGAATACCACCCAAGGTACTATGGTGTGCCCCGCAACCTTATCAAGTTTGTTGTTACTAGCACACGATTTCATATTAGAGGTGAACATTCCGTACATGATATGTACAAGTACGTACACAGCTATGGCATTGTGGCTATAGACTCAGTCTTATGCACCCATAGCATGATCCTACAACCAACCATGAAATATCAAGAGACAAGGGACAGTCGCTGCCACTAGGTTAGACATAACTCTGAGATTACTCTAGATACAAGGACTAACACTGAGATTAGACTTAGTACAACTACAAGCAAGTTTGTTTTGTTGGCTGCATCCAAATAGTTGTAGTTACCTCCTGCATGAAGTGGTAAGCATAGCACCACCAAGTCTAGTACCAGGAGTTGTACTTACAAGCAATGCTAATAACTAACATTACATTAACTTCCAAATTATCCAAACTAAAAAAGAAATGACCAAAGCTTGAGCTAAGATAATGACATGCTGGACATCAAATGCACTCTGCCTCATCTTCTTATCAGGTGCTGCAGGCTCAAGTGGTGGTGGTCTGACAACATCCTGACGACCATAGAAGGCTACATAAGCTTCTTGTTTTGACTTGTATCTTTTGTGGCAAGCTCCCTTGAACTGATCCACTTCAGCATGTGCATCATGCCAGTTGGAGTAGACACCAGGGGTCCGACCATGATGCACAACATACCACATCATAGCTTGCTAAGCTATCAAATATATTAGATTAGATTAGAAAGAAAAATTCAAAGCTATTTGTTAGCAGCAGATAAAAATAAGTAGCAAGAAACACATTACTAGCAAAGAGAAATATATGTGCTCACTTCATTGGTTAATTAATGAACTAGTTTGCAGCAATAAATTCACCCATTTAATTATGAAAAATGATTTAAAGTAACACATATTGTTACTCCAAATTCACCCATTTAAAACAATTTAAAGAACATATCTATACAATTATGCAAAATAATAAAAAGTTAAACTCCTAAAATTTGGTTTAATTACCGGACTCCATTATTATTTAAATAATCTCTAAATCTGCATCTACATATATTATTATACAAGAAATATTATTGTATGAGATAATTAATAAACTAGTTTATATCAAGAAAACTATATCCATTAGGTAAATGCAAGAAGTTAATATTAATGAGATAAACAAATACGTACCAAATTTGGATTACTAGGGCGTGGAGGAGGCTTGGAGAAGCACGCGGAGGAGGCTTGCCGGCGTGCCGAGGAGATGAGGGGGAGGACGGCGGGGTAGGGGTTGGGTTGGGGGTGGAGGAACGGTCGGGGCAGGGGATGGGGGTGGGGGGAGGAACAACGGGGGCAGGCCTAGGGGGCTGGCCAGGGAGATTTCGAGAACCGAGCGGTGACAATGGTGACTGACGATGAGCATGAAGGCCAACAGGGACGACATGTCCTTATCCACAAGCGAACGGGGGCAAATTCGTCCAAAGGGTGCTAAAGTTTTCAAAACAGATCGTAGGACTGTCCGGCCGAGCATGACGTCAACAGGCCGAACAAGGAGAGCAAAGGTATTTCTTAGTGTAACTTGGTAGGACGGTTCGACCATCCAAACTTTGAATGTGACGGACAAAATTCCTTGCCTGCTGTAAGGATCCCTGGTAGGCCTAGAGGGAGGGTGAATAGGCATATCTAAAAATTTCTACACAAAACTCAAAGTCACTTGTCAGCAACTATTGGAAGTCCCGACAGCTTGGGTCGGAACTCTCGACGTCATCAGAAGTCCCGACATCAGCTGTCAGCAGTCCCGACGCCTACATGGAATGAACTACAAGTGCTCAAATAAACTTTGTGAAGCCAATAACTTACAACCCCACTTCCTAGTGGTAAGATGAAGTTGTCCAAGTGTTTCCTTGACCTTGGAGCGCCACCAATTTGTAGATCGGTACCAAAACCTAAGAAATAGCTTGAGAGAGAGACATCAAAGAACAAGTAATCTCAAGTAATCACAACAACAATGAGCACATAGGACACAAGGATTTATCTCGAGGTTCAACTCGCCACTAAGGCTTGTCTACGTTCTCATTGTTGAGGTGACCATAAGGTCGGAGTCTCTTTCACCTCCTTGCCTCTCTCAAGCAACCATAAAGGTAAACTTAAGTTCTTCACTAAAAAATCAAGGGTAATATAAACTTTCCAAGGTTTTCCCACAGATCGGGAACTCTTGGGCGATGCCTAGCCGGCTAGGGTTCCAAGAACCCAAGAGTAACAAATGCAAATCCAACCGGCTTGATGAAGAAATCAAGTGCTCAAGCTTTGAATCAAGGTTTCTCTCACCAAATCCCTTCTCTCAACTCAATCTCTTGCAAGATTTGAATCTAGGAGCAAAGAGGAGAAGAAGGGGGAGCTTGAGAGCACTTTTACTGAAGGTTTGGTCGAGTGGAATGAGTGGGCAATGGTTAGAAATGAGGGAATAACTATTTATACTCTTAGTTGAAATCCAACCGTTCATATCTACGTTGGGACTCCCGACACAGATCTCGGGACTCCCGACGTATGAAGAAAACACTGTTCATCCAAATCAAAAGTCTACATGCAACATAGGCCAACGTCAGGACTCCTGATGCGTGCGCGAGCAAAGGGCCTAGCACCAGGACCGCTGACGCATGCTGGGACAGCTGATGTTAGTGCACAACCGATGTGAGCGCTAAACCGGTTGGCTTGGCATCGGGACTCCCAATGAGTGCGTGCGCACAGACCTCAGCATCGAGACTCTTGACTCACATTGGGACTCCCGATGACCAAGGTCGCCGCGCAACTCATTGGGACTCCCGACTCACGTCGGGACTTCCGACACCAACAGACCCAAAAACTATTCTACGTGCTTGTGGAGTGCTAGTGTGCCTCTCTTATGATTTAGTTTTAATACTTGAGCACTCTATCTTCCTCATACCAACTAGATTTGCATCCCACTTTATAGTGCGGCATAGCCTAAACTCAAGATCAAATATCAAAGAATTTAAACACTTTTGAGTCCATCACCGCGTCCTTTTGTAACTCGGGCTCCACCATCTCATGTATTATCCTCATTTTTATTTTACCTGCTTGTCATCTCGATAAATCTCATTAGTCCCCTAATCATGTGGTCATTATCACCAAAACCCACAATTAGGGCGTGATTGCACTTACACCTACCCCGAGTATGTATTTTTAGGGGCGGTTGCTTACGTCAGCCGCCCCTGAAAATGATCTTCAGCTACGGTTGCTTATGTCAGCCACCTCCGAAGATCATCTTCAGCGGTGGCTGACTTAAGAAAACCGCTGCTGAAGATGCGCGCTTGGGCGAAAAATTCCTAAGTCCCTGGCGCGCTTATTTGAAATTGTAGCGAAGCGCTACCAAATTTTTCTTTGGCACCTGTTCATCTTCCTCGGTGGTCCACCTTCGCCTCCCATGCCTACTCGCTGCCTCGTGGATGATGAAGACCCATCGCCGGTGCTCTCTGGTGGTCCGCCTCCTCCTCCCGAACCACCTCGGCGGCCTCTGGCCACCGAACCACCTCGCTAGCCTCCACCTCCCGAACCACCTCGCCGGCCTCCTTCGCTCGACGCTCCCTCGTCTCCTTTCGTGCGGCCGGCACTCCCGCATCCTCTTCGCTGCCGTCAGTGCTCTGCCACCGCATGGGAGCTTGCTCGGTGTCATCTTGCCCGGTGCTCCCCCCACTCT
Organism: Saccharum hybrid cultivar R570; assembly: GCA_038087645.1. NCBI lineage: Eukaryota > Viridiplantae > Streptophyta > Magnoliopsida > Poales > Poaceae > Saccharum > Saccharum hybrid cultivar. Next base: position 2,363,526 of record JAQSUU010000425.1, read on the forward strand.
AGCAACAGCGCGCCTTGGCTGGACCGTGACCGCGCGCACCTTGGTGTTGACACTTCTAACACCACATAAGCTAAGTTGTCATCCCTAGCATGGCGCCAGAAGTGTTGGTATAGAACTGCTCCTCTTAGAATAAAAATGGGATCCGCAAGCGTACAGATAAAATACCATCGTAGCACTTCACCGGAAAATATTCTAGGTATCGTTAATTTATATTTAGCTCAAGGGAAAGAACTAAGGACTTAAACCTAAAGGGATGGATTTGCAAAATACGACTACTTATGAAAAATCAATTACACAGTCACTTACTTTGGTAGGGGGGATAAACCATGATAAATAAATATAATTGAATTGTAAAGCATAGGGAATAAATCACGCAGAGATTAGAGATAGACTACTTATCATAAAGGTAGGTTGACGTTTGATTAGTTCAAGAGATTGAATTCTAGGTAGGTTCTAATCTACTAAGTCATTCATCTACTCTAGCAAACACACCATCATATATAGCATAAAAGACTCTTCATCTATGTATAAGGAATATTACTGAAGAAAGCCAGAACATAGCATGACTTCCTATGTAACGTTGTTTCTGCCTGTCCTATCAACGGGGGGTGGACTATATAAGACTCAATAGAACTGTCACTTCCATGAACTACCACACGACCCGACCAATAGGGTGTATTTGCAGGTAAATAGCATCTAAGCACCACGCTTACATGTGATCTACCACTTAACCCCCTTGCGAAGAGAGCTAAGCACTTTGCAAACATATACATAAACTCATTATCAATCATAACCATATCAAATGTACTACTAGAGCAAACTAGGAACATAATAAATAGAAATATAATCATAATAGAATAAAGTCATAGAGCAAAGATATAAAATAGTACCAATACTTTGATGACAAAGATCTGAATTCTGAGCACAAGTCGCCCGACTCTTCCTCTATCTAGTCTAAACCTATGTAGAAGTTGAAGAATTGAAGTAGCTATTCTAATTCTCTAGTGGAGAGAAACTCTCTAAACCCTAGCTCTGCTGATGGCTCCCTCTACTAATGAATTGCTAATGAATTAGGGTTTCTCCTAGGGTGAGGGGCCTTGCTTATATAGCCCTCTAGGAAGCACCACAGCCCTCGGATCAAACCGACCTTGATCTACGGTTTTTATTCATCCTCAAAGACGGTGGAGGCAGGATCCGCGAGGTGGAAGCTGTTTGGCCAAACCACTAGGGCGGGCGCCCAGGGCCAGGGGCGGCCGCCCCACCTGTCAGCCCAAATGGCCCTCCCCTTCGAGGAGGTGCCTTTCTGAGTCTTCTAGATTATTCTTTTTCATAGTAGGGTTGATTTCTCTCTATGTAAATCTAACATGTGGGTCTCCTTTGGTCTTTTCCTAATAACCCCCTGTAGAAATAGACATTCACCAAAACTTTTGGAAATTATTAGTTTAAAACCCCTAAGTCTAAGGTGAAGCTCATTTTAACCTTTCTTTTGATCCTTGTTGACTTATAAAGTTGATGGTTAATTACCGTCAACACTTGGCTGGACCGCGACCGCGCGCGCCTCTTCTTCCTTGGAGCTGTCAGCCGCCACCAGCCTTTCCCAAAAGGTTACTTTTTTCTATCTTATTAGATAAGAAATGCTACATATATATTGTGTTTAGAAATGCTACATATATATTGACAGAAATGCTACATATATTGATGGAATCTATGAAGTTTAGAAATGCTACATCTATATATTTATTCATGTTTAGAAATGCTACATATATATTGATAGAAATGCTACATATATTGATGGAATCTATGAAGTTTTGAAATGCTACATCTATATATATATATATTTATGTTTAGAAATGCTACATCTATAGTCCACATTGATTCTTTTTAATCTTATTTTGAATGTGCACTACAAAAAATATTTATAACAATACGCCCTTTCGTCATGACTTAGATAAATTCATCCACATTCGTTAGTGATGGATAAAGAAATGACAACAAACAAAGCAGATAAGTTGGAGTGGTTGTCAGACGACGATGGCAATGACATGTTGTCGACCTCATTGGAAGAAGCTTCAGATCCTAGTCCTAGGCCTGACCGCAGGGCTTTGAGGGCCAAACTTGAGGACCTAGAATACGATCCGACCAAGGATGTAAGCCTATACTTGCTATCAATTGACCACATTTATTTTTCACATAAGTGTGTGAGCATTTTCCTTATTTTTTATATCTATAGGTGCATGTGTCTACCCATATGCCTAGGCAAACCATAGAGCAATCACAGACACAGATAGAGATTATAGTTACATCATCCGCTCCTTAGAGAGAACGGAAGTGAGGGCAAAGAATGTGGAACAAGTTCCCTAAAGGACAGACTATTGTTGTTGAAGTGGCTAGCCCAATCGGTGAGCCCATACAACCTGATGGCGTATGCTCCCGCTTTGCAAGCATGATAGGAGCGGTGGTCCGGGACATTTTGAATTGCTCAATACAGCATTGGAACGATGTGCCCGCTAGTGAGAAGACCAAGATATGGAGCAAGGTGATGCAAGCATTTAGTTTCTCTCGTGATTCAGAAGAGCTCGTCAAGAATTTGGCAATGAAACAGGCGGGAAAAAGTTTCTAAGGTTGGAGGTCCTGACTAAATAATAGTTTTCAACTAAAGGGTCATACGTCGTTCAAGGAGTTTGGGAAGATCAAACCTGATCAATGGCAAAGGTTTTGGGAATAGAAGTCCACACCTGAGGCCTTAGCCTTGAATGTCTTGAACAGTGAGCTCGCGAAGAAGAACATTCACCCTCACTATCTCAGCTCGGCTAGATAGGGCCTGAAGGTTGAAAAGTGGAGAGTAGAGGCTGAGGCTGCTAGGGAAGCTAGTGTTCCATATAAATATGAGGGCTTAGAAGAACGCACACTGAACTAGGTTAGAGCTAGGAAAGTTATGGATAAAGAAAGTAGGCAACTAGCAATCCTAGATGCACATACTAAAGCAGCTGCGGAGGCCATAAAGGCACTTGCTCAGAAGAAAATGCAAGGCGAATTTAAACCCAGACGGCAGGTGGATGAGCTTAGTGTCACCCTAGGCAACAAGGAACACCCTGGCTGTGTGCAGGGCGTCTCCTCCAAGCAGGGACTTAAGCACGGTTTTCCACAGGAGGCGAGTAGCTATAGAACAAGGCAAGGCTACAAGGATGACCTTTTTGACACCCTTTGCAAGAAGGCCGACGCATATATTGATGAAAAGATCAATCAATTGAAAGCTTCACAAGGTTTCTCTACCGTGGAGTCAACATCATCTGCAGTGCTAGTGCCAAGTAGTGTTGCATCAATCACGCTTGATACTTTTCCTGTGGACACCATTGATAGGCCTACACCGTGTGCTCTACACATTCCTTACAATAGGAAGGGGAAGACGGTAAAGGTTGCCAGCGGAACTGCTTATCTAGGACACACTATGCATAGCAATGTACTTCCAAACGATTATGCCAAGGTTGAAGTGCTCTCAGTTTCTCCAAATCATCTCGATTATGAAGTTGAGATCCCTACTCCTGATGATGAGATGGTCTTGTGCAACCTTGTAGGCTATTTCATTGCTTGGCAATGATGAGACATTGTGCTATTAACCACCCTATCGTGTACTTCGCGTCAGCTGTAATTACTTCAGGTAGAGGAACAAGCAGAAACAGGCCCCATGGGCGAAGCATGTGCGTAGTTGTCACTGATGTATGAGCAGTAGATGAGGGATTCATTCATGGATGTTTCAGTAGTCCAGACAAACTCCAATCTCAGCTTCTCCTATGAAGAATTCATGGAAGATATCATCGTAGGAAGGAGAGTATCTGAGTTTGAGGAAGCATGCAATGAAGAGGCACACCAGGATCAGACTTAGCAAGGAACACAACAAGTGTTAGGGAGCAGCACTCTACCATCTCTGCCTCCGCCACCCCCATCCCCATCGAAACCGCTACCGCAAGGAGGAACTGCTACGCTAGCACCGCCACCGCCACCACCACTGCCACCCCAACTGCCACTACTTCTGTAGGTACAAACTATTGTGCCAGCACCACCATTGCCACCGCCACAGCCCTCCGAACTGCCTTCGCAGCCACAAACGGTTGCGCCCCCATCGCCACCACAGCCACAAACGGTTGCGCCACCACCGCCACCACAGCCATAAATAGCGATGCCGCCACCTCCACCGTCACCATAGCTACAAATGGTTCCTAAGATGGTGAGTGTAACACCCTAGGTGTTAGCCTTTCATAATTGCACTTGCATTACATGAGCATAAGCATCATTCTTTCATATTTGAGCATTTACATATGAAACATACATGTGCAACATGTGAAACACACCACTGAAACATGTGAAGGCATGCAACTAAAACATATGTAACTATTGCTATGAAACATACAAGTGAAACCTATGAAACATTGTCTTGCAACATCTAAAACATTGCCTTGAAACATATGCAACATATCTTTGTTATTTTATGTTTCATTGTATGTATGCTTATGATCATGGGTTGACTAATGCAAGTGGTTGATGTTTGGTCACTAAAACACCTTAGCTACACTTAGGAAGCAAAATGGAACAATGTTCATGTTAATGACTTTGCCTAATTAAGCTTCTAAATTTTGGTTTGACTAGAAAACCCTTTGGAATGCTTTTGTTTGACCAATTAAAACATACAACTTAGATTGTTTGCATGATTGTGCACCCTTAAGCAAAGTTGTAGTAAATTTTATAAGGAACAAAAGTTGTTTAAGGACATTGAGCTAGAAATGAACAGAACATGTTCAAAAATGGCCCCCAAGTCATATTTCAATGCAGTTTTGGCACTTAGAAAATGTTCTAAGTCATATGTGACTTACAATTTTGATGTACCTATGTTTAGAGCCCTATAGTTTGCAAACCAAGCTGAACTAGGTCATGTTTGTATAATCAAATTTGTAGTATTCATGTAGTTCTACAAGTTTGCTATTTATAGTTTTTATCGAATCAAATTGGTTTGGGAGTTATGGCACGTCAAAGATCAGGTTTCAGTCAGTTATCACCGAACTGAAACAGAGGTGGCTATGTTGAAACGGCTAGTCATGGCCGACCGGTGCCAGAACCTAGCTGTCGCGTGGCGCCTCTTGCCTAGGCTGGGCGCGATGTGGCCGGGCACGCTGTGAAGGACACTACGCATCTCTGCTTGCCCTTACTCTCACTCACTCACGCTCACTTGCTCTCTATCCTTCTCTCTCACCGCCGCAGCAGCAGCCGAGCAACGAGCGCTGCTGTGAGCTCTGCCTGCCTCGCACACCACCACCACACCACCATTGCTCTTTAGATCACACCTATAGCTTTGCCATCCTCTCCTCTACCCCGTCGGCCTACTAGCTATGTCAATCGAGCCAAGGTGAGGGCCAATCGGTCGTTTCCGTCATCACCGGTGCCATGACCGCCGTGCCATCTTCTTCTCCCTTCTCCATCTTCTTCACATTAGGGATAACTAAGGCTTAGTATAGGTCATAGCCTTGACCACGGAACCCTAGGCCATCTCGCTGAAGCAGAACGCGACGTGTGCACTGCCGTGAACCCACCACTGAGCCACCGTGCACACGGCCAAGCTCACCGGTGCCGTCCCCGTAGCCCCAGCCCACCTCGGTAGGTCCACTGGGCCACCGCAGAAGTGTAGCCATAGTCGCATGACCTTGCCATAGCCAGAGAAGGCCGGTGCGATGCTCCGCCGCTCCGCCATGCCACCATTACCGCCGCACGAGCATGTTCTAGTGCTCCACTCCCCCAACCACCACGGCTCATCGTGAGGAGTCCAACGACGGTGACGCTACCGCTGGGGACCTCACCGCAGTCACCGGTCAACCTCATCCTCTGCCCCCGCGCTAACTGACCAGTGGGCCCATTGACCATGGGGTCCCACGCGTCAGGGGCTGTAGTATTAGGATTTGTTTTATTCTGTTCTAAAAAATGTACTGAAACATCCTTGATTTCCACGAAGGGAAATCCACAGAAACAAAGTGTAAAATGATGAAACAATCTGTCAATTTACCCAAATCTCAATGATACACAAAGTCATACACGATTATCAGAGTACAATAGAGAGTTTTACATAAATTATTCTCTTCGCCACGTAGAGCGGAACACCTTCACACAGCATCCTGAACAGCATCTGATGAAGACAGTAGCGGAAAGCGATCTCCTCGAACTAACTTGAGTGTAGAACGAACCCTCTACTCCTCCCAGTCGTCACCGTCATAGTCGTACTCGGGCTTAGAGCCTGCCAAAAATCTATCAGTACACTAGGTACTGGCCATGCATCGCCCACCCTATGCTTGTATTGCTTTGTGAGAAGTGGAATGCATTGAGGGAAGTAGAAAGAGACCTATTTAGGCTATGGGTTTCCTATGCAGGTAGTTAATATTTTAGTAATATTAGTTTTATCAAGTTTTAACCTATCTCATTCTCACGTTTTTCCCCATCCCATCACACACATCACATCTCATCTCATTCAATCTAGGCAACGAGACCGACTCCCGCTCAGATCTTGCCTCAACGGCCAAAGCCAGAATCCGACATGAAATCCAGGGAAAGGTAGAAAGGACTCCTCTCTCTAATCAAGTGAAGCGTAGGTCATGGGAATGTCCATATCCGCGGACGCGGCTATACATATAGATTGATCAACTCTACAGAGCGTGTACACCTGTTAATCCACAAGATCGCCATCATTGATGATCTGGCTCGTCTAGGCTGATTCTGACTGCCTCCCAACCGGTACAGTACCACCCTACCACTCTACCCTAGGCCACCCCGGAGTCCACCAAAATGTTGAGACTGTGAGACGTAGTACCGGGCCCCCAAGGTCACTACGCTGTCTTAGGAGGGTGTGGGTCCCCATGCCCGTACCTTCCTACACTATCACCTTCTAACCTAGTAGTAGTGGTACCGCCCTAGTCAGTTGGGTAATCGTCCCTCGCCCATCAGGAGCGAGTGGTGTGCACGAAGGTCCCATGGTTCCGGTTCTCAAGACATACCAGTCCTTATGGGGACCAGACAGGATATCTTCTCAAAGGGGATCACCAACTCCCTGTGCCACGATAGCACCTCAACTAGGGATAACCAACACCCCGGTCCACCTCTCACATATACCCGCCACAGGTAACTCTCGTAAGGGATACCCAGGTCGCACCCCTTCGGCAAGACTTGCCCCAAAGACTCATCATAGGATCCTATCCAATCGACTCAACCCTCACCACACACCCAAGATGCACACCAAGATCTCCCCAGTTCATTAATTAGTTTACCAAGTCCTCGGCACTACGTGCCTTATACATATACGCCTCTCACTCACCGTCATAACATCACAGATATAATGCGAGTAAGAGTAAAAGCATTAATATGTAACATGTGAGCATCTAGCCTAACAGCAGGGTGTGCAGGAGTAAGGTTCTAACAAGGTATAAGGCTCAAAGTAAAACTACCATGCAACCTAACATCATATTATTGCATAAAAGATAAAGCACTAGCAGTTCTAGTTATAGCATGCATAATAGGATCTATGAGATTGGGTGGGGCGTGGCACCTGGCAGGTCGTCACCCAAGTCCTCGCTGTAGTTGGGGTCGTTCTCCTCAGTCGACAGGTCCCCCAGCTATGTTAAACGTAACATATGGTCACATGAGCGACTCCTATAGAGGTGCACAAAGATACAACAGAAATTCGAAAGATCCAAATGCACTCAAACATAAGCCTATGACGTAGAGCTCATTTTTAGAAAAATTTGGTCACTAGTTTGGTATTTTTCTGAGTTAAAATGAATTAGTTATGAATTTTCAAAGATTAAATGAATTTCTAGAAAAAGAAAAAGATGGATTTAATAAGGGCGTGACACATGTCAGCAGCTGGTTGGCCAGAGGTGCATGCGAGGCTGACAGGTGGGTCCCATTGATCGGTCAACGGTCAACTTTGACCGAGCCAAGACCGGGCTTCGGCGGGCTATGCTAGGGCCAGGTTTGGGCTGGATCGGGCCGATCTGGGCTGGGCCAGGCCGAACACGTGGCAAGCTCAAGTGCTACCACGTTGCGCAGCTAATTCAAAATGGGCTCAGGGTTCCGGTGGACGTGGCTCTCGGTGGACAGGTAAGTGCGGTTCATGGGCTCAGGCACGGCCTACGATGGACTTGGTCCACCCTCCCTCTTCTCCTCATAGTGCACGGTGCACCGAGTGCACCCAGCAGCCCCCCAGCTCACCTCCCCCTCTCTCTTGCCTCACGGCCGTGCTCTCGCCAGTGGCGAGCGGTCGTTCTCGGCCTATGGTGGCTCGATGATGGTAGCTCTGAGCTCTATGGATGTGTGTGAACATCAGGATTCCAATGGTGGGATCTAGGCAGGGTTTTGGGATCTCCAGCGGTGTCTCCCGCGGCAGCGGGCGGCGCTTCGACGCCTCCTCTGCTCCGGCGAACTAGAGAGGGACAGCACGATCACCTCTATCACCTATCATGGCTCGCATCCCTCGTCAGGGCGAAGTAAACCGCGCGCTCTTTCTCACCTCTACCGGTCCCGACTCCTCCGATCGACGCCTCGCCATGGCGAGAGAATGTGGCGGTGTGCTGCGTTCTGGCACTCTCGTGCTCTGGAGACGCGACAAGGCAGCAGCTCAGTTTGTGCCTATGTGCTTGGGTGCGCGTGATGTCCCACGGTGTTCAGGCTTCACCTTGACCACCCCAGTACGGCGGTGTCATGGTGGTGCCCTTGTCTTGCGGCGGTGACAGGCATGGCAACTACGTATGGCAGCAAGGGGGTGTCTCGGGCTCACCAGAGGGTGCAGTGGCAAGAGGGTAGTGGTGCAGGGTGAGTTGATGTCGCGAGGGGTCATTGCAGTGTCATGCCGAGCAGCTACATCATCGTAGCCGATCGGGGCAACACTCCGGGCTCCGGTGGCTCCTCCTTCTCTTCCCCTTCTCCCAGCTTCTCCTCCCTTCTCTCAGTCGTGGTGTGAAACAGTGGCCACCAGGGTGGCGGCGAGGTGTGGGGAAGGTGCTACGGCTGTGGCTCAAAGCTTTTATAGCTGAGCGCGGTCATGGCTTAGGTGGCGGATGGTGGGGAACAGAGAGGGGTACGTGGAGGGTTGCGATCGCCACAGGCTAGGGTTTAGGGGGTAGTAGAGTGGCTGGCGATCGGATTGGCGTTGTCAATCGAATCTCGGGTGGTTAGGGTGGTACGGTGGTGCAGGAGGTGGCAGGGCTCCATGCAGGCCATGGCGGTGTCGCGCGGTGCATGAAGGGGGCAGAGCGCGCACGCGATTGTCTGAGGGGGCACGCTCGTGTAGTTGGCACAGAGCCTTGGCGCGCAAGGTGATAGCGGGGACAAGGGGAATCTTCCCCTCACCGTTTTCGTGACCCTGCCTCCCCTCTTTTCCACTTCAGGCAAAACAGAGGACAGGGGAGACAGGAGGAAGGTGATGACTCGTAGGACCCGCTCGTCAGCGACTGCGAGAGGGAAAAGGGCAAAACGTGGATCGGCAATGCAGGCTGGGCACCTGCGGCATGTTGGGCCGGCCCATGTGACGAGCGCGCGCGCGGACGTGCGAAGAGGAGTGCGCAGCCATGGTTTGGGCGGGGTCGCTTTGGTTGGACAGCTAGAAAGGTCCTTCACATTTTCTTTTATTTGTTTTGGCTTTCCATTTTATATTTTCTTTATTCTAACTAAGCCGAGGCTTTTGTATACATATAAATATATTGCCTCCACTTGGTTAACACAATGGGCCCCACAAGATGTATCTTAGGTTTTACAACTAGTTAACAAGATTGTATTTATACATCTATTTAATTAAGCAATTAAATAAATAAAGGTGGTTGCTTTTATTTAACAATACAAAGAACATAAAAACCAACTCAAGCATATTTAATTAAATACAAGAATATAATTAACTAAGTTAGGTGCTACTTGTGCAACTAGGGTATGTTTCCTATATGACACCTCATCATATGAAAAATGTTTTGTAGTCGTGATTTTTGAATTAAATGAAAAATGTTTTGTAGTCATGATTTTTGAATTAGGGTAATTTCTGGGTTGTTATATGTACAAATTTTGAAAAATCATATAAATTCATAAGAAAATCAGAAAAATGCAAATAAGGACTTTTGGAATCCTTGTGAGTAGATCTATCTGATGTGATAATACGATGGTTTCATGTGGAAAGTTTTTACTATTTTTATTTAACTCTTTTATTTAGGGATTTTCAAAGGGAAATTCACAACCCTAGCTGTAGTACTCCATTTGAGGTGAAAATTTTATGGAAAATTAGTCATGATTTAAGAGTGCTGCAATAAAATTTTCATGATTTTTGAGTGATGTATGTTTGAGTTATTAATTTCCTTTGAATAAATATTAGCTTCTTGTGCTATTTTTTATGGTAAAAATATGTAACCAATGAGCATAAAATTTATTGTACAGTATTATTGTGTTACGATAAAGCTAAGAAAGATATGAAATGGACACTTTTCACTATGATTTCCTATTTATGCTATTACAAGCTATGCTGGCTTGTCATTTTTGCATAGGATGTTCTAGTTGTTCAAATGATATGAAATTTATACATTAGTCTTTTGGGGATATGTATGAGGTACTGTAATTTTTGTAGAATTACTGTGCCCTTTTGCTATATGTTTATTATTTCACCTAATTATCTAAATAAATTAATAAAGACATTGAAAGAACTTATTGAGAGATGTCCATCATGTTTTCTAGTGTTCTTTTGATGTATGTCACCTTTTGGTAACTTTGGTTTTGCCCAGGTTGAAGTTTAGAATATTAGTGAAATCTATTTTCGCTCTCTATTTTTTGAAAGTGTCTTTTAGGACAGTTTCTAAGGCTTAGCTAGTTACACCTTGTAAATGATGTTTGTTGTGAAACTTGTCTATAACAAAGTTATAGATAACTCATTTATCTAGTTTGTGTTAAATTTTCATGGCTATAGCCTTTAGAAAGAATTACCTTTATGGTCCTCTTAAAACTCAGGCTCACTTTCTTGGTCCTGAAAATTTTCAACTTACCTATTTTGCCTCCAATCCAATTTTTGATTCCTTATCTACCCTTTCCATCAATTTGACCTTGTAACGGTGTTAGATGGAAGACGAAAAGTCGATTTTACCCCTAAACACAAAAGCATCGTTTTTTATAGTTCAGAATTCGGTTTTTGATATTTTACAATTCAAATTGTGTATGTACATTTTATAGATGCTTGTAAATTGCATGTTTCATTTTTTAGCATTATTTTCACTTGTTGCACATAATTTTAGAGCACATCATAATTGTATAGCATACGCACGTATTTTTTCCAGACATGGAGAAAATCATTTTTTTCCAGACATGGAGAAAATTGTCCAAATACGTGTTTTTTCTCCATGTCTACAAAAAATGCGTGCGTATGCTATGCAATTATGATGTGCTCTAAAATTATGTGCAACAAGTGAAAATAATGCAAAAAAATAAAACATGTAATTTACAATCACACGGGCAAAGGTTTTTGGCAAAAAAAAGGAGGTGGTACAGTAACAGTTGCGGATGGACAGTAACAGACGTGGATGAACAGTAACATATGTTTGTGGAAAACCTGTTAAGGTGGGTACTGTAGCTACTTCACCAAAATTAAAGATCTTTATAGATAGATGTACAGTACATAATTTGAATTGTAAAATATTAAAAAACCGAATTCTGAACTATGAAAAACAATGCTTTTGCGTCCAGGGGTAAAATCGACTTTTCGTCTTCCATCTAACACCGTTACAGGGTCAAATTGACGGAAAGACCAAATAAAGAATCGAAAGTTGGATTAGAGGCCAAATAGATAAGTTGGAAATTTTCAGGGCCAAGAAAATAAGCCTGAGTTTTAAGACGGCCATAGAGATAATTCTTTCTAACCTTTATGGTTTGTGAGTTATAACCTTCTGAAGTTGGTCTTCAAAAGTGCTTGCTCTCTAAAATTTCTAGAGCAGTTTTGGAAGATGTGCTTGTTTTACCTTTTTAACTTAGGAATCATGCTGATATGATTAAAGATGTTTTATAGACAATTTCATAAGCTTTCCAGAATGTCTTGTTGCATGTTATTTGGATCTGTAGAACTCCAGTTATGATTTAATTACTCAGCTATTGTTTGTATGCCCAGATTTGCTGAAATTGCCTGAATGACGGTTGGCTTTATATAAGCTTGCTTTCGATGCTTTTGATGTTTAGGCTAATTAAAATAAGTTGTTAGCTATAGGTGCTAGACCTCTAACTGATGATGAAAAGGTGTACCTTAGATTGCTAGATCTTGGTGAATGGGTATTCTTGTTTAGAGAAGAGATATGCACTTACTCAGTAAAGTGATTCGAATATTGTTTTACACCTACTCGGTCGACAAGTGTTAATCTTATTGTATAATCTTGCTGTTAGCCATGTATATGTTCATGTGTTCATCATATCACTTCATCTTGTGTGTATACATGATATTCATCTTGTGCATATACATGTAATAGGTGTGCTGGAAGGAGTGACCCTGTTGGAATTTGAGGGGCTGAATCCGAAGGAGCAGGAGGTCCAGGCACCAGAAGAAAGAGTCAACGATAAGGAGCTGCCTGAGTGCCCTGACCACCAGCCTTCCTCTTTCCTGAAAGGCAAGCTCCGGAGCATTCTAAGCCTCCTACATTTTGCAAAAAAACAATTTGAGTATCTTATTATGTTTGATGCATTAAGTTATAGGAGTTGGTTGGAAACACTCGTTGCATATATATCCTCTCCTTATCTAGTGAATACATCCTGTATCCTATCTAAGTATAGGATCGAATACTTGCTTAGCTATGCTTAGACCGTTAGTGTTAGGTGATTCCCTGTCACCTACAAGATAGGAGATGTCTGGTCACGGTTGGCTATATTTGTTATCATGAAAATAACCATGTGTTAATAATAAATGAAGATCGGGCGGGATGTCGATAGTGAAGCCACAAGACAAGGAGATCTTGTGTGTGGGCCTATCCCCATCTGTGTCGATTAAAGACTGAGTCATGGAGGCCCTCTTGTCATTTTGAACGCATGCCTAACATTTAGCTGCCCGGATAAGTCGTTCCAACCGTGAAGCCGAGTAGCTCAACTCAGGCTAGAAGTTGATAAGTAAAAAGTACGCACTCTAGAGGAAGGAAGGATGTGCGAGGAGCTATTGGCGTGAGTCTAAGGGTAGGTTGGACCTGATCATCCTGACAGAGTAGCGTCCCTGAGAGTGCGGCACTGATCGGGCCCGCAAAGTTGGTTCCTAAGTTGTACCAAAGGTGACCTAAGGCTGCCTTGGTACGGGTATGTCTGGGTTTGTGTTAGGAATAATTTCCCAGCTGGATAGAAATCAAATAAAGTCGCCATCTCTCCTGGTTAGTGAGAAACTTGACGGAGCTTCTCCATTGTAGTAACACTAAATGAACTTGATGGTTAAGATGATGATGATGATGGCTTTACTACACCTGATATGGTTATTAATGTTTGTATCTTAATCAAGTGATTGCTCTAGTATAGATGCTAATCTAGATGATAGGTTAATATTCATAACTTGCTGCTAAGAAAAAAAATGTTACTTCTCTATTACATAAGCTGTTCTGCAAAATGTTGTCAAGCGAGCTCTACTTGTATATCAGCCTTACATTCAACTTGATGTCACTTTATTTCTGGTTTATGACAGGTAAATCTAGCTGAGTACATTCTCGTACTCAAAGTTTATTTCCCTATTGTTGCAGATGACATGCTTTATTAAGGTTACTACAAGTACTGTCTCTACCCGGCGGGTGACGAAGACTAGATCATGGGCATGATCTCTTAAGTTATCTTATCCTAATGTTTTTGTTGGCTGTGACCATGGAACTGGCTTGTATTTGAACTAAGTGTGTGTGAGATGGTTTAAACCATTTGCTTTCGCTACTTTCAAACATAGTTTGTAATAACTTATGTGACTCCAATGTATGTGAGCTACTTGTGAACTTCTAGTGAAATGTTGTAACATGTGATGTGTTATGTTGAATCATGTACGATCTTGGCTTATCGTTGGTTGGTTTGAAATTCTTCGTGATTTTATTGGACTACCGGAGTTATATGGGCTCAAATATGACAATTTGATCACTTCAGTGATTATTTTTGTACTTATGCTCTTATAATTTGGATGGTTCCGTTACAGCTGGCATCAGAGTAAGGTTCAACATTAAACATGTCGTATGTGTATTTAAAAGCAAAAACTTTTATTTGCAAAATTTAGTTTTTGACAACTTATACCCACATATAAATAGTGTTCAAATCTGAAATTTTTATCTAAGTGTGCTAGTGGTCATATTCTCTATGTCCAAATAAGGACTCTTAGGTGGCTTATTTAAGTACTAACTTTGGGGGTTGATTGCTTGCTTTTCTATTTCGTTGTCCATACGACGTGCAATTGTATATATGCCATCCGTTTGGGTGGTAATGTATGGATCAAATATTTCTATGCTTAGGTAAGTGTGAGTTGTGAGAGCATGACCGTCCAACCGTCGGTTTAGGGGAGAGTTAGTTGTGGTTACTAGAATATTTACATGTTACACCCATGTATTTATGAAAGTACTTAATTGTAAGTATATCTATCGGGTAACTGTGATATCGAAGTTTATATATCTGAGGATGTATATATGGAGAATATTTAATTTACTGCTTTCATTGTGTGTTATATATATCTCTTGTGGGGTTGGGCTACCATGAATCTTTCTGCAGGTACGCTAACAGCGCAACATGTAATCCGACTAGATATGTATATTGAGAGAACGTGTGTATGCTACCGTATATACCGCTAGAATTTTAAATTGTTTCTAAGATTTGTGAGGACGTATGAAACGTGCATGCATCATGTTTACTCATTCTTACATCCTTGCATTACTCCTTCCCTTATAATCGCTTATCCCATTTATTAAAATTCTTCTCTCATAAATATTTCTCTCACAAGGGTTGCATGGCTGCCCCAGCATTTCCGTCTAGGAGCAGTACTTTTCTGCACATTTTTGGCACTCCTACTCTGTTGTGGAGGGTGCTGCAGTCGGTGGGGTATCTTGAGCTGTCTCGAATAGATATAGGAGTATACTTCTGATTTTTTTTCTGGGACACTTATTTGTTTGCAGAAAACAAATTAATAAAAATACAGAAATAAAATTTTTCGAAAACCGCCAACTTTTATAACCCAGCAGCCCACACGGTATCGAACGGACTGCTCCATCCAATTCTTTGCAACGGCCCAGCCCACGACGCGCAAAGACCCATTTGCGACGGCCCATCCCACTCATCCATTCCATCCAATCCAATCCAACGGATAGAGACGGACTGAGGCCCTCCGACTCCGATGAGCTCTCCACCGGCTCTCCGCTCTTTGCCGGCGGCGCAGCTGCTGCCACCGTCGCGCCCTCGCCGCCGCCGGCTCGTCCTCAGTAGGCCCGCGCGAGGTTCGAGGCCCTCCTGCGATCTAGCACGTGGCGCCAGCGCGCGCTACGGCCCGCATCCGCAGCCGCTGCCGCGACTCGTGGCGGCGGAGTCGCCTCCTTCCACCTCGCTCGCCGCCGTTGGCGCCATCCGGAGGGACTCAGAGACGGGGCTCGCCTTGCTCCTCGTCGTTCTGGCTGTGGTATCATGCCTCTCCTTACCTTGCCTTTGGATTTGCCTTCGACTTGGAAGTTTCTGGGAGCGGGTTGTTTGATAGTATTGGATTGTGGCTGAATAGGATTCAGTTTGAGATGGGTATTAGGACCAACCGACTAGCAAATATCAATATTGGCAATAGCAAAGATCAGGACATGATAAAATTTGCAAATTAGGAAGATGGCTGCACAGATTAAGGAACACCAAATTTGTCGATTGTCATAGACCTGTGCACCCCAAAGATGACAATTTTTTGACCAGGATAGATAGAAATGCATTCGAAACCTTGGAAATAGATTTGATTTCAGTTTGATGTATTATTAAACTTAGGGTAACCATACAACACGTTGGAATATCGCCTGGACAAGTAGTAGCAAAGATGACAGAACATGTCAAGCCATTGTAAATTTCAGTTTTATCCAAGATACAGAACGAATGAGTGGAATCTCTGCACGCTTTCAAATTAGCTTCTGTGAGGAAGTGGCTGTCTTTACATCAATGAACATAAGTTTGAAAATAATTGTTGGCTTATTTAATACTCCATCCATTCCAAATTATATGTCGTTTTGGCTTCTCTAGATACATGCATTTTACTACGTACCTAGATATACATTATGTCTAGATACATAGTAAAAGACATGTATCTAGAAAAGACAAAACAATGTATAATGTGGAATGGAGGGAGTATCGTAATTTGTGTATGGACGATCAGTACAACCATCCGTTTGTTGTTAACCCAATCTAAGTGGTACTTAAGAGTAGCACTATCTGGTGCTTGTGGGGATCAAGCACTGAAACTGGAATTAGAGAAGACAAGTTCACAAGCATGTGTTTAGAATGAATTCAATTTGATAGTGGAACTGCCAACGAACACTACCATGTTGTGCTCCTACTTCGTTGCTATTCTTGCTACTCTTACGGTCTTGCCACACATTGTTATTCCTCCCTCTGTATCCGAAGATTTTGTCTATAGGGCACGGGAGCACCAGGTCCGAGCAACAAATTTAACTTCTGTATCCAACCAAACAGGCAGTTGAGGTTTAGGTTACCTGTTACCCTTTTTCTCTTGTCACGAATTGTCATTAGTAGCCTTAAAAAAGGAAGAAAGAGAAATGTATGGTACTATTCTACTATGTGGAGGCTAGCCTGACGAAATATTGATTTATAAAGTTTCTCTATACCATTGAAGTTAAAGGGGAAAAAATGTAAAATGCTTGGTCAAAATCAATTATAGCTGCACCAGGTGCATGTGGCATAACTCAAATCCAATAGTAGGCATCCTTAAGAACTGTCCATTCATCATTATATGCAATCAAATTTCATCCTAATTCTTGCACACCTTGCAATTAACGTCTTGATCCTATTTCAGGTGATGAGCTTCTTTCTGTCAATGACCATCTTATCATTTTTAGCAAGCAGAGTGAGTCAATCATCTGAATAAATGATGACCATTCCATAAACTAGACAGTATATTTTGTGAAGAAATTTCCTTGTTCTTAACAGGCGCTGCAAATAAATTGGCAAAAGTATTTGCAGAAGAGGTGCCTGGAACTCTATCTTCAGTAAAGCTCTCCTTCATGGAGATCAATGATTTAACTAGCCAGTTAAAGAACCTTAGGTAACACATTGCAAATGCTGGATCCAGAGTTCTAACGACTGCAAAACGGTGTTTAAAATGTTTTGCGTTCTCCTCCAACACAGGAAGAGGCTCGCAATAAGTAGATTCGGGAAGAATGCTAATTCTTAAGCAAGCTCAGTTCTTGGTAATCTGCCAATGACAGGTCAGCTACTCAGCTCCCCTTCCTCCTAGAGTCGTTGTTGATGAAATAGTAGATGCTTCCCAAAAGAAATGCAGCCATGCACATTTGCATAAACATGAAACATCATAAGCGTGTTGCTGTGATGTAAGTAACAGAGTGCACCTCGTGTGAACCCAAACTCGACAAAGGACTGGCTTTGTTGATTAGGAGACGTTTAGTCCATACCTTTATGTAATAATGTAAGTGACATGCCTTCATCAATAGATCTACAACTTGGATGAGAATTTCTTGAGGCCTTGTTCAAAGCTCTTCATGTTATCTGGTGTTGATAGATTGGCTAACAGGGTAACCCTTGCTGTTGACACCAGATCTTTGCGCTCTGACGTGGAAGGATCAATCTGCCATATCTGGACCTCCCAAACCTTTCCAGAACGAAGAACTTTTTAAGCTAGAAGTTTGAGATTTATTAAGATAGAATGAACAAGTTGCACAAATAACTGAAATATACGCTCGAAGAGAAAACAATCACAGAACAAGTGGCAACCCATACACACTCACACATTGGGCTGTTGGTAGTAGACTAGCTGTTAGCATTGCATACAAAACACATGGTGAAGATGAAATGTGTACACCTGATCCCACAGAAGCGACGAGTTGGTATTTATGTTATTTGTGCTGAT
The DNA here is from genome assembly GCA_038087645.1 of Saccharum hybrid cultivar R570. NCBI lineage: Eukaryota > Viridiplantae > Streptophyta > Magnoliopsida > Poales > Poaceae > Saccharum > Saccharum hybrid cultivar. Next base: position 2,381,629 of record JAQSUU010000425.1, read on the forward strand.
TATGATTTCTGCTAATATCTGTGAAGGCGGTGGGCTAATAAAGTCGCGCGAGTGAGTATGCGACCGATATAGTCATCATCAAATCCTGAGGTTCCGAAACGGAATTGTTGAAGAAGCACGATCATGATCAGTGAGTGAAGTATGTTGAATTCCGCCCCTAGGGTTGCAACTGCATGGTTCAAGATACTAAGGGCCTGTTTAGTTGCCCATGCAACCCAAAAAAGTTTGCACAGTACCTGTCACATTGAATCTTGCGGCACATGCATGGAGTACTAAATGTAGACGAAAGAAAAAACTAATTACACAGTTTAGTTGTAAATCACGAGATAAATCTTTTGAGCCTAATTAGTCCATGATTGGACACAAATTGCCAAATAAAACGAAAAGTGCTACAGTAGCCGAACCCAAACTTTTTCACCAACTAAACAACCCCTAAGTTGAAGAGTCCTCGTGAGCCAGTTACATGTAGTCTATATTAATTGGATGTTGTTGTACCTTGTGTGTACGTAACTGGCTGTAGCAGCTGGTTTGTGAAAGCAATGTATGTACAGCTTGCTAAACCCCTTGTACTGTGTTATGTCCAAAGGAGGATTTATGTAAACAGGTTGAGCTTCACTCTGGCAAGCGCCGTTTGCATTGCATTGCTCTCCCTTAGGGATGAAAACGGACGGAAACGGACGGAAAAACCCTATTTCTACTTCTGTTTCTATATTTTTTGGCGGAAACGAGAGCGGGTTCGGAAAATACGGGTTCGAAAACGGAATCGGAATATGCGGACATACGGAAACGGACAAATACGGATGGAGAGCCGGAAAATTAAATTAAGATCACATAATCTAATATTCTCAAAGTATACATATATAAAGTCATATAATAATATATACAAAGTTTAATATTCATTTACGTGCTATGTACGTGAACATAACATGCATATTTGGTGATTCGTAGTTATATTAACATAACATAAGGACATGTAATTGTTGAACATGTTGAGCATAGATTGAAAACGAGATAAAAACGGAATAAATACGGGTCTATTCCGTATTAAAACGGGATTACTCGGAAACGAACGGAAAACACCATTTTCTACTTCCGCAAATACGAAAACGGGATCTCGCAAATACGGAAACGGACGGAAAAATGTAGAAAACGGAACGGGACGGTACGGGAAAAATTCCGTCCGTTTTCATCCCTGCTCTCCCTTGCACATCAGAGCCAGAGTGCAAAGATCTTGCGTCAACAGCTTGCTCGTCATGATGAATGTACGATTGGCAGAATGACACCCAAGTCAAGGGGATGAGATTGTAGCAACCCATCGCATCCCATACTCGTCAGAGATGGCGGCGGCAGTTCTGACGACTGGACTGCCTGCAGCCGAGCCGAGCATTTGTCTGCAACACTCAAGACCAAGCAACGCCGTGCCGCCATGGTGTATGCGGCCCTGTTTCGTAGTCGTTTCGACCTTTGCTACCTAGAAGCCAACGATCATGACGTTGGGCTGTTGCTTTGATCCCACTGAAAACAGCAGTAACTGAACCTATAATCTGGCTCCATCCGCAAGGCGTTGCTTGCTTTTGAGATTGGCAATGGCAAGTCCCTTCCCTGTACAAAAAAAAAAGGTAGGGGATGCCTTTTCAGATGGGGTAGTACAGTAGGGTGAGTACCTGGATCTTGCGGCCGAGCTGGATTGGCGTGGCCCGCGCCTGGACGAGGTCGCCGAGGCGCGCGGGGCCGACGTGGTTGATGGAGAGCTGCACCCCGGCGAGCCTCCGGTACCCCGACGGGACGTAGCAGCCGATGCTGGCCGTCGTCTCCGCCATCAGCGCCGACACGCCGCCGTTGAGCCAGTCGAACGGCTGCATCCATCGACCGCCTCCGTCATCCATCACGCGCGATAGGGGATTAGGGATGATGAGACGAAAACAAAAAATAGAGGCGATGACGGCGGCGCGTGCGGACGATCCTATTCCTACTACCTGGCAGCAGGTCTCGGTGACGGGGAGGCGGCCGACTACCTCCTCGGCGGTGACGCAGGTGAACTCGAAGCCCAGCGCCTGCAGCGCCCGGTCAACACGGAAGGCCGCCGCCGGCGGATGAGCAGGAGGAGGGTTGCCCGCGCCGCCGCCCATCGCTGACTCTTGCCTCTGTACTTGTTCCTGTGCGGAGTCTGGAAGGAGGAAAGAAAAAGCTGGCGTCTAAATCTATATCTAACAATATCTATATCTATATTTATAATAATAAAAAAGATAAAATTTCAGATTCTTTTTTTTCGTCCAGTCCATTCTAGACCTATTGTGTTCCCTCACTTCAGATCCACTCTCGGCGGCCCACTACCTCCTGTAGGCTCGCATCCGGCCCATCCTCGGCCCACAGGTGGAATCCTCGGCCCACAGGTGGAATAAAAGCTAGAAAAACCCAAAAATACTGTGATACTCGGTGGATTCGAACCCTGGTCACCCGGGACAAAGTATCTTGTGCTCACCACCACAACACGCAAGCTCATGTGATAATGGAATTAGTTTCTTATATATTTATCGTGGCTAGAACCTTCAAATTTTTTACATTAATAAAAACCACTCTTATGGTTTGGCAAGATAAAATAAATAAATAAAAATATGATAATGTGGTATTTTGCATATATTAAAACTAAAACACTCTTATGGTTAGCATGACAAAATAAATAAATAAATAAATAAAAACTATGAAAATGTGGTTTTGCATATATTATATGCACATGATAATGTTTTTTTGAGGAAGCGAGTACTTGGGTGCAATTTGATAATCAATGGCGTGTTTGAGGTACAAATTAAAAGAAAAGCTGAATGATTCCGTTGCAACTTATAAATACATTTACTTTTTATTATTATTAAAGGAGTATATTTCTTGTCTGACATTGCTCACAACTATCTATAGGGATTTGACATACCACTCTCATGAATATACAAGTTAGAGTGACATGTTCAAACATAGTACTGAGTCCATTTCAAAATGAATTAGATTACACGAGCTGGTTGGGTTCCCTATGGTGGAACCTACCCACCAGGGTTCAATTCCTTAACTTGGCACGAGTGCTTATATTTTTCTGAATTAATTCTAGGATTTAACGGCGCTATGCTTTCAGTGGTAGGCGACGTCCACATCAACAGTGAGCGCCTACGGTGACTCCATGAATCTTGAGACTTGTCGGCTCAGTTCTTCGGAGGTGCTCATAGAGGTTGGTTTGTGTGCATGTGTTTATAGGGGTGAGTGCGCGTTCGTGTGGTGGGCGCCTATGTTGTACCGTGTAATTCTAAAAAAATGAATTAGATTACAAGTGCTTTTGTAGACTATCACCGTATAAGTTAGGGTAGCATGCGACAAGATATAGTACAAAGTCCGATTGCAAAGTGAATACAAACATATGATGCGATCGTTGAAATAAATCTTCTAACCATAGATGGTCTAAGTGACCATACAACAAGCTCCCGTCAAGATGTAAAGTGCAATTGATCCAAGCACAACAGTGCTTAGGGAGGTACTTTCTCTTCAGGCATTTAGAGCCATGCTACTTGTTGGCTTGGGGCCGTGTCCATGCCTGCAGCAAGTGGGTTGTGCAGCTCTGATCTAGCTAATCATAATTGCTACAATTGTTTGGGGTACTAATTAACTATGTCTTACTTCATTGACTAGGCATGCTATGACGAGCTAACTGATGAGTAGAGCAGTATTGCGATTATAACTTTTTGCAAGCATTGTGATTTATGTTGGTCTTTTCATTCTTATAATACTATTGTTATATTATTGAATCATGGTAAATGGAATTTTGTGGATTGTGTTACATTTATTCAACTATATAATCTTTACCGTATCTGATATACGGTCAGACTTCAAAACCTTGAGGGCTCAAGGCAAAAGCATGATCCATGTTTTTTTTTCCTTTTTGAGAACTAGGATTCACAGACTTCAAAACCTTGAGGGCTTAAGGCAAAAGCGTGATCCATGTTTTTTTTTCTTTTGAGAACTAGGATTCATGGTAGTGTTGCATCTGTAGCAACGCACAAATTTTAAAATTTTATAGAAAGGATAAAACATATAACTAGATAGATATATAACATTTCAGTCCTCATTTTTCATACACGATTGATGTCTTTTGCTCTCCCGTTGCAACGTACGGGTATTTTTGCCAGTGTAAATAAAGACCCAGCCAGCCCAACGGACGGAAACCTCACCATCTCCGAATCTGCTTGCTCGGTGTTGGCTACGAGGGGCCTGGTGGGCTCTAGTACAATTCTGCTTTGGAATTGTTCCCCCTCTGGGTTTTAGTTAGGCTGGGCTGTTGGGCCCTCGGCCGCTGGCTGACGGGTGGCCCCCATTTAGTTTAGCTCAACTTTTGTAGGAGTTGCTAAAAAAAAAAGGCTCAACTTTTGTAGGCGACAGATTTCGTTCGTTATTCAAACAAGGGAATGGACCCACCGACCGAGCAGCCAAAACGGCTGGGACCAAATTCTAGCGCAGTTTTGTATGACCTTGCCACACCTAACTAACAAGGCTATAAGAAACGACAGAGTAGTGTAAGGCCTTGTTCACTTCCCATCCCAACCCAAAATATTTCCTCTTCCACCCATCACATCAAATCTTTCGACGCATGCATGGAGCATTAAATGTAGGTAAAAAAGATAACTAATTACATAGTTTGTCTGTAAATATCGGGACGAATCTTTTAAGCCTAGTTAGTCTATGATTGGATAAATTTTGCCAAATAACAACGAAAGATGCTACAGTAACTTTTCACCTACTTTTCGCGAAGTGAACACACCAAATTACAAATTTTACATATATTGAACACTAAACTTCCCAATTCCCATAGCAGTCGTGGGACCTTGCTGATAACTGGGGAGGCATTTTATTACATAATAAGGCATATCTTGAGTTGCTCTCTTCTCTCTACAGTTTGGCGTATTTCTTGATGCTTGCTTCGTGGCTCGACATCTCCTCTGGTCTTGATGGGTTTTTTACCAACATGGTAACTCTTGCTGTTGACACCAGGTCTTTGCACTCCTCTGTGGAAGGGTCTGCTCGCCATATCTGCACCTCCCAGACCTGCCCGAACATGCAACATTTTAGCCTCATCAGGGCATTACATTTGTTTTATCTTAATAATTTATTAACAACAAACACTGCATTGCACTGTACCCAGCGAAGTAAGTACTAATTAGGAGTAATAAGAAAAATAAATTAAATCAGTACTAGTCATTAACTGTATATATAGCCTTTGCCTATGCTGACTAATGATGCTAGTGGGTTTGTTTATATATCCTGCGTGCAAAAAGGGTAATTTTTAAGCTGGCTGGCGAGTCAAACTATAAACTGACACGTATTTCCATCTACTAGGCTGCTAACATGGATTTGAATTGAATATATATAATCCTGGTCTTTCGTTCCATCAAGCAGTTGACCGCCACCGCTCACAAATCAATCATGCACGCCTAATTATCAAAAAAAAAAAAAAAAATCATGCACGCCTTCAATTTTCATGTAACGATGTAGGGTAGGTACCGCTACCCAGTTGCTTCTTCTTTCTTTTCTTCTTCAATATTATAATTCAAAAGGACCCACAAAAACTTTGCCATGATGATGCTTATTAGAAGAAAAAAAAATACAAAGGTAAAAAAAATCATACAATAATTTTGGTACCAATTAGTTACGCACGGAAGTTCAATTTCACAGGAATTTCCAACGAAAATTCGTTCAAACGATAACACGATATGATGGATATATACACGATGAAAATTGAACCCTGGAGCTTACAGAGAGATCGAGAGAGATTGCAGAGCTTGAGATCGAACCTGGATGCTGCGGCCGAGCTGGACGGGGGCGGCCTGCGCGCGGATGACGTCGCCGAGGCGGGCGGGGCGGAGGTGGTTGACGGACAGCTGAACGCCGGCCACCCTCCGGTACCCGGACGCCATGTACGCGCCGACGCTGGCCGTGGACTCGGCGACCAGCGCCGACACGCCGCCGTTGAGCACCCCGAACGGCTGGCAGCAGGTGTCGGTGACGGGGAGGCGGCCGGCGACCTCGCGCTCGCCGATGCGCGTGAACTCGAAGCCCAGCGCTTGCAGCGTCTTGTCCGCCGCCACGGGGCCCTCGTCGTCCTCACCCGCTGGCGGCGGAGGCTTGCTGCTGATGCTGTCGCCGGCCATCGCGCTCAAAGTCTTCGAACTGCCTATGGTGCGTGCGTGTGTAGCCAGAGGGTGTCTGCGCTTGCATCCGCCAACCAAACATGAATGAGGGCGCTGGCTGATTTGCATTGATATCGCTAGGCTGAAGGCATTCCCTTTGCATACGTATCCGTGGCAATGGGCTTGTTGGGCGGGCGGTGCATGTGCAGTGTAGGTCGGTTTTGGGCTTTTATTAGGCTGGGCTAGTTCGATAGAAGCCTAATAAAGCTTCACTTGGAGTTCGCATACTTTGGAAAGGTTTTTTTTTGGTGCATGTGCACATAATTGTGTGCTAGTTCTTGGATTTGAATTTTATGTTGATTTATTTATTATGTATTGGGTTAAGTATGCAGGTGGGATGTGTAGCCTTATGAACAGAATCTAAGACAACTCTTTAAAATTTTGGAGCTAAGAGTTATGATCGTTTTATCAAATAGTGGTCGGGCTAAAAGTGCCTAGCAGTCTGATCGCTCGAGGGGGGGGGGGGGGAGCGGCTAGTTCTAACATAGTGTGCGGTGACCCTTGGACCTTGGAGGGTGGGCGTAACCAGCCAGGCCGCGCCCAGGGGGTGTAGTCTAACCACCAGCCTATTTTTTTATCACACAAAATGTTTGCGCTTCTTTATATTAAAGTAGAGAAATAGTTTGATACAACACGTTTTCGGGCGCCTTAGGGGGTCAGTAAAGATTTACATGGAAGCTCGGACCCTCTCTAGTTTCCTGTAAGCTAGGTTGTTACACTGGACAGAAATTGAGTCGGACAGCGGCACCGCTTGCGCGCGTCTACGTGACCAACTGGAGGGAACAACTCACGCAACACCTGTATATGAGCGGTGTGGCCATTGAATACCTCATCATACGTCATTGCTGACGTCACAGAGGCGGCATCCTACTAGAGAGCCCTAGACGCTTCATGACAAGGTACTCACCTCGCTTGGCTGTCAGGATATGAGCTGTGGCCTGTGCTGCTATCCATCTGCTTCGCTTGGGGAGCGAGGGCGGCACACATCCACTGAGGGCCGCCACATCTCCGGGCAGCTCGAGAAGTGGCGGTTGCCTCGGCTTTGTAACTCGCTCGGTGAATCGCTTGACGCGTCTTTCGGCCGAGGTCGTCTGAGGTTGGGGTGGGGGGGGGTGTGGTTTGACATCGTCCGTTGGGGAGGGGTGGCTACGTCTGCGCCCAGAGTGATGGCATCGGACCTCTCTGGGCACACCTTCTGACCACCAGCCTCGATTTAGATGCACCAAAGTTTCGAAACAAGCACCAAAGCTCTCCGGTCAGAGAGTGAGTCCAAAGAAGATGTGTTTGTACGTGTTTTGAGCTATCACACATCAGAATACTCCGATGGTGCATCGGACAGCTCACCAGAGTTTTGGAATAGTGCTGAAAAATATGCATTGGAGATTGGCCGGTCTGACCGATAGTAGTGCAACAGTTTGGGTTGGAGCTCATGATGGCTAGTTTTTGGCCTCCTCCATATATAGAGGGTGGCTAGCTATGAGGTATATATATCTTGGTTACTTTAGAAACTTTTATACTTGTTGAGAGCTCCATTTTCATCTTCCCTCTTATACTCTTGCATGCGAAACATAATTTAGAGAGAGCGGTTGAGAGTTTCTAGTGCGGTATATTGTGAGATCATTTGAGGGGCACTACATGATGGCCTTGCAATAGGATTTGCTTTATACTCTTGGGGGTTGCTGCCTCCTAGACAACTTCGAGTTTATGGCTCTGTGGAAGCATCATTTGAAGATTGTGCGGTTGCTCCAAAAAGGGCTTTGTGAGGGGCTCTTGTGCTCGTCCCCGCTAGAGGAAGGTGAATAGAAAATTTAGTCAATTGGATGTGTGGAGCAATTCTTTGGTTCTACCTACCTTAGAGATCAAGTACTTATATCGCAGCTAACCTTGCGGGGTCATAAGCTTGATAGAGAAGTAGTGAATATTGAACCGACCTCAACGTGGACATAGGTGACTAGCAAAGTGACCAAACCACAGAAAAAATCGGTGTCTCCATGTTTGGTTTGGTCACTTGAACTCTTTACATTCAAGTTATTTACTTTCATATAGAAATACAATTGCTTGCTTGCCACACTAGGATTGCAAACCTCGACCAAGGCATAGAGTGCTTGTGACCTTAGTACTTAGGGGGTATAATCGTGTTTTAGCCCGTAGTTTTAGTTTTGCATCTTTATCGGCTATAGGTCTTGCTAAAAGTTCCAAACAACTAATTCGCCACCTTCTAATCGGACTCCTTGATCCTACAATGTGGACCTAGAGTAGTGATCCCATCCTCCTCAACCATTAACTAAACACACATAATACAAATTGAATAGGATCCGGCTATTATGGTAGGATAGGATTAGTTAGGACTGATCGTTGTTTGTCTCTAAAATTGCAAGAAACCCAAACAATCGTGCATTTTATTCCATATATAAACAGCCCATAATCACTAGTATAGGATTTCTTTTGCGTGGCGTTGGGGTTTTTTGATTGGAGGCGGCCTCCATTGTTCCCAGCCAAGCCAGCCACGGCCGGTCCCAGATAGCCCGCCTCGGTTAAATGTTAATGGAGGCGGTCGCCTTAAAAAGGACGCCTCCATTAATCCATATTAACGGAGGCGGTCGTCTTAAGGTGCCCGCCTCCATAAATCAATTAATGGAGGCGGGCACATTATAAGGCCCGCCTCCAAAAAAGGTTAAGGCCCAACTAGCCTAGATGAGGCCCGATAGCGGTTTCGAGTATAAATATAGGTACTTAGGGTTTTTTTCCTTTCACTCCACTCCATCACCCCTCTGAAACCAACGGCGCCCTTCCTCGTGACCACGAGAGGCTGAGACGGACCGCGAGCTCTTCTCCGAACTCCCTCCTCACCCCTCCTCTCTCCGGCGCCCCACCTCTAGACTGGCGCCCCTCCTCCTTCTCCAGCGGCGGGAGTCGCGGTCCCCGGCGGTGGGGCCCTGCAGCGGGCACCAACCGAGATCCTGGGCGGCCCCTGCTCCCTCCTCCCACCTCCGTCGTGGCAGCTGCAGCGTGCTGACCGTGGGGCGACGGTGCGGCCCCAGCTCCCTCCTCCCTCCTCCGTCACAACAGCAGCGACGACAACAGCTCATGGGGCCTGGATTTGGGCGGTGGCGCAGCTCCCGGTCCCCTCCTCTCCTCCGGCGCGGTAGCCGCGGCGTGCTGGGGGTTGGGCGGCGGCGCGGCCCTGGCTCCCTCCTCGCTCTCCTTCGTCACAGCAGCAGCGGCGGCAGCGGCTCATGGGGCCCGGATTTGGGCGGTGGCACGACTCCCGGTCCCCTACTCCCTCTCTAGCTCGACGCTTGCAATGCTGGGGCGGCGGGGCCTGGCTCCCTTCTCCTGGCAGTGCTCACGACGCTGGGGCGGCAGATTTGCGCGAGCGGATCGACGACGGTGGCGCGAGATCCAAGCTCGTGCACAGTCAGATCTAGGCCCATGCAGGGTTTTTCTTTTTTTAAAATGAATTTATGGAGGCGGGCAAAAGCAACCGCCTTTGTTAATCATGCATTTACCGAGGCCTTCCATTGGAGGCGGTTGCCCCTGCCCGCCTCCTAAAAAAACGACCGCCTCCAGTGAGTTTTATGTAGTAGTGAATAAGACTCGGTATGATCATCCACATTCGTATAATTCACAGTTATCACCAGCAGCTGCATTGGACAGGTGGAGAAAGCAAAATTACAATAAACAATACCCTGAGGTGATTGCTGCCCAGGAGACTCTTGATCCATTACCAGTGCTACAGCACAATAAGTACTATACAATAGTAAGTACATATTTTGTGAAAGGTTAGTACTCAAAGGTAAGGCTGTCTAGAATTTCCTCCTGTGGGTACCACCTGAAGTGATGCTCCGAAGTTTAGAAAGTACATAGCTCATTTCTGGCTGCGCTTTTAAGCATTTGACTGCAATGTCAATGGCATTGTGAACCGTGCGCCGTTCTTGTCCATCGTAAACCTCGTCAAATGTTTCTATTGCGCTAGGGTCTATTCTGTACATATAAGATTGGTTCACCTATGCCATGTCTGCACAGGTAAACCTCAACCACTCATTCTTCAGCACTGTTACGCTAAATATCTCCTTCCTCACCGCATGAAAAAAAACCTGTGGTCCCCTTCTCTTCCCGACACTTCTCGTCGCCTCCTCGGCCTCCCCCCAATCCGACCTCGGCACGGCACGGCGGACGGGCGCGCCAGCGGCACCCCTTCCCTCTCCCCCTGCATGAGGCCTACGAGACGATGCCCCCGCGCGGTGACAGCAACGACGCAGCACGGGCGCGGGTGGCCCCTCTCTCCCTGCCCCCGCGGCGGGCTGCTGCAGGTGCTCTGTTGTTCCTCCCTCGCTCCTCATCGCGAGAGCTGCAGCTCTCTAGCAGCCCACCCGGCACGGCACGGCGTGGCGCCGCAGAGCCCGCGGCCGCAGCCCCCTCCCCCTCGCCCTGCTCTGCTCGCTCGGCCTCCTGCAGTCACTCTGCGGGGCGACACAGCGGCGCGCCACGGGCGAACTGGCGCAGGTGGCGCTGCGGCACAGGCTCCACGGCGGCGTGAGCGGGCACCGCCAGTGACTCCCGCGCAGTCCTAGTGTGTGCGCTCCAGGAAACCCTAGCTGTTGATTCCGTCCAGGTTAGTTCTCATCCATTCTCATCTGGTATCCTTAGGTCTCCTTTGATTTCTTGTGTCCTAGGATTTTAGGTCCCAAGGCCGAGGGGTCGATTTATTTTTCTGGTTACTCAATGCACATATCTCATTCTCTTTTCAAAATTAGTTCGAAGTATGCCACCATCAGCATTATTGGATTTTAGAAATAAGGTTCAGAGATCTGAAATATATATATTATGTCATTACCATCCTTCTAAGACCATTACTGAGGAGCTCCATACTGAGACTACTTCATAGTAAATTATTTACCTGTACTGTTTGACCAAGTTGCAGATACCACACAATGGAAGAGTGGGTGGAAGATTCTTCATCAACTATGCAATGCTTGCGATGCTGGGCTGCTTGCTTGGTGGCAGCAGGTGCATACCAAAATTATTTATTAGATACTGTCATTCGTTCCCATTTCAAGCACCTATGCAATATGAATAGGTTTCCATTAGTTTAAATGTCTCGCGCAAAGGAATAAGTAGCACCGGGCTCTAAGTTCTGAATTATCATATCCGTACTCATCATGCAAATGAAACTTTTCATTGTGTACAACTCAAAGCTAGAAGCAAGACCTTTAGGCTGCCGACTTTTTCACGATGTACGTTGTCATAGTAACCATGAATTTGATGACACACTGGAAGAAGCTATGGGTGACAGTACACAATTTAGGTTTTACTGACATCTACCACCATTCTAAAGGCATCAGCTTTACCAATGGTTTCAGCATGATGACAGCATTGAAGAAGCTACGAGTGACTGTACGTTCTCTATTTCTTCTTTAGTTTCATCTCAGCACTTTTGAACAAAGAAAATACTCATAATACACGTGCCTAATGATTTGTTTCGACCCTTTCATAGTTTTGTTTCATGGTGATTCACACTTCTATCCCTAATTGCTAATATAATCAGAACTAACGCTTTCCAGTTATCTCCTTCCAGTGTGCTAATTGTTCACAAAATATAGTGATCTATGTATACAGCCTTGTCATCCAAAGTTTTTTCGTCACCAGGTGATCTCAGGCTTAAATAAAATTGAAAAATTGACCATGGATTCCATTCTTTATCGCTGAAAGAGATCCCTGAAATGTTTGCTAGAAAAGACAGCACAAAAGAAAGTGAAAGTATGAAATTGATGGTAAAACACTCATCCCTATTATCAACCGATATTGTGTGAAATTTAGATTCCTTTTTTGGGTCATTTAGTGTTCTAGCAGCAAGAAAACCTGAGATTAATTATTCATAGTTGAACCAATTGAAAATCATGTTAGTTTCTATTGCAGTCATTGCATGTCGCCTCTAAGCTTGTGTGGCTGGTAAATATCTATTCTAATTTCCTAATGTGTAGTGCAATCCTTCTTCTTGTGTGTTGGCATTTGATGCAAGAACAACAGTAATCCAACAACCAATGGTGTGTTACGCAGCTTTCAGATTCCTAGACATAGATTGAATTTATGTCAATGCATATTTATTTAGCTTCTCTTCCAGATTATGTGTTCCATGGTCTACCTTTGCAGTTTCAGTAGTTCCTGCTGTAGTTTTAGTAGCTAATGTGCAGTTTAGTTCCTGACTTGAATGCGTAGTATCCTGTACCTAATGTGCTCTTTAGTCACATGTCCGGATAACACATCGAATATGATTGTCTTATTCATGGTGGCAGGGGCGGATCTACAGGGGGGGCTGGGGGGGCTCTAGCCCCCCTACAGCTGATGCATCAATGGAAAATGGGGAGGGTGAGGGAGAAGAAGTGGTGGAGGAAAAAAGAAAAATGGAGAGAAAGAGAGGAAGAAGAAGAAACCAGCCCCCCCTGAGCCCCATGAAAGTTCTGTCATTGGAACTTAGGAAGAAGACGTTGGACACTAGACAGAGGTTGAAGACGAAGGTCGAGTCAGCCATAAAGTTCAGCCCCCCCTAGGATTTTGTCCTGGATCCGCCACTGATGGTGGCAAATTTTATATTCTTCTCTCAGATTAGACATGAATAAAGCACATATATCCTGTTGCAGAGTGTCAAAATTACTCTCCTAAAAGGACATATGTGTTTATAACTCTTATAGCTTAGCAAAATTGTATAGTGGTGGTGCATGCTATATTTATCCCAATTATTTCCAATATGTACCGTCCCCATCTCCGTAAATATTAGGTCCTCTGTCGTTGAATTGGGACAACGACAGTATTCGAGAGCCTTGTCATATGTGATTCTAAGCCTATCACCATGTATGAACTTTTATTTAGCCTTGCCAACTGATGTGGGCTCTCACTAATGATTATTTTTTTCTATATATATAGCTGTTTTCACATGTACGAACTTCTATTCAGGCCCTACATTTCTTGCATAGGCCATTTTCATTGCTTTCTAGCGCTGGTTTGATTGGCGAGCCTTGATGTCTTTGTTCATTTCCTTTTACATGTGCTTTCGAAAGCCTGGTGCAATCATGCCATTAGGGAGTTGCTTATGTTTCCTTGTCCCTTGCAGATTTTCCTCATTTTGATGTGGAGCTTTCTTACAGATCTCAAGGCTCCAGGTCCTATAGTGGTCAATAACTCGGTCAGTGCCCAGTGTTTTCCTAGGGATCTAATTTATATCATTATTGGCTAACTGCTAGAATAGTGGTCCATTTTTTTGTCTGTATACAGATGTATTGTTGTGCCGTGCACAAATGTTATCAGTGGTTTAACAAATATAATGCTTGGGATGACACCTCCTCTCCTATTTCAAATATGAAATGAAATGGTTCGATCCAATATATTTTTGCACATGTCATAGGAATTTTGATGTGATACAACCCTTTAATATTGCCACTTAGTGTTTCAGGACACGTGAAAATAAGTTTAGGGTTAGTTAATAATCTTGGTGGATTGAAATATTGCTAGAACTTCCCTATCTGAGATAGCTCAGATATCTATGCAGATGATACTATTTTAAAATTGAGACAACAATGGATTGTTGTACTATTCTTTGAAATGATAATTATATAATGGACTCTGTGAATTGAACTCTATCTATACTATGTTTTAGAAATCCTGGCTTACACTATGACTACTCTGACTTGCCTTGCGGATTGAAGAGATGATGTAGCTGCACTCTGTGAATTGAACTCTATGTTAGTCACCATAATGGTGAAATGGAAAGCCATACCATCTGGTTTCCTAACTGCTGTGTTTGGCCGCTTGTGCATGCATATATTCTTTGCCAATGGCAATTTTCAGATCTTTGGTTGAAACACTACTCTCATTTAAGGAATCGTCTTGTTTCCTTGCCGCTGATAGCTCCAAAAAATTTCCGCTGCAGACAAGCCGAACAATGTGGCGAGGTGGTGATGCTATGGATTGATGGCCTTATTTCTGCCTAGGAGATCTTTGGGAATCTTTCAGATAATGAAGTGCCTCTGGGGCAGGTAATCTATATGTGCAGATCCATCTACATGCTTCTCATACTTCAACCTGTGTCTAATGTTTGCGTGGGAAACATTTTACTATCTATCGATGTTGTATCACAATCATGAATTGCCAGGACACATATTTTTTTAATTTTAAAATAATTCATGACTACTTTTCTAGGTGTGAGCTGCTATCAAAGTTAAGGCTTCATCTATCTTCTAACTAGGCAGGGGATACTCTTGTTTACCCTTTTCTTAGAGCATGTAGTTTGTTGTACCGTTCCTTATAGAAGGCAGGACTACATGTTTCTGTCATTGCTCTGTATACTGAGTGTTCTATGCCTCTGTTTTCGTCCTCTGATGTTGGTCATCGTTCATATTTCGCTTCAGCAACTCGTGGCACTTGATAGAAGTTAATTGTATTTGAATTTTAAGCAATGTAATCAGATTTCCTCATTGCCTGGTATTGATTCAGTCTTCATTTTGTGAAGTCCCTAACTGATATTTGGATTTTTGTGATTTTGTGTGATATTTTGGGATCAACAATGTACAGTGTACTTCCATTGTAACTAGGCTATGTGTTTTCCATTCAGAGTGGTACTCTGAATGAGTTTTTTTGGTTCCTCTGCAGGCCTCTTCCACCTCTTCCTAATCTTGAGGTTTCAGATGGGGTTGAAAAAGCTGCAGATCATGCTCTTGTATGGATCAATAATCTGTTGGCTGTTGGCCATGACATCGCCACCGAGAAAGACAGGAATGTTTTTATAAAGGTATGTCTCTTTCTCTGAGAATCTCAGTTTCTCACACACTTTTTTGTATATCTGTTCCTAGTTATGTATGCTCTTCCTTTTCCCTGTTCTCCTTGGTGCAAAGGAGTAGCACTGTACTTCATGCAGACTCTGTAGCATGTAACGTGCATTTCTGGAAGGAAACTCATTCAGTTCTGTTGGGCTACTAGTTTCCTATATGAAGTCGTTATATAGGCTGCCTAGCTGTGGCTATCTTGCATAATAATAACGTGAATGGTCTATTGTTTTTCCTCTGATTCTTTAAAAGATAAATCCTTATAAATTCAAGATCACTCTTGAGGCCAGCATGCATAATATGTTAGTATGAACTTTACACATGCTGTTGAATCAAGTATGTCTAAATCTTTCCTTGCTCCCTGTGCCACAGAGGTGCAAGCATTTTGAGATTGGTGGAGACAAGAAGGGCAAGGGAATATATGTGCATTGATTTTTGATAATCTGAGTTGTACTCAACTGCTGATGTGGTAAATGTGTAGTGTTTTAAGCATAGTCAAGATTGTGCAGATCAACAACTGGAATGGAAAACTTAGTAGATCTTGCCTGTACCTATTCACATTTGTCAGTGTCAATGAAATTTGTAAAGAATTTGATTATTGTAATGGATAAAATATGTGGAATGCAAAAAGGACTAGGGTAGAGATTTTTCTTTTTTTTTGTTTTCGTAAATTGTCATTAGTGACGCGTTTAGCCAAGAAGCATCGCTACGGAGACTAACACCAGCGACGCGTCCTGGGTGTACGCGTCACTGATAAAGGTTATCAGTGACGCGTCTTGGCTGTACGCGTCGCTGATATAGGTTATCAGTGACGCGTCTTGAACACACGCGTCGCTAATAAAGGTTATCAGTGACGTGTTTTGGACACACGCATCGCTGATAAGGGTTATCAGCGACGCGTAAAAACACGTCACTGATTTGCCCTTATCACAGATGCAAGAACAGTGACGTGTCTTTTCCGCGTCACTAATGACTGTCTGGACGCATCACTAATAAACTTTTCTGGCATAGTGTCAGCTGGGGAAGAACGGAGAGGAACTTTAGCAGGTTTCTGAAAACTGAATATAATAGAGAGAAATTTTACAGTGGTTGGAAAAAATATGCACCATCCATTGGGAGAATACAGTGGTACTAGCTTTGATCGATGAGCGAAAGCACAAGGTACGTACCCTGCCTGTCGTCGTGCTTATGCGTCGGAGCTCCGGCGGTTACCCGCCGCTAGGCTTGCTGATCGGAGGCGACCTACTTCGGCGGTGTACGCCCTACAACGTTGCCTCTTTGCCACACAGCACCGCGGATGGTGGGTAGTAAGCGCATGAACAACGCGGGAAGTCAACTGAGGAAGAGGTCAAGTTGATGACCTGACATGCTTATTTTTTTTCAAAGGCGCTCGTAATGTAGTGTGAATGTGTGATGGGTAATATATAATACGGTGACCTATATAGGACAGAACCAAAAACTTGGAATAAAGTTTGAGGAGTACTAACGACCATCCCTTTTAAACAAGTATGAAAATAGTCGTGTTCCCACACCCACCACCACCAAAAACAAACCTCACAATCATATCTACACATCACCCATTTAGTTTATAGGATTGGGACTAAGGAATAACATAGGAAACTTTTCATTGCAATCAATTTTAGAGGAAAGGTATGCATATGAAAAAGAAATTCACTCCAAACTCTTTGTTTGTCTCTTGTTGTGTGTAGGATTAAGAGTCCAATAGTTCCTAAAATAATAATAGGTAAATCAATAGTTTTCCAAGTGGCTAAAAAATATTGAGAGCATATCTATTGGGTTCCTCCAACTGTTTTCAAAATCTCCTCCTAAAACATAAAAGACAATTTTGCATGATGAAAATCCCGAATTATTTATAATCACCCCCAACCACTTTTATACTTTCTTTTCTCTCTTGTATATTGGCATTAGGAACCCTATCCTAGCTACTCCTTGTTCTTTCCACATCCTTCCACCTCCAGATTGGCGGATCGATACATGCGCGGATATTTCCACGCGGTTGGATTGTTTTTCGTATGTGCACAAAGATTGAGAGTTGATTGAGAGCAGTTTTTTTTAATCTTGCCAAGAAATCTAGATTGGGAGTGAGTTTTGGAAACTCTTGGAGATGCTCTAAGTTGGCCGGATTATTCTTGTGTGTTTCCTAGTGTTCATCCGAACAACATCTCCAACAAAATTTGTATGTTTTCTAGACTCTTTGTTTAGCATAAGGATTTTATTGTAAACTTAATTATATTTTTTAGAAAAATAGAAAAATTCTAGCCTTTGCGGCCGCACCACTACGATCTATTGAGTTTTGGGTCTAAGAGCATCTCCAGCAGTTCTCCTCCAATATAGTGATAATGGGGCCTGCCCAATACTATTTTTTTGATTATTGGGGGAGATGCTGTAGCAGAAGCCCAAAAATCTCCCCTAATACATGGGACCCACTTGTCAGATTTTATTTTTTATTTTATTTTCTTTCTTTCATTTTCTGCACGGTCTTTCTTCCCCGTCCCGTCGCACTATGCACGCATCGGCGCCCCTACGGCACAATGACCAGCGCGAGGTTGGACTAGGCGCCCTAGTCCCAGGTGGCACCGGCGAGCAGGACGGCGCCATTCCCGTGCTTTCCTCTCGCCATCCGACGCCTTCTCCGCCGTTGCAACCGCCGGAGTCAGCCCCCCCACGACACGGCGACCAGGGCGAGGTCGGACTCGGAGCACCGGTCCCGGGCGACGCCGGCAAGCGGGCTGTGGCCATCCCAGCGCTATCCTCGCCGTCCGACACCACCTTCGCCTGCTGCAGCTGCTGGAGTCGGCATCCCTAATGACATGACGACCAGGGCAAGATTGGACAAGGAGCCCTGGTCCTGGGCAGCGCCGGTGAGCAGATCCGCCTGCTGCATCTCGGTGGCGCGGTAGGAGAGCCAGAACCTAGAGGAGCGGTCGTCGGTGTGGGGAAGCTGGCGGCAGCGGCCATGGCTCGTCTAGCATGCTCGACGCCATGGCGGCGATGGAGGCAGAGGCGTGTGCAAGGACAATGACAGGTGGGGGTGGGCCCTAGCTTTTGTGGGACATGCAACTCCCCCTCTATTTGAGGGGAGATGGGGTGTTTTTTGGTGGCCACCAAAGGGGGGATTATTGGAGAAGAAAAAGTGACACATCTCCCGATATGATAGTTTTATGGGGATGAGGGGTGGAATTAGGGGACTGCTGGAGATGCTCTAAACCCAGTGTTACTGGGCTTGCGCACCGTCCATGAGACTCTATACAAAATCACTTCAAGAAAGAAAACGAGTGAGGCCTCCAAACGTTATGATTTTGAGCCGCTTCCCATGACCACGTGTCAAAGGTGATTCTCGGATAGAACATGAAAGAGGATTTTTCTCGTCATGGCACAGCTCTAGCTTTTAGCACTCGAACCGCGGTCCGGTCCAATCCTAATAACTTTGGTGGCAAGTAGTCAGCTAGAGGCATGATAGTCGGGCATGTTCAGATTTCAGAATCAGAGGTTAGTGGACAGTTTCATGCAGTGTGTATGAGTTAGCTCTCTCGGAACGAAGCTACGGACTCGTGAGAGCGTCCGCAAGAGACCCAGTCAGTAGTTGCTCCCGGGCGTATGTATGATGCAAGCCTATATTAGCAAATAGCCATGTATGTATCCTTTTACTCGGTGAGTTAAATGCATAAAGTAAAAAATGACGTTCGTCGCTGGAATTGCTTGTGTCCACTCGAGAAAGCTCCCTGCTTGTGTTCGTCTGAGGCTGTGAAAAAGCTCCCATTGCCACGCGAGCTAAATAAATCCTTGATGTCTCCAACATTTACTAGTTGGAGCGCAGAGCGAATCTGACTCAGCTTGGTATACCCACCACAAACCGGTGCCATACGAGATGCAGGTCCACCAGAGAGCCTACAACCTAGGTTGTCTTAGAACTAAACCTACAAGACTCCAGATTGTTATATATCACTGTCAGGTCTGATAAGACCGACAATCAGCAGTGATGGGCTAGTATATCACTGTCAGTTCCCTGTACAGCGGTGAGGGCGTGTTTGGATACTGCCTTCACATGGGAGCTCCCGCCAGGCATGCGCATCCCACCCTTAGGTGCTCGAAATCAAACGCTTGGGAGCGGTGCCTGGCACAGGCAGGTTTTACATGCTGCAATCCAAAGTCCAAACACGCCTATATAATATCAGTGTCAGTTCAACACTAGACCTAACAGTAACTAGATCAGGGTCACTGGCAGGTCAACCCTCTACCTGATAGTGATAGCGTTGGGGCCACTGCCGGTTCAGTTGCTTCAACTAGCAGTGACCTTTACTTTCCAATTTTTTATATACTTTATTAATTGTTTTTATATACTTTCACTACGCCAGATCTGACATTCACTACTAATTCACAACCTAGTAGCATCACTGTCGAATTTTGGGCCGACAATGGGCAGGCGACAGTGATGGCCAGCAAATTCTACTGGCGGTCTTCCACCCGGCAGTGATACAGGTTTAAAAACCAAAAGAAAATCCTACCCACGTGGTCACATCCTTGTCGCCACCACAAGCCCGCCATGCAACGGCAGTTGCGGATTCCAATGACAAACAAATCACACACTGAGCACAGACGGTGAACAAATCTGTCGGAAGATTTAGCTCTGGTAATGCCTAACAATTAATTCACGTAAGATGAATAAGATGATAGCATATGAGACCTAAGATTTATACTGGTTCAGTCATATGTGAGGTGCCCTAGTCGAGTCAGGGGTGATGCTGCTCATCTTGCATTTGTATGCTCGGTTACAGGGGTTGTTGCTCCTAGCTATGTAGTAAATGGGATGAAAGGGAATGAAATGGATCCCGATCGTGAGGTCCCTACCCACCCTTATATAGGCTGAGGGGGTAGGGTTACAATGGGGGCGATCGGCTAATATATTGGATTCCTAGTTTGTTACATGAAATGCGTATAGATTGATCCTATGCTACCATCCAGATACGGCAGCTCCAGATATTCTTGGGATGTGATCTTCAAGTTGGTCGCTCCGTTCGACCTCCGTGGGCCTCCTTTGCCACGGCCTCTGGCCCGATAGTTGGATGTGGTCATATATACAGGCGGTGTGGGTACCCCTGGCCCATATATCTGACAAAATCCCACATCACACATTGAATCACAGACTATGAACAAATCATAGCTCCATCCATCCACATCACAGAAGATGAATAAATCACAGCACATCACATATCGAATCACAAAAGATGAATAAATCAGAAATCGAATCATCGTATCAGAGAGAGAGAGAGAGAGGGATATTGACATTTCGCCCTGTCACCACCGGGCCAGCACCGCTGCTGCAGAAGCCGTGCACTTGGGGCTGTCATAGAAGCCGTGGGCCGGGCCATCGCAGAAGCAGAAGCCACACGCCGAGGCTTCACTAGGGCCACGAGCCAGGCCCGGTGCCGCCACTACAACTTCGGAGGACACCCCTGCAACCGGTACCACCATCGCCCTGGAGGCCACTCCCTTGTGCCTCACCGGGGGTCGTGACGGAGGCTCTACTGCGCTAGTGACCCGCTCACTTTAGGAACCGCACCAGAGGCTTCGCTGCGCCGGAGGACTCCCCTCATGCCAGGGGCCGCACCGGAGGATGCATGCTCCTCACCGCTGGGGCAATGCCGGAGGCCGCTCCTCATGTCGGGTTCTTGCACTCCACACTGGAGTGGATTGGAGGAGCCGAGGAGGGAGTGCCTATATTAGTCGGCTTGTATTATCATCTGGCAGTACTAATTATCTATCACTGCTGGCTGATTTTAAAATCCTATTCTTTTGCTTATGAACCGGCAGTGATACCCTATCACTGCTAGTTTAAAATTCCTGGCAGTAATGCTCCGACAGTGATTGTGTGTTTTGGTACCTAAAAATTTTATCCTTCACTAGTTAGATTAAACATTAGGATCCATTAATATACAAAGCGATTTGTAGCTATGGAGGCTCAAGAAAAATTCACCTATAAAAGTGATTTTTGAAACGAGCTACGTTTATAATCCATTTTTAGAGACGGCTGATATTTGGAAAATGTCTACTTAACCCCCTCAACTATTGGTGGTTGTGTACTTTACCCCCTCACCTATAAAACCAGGCATTCTACCCCTCTAACTATTTAAAACCTTCTAAATAATCCTTTGAGGCAGTTTTGCTGACATGACATATTAAAAGTCTATATAACCCTCTAACATATTAAGGGCTGACTACATGACCCACTCAACTATAAAATGTGATATTGTAGCCCTTAAAGCATCTAATAATATTCAAATGATGGTCATGTAAGGTAGTTTGGACACCATATCCCACCACACTAGCCTAAGCACACATGCTTGCACATGGGCCCATCGGCTGCCTCCTTCTCTGAACTCTTTCCAAGCTTGTGCTACCACCCGATGAGCACCACCTTATTTCATACTCCACCTCATGCACTCCTCGACGACATGGAGCACATGCACTATGCTTGCGCCCTTGTCATCCGGCTCCTCCCACATCCTCGCCCCCCTCTCACTTTCTCCTCCTATGGCTACCTAAAAAATTGAAGGAGAACGGATGTGGGAGGGGCTAAATGACAACAATGTAGGCATGGCGTGCTTGAGCTCAATGCCACCAACGAGTGATGGAAGGTGGAGCAGGAGACAAGATGTCACATGTTGTTGCTTATTGGACGGTGGGTCGGTTTAGAAATAGTAGGGAGGTGGAGGCAACAAGTGGCTTGCGTGCAAGCATGTGTGTTTAGGCCAGTGTGGAGGGATACGGTGTCCAAACAACCCTAAAGACCATCTAGTGAGTCATTTGAACATTATTTGATGCTTTACGGGCTATCATATCATGTTTACAGTTGAGGGGATCATGTAGTCAATCATTGATATATTACGGGGTTATATAGACTTTTAATATACCACGTCACCAAAACCAACTTTAAAACTATCTTAGGAGGTTATTTAGATGGTTTTCAATAATTTGAGGGGATAGAATACTCATTTTACAAGGGGTTGAAGTAGACAACCACCAATTGGTCAACCACATCTAAAAATGCTCTTATCTTTAGAGGTGGCTAAATCTAGAGCCACTTCTAGAAATCGATTTGTAGAGACGGCTGGATCTGTAAAATTTATAATGGTAACATCCATAAGGAAATTTAAGCTTTAGCTTACATAGAAGGCCTGTAACTCAGTGGCCACATTACTATGGACGTGACATGAAACATGGTCGTCATTGAAGTTTGCTGAAACGTTTATCTGAGTAGAGCAAGAGGATAACAGTATAGCCCATGAGCTCGCCACACAGGTGGTGGCGAAGAGAACAGATATCTTAGCTATGTGGCGCTCTAGTTCTTCGGCTTATGTAGAGCACATATTATCGCTTACAATTACAACTTCACTCCTGAACAATAATAAAATGGCTCTCTATCTTTTTCATGAGGAAAAAAAAGAATACTAGTTTTTTTAGCAAAAAAAAAAGAATACTAGTGCGCATTACCGAGGACGACGATGACGACGACCACTGTGGGCCTGTGGCTACGTCGGGCCCACTGTGGCGTGCTTGCCGTTGCCGGCGCGCGGGCCACGTGCGCGACGTCCACGGGCCGCGGCCGCAGTGATGATGATATCGTGGTCCAGGCCACGCACCCGCCACCGTACGGGCCGTGCAAGTGGAGGTGGGATCGCCGTTTGGTTGGTTGGTTTTGGACTTGCCCCCATGCATGGTGATTTGGTGTGCCGACTACAGATGGTACTGGAGTCGCTACGCCACTGGTCCACTGCCGACACACTGTAGCTACCACATGCATGGCCACCGACTACGACAGTTTTTTCTCATGTGCTACTGTGCGTTCCAAACTACAGTCCATTTTAGTTTTACTTTTAATCAAACATTTAAAATTTTAATTAAATTTAAACGTTGTCCTCGGATCGGGCTAGCTACGTCTGGCCAAGGTTTTTCTAGCCTGGCCCAAACCCGACGAATGTTTGATTAGGTCTACCACGAAGCTAGGTTGAGTTCCGGTGGACAATGTTTGTACAAGTCTGTATTTTACTTGCTTAGCCTGATATACAGATTCAGTTAGTTAATTTACTCGTGTGCATATGAATTAAAAGGATAATGAGATGACAAGTGGTTGAAATGTGCCCTTGTCATCATGTATGATGAGCGGTTGTCAAGTTTGGTGAGTTCTTGTGGTTGAGTTGTTCTTTCTTAGGATGAACCAAAGACGATGTAGCGGGGTATAAATTTCTCGTGGTTGTGTATGTGTGAAGGCGGTGGAGAGAATTGGTGGTTGATGCCTTGATGGTGACTGTAAAGCTAATATAAGGTCAAGCAAGGTTCACGGTGATATACCATGGGCAGCGAAGAAAGACAAGAGGGATTGGAACAAGGGACCAAGGCTTATAAAAGCATGGGTAATTCACCTCAAGCATATAAGGATGACAAGAGGGTGTACAAAAGGGATGAAGACGACATTGATCCAAGTCAAGGAGGGATAAGATCTCAGACAAAGTCGATCAAGTGTTGGCCATGAGGGACTTGGAGATTGCAAGGACGAGGACGAAATGGACGCATTGACACTAGTTGAAGGGTTTGGCAGTTCCAGTCTCAAACCCCAGGGGCAGTGAGCCAGATGATGCATGGCACGTCACAATGCTTGCGTGCAGGAAAAGAGAAAACGCGAAGGCGCCATATATCCATCCAATGTGTGAAGAAAAATCTGGCCCATTTCGCCTCTCTGGGTCTGTACCTAGTATTTAATTAATTAGTGGTTTTTTAGTCTTTTTCATGGATGTATATATGGACGTGGCTAGTTAGGATACTATTTCTTGCAAGCCTGCTAATTTCATTCACTACACAGATAATTTTTAGCAACGGATCTTGCATTTTTTTAATAGAGGCAGGTCATTCAAAATCCGTCTCTAAAAATGGTTCCCGAGCTGACCCATCTCTAAAAACAGATATTTAGAGGCGACTAAAATTTACAATCATAAACCTCTGATGTTTAGAGGCAGCTAGAATAGAGTCGTATCTAAAAATAGGTGTAATACAGTAAATTTCATAACTTTTTCAGAAGAAGTCATATGAAGGCAAATTTAATATCAAAGTTGTACATTTAGAAGAGATCTACATCTTTGTAGTAGACATCTTTTTTCAAACAAACTCTTTTACCCTATTTAATTTCCTACACCATTATTAAGTTGCTCCGGAGGAGAGTGCCGATCATAAGCTTGTGGCTGCCACAGCCACATGTCCCACTGTTTTTATCATCAGTAGTTCCCATGTGCGACATCCCTGTACATGTCGGGTATATACGGTTCCTTTATTTCCCGGCCCCAAATATTGTAAGCTTATGAAATGTTAATAACCGATCAAGCAATCACAGGCGAGGAAGTGGTAATCATACCAGAGAATGAACATTATCTAAGACTTCATCATGACATGTTTCTAAGATTAATTTATATCAATTTATACTCCAACTAATTAAGTTTATTAGTTTGTAGGCAGGCAGAGCTTGCCAATAATGCACTGCATAAATGTACTTCAATTAATTTTGATATTATATTTTTAGGCTGTTCAAGGCATGGTCTCGTCTATCATTGGACACACAGGGGTGGTTGGTTCCCACGGACTAAACTTTAGTCCCTGTTACATCAGATGTTTCATAGTAATTAGGAGTATTAAATGTAGATAAATTACAAAACTAATTGCATAAGCCATGACTAATTCGCGAGACGAATCTATTAAGTCTAATCGGTCCATGATTAGCTAATGTGATGCTACAGTAACATATGGTAATCATGGCTTAATACATTTGTCTCGTAAATAAGTCACGGGTTATGTAATTAGTTTTACAATTGCCTCATATTTAGTACTCCTAATTGACGTCAAATATTCGATGTGACAGGACCACTGCTCTCTCCGGCCGATCCGTCAAGAGAATCGTTTGGCGCGTCCGCGCGTATGCTAGATCGGTTAGCGCGCGTACGTTGCGCCGCTTTCCCCGAGCAACAAATAAACATAATAATGATTGCAAAAGTTAGTTGCTCTCCCACATGTGCATGTTCTTGACAGGCAGGACGACGCAGCAAAAGAAAACAGTGCTAGCTGTTCATACTCGATAAATCATTAGCTAGCATGCATAGATGCAGCATCTCACAAAGTACACGTACGGTCATGCATACATACATCTATTGGTACGCACGACCAGACCAGACCAATGCATGAGTTCGGCCTGCCTACCTAGCCACCACAACCAGTCGGCTGTCATCAAAAACAAAACGGAGTGGCTAGCGCCCCAATAAAATACTTATAACTTGCAATAGGAAAACCCCTTTCTGCAACATAAGAAACAACTGAAACATTAGAAACATACTATTGCAATATACGTGTTAAACATATGCAACATCCAGATAAAACCGATTGCAACATACGTCTATAAACAGATAAAACATTTTGAATAAACTCTTGCAACATGCCTCTGAAACACTTGGAATATATATATGTAATATGTGCAACATCCACCCATCTACTTTTGCAACATCAAGATCAAACTATTGCAACATATATTGGAAACATCTGAAACATACTTATGCAACATAGGGGAGGGGTAGGTCAGGCCGGCCAACTCCGGCCGTCGGGGTGGGAGCCAGCGGCGAGCCACAACGCGCGAGCACTACCAGCACTTGTCGTGCTCATGGGTGCCCTTGGCTCAGCCGGGGAAGACCTGAGGCACAACGACACATGCGCTTCAACGGTCATGGTAGGGTCAGCGGCGCGCGACGACGATAGGGGACGGTTGCATGCCGAGGGAGCGAGCAGTACAGGTGACTAAGATGGGCGCGTGATGCGGCCGGCGATGGGGCGCGGGCGGTGGGGGGGAAGGGCACGACAACCGAAGAGCACATGGTGGGAGAAGGGGCGCGGATGGATGAGCGGCCACGCTGCGACGGATGCTGGGCGGATAAGCAGATGAGTGACTAAGGATTTTTTTTGTTCTGAGAGAGACGGGGCCCGCTTCTATGGAGACGCATCCGGACGAGAGTCATGAGTCGGACGCGTGTGGCATATCATTATTGAAAAGAAAAAAAAACTGTCACTGATGCTTAACTATAGCTAAAGCTGGACTAACGAGCCAGCTCGGCTCGTTTGGCTCGGCTCATTCTGGCTCGTTAAGATAACGAGCCAGCTCGGCTCGGCTCGTTATCTTAACGAGCCAGAAGACCGGCTCGGCTCGGCTCGTTTACGAGCTCGAGCTGGCTCGTTTGGCTCGCGAGCCAGCCATATTAAAATATAAAAAATGTAATATGTGTATTATCTAAAGTTTGATAATGGTAATAATATAAAACTATTCCATTCATAAGTCTTAATAAATCATACAAAAATAGTATGTACTATTATATTATAATACTACACACCATACATTGTCTATGGTTCGTACTCCATACCATATATGATGCATCCATTATCCATACATTCATTTAAAATAAAAAGAGTCAAATTAATCTGAAATTTATAGAGTTAAAGTCCAATTATTAACAAATTATAAAGTGTAAGACATAAAGTTATATAACACTAATAAAAGTTTAAGCCCAACAACTTTGGCTCGTTAGGCTCGCGAGCTGGCTCGCTAAGACACGAGCTAGGATGCTTGCTCAGCTCGTTTGAGAAATTAAACGAGCTGAGCCGAGCCGAGCCACTATCGATCCGAGTCGAGCGAACTATCGAGTTGCGAGCTTTTGGTCCAGCTTTAACTATAGCACACACGGTCGACATGGGGAGAAAGCGTGTGCTGCCGCCGTGCTGGGTTTCCTTGGCCTCACGGCGACGACAACGTCGGAGACAGAGAGAGAAGAGAAGCAGAAGCGCCGCGCACGACGGTGCCGGTGCGCCCTAGCGACGGCGATGACGACCACCTACCGGACGTCGACCGCCGAGTTCATCATCGACCGGGTCCACCGCGGCATGCTCGCCGGCGTTCGGCCGGGGCCAGCGGGCCCGCGGCCTGCTGCACTGATGATACCGTAGGCCCAAGCCACCGTACGGGCCGTGCAAGTCCAAGTAGGATCGTCGTTTCGTTGGTTGGTTTGGACGACGCCGGCCCCCATATGCATGGCTTGCGTGGTTTGGTGTGCCGACTAGAGATGGAGTGTAGCCACTCACTACGCTACTGCCGACTCCCTGTAGCTACCACATGCATGGCCGGTGACAATGACAGGCTAATCTGTCCGCTTCAAATTTTATTAGTACAATTCTAGTTTTATTCTAAGTCAAAAATTTAGTGTTGACCAACAAATTATTAGAAAAATATACCAAACACATCAAAGTTCAAATATGGTTCGCCAAAATCTATATATTCTGTAGAGAATCTAATTGAAGAAACTAATTTAATGTTCTAAGCAAGTGCTGGTGTATCTTTGTATAAGTTACGTCAAAGTTAAAAAATCAACATAGACAAAAGCTAAAGTAAAATATAATTTAGAACGGTAGAAGTATATTTCTAATTAATTTCAGCTGCTTGATGAACTTGAGTCGTCTCTGGAATTGAAGTTGGAGCGAGTCACGTGACGGCACGAGAAGCTACACTACCAGAGAAAAAGTTGGTGCTAGGATATGGATATATGAGTGCCGGTGGTCCATGTTTGTACAAGTATGATTATTCAATCTGCCCGATGCACGTGGGTTCAGTCAGTTATGTTTTTTACTTGTGTGCCTATATGGATTAAAATGATCTTATCTGTGTTAGACCAGTTTCGGTGAGACGAAGGTTCATGAATTGTTTTCAAGACTGTAATATCATTAAGAATGAAATAAAACATAACCAACTTTCAATAGAAAGTTTTATTCTATAGTTTCATAGATATATAATTTTATGACTCATAAAGAGTTGGTAAATCACGCTAATAGAATTACTTCTTCTTTCTTCTTAAAAGCGTTGCCATGTCATTAAAAATGTCTATGTGACAGTCTATTAAATGCAGATGAAATTCAAATGAAACTCTTATTGGGACTGACATTACTAATTAGAGCCTCTAAAGGAGTTTTCATGTTAATTTTTTATGAGATGCATGAGAAAAAAGATAGATTCTAAAGGTGTGTTCGCTTCGCGAAAAGTAGCTGAAAAGTTACTGTAGCATTTTTCGTTGTTATTTGGCAAAATTTATCCAATCATGGACTAACTAAGTTTAAAAGATTCGTCCCGACATTTACAGACAAACTATGCAATTAGTTATCTTTTTTACCTACATTTAATGCTTCATGCATGCGTCGAAAGATTCGATGTGATGGGTGGAAGATGAAATATTTTGGGTTCGCATGGGAAGTAAACGAGGCCTAAAAATTCTTATAATAATTAGAAACATCCGTCTTTAATTGGGTAGACTCTAATCATCATCTCTAATAGTAGTCGTTAGATCTATCATATTTTATAAAAATATCACTCACCTTTGGTATAAGAAAAAAAATATATAATAATCCCTAAATTTGCACCTAAATTACCCACCCTATCATTGCGAAAGATAATTAAAATAGTCCCTCAGATTTGTATTGAAATTACCCAAAGCTTATTTAAAATAACACACAAAATTACCAGCCACGACCATTATGAAACGTAATGCGATATAACCCCTAGATTTGCATCTAAAAGGAACCACATATATCCGTATGAAATATAATATAAAGTACCACCTTTCATTTATATCTCAATTATTCATGATAAAAGATAAAATTAAATATCCCTCAAAATTAGCATATAAGTACTGACCTAAGCAATTACGATAAAGTATGTTATATATGTTCCTAAATAACACACTTCTATCACTAAAATAAAACTAAGCATGATGCTATGTGTGACACCATGTCGACCAACATGCATACATTAGGATCAATATTTATTTTAATATTTTATTGTGTGAAAAAAATGTTCCCTTAACATGCCACATATCAATGATACTTGCAATTTTGATCCTAATGTAAGTTGTTATTTAAATGTTATTATATTTTGATCGAATCATATCAGTACTAGTAATTTAATTTTATTAACATTTTTGTTTTTGTAAAACAATATTACTACACATATAAATCTTCCATATAGCAAATTCAACATATTAAGTGCCACGATATGGTGTAGACTAACAATTGTTTATGCTAGGACATAGGATATTTTTTTATATAATAAAGACTAAAATTTTGAATAAAAGATACAAGCATTAGAGTTTTAAAATAACATGTGCATAAAAAATATAACAATTAATAAAGTCAAAAGTTGGAACCTAATATATATATTCATGATCAGAAGGAATGCAACAAGAGCTTATACAATTTAAGCTTAGGTTTCAATTAAATATATATCATGATATAAAAAAATAATGCCTAGGACTTCTAAGTAGTCCTAAGAAAGTCTCTATGCTAATACTTAGAGATTTGTGAGAAAAGGATAACCCACAGAAATTCTCACAAAAATAAGAAAAGGTCGGGCCTTCAGTTTGATAGCCATTGGCACTAATCATATTTGACAATAACAACCATTGGTAAGTGGGGAGGTTGTTTAGACTACACATATGCTAATACTCTATTTTTATAATAAACCAATATGACTACACATATCTTTGACAAGAAGTTGAAATATTCTTGATAAGTGGGGAGGTTGTTTAGACTAAAGGTGACTACTAATAATTAGTTAGATGTGCAGTATATATAGTTTACGTCAAATATTTGCTTTACTGATATTGATTAGGTTTGGCCTACCTGACCATATTCATCACAATTTCTTTATATATGTGCGGTTGATTGAGGGTGAAGCTCATGTGACCATCATGTGACATGTGAACATGCCTATACTTTGAATCGATGCATGTCATTGTTGGGAAGCCTGACAATAACCGGCCATCACATGAATGGATACGAGCAGAGAGGGAAAGATTTTAGGTCTGGCACCGTGTTTTTGTGTGGTCGCAATCACATTCCCCTATGTTCTCCTCCATTAGAGCAGGTATAATAATGGGCCTATAGCCAAGCTAGTCAGTATTTTTGCTGATGTGGAAGAGAGAGAGGAGAGGAAAGAGAAGAGAGCTTGACTCTCATGCAAACAACAAGCTGTGCACGGATGTAGGCCCAAACAATATTGCATGTGAGGAGGAATAGGAAAGAGAAAAGTAAGACATGTTACCATATAATAATAAAAATGTTTTTATAGCCAAATAGGAGATAACTATTGTATAGTTTAGCTCTTATGTCTTAACTTATAGCTAAATACTTGACTATTTTATTGACCATGCTCTTATTCAGTATCAGTACTAGATGAGTGCGCTCACTACGGACGCCGTCGATCAGTCCACCGCCACCGCAAACACTACCACAGTTTCTTCTCGCTCGCTAATGGAGCCATTAAATGTTTTCATGTGGTGTCGTGCATCATTAGATACTCTGTCATAAGATAAATAAACATAGCTGATGCTACCGGACACCGATAAACCGTTAACGTTGGCCGGTCGTCACGGTGGCCGGCGGCGGCGGCCAGGGGCGGTTGTTTATGCCATGTTTTGCAAACCGATGAGAGAGAGGGAGAGAGCATATGGTTTATTATTGCGCACAAAGCAAAGCGACCAATGCAAGGGTCAAAGCGATGTGCAGAAAGTGTAGCAGAGGCCTTGTTTAGTTCCCTAAATTCACCCTAAATTCCACTATACAAAAAGAAGATTCCCCATCACATCAAAATATCGGCACATGCATGGAGTACTAAATGTAGATGAAATAAAAAACTAATTACACAGTTTTGTTGTACTTTGCGAGATGAACATTTTAATCCTAATTAATCAATATTTGGACAATTATTATCAAATAAAAATAAAAAAGAACAGTGATTCGGCACAGTGTTTTATTCACCGAATCGGTGAACTAAACAAGGCCAGAAGGTAAGCACAGTAGCACTACTGTGCTGAGACGCGTTCATCATCTTCATGGGCAGAGAGAGGTCAGAGACAGACAGAGGTTGGCCCCGGCCGGGCGCTGCGGCCGGCTGTACGCGGGAAACATGCGTGCATGCATCTCGCAGCAGGCCTGGGCGGCGCGCGGGCTCACAGGCCCCGCCCCTGACCCCGGCTGTGCCCATCACCTCCGGCTCCGGCTCCTCCTCCTCCGTGCCTTGCATGTGCGCCTGCAGCCAGTGTTTTTTTTATCGGCCGAAAGTCATCGATATTTCTGAAATTTTTTTTTTATCTCTAGGGTCCGATAAAATTTGATATCAGCTACATTTTTTCTTTCTTTCCTATTTCTACACAGACAATCCAAAATCAGCCACGTGACGGTCCGACACTTGTAATGATTTATTCTTGTTTTGATTTGTGAACAAGTGATGTTTAATATCTTAGGAATAGTTTCAAGTCAAATTCTATAAATTTTTTGAAAAAAAAAATAATTTTTTTTGAATTTGGTCCGATATTTTCGATATATCTTGCTTATCCTCTTTATCCATGACGTCCGATAAATTTTAATTTCCGATAATGAAAACCTTGCCTGCAGCAACCTCATGATTACTAGAGTGCCTTTTTTTTAAAAAAATTATTTAACGTTCGTTCAAAGCATCGCCCGGCCGGTGCACAGAGCCATGCACAACGCAGCACGTGCCGCCATGCGCGCCGTGTCCCCACCGTTGCATGATTCTGTTCGCACTTGCATTTCCACACAAAAAGGTCATGTTGTCCTCCTGCCTTTTACTCCCTGATCTGAAAAACAACGGCCTTGGCACTCTTATGGCAACGCGTCAGCAGTCACATGTAGACCGTCTCATACAGAAGCATATATGATTTTTTTTCTATGATATATACATGGAGTAGAGGAGGGAGGTAATAGGAGACGGAGTGTTTATTTTGTGAAACAACCGTCTCATAAGCTAGAATATAGAATTACATATATGAGATAGCTTCTGCACTGTTATATGAGTTGTCGTGTGAGGCGTGACCCATACCATTCGTTTGTTCTATGCACAAATTAAGCGATTATGAGTTACTACTCGACAACCCATGAGATAGCATTTCAATACACGAGTCGTTTAATAAATCGACTCAATATTACGTGGCACTACATGGACCATCAGTAACACAACGTCAATCTACTTACCAATGCGCTGCACGTGGATGTCCTCTTGCTATTACATGTTAATGCCATGTCCAAAAAACACAAATTTGACAACAAAGTTAGACAGCTGAACTATGTACTTCTTGGCAAGATCACCCTTTAGATAATTATTAAACCTTACAT
The DNA here is from genome assembly GCA_038087645.1 of Saccharum hybrid cultivar R570. NCBI lineage: Eukaryota > Viridiplantae > Streptophyta > Magnoliopsida > Poales > Poaceae > Saccharum > Saccharum hybrid cultivar. Next base: position 2,413,943 of record JAQSUU010000425.1, read on the forward strand.
GCTTTTCATGTATGTATGTATCCATCTTTTGTATTTATGCAAACTTCCATATATTCACAGTCTTAGTTTTCACGTAAATATCAAATATCCTTGCATGATTTTGCAGCAATATATATCAAATCGTCAACATTTAACTACTCCTATACACATACGTATCTCAAAGCGATACTGTAATGTGACCGGAATTCTTACTTAACGGAATAGGAACAATAAACAAGGCAGAGACGATTCCTTTCCCCTTCTCATTATCAGGAAGCATGTGCGTCACGCTCCTTGTCTAGCCCAACCCACGGAGCGCCGTCCGATCGCCGGAGCTCCGACGATCCGGCGGCTCGCCGCTCGCGGGGAGTATATATGGCCGACGCGCCACTTACGCGCCAAGAGGCTTTTCAATGTATAGTACGTAGGCCTAATAAACTTGTGTTTCTTCGCTCGACATCAACGTGCACCCCCACCACTCTTGTCTTCCGGATCTTGCCTCCCACCTTCCTCTCTCCTCACTCTAGCTTCAATCTCTGCTTTCATTTCTCTCTCCTCTCGCCATGGATGGGTTGGGGGTATATATGTGGGCTCTCAGGACCCCGCAGAGTAGCTGTTGTTTGCCACAGCACAGTGTACTTCTTTGATCCCATACATACACAGTGACTCCGATCCGGCACACAGAAGACGACGTCCATTGATCCCATAGCAAGCTAGTGTGCTTATTTGTACGATACAGAAACATCTAGCATCCATCAGTCGTAGAAGCGGATTGCATCATGGGTTCTTGGGTGCGCACCATCACGTCGCCCTTCAGGAAGATGCTCAATCCGCAGCGCGACAGCAAGAAGACGCCGCGCCATCGCCACCATCACCAACGACACCAACAATCTCCTTCTTCATCAGGTAATTAAATGTGCTGGTTTGCTTGGGTTTTCATGGTGCTCGATCGATCAGTCTCCTTCTCTTACCGTCGATGAAACGGATGCTCATGTATGGTGCTTCTCCACTATTGCTGCTACAGCCATGGAGCACAGCGGCGAGATGGAGAGGTCGCAGCTCTACGGCGAGGTGATGGCGTGCACGTACGAGGACGTGCAGGTCATGTGGTCCATGCTCGATAAGGCCAGGATCTGCAGCACCGCCGCCTCGTGACCGCCACACAAACCTTCATCCATCCATCCGATCCGTCCGTGCCCGTCCATGGCGGCGAGCCGGCGAGACGGGATCGATCCAATCCACCAGTATATATACTCCTACGCAGCCATATTCTTCATTGCAAAGCAAGCTCTTGGCGAGACAACTGCGGCTACATATACCTGCAGACTGCCGAGGCGGCATGCAACTTTTTATTAGTTCTGAAACATTTTGCAGTTGGTTTTGTGTGGCTTGCATAGCATGTATGGTTGAGTCTGATGAATCCCCGTTGCTGGCACAGACACATGGATGATAGGATCATGGTGTGTGTGTGCTATCTTGGAGAGATTTAGTGACTGTACCACAACACAACATTAGTATGTTGTTGCTTTTGAGGCCATCATGCATCTGTCAGAGATGCATGCATGTATTCGTCACCCCGATACATGCATGGACTTATAGTATTTCTGGAGATCTGAACTGGTTGCAGTTCTGCACTGACTTTATTGGTTCATGTTTCGAGTCATTTGGGAGAAATGACCCTATGCTCATAAGGTCCCCAACGGGACAAACAAATCGCCGGTCTTTTTGAGAGCTGAAAACAATTAAAAAAAAGAAGTAGAGAGCGCAGATATGGTAGATCAAAGGAGCTGTGAGATAGAACTTCCTCGTGTGTGTGCGGGACTGGCGACTGAGACAGCGATAGCTCGGTGCTCGTTCTCCTCAGTGCTCAATAGAATTTTAGGATAGCTAGTGATTTGAGGACTGTTGGGGACGACCTAAGTCAATACGGGATGTGGACGTGGTAGTAAAAGGGGTAACTTCCACTGCCAGTTTTTCATAATCACGGACTACTGCTTATTTCGCCAGAAAACAAAAAAAAAGTCAACATCTATAATGTACCATGATATCTAGACAAGAATCACTCAATAATAACACCAATATTCACTCAAATCATGGTACAGTCTAAGAGGATTTAAGGGAATTAAGCAAAAGAAGCGGAGGAGGCTAAGCAGATGACTGGTTGAGCTATAAGTCGTGAAAAAGATATTGTAAACTGTGAGCTGTATAAAAGCTGCTATGAACTATGTACTGTGAAAAAATATAAGTTGTTTGGTTAAAATAATAGTAAAACTTACCTCCTCTCTTTATCTCCCATGAAAGAACTATAAAAGAGCTCTTTATTTGCACCCAATTTGAAAAGTCGAAAGCCCAAAGCCAAAAACAGGGTCTAAGATACTTCAAAAACTGTACTATGGAAAAGCAGCTGATTCTAAAAAAGCACATTTAAATTTCACTTCTTTGGAACTTTTAACTTCTTGAAAGCTGAAGCACTTCACAAAAGGCCAAGCAAACAGATCCATCAGTTCCGTGTTTTTTTAGGAGAATCCATCAGTTCTGTTGGATGCCTCGTTCTGATGTTGCCTGGACATTTTAATATAATCCCACCTTATTGCTGTCCCAACGAAGGGCCTCGGAAGCAAGACCCAAAGTTCAGCCCAGCATTGAGGCCCATGTTCATGACAATATCCACATCGTCCGTTCATGACAATATCCACATCGTCCAATGTTGTTCACAAACAAAAAGTCCTCTAAAAAAAACAATGAAATCCGATCCTAGAAAGATTTATAATCAGCAACATCATCATCGAGCAGAATCTAGCGCATCATCACAGTCAAAGCACAGTACGTACTACGGATTCTACGTTACATTCACAAGCACAGGATCAAGAGTAGGGGTGTCACGGCCGCCGGCGAGCCGGGGACAACTAGCAAGGATGAATCCTCATCATTATACTTTTTTTCTTTTCTTTTGAAATCAACCATAGGCAAATGTGAAGGACCAAAAGTGATAACTAAAGGAGGGTGAATGGGAGCTTCAATTTTTTTTTTTCAAAAAAGTTTGGCCGCTGTCCCAAAATCAATCCTTAAAGCACACCCACGCAGGTGAGTAAATCACAAGCCTATAGAAGGCTAAATCTCTCTGAGAAATACAGTGTGATACTCAAGAATCGATACACAATAACACCGCTGAGCAAATGGGAGAAAGAGTGTGGCCGAGCAGACCGATACAAGAACCCTCTACCTCTACAGAAAAGAGGAAGGATCCAACCTTAAACACCTGAGCCAACAAGTGACAAAGATGCTTAGAAAAGATCCACTCACCGATAGCAAACCAATGCAAAAAGCGGAATTTGAAACGGATAAAAAACGAGCTGCTCGAGGAGAAACAGCGCACAAATAGAGGACCACACGCTGTTACTGTAGCAGCGGCCGCGACACTGCAGTGATGACCGGATGCGGCATTGTTACTGTAGCAGCATCCGCTCGCCCCAAAAATAGCTGCAAGTCACATGAAAAATACCCGATCTCCTCTGTTTCAACTCCGATTGATCCCAAATTTCGTGGGTAGGCTCCCAAGGTAGCTAAGATGCTACTCCATGAAAATCATAGCCTTTCATATCTCACAACTCCAGGAATCGAAGGATCTTGGTTCGAAACAAAGAAAAGGACCTCGAAAATGAAAACCGTCCGATCTAAGTGCTCATCCCGATTTAGCTTAAACTCTTCGGTGGAAATCTTCCTAGGGAGTCATAGCACCTCACGGAACAAACGGTTTGCAAAAATGTTACCATTACAATTGGATCAACAAAACCTTTTTTTTGATTATTTACGCGGTACTAATTTTGTTTCCACAATGGGAATCCTAATTTCATTATGTATAGCGAAATTACAAAACGTTCAAAAACAGTTGGAAGCAGAATCACCGACACAAAGACTAGCCAGTGACGCTAATCAACCAGCGATTAGAAGCCACGCCGGCAAAAGACTAAGGAAACAGCCTGGATAACAAAACTCCAACCATGTCTTGGTTAAAATTAACCCCAACCAGTTCTCAACACTTCACAAGAGCATTAAGGGCTCAATCCTGCGAACTGAGGTGAAACTGGACCTCCACACACCTTGACACCTGGCCACCGAGAGACGAGTTCCGTCCACACTGCAGCCCTGCCCACTATGATAGAAAGAACAAATCATGCAAATAACACTCGCGTCTCATCAGAGCAGATAGCATTTCTAGCCTTAAAAACTGAATATACTCCAAACATATTTAGCCATGGCGCAAGCAAAGAAAAAAAATGTAAAACTGATTTCTTGTCTGTCACTAGTACAGAAAAGATTTTTACTCATGGTAAAAAACGATCTCCATGACCGGTTTTCAAAATCATTACTATACTATCGATTGTAAAAAGAAGTGATTTTAGGAGCGATTTTAAAACCGTTTTTAGAGATCGATTTTCAGGGACGGTTCTCTTAAAACAACCGTCCTTAAAAATATATTTTTAGGATTGTTTTTTTGTTAGATCTACCGTCCCTAAATGATTCCTAATTTCAAACTTTTTTAAATTCGTTAAGAAGTAGTAAAAATAAGAAAAAAATATGTTCCTGCTAAGAAGCGAGCTAAGAAGGACCAAGTCCCTGCTCAAGCCGCCCTGGCCCGGGGCTCAGCCAAGGCATAGGGTCCTGACCGAGGGGAGTTCTAGCCAGGCAAGAGCTCCCGTGGTTGCCCCAATCTTTGCTCGGGTTGGGCACTCACCCCAAGCAACGCTAGAAGCAAGTCTCGGAATCTGTCAGGCGCCCAGAGTCTGACAAGACGTAGAATAACAGACAAGTTGGACCACTGTTCTGTTCCACATCCACGAGGCACTGTCGGCCACTCCCTTGGTAGCGTCATGCTCGGGGCATGACGCGTCAGGACAAGGAACCCTCCGAGCCAGTTTAGTTGAGGGCTCCAGGTCTGCATCGTAGCCCCCTCCCGGCAGGAGAAGGCACAGCAGTAGCAGACAACACCTAGCGGTCAACGCCATGCTATAGTAGTGGTGTCACGGGATGGTTGTGACTTTGTTAGCCCCTAGCTACAAGACAAAGCAGGACCGGCAACGCCAAGAGGAGAAGGACTGAAGCATAGGATGAGAAACCCTAGGAAGAAACCATTGGATTTGTACTCCCATGGCCTCCCCAGTATATAAATGAAGGCATGGGCTCCCGTAGAAGGGATAGGAACCTATCTAGAGGAACCGAGCCACAAGACACAACCGGTCAGATCGCAACTAGCTAGACGAAGATGGGTGACCGAACCCGATCAAAGCCTTAGATTAGCATAGCGCTTCCCCTTATATCTCACTCTCACTCTCTCGACTCCTCCTTTGTAAGAACTCTCGATTGAGCATTCCTAACACGAAGAGCAACACTGCCGGACATAGGGCTTAGACGCCTGAACTAGGATAAACCCCTTATGTTTTTAGTGCTTAAGCCACCGGTGGTACACACATCGACCCACGTAGAACTATCCAATTACTGCCGTAGTTACGAACCCACGACAATACCCGTGGTTGCTAGCTTTGATTTTTTTTCTATGTGCATTGTCATCTACTATCTACTATACCTAGCCCACTAACTGATTTCTCTACGATCTAGTGAAGCCACGTCATCCGAAGACCCACAACCACAGATCAATACGCAGGTGGTTCTCGGTAACTCCAATTTGTGGTATAGGAACTGAACAGCCGTGTGTCTGCTCAGTGCTGAGTTCCCTCTATCTGCTCTCCTTCCGCTTCGGCCTTCCCACCTTCCCCTTCACCACCTGCCATTAAATCGTTGCTCGCAGTGCTCATATAAGGAGAGCGCAGATAGGAACCACGTGGATGCAGTGCGCGACGCGTCCCAGTCCGAGCGCCCGCGTCCGTGCTGCTTCTGCCGCCAACAGTAGGTCGTGCGTCGCAGTGCCGCTCGCTTCCGGTGACGACGACCGCGCTAAGCTGGCTGCGGATTGCCACCGCCCACTGGCCGGCCACCTCCCTCGGTCCTCTCTGGCTGCCGCTTGCCGCTGCCCCTTCGCCGGTTGGCCCCAGCTTCCGTCGGCCGCCCACCAGGTGCAGGTCCCCTAGGAGCCTGGCCGGCCACCGCCAGTCCGCCACCAAGCGCCCGGAGCCCTCCCCGCCAGCCGGATGCAGGAGCTCGCCGTCGCTGGATGCAGGAGTATCCGAGGGTGGTCGTCGCCTGATCAGACACAGATCAGGGAATCGAGGATTTTGGGTACGAGGCGTGCGGAGGGACTCACGGACGGTCCACGGAGTCACGATCCTGAAAAGGTTGATGGCAAAGGGCCGGGGTTGCACGTGCGTGTGGTCTTATTGGGTCGTGTGGCCTGCCTGAGAAAGCAAAGACGGATTGATGTGGCTATGGGCTTATTATCTTTTTTTTTATTCGTTCTTCCTTTCGTTCTTTTCAAATTTGATATTTAAATGTTGATCCATGATTTGTAGAGCACTACACCGCAGCAACGCGCGGGGTATCATCTAGTATTTGCATTGCGTCGGTGCAGGAACTCCTAGTGACCAATCAAGTTCTTAGAGGAGTCAATTGCATACCTCTCTATATGCCGGTGGGGCCTCCAAAAGTTGTCAAGGTGAAAGAGGTTGACACCCTCTTTCGTGGTGGGTAGCCACATTGTGTCCAGTGGCGGACCCATAGATTTTTTAGAGCCTGGGCGAACATAATAACTAATACCAAGTTTACACAAACATACCAACTACTAGTATAAGTAAAGCCAATAACATGTGAATGAGCTTACATTAAGAATTAATGTTCTAAAACTAGAAACTACGCAAAGGTTCTAGAATTTGGATGGAACTGACACAGTCGATCTTGTGAATTTGTGTTCTAGCCTAAAGGCCGATCCATGTCACAAACGTGCTGCTTTTTCTTTGCTTGCCTGTTACCTGATCTGTACTGCTGTCTACGCTGTTGCTCACGAAGGAGCCCGGGCAGGCGCCCAGGGTCGCCGGGCCCTGGGTCCGCCGGTGATTGTGTCCTACCTGCACCCTCATCTTTGCAATGCACTTGTGCAAGAACTTCGATCTCATGACCGATCACATCCTTAGAGGAGTCATTTGCATACCTCTTAGGATGCCCATGGCCCCCAGTGCCACTAACCATACGGTCGGCTCGGCCTCCATCACCATGACCATGCAAACGTTGCAGAGGGAAGAAAGCTCCTTTTTCTTCACGATCAGCTTGGCGTCACTGCTTGCCGCTCTTTTTCACAGCACATTTTGGATCTTGAGTCATTGGCTAGCCATGCATGACACAGAAAAGGAAACCCTCGTGATGTAGGAAAACAATGTTGTCGTTTATGCTCGGTTCGTGTGAGAACGATGATCGAGGGGACCTCATTTTGTAGCCCGTGTGGCATCCAACATGGAAATGTGTCTGCTTCAAAACAAGGAAGAGTGCAAGAGATATTTGATGACACGACATAGTTGGGTAGATAAAAAGTTATTTTTCCACTAGGACACAATATAATTGTGGATAGATGCCTATCCTCATTTTACCGGACACATGCTCCACAAAAAAATGTTCATGACATATTGACGCGTCAAGAAAAATTTATGAATGTTACTCTCATTGTAACTCTCACTGAATAATCGCAGAATATCACGAATCTCTAGTAATTACTAACAGCAGTGTACTCCTGTGGGTATAAACTATAGGATTTATAGGTATAATAATTAAAGGTAATTAAGTGTGACTATGACAGAGAAGTACACCTCAATTTTAAGTGTCACTAACAAAGAACATGGTCTAGCACCACTCTAATAAGTTCAATTATCTAGAAAGTATAAACCTTGTTAAATTTGTATACGAGTGTAAGCGTGACCCACAAATAAGATGCGCACGTGTGTGACACATGGATTCAAAATGCATATATAGGCAACAATCAAAATGAAGTAATAAAACTCATAATTAACACATGATGAGGTTATTGTTGATTGTGTCGGTAGCTTCCTCCATGCGCTTCTCAAACACCTTCTTGACGTTGGCAAGGAGCTCGAGGGGCACATCACCGAGGTCCTTGTGGCCCCGGATGATGTCGTGGAGGACGAGGTTGGCCTTCGCTTTGTCATGGCGGCCTTTTGGTATTTGACCTGCGTCTTCAGCTTGGCGATGCGCCCACCTAGGAACTCATCTTGGTCCAACGTGTTCCTCGAGGAGTCAGTTGTTGCGTACCTCTGCAGCCGCTGGCCAGAGACGCACACCGACAACACTGGTTTGTGAGGACGAGCTAGATATTTAGTAGGAAATAATAAAAAGCACAAAAAGGATGGAGAAAATATTAGAAAGACCTAATTCTTAATTACATAATATGCTATTAGAGATTAATATAGAGAGAGGAGAAGAGAACAAACCACAAATAATATCATTAACTAGCTAATTGGATTATTAAGTAGCTAATTGACACTGTACCACAACCCAACTTAGCGTCGGACAATGGGTCGGTAAAAGTATCAAAATACCGGCTCTTGGACTGTCGGTCGGTATAACTTACTAACAAAGAGTCGGTCGCTGTTTCTTGTTTTCTCATCCAAAGGTCAGTCGGTTTTTTTTATTTTGGTTTTGCGTTGGATAGTCGGTCGGTATATCTTGTCATTTAGGTCCACCGGTCCGCCGGAACATTGGATTAGGCCTGCGCACGCGGAACATTAGATTGAGCCCACTTGTCAGACCAAATTTAGAGCAGCTCTTGCGTCCGGCTTGAAAAAACCCTAATACGTTTCAATCTTTCCCCTCCCCCCGCCACCCCATGCTCCACCGCGACTCCTCCCCTGCACGCGGCGACTCCCTTGCAAGGTTGCACCGTGCCCACGACACGACCCCCAGCGCGGTCACTGCAAGCGCGCAACACCCATTGCATCGACTTCCTCCCTGCTCGCGACCATGGCGCCAACGCCAAGGTGAGTCGCAACCACGCTGGATCCACTGTTGTTTCAGCATCCGTTGCCCCCCTCAGCTCCTCTCACTCTAACAATCCGTACAGGGAGGATCCACGCAGGGGCTCTGGATCCATTGCAGGCAGCCCTGAATTTGCGGATCTAGATCCATTGCAGGCAGCCCGAATTTGTGGATCTGGCTCGCGACCATGAGTAGAGTAATGTGGCAGACTTATTAGGAGTGGTGGCAAGTCCCAGGCGCCCCTCAGCCCCATCTCCCCTTCCCTCCACCACTAGGTGTTTGAGCATCCTGAGCTCCACAATACACCAGCATAACATTTCTCATGATCCATCGTGTTCTTGGAGTGGTTAGCTGCGTACCTCTCTAGGACGACTTTGGCCTCTGACGCCGCCGGCTAAATGGTCGGCTCGACCTCACCAACATTGTGCATCACCATTGGGACAGAGACATCGTTGTGGGACAGAGAGCTCCTCGGTCTTCTGGAGCACCGTGATGTGGCCCCTCAGGAACACCACCAACCATGCGTTCTTGTTGGCGATCCATGGGATCTGGACGCTCCAGTGAGCCTTGCTAAAACAAAGCAACTCTCATAATGCTAGAGAAGGAGAGGAAATAAGGTGCTCTCTTGGTTGGTGTGAGAATAGGGATGGAGAGATGCTCATTTTATAGCCCGTGTGGGTGTGTGGCTGACCTATTTGAAATTGTGTTTGATTCCAAACACAGAAGAGGGACAAAGTATAAACATAGAAGAGGGACAAAAATATCGATCTGATGACACAACACAGTTGGCAAATCAAAAAAATGTTTTTTCCTACTAAGATACACATGTGGATACGTGCCTAACTTCAATTTACTAGGACATGTGCGACACAAATAAATGTTCATGACACGATGAGTCTTCAAGAAAAAGTTATGAAACTTGCTCTCACAGAATATGGTCTAGCACCACTCTAATAAGTTCAATTATCTAGAAAATATCAACCTTGTTCATTTTGTATACGAGTATATGTGTGACCCACAAATAAGATGCACGTGTGTGTGACACATGCATTCAAAATGCATATAGGCAAGAATCAAAATGAAGTAATAAAACTCGTAATTAACACACGATGAGGTTGTTGTTGATTGTGTCGGTAGTGCGCTTCTCCATCACCTTCTTAACTGCACGTCATGCTTCTCCAACACCTTGACAACACCGGCACGTCAGCTACCATTGGTGGCGCTATCGCAAACGGTGGCACCATCAGTGGCTCCTGCGACGGTTCCATCAGGGGCTCCTGCGGTGGCACCAGCAGCAACTTGGGTTCCAGCGGCGGCGGCTGCTGCACAAACAGCGGCGCGTTCGCTACCATCGGCGGTGCCATAGCAAGTGGCGCCACCGTCAGTGGCTCCTGCTGCGACGACACATGCTCCGCAGCCGCAGCTTCTTCCAGTGCGATCGGCGGCGGAACGACTGCCGCTGTGGCCGAGGTGAGTGAGTTCAGGCGCTCGTAGACGGAGCTCCTGAGCAAGTCCACCTCTGACTTGACGGCGGCAGCGAGCTCGGGGGCCATGATGTCGTTGAGGATGAGGTTGACCTCGAGCTGGCGAGCGGTGGCCTTGTAGCTCTCGAACCGTTTCCCCATCTTCTTCAAGGCCTGGCGCAGGAAGTCCTCGTTGTCCAGCCTGTGCGTCTCCTTGGAGGCCTTAGGCAACTCTAAATACTTCTGCATGATGCCCTTGGCCTCGTCAAGCTCCGGCGGCCAGAACGCCGGCTCGGCGTTACCAGGGCCTGACACCGCCGTGGCCATAGGGATTTTGCAGTGGATGGAGAGCTCCTTTGCCTTCTCCAGCAGCGCGGCGCGGCGCTTCCGGAATGACGCGTTCTGCGCGGCGTTCTCGACAATCCATTGGATCTCGAGCTTCCCGTGATTATGAGGCATGGCACTAGGTGAGGATCGGAACCCCGGTGGGCGGGCGGGATGCAATGCAACAAAAGCAAAAACTCTCTTTTCCTGTGAGGACAACACTGACAACACTGGCCTATGAGGACGGACTAGATATTTAGTAGGAGATAATAAAAAGCACAAAAATTTGGAGAAAATATTAGGAAGGCCTAATTCTGAATTGCATAATATGCTATTAGAGATTAATAAAGAGGGAGGGCAAGAAATCAAACCACAAATAGTATTATTAATTATCTAGCTAATTGTATTATTAATAAGTACCTAATTGAAGTAGAGTAAAGTGGTAGACTTAGGGGTGTTGGCAGGTGTCGGGTCCCTCTCAGCCCCATCTCCCCTTCCCTCCACCACAGGGTGTTTGACCTACATCTTCAGCTCCACGATACACCAACATAGCATTTCTCATAATCCATCGTGTTCTCCAAGGGGTTAGTTGTGTACCTCTCCAGGACGACTTTGGCCTCTGGCACCGCCAGCTAGATGATCGGCTCGACCTCACCAGCGCTGCGTCACCGTGGGGACGGAGACATCATAGTCGGCTAGAGAGCTCCTCGACCTGTTGAGCACTGTGGCGTGGCCCCTCAGGAATACCACCAACCACGCGTTCTTGTTGGTGATCCATGGGATCTTGATGCTCCAGTGAGCCTTGCTAAAACAGAGCAACTCTCAGAATGCTAGAGAAGGAGAGGAAATAAGGTGCTCTCTTGGTTGGTGTGAGAATAGGGATGGAGAGATGCTCATTTTATAGCCCGTGTGGGTGTGTGGCTGACCTATTTGAAATTGTGTTTGATTCCAAACACACAAGAGGGACAAAGTATAAACACGGAAGAGGGACAAAAATATCGATCTGATGACACAACACAGTTGGCAAATCAACAAATATTTTTTCCTACTAAGATACACATGTGGATACATGCCTAACTTCATTTTACTAGGACATGTGCTACACAAATAAATGTTCATGACACGATGAGTTGTCATGAAAAAGTTATGAAACTTGCTCTCACAGAATATGGTCTAGCACCACTAATAAGTTCAATTATCTAGAAAATATCAACCTTGTTCATTTTGTATACGAGTGTATGTGTGACCCACAAATAAGATGTGCGTGTGTGTGACACATGCATTCAAAATGCATATAGGCAAGAATCAAAACGAAGTAATAAAACTCATAATTAACACACGATGAGTTTGTTGTTGATTGTGTCGGTAGCTTCCTCCATGCGCTTCTCCATCACATTCTTAACCGCACGTCATGCTTCTCCAACACCTTGACAACACCGGCATGTCAGCTACCATTGGCGGCGCCATCGCAAACGGTGGCACCCTCAGTGCCTCCTGCGACGGTGCCATCAGGGGCTCCTGCGGTGGCACCAGCCAGTAGCTCGGGTTCCAGCGGCGGCGGCTGTTGCACAAACAGCGCTGCGTTCGCCACCATCAGTGGCTCCTGCTGCGACGACACAAGCACTGCAGCTGCAGCTTCTTCTAGTGCGAGCTGTGGCGGAACGACCGCCGCTGCGGCCTGCGGCCAAGGTGAGTGAGTTCTGGCGCTCGTAGACGGAGCTCCTGAGCAAGTCCACCTCCGACCTGACGGTGGCAGCAGGGCCATGATGTCGTTGGGGATCAGGTTGACCTCGGGCTAGCGAGCGGTGGCCTTGTAGCTTTCGAACCGTTTCCCCATCTTCTTCAAGGCCTGGCACAGGAAGTCCTCATTGTCCAGCCTGTGCGTCTCCTTGGAGGCCTCAGGCAGCTCTAAATAATTCTGCATGATGCCCTTGGCCTCGTCAAGCTCCGGCGGCCGGAACGCCGGCTCGGCGTTACTGGGGCCTTACACCGCCATGGCCACAGGGATTTTGCAGAGGATGGAGAGCTCCTTTGCCTTCCCCAGAGCGCGGCGTGGCGCTTCCGGAACGTCGCGTTCTGTGCAGCATTCTCGACGATCCATTGGATCTTGAGCTTCCCGTGATTACGAGGCATGGCGCTAGGCGAGGATCGGAACCCCTAGCTGGCGGCCGGGATGCAATGCAACAAAATCACAGACTCTCTCTTTTTCTGTGAGGACAACACTGACAACACTGGCCTGTGAGGACAAACTAGATATTTAGTAGGAAATAATAAAAAGCACAAAAAGATGGAGAAAATATTAGGAAGACCTAATTCTGAATTACATAATATGCTATTAGAGATTAGTAAAGAGGGAGGACAACAAATCAAACCACGAATAATATTATTAATTATCTAGCTAATTGTATTATTAATAAGTAGCTAATTGAAGTAGAGTAATGTGGTAGACTTAGGGGTGTTGGCAGGTGCTGGGCCCCTCTCAGCCCCATCTCCCCTTCCCTCCACCACAGGGTATTTGACCTGCATCTTCAGCTCCACGATACACCGGCGTAGCATTTCTCCTGATCCATCGTGTTCTCCGAGGGGTTAGCTGTGTACCTCTCCAGGATGACTTTGGCTTCTGGCACCGCCAGCTAGATGGTTGGCTCGACCTCACCAGCATTGCGTCACCGTGGGGACGGAGACATCATAGTCGGCTAGAGAGCTCCTCGACCTTCCAGAGCACTGTGGCATGGCCCCTCAGGAACACCACCAACCATGCGTTCTTGTTGGCGATCCATGGGATCTTGACGCTCCATTGAGCCTTGCTAATACAGAGCAACTCTCAGAATGCTAAAGAAGAGGAAATATGGTGTTCTCTCTTGGTTGGTGTGAGAATAGGGATGGAGAGATGCTCATTTTATAGCCCATGTGGGTGTGTGCCTGACCTACAGGAAATAGTGTTTGATTCCAAACACAGAAGAGGGAGAAAGTATAAATATAGAAGAGGGACAAAAATATCGATCTGATGACACAACATAGTTGGGCAAATCAAAAAATATTTTTCCTTCTAGGATACACTTCTGGATACGTGCCTAACTTCATTTTACTACGACTTGTGCTACACAAATAAATGTTCATGGCACGATGAATCGTCAAGAAAAAGTTATGATACTTACTCTCACAGAATATGATCTAGCACCACTCTAATAAGATCAATTATCTAGAAAATATCAACCTTACTCATTTTATATACACGAGTGTGCGTGTGACCCACAAATAAGATGCGTGCGTGTGTGATACATGCATTCAAAATGCATATAGGCACCAATCAAAACGAAGTAACTAAACTCATGATTCACACACGATGATGTTGTTGTTGAATGTATCGGTAGCTTCCTCCATGCGCTTCTTCAACACCTTCTTGACCGCACGTCATGCTTCTCCAACACCTTCTTGACAACACCACCACGTCCGCTACCATTAGTGGCGCCATCGCAAAACGGTGGCACCATCAGTGGCTCCTGCGACGGTGCCATCAGGGGCTCCTGCGGTGGCACCAGCAGCAGCTCGGGTTCCAGCGGCGGCGGCAGCTGCACAAACAGCGGCGCGTTCGCCACCATCGGCGACACCATAGCAAGTGGCGCCACCATCAGTGGCTCCTGCTGCGACCACACAAGCGCCGCCGCCGCAGCTTCTTCCAGTGCGAGCGGCAGCGGAACGACCGCCACTGCAGCCGAGATGAGGGAGTTCAGGCGCTCAGCTCGTAGACGGAGCTCCTGAGCAACTCCACCTCCTACCTGACAGTGGCGGCGGGCTCAGGGGCCAGGTCGTCGAGGTTGCTGCGCTGCGGCGGCCGAGGTTGATGTCATTGAGGATGAGGTTGACCTCGACACTACTGGATTCGCACGCTTTGCCACGTGCCAGGGGCATTCGGCAAAGCCACAATTACACTCGGCTAATTCCACTCGGTAAAAAAAGTGTCGGCAAAGCTGTTTTTGCCGAGTGCTTTTTGTCGGGCACTCGGCAAATAGTTTACCGAGTGCCCGACACACGGCAAAGTTTGAAATGAAAAAAAAACGAAAAAAAATTACAAAAAACACTCGGCAAACCAGTTGACACTCGGCATAGAGCTGATTTCCGGTAGTGCGAGTTGGTGGGCGGTGGCCTTGTAGCACTCGAACCATTTCCCCATCTTCTTCAAGCCCTGGAGCAGGAAGCCCTCGTTGTCCAGCCTGTGCGTCTCCTTGGAGGCCTCGGGCAGCTCTAAATATTTCTGCATGATGCCCTTGGCCTCGTCAAGCTCCGGCGGCCAGAATGCCGGCTTAACGTTACCGGGGCCTTACACCGCCATGGCCACAGGGATTTTGCAGAGGATGAAGAGCTCCTTTGCCTGCTCCAGCAGCGCGGCGCGGAGCTTCTGGAACATCGCGTTCCGTGCGGCGTTCTCGACGATCCATTGGATTTTGAGCTTCCCATGATTACGAGGCATGGTGCTAGGCGAGGATCGGAACCCCTGGCCGGCGGCCAGGATGCAATGCAACAAAAACACAAACTCTCTCTTTTTCTGTGAGGACAACACTGACAACACTGGCCTGTGAAGACGAACTAGATATTTAGTAGGAAATAATAAAAAGCACAAAAAAGATGGAGAAAATATTAGGAAGGCCTAATTCTGTATTACATAATATGCTATTAGAGATTAATAAACAGGGAGGACAAGAAATCAAACCACAAATAATGTTATTAACTAGCTAATTGTATTATTAATAAGTAGCTAATTGAAGTAGAGTAATGTGGTAGACTTAGGGTGTTGGCAGGTGCCGGGCCCCTCTCAGCCCCATCTCCCCTTCCCTCCACCACAGGGTGTTTGACCTGCACCTTCAGCTCCATGATATACTGGCGTAGCATTTCTCATGATCCATCGTGTTCTCCGAGGGGTTAGCTACGTACCTCTCCAGGACGACTTTAGCCTCTGGCACCACCGGCTGGATGGTCAGCTCGACCTCACTTGCATTGTGCGTCACCATGGGGATGGAGACATCAAAGTGGGACAGATAACTCCGCGGCCTTCTGGAGTACCTTGGTGTGGCCCCTCTGGGACGCCACCAGCCACGTATTCTTGGTGGCGATCCATGGGATCTTGACACTCCGGTGAGCCTTGCTACATCAGAGCAACTCTTAGAATGCTAGAGAAGGAGAGGAAATAAGGTATTCTCTCTCGAGGAGTCAGTTTTTGCTACGTAAAGGCTGCACCATGCGCACGTGTGTAACACATGCATTCAAAAATCAAAATGCATTTATGGGCAATAATCAAAATGAAGTAATAAAACTCATAACTAACACAAGATGAGGTTGTTGTTGATTGTGTCGGGTTGGGACATGCCATATTCATATGGGCCAAGTCCCCTAGAAGAGGCCCAACTAGCGTTATTGGAGTGGCATGTAAAACACACCCCCACCGAGGGGTCGCTTGTAGATTTCTGCTTGCCTATATAATGCCAAAATCATGAGGGCAAGAGGGCTCTCTCCTATCCCACTATTTTTTTCGCAAAACCTAGCCGCCGCTTCACTCTCCCCCTCGCGTGTTGGGCCTTCGTCAGAGCCTTCTCCAGCCGGGCCTTCGTCGCCAGCCTTCTCCGACCAGGCCTTCGTCAGAGCCTTTTCCGGCTGGGCCTTCATCGCTAGCCTTCTCCGGCTAGGCCTTCGTCGCTAGCCTTCTCCGGCCGGACCTTCGTCGCTAGCCTTCGCCGGCCAGGCCTTCATTGCCAGCCTTCTCCGGCTGGGCATTCGTTCGAGCCTTCTCTAGACAGGCCTTTGTCGGAGCCTTCTCCGACCGGGCCTTCGTCGAAGCCTTCTCCGCCAAGCCTTCGTCGGCAGACCTTCTCTGCACCAAGGAGCCTCCACCTCTCCAACCTGTTCAGGACGCTTGTCCCAATAGTCAGTAGCTTCGCCATGCGCTTCCCTAGCACCTTCTTGACGTTGGCAAGGAGCTCAACGGGCCCATCACCAATGTCCTTGTGGCTCCGGATGACGTCATGGAGGACGAGGTTAGCCTTTGCTTCATCATTGGCAGTCTTCTGGAGTTTGACTTGTGTCTTCAGCTTGACGATGCGCCCACCTAGGAACTCGTCCTGGTCCAACTTGTTCCTCGAGGAGGAGTCAGTTGTTGCGTACCTCTGCAGCACGACCGTGGTCTTCGATGCCATTGGCCAGATAGTCAGCTCGGCCCCACCAGGCCATGCGTCACCATGATGAAGATGGAGACGTTGCTGAGGGCGGATGTACTCATGTGGTATAAATTATAGCATTTATTGCTATGTATTCCAATGAAAGTTAATTAGATATACAAGCATCAAAGCTGGACAATAATTTTACACAATTCTTTAACCATGACATAGGAGTACAGCTTAGTATTAAGTGTGACTAACACAGAATATGGTCTAGGCACCACTCTAATAAATTATATAGAAACTTTCAACCATGTTCAACTTTGTATAGAGTGTAAGTGTAACTCACAAATAAGATGCGCTTGTATGTGCCACATGATGCAAGTTGCGTATATAGGCAACAATCAAAATGAAGAAATAAAACTCATAAACTAGCACACGATGAGGTTGTTGTTGATTGTGTCGGTAGCTTCCTCCATGTGCTTCTCTAGC
Organism: Saccharum hybrid cultivar R570; assembly: GCA_038087645.1. Lineage (NCBI taxonomy): Eukaryota > Viridiplantae > Streptophyta > Magnoliopsida > Poales > Poaceae > Saccharum > Saccharum hybrid cultivar. Next base: position 2,431,281 of record JAQSUU010000425.1, read on the forward strand.
ACCTTCTTGATGTTGGCGAGGAGCTCGAGGGGCTCGCTGATGTCCTTGTAGCCCTGGATGATGTTGTGGAGGACAAGATTAGCCTTCACTTCGTCGTTGGTGGCCTTCTAATGTTTGACCTGCGTCTTTAGCTCGGCGAAGTTCCCACCTAGGAACTCGTCCTGGTCGAACGTGTTGCTCGAGGAGAAGTTAGTTGTTGCGTGCCTTTGCCCATGACCATGGTATCCGGTGGTGCTGGCCAGATGGTCGGCTCTGCCCCACTAGGCCATGCATCACCACACGACGACGGTGGAGACGTCGCTGAGCGCAGATGTACTCATGTGGTATAAATTGTATAATTTTTATGTATTCCAATGAAAGTTAATTAGATAATCAGAGCATCAAAGTTGGACAATAGTTTTACATAAATCTTTAACCACGACATGGGGTACACCTCAGTATTAAGTGTGACTAACACAGAATATGGTCTAGAAACCACTCTAATAAGTTTAATTATCTAGAAAATGTCAACCATGTTCACTTTATATAGAGTGTAAGTGTAACTCACAATTAAGATGCGCTCGTATGTGACACACGATGGAAGATGCATATATAGGCAACAATGAAATTGAAGTAATAACACACATAACTAACACAAGATGAGATTCTTGTTGATTGTGTCGGTAGCTTCGTCCATGCGCTTCTCCAGCACCTTCTTGACGATGGCGAGGAGCTCGAGGGGCACATCGCCATTGTCCTTGTGGCCCTAGATGATGTCGTGGAGGACAAGGTTAGCCTTCACTTCGTTGTTGGCAGCCTTCTGGTGTTTGATCTGCGTCTTCAGCTCGACGATGCGCCCACCTAGGAACTTGTCCTGGTCCAACGTGTTCCTCGAGGTGGAGTCAGTTGCTACGTACCTCTGTAGTACGACTGTGGTCTCCGGCGCCGCTGGCCAGACGGTTGGCTCGCTCCCCAAGGCCGTGTGTCACCACGATGACAGTGGAGATGTCGCTGAGGGCAGATGTACTCATGTGGTATAAATTGTACCATTTCTATGTATTCCAATGAAAGTTAATTAGATAAACAGAGCATCAAAGTAGGATAATAGTTTTACATAATTCTTTAACCATGACAGAGTACACCTCAATATTAAGTGTGACTAACACAGAATATGGTCTAGGCACCACTCTAATAAGTTTAATTATCTAGAAACTATCAACCATGTTCACTTTATATAGAGTTTAAGTGTATCTCACAAATAAGATGCACTCGTATGTGACACATGATGCAAGATGCATATGTAGGCAACAATAGAAATGAAGTAATAAAACTCATAACTAACACAAAATGAGGTTGTTGTTCATTGTGTCGGTAGCTTCCTCCATGTGCTTTACCAGCACCTTCTTGATGTTGGCGAGGAGCTCGATGGCCACATCATCGATGTTCTTGTATCCTTGGATGACATCGTGGAGGACGAGGTTAGCCTTCACTTCGTCGTTGGTGGCCTTGTGGTGTTTGACCTGCGTCTTTAGCTCGCTGCCGCCTAATCCCGTGGCCGCTTCTGCTGGCCAGCGCGATTCCGACTTCACCAATCGGTGCTGTCCCAAGTCTGAGGGTGGTCCATGTTGCAGTTTAGGTGTGCTCGGCATCTCTATCTGCTCCTATCTGCTAGCTGCGGCTGTTCGTGTTCTTTTTCTTGAACGCTGGGATGCCGCAGGTCTGCTGCTGCTCACGTCCAGGAGCAAGGGATCAAGGAACCAGCCCAAGGGGAGTGAGGGTCACGCATCTGCAGTCTGCTGCTCTGATCTGGGTACCGTTTCAATCTGAGGTTTGCTAATGCGTTAGATTAGATGTGACTAGCAGGTTCAGTTTTTGCCTAGTAAGCCTGGTGAATTTAAGTGCTGCAATAGAAGTGAATTCCTGGTTAGCAGTTGGATCGTGAAATTGATTTTTTTTCGGTCCATGTATCTGTTCGATTGGGCAAATTGGTGACCAATGGGAAGATTTCTTTACTTCAAATCATTAGTTAATTCGTATAAAAAGGAGCGGGGGGGCTTGCTAATGTTTATGCCGGTAGAAGCTTGTTCATCTACTGTAGTGCCGAGGCTCTGGAGGGGAAAATATATTTGACTCCATATATCTGTTGAGTTAGTATTTTCTTTTTGTTTTTTTTTCAACCCGTATCACAGGTCAACAGTTTGTATCGTGTGGTTGGGATAAAGTTGTCGACGTGGCAGCCTAATATTTTACACAGGAAAACAAGTAATAATGAGTCTTGGAATTTACAGAATAGTTTGGTACACATAAAGGACATGTGCGTTGTTTTCAGATTAGTAAATTGTTGCGCCGTTTTTGAGTATGTGCGAATCATGGTTGTTCAGGTGCTGGTGAATTAGGGGGCAGAACTGAATCCACTTCTAAGGGCGCTTCGTTGCAACGTTAAGGCAAGTGCAGGATTGACTTGTGTTTGGCTTTTATGCCCATTGTTCGAGTTTTTCTTTGTTCTTCCATGTTTCAGGTGTTATATATTTCTGGTTCATGCTCAAGTTCCCGTTTCATGAGATTCAAATTTCAAGTTTTCATTTACATTCAATTCTGTTGCCGGTTGATCCAGGAGTTCAATTTGGTTCTTATACTCAGGTTCCTATGAGTAAGTGCTGGCCCCACTTGCTCGGCTTTACCGGTAAATGCTAAGGAGTATTCAGGTGTTGTCCATTTCAGACAGAAACTACTGTTTATTTGGTGTTCTAGTAATTTGTTCCTGGATTTTCATGAGATGATCATTCTTCCAGTTCTGAGCGTACTTGCTGAGTGTTTTTACTCACTCTTGTGTTTATTTGGTTTTTAGGTACCAAATGACTGCAACATGCATGGGAATAATGGGGAGTAGCACCTTCATAAGCACGAACAATTAGTACTTATACTTCATTGTTTAAGTCTAAGTTTTGCACCGTAATATCTTAATTAACTGTCACTTAAAGGTTGCTTGCTTGTGATAGTGTTTGCAGCTGGGATGGTTCTTTTATTTTATTTGGGTTGGGCTGTGATGCTTACGATCTTAATTATGATATTTTATGATCTTATTTATGATAATTTGTCATTTATGAACAGTGATTTATTTGTCCCGGATCTCCCAATTTTTAGGGGAAGTGCGGTCGAAATTTCTAATAATTGGTGACTTAATAGAAACTAGTTTTAGATTGGTAGCCCGGTGGTCTCTCTAGCTGGGGCGTTACAACACCTCAGTATTAAGTGTGACTAACCAGAATATGGTCCAGAAACCACTCTAATAAGTTTAATTATCTAGAAAATGTCAACCATGTTCACTTGAGTGTAAGTGTAACTCGCAAATAAGATGCGCTCGTATGTGACACATGACACAAGATGCATATATAGGCAACAATAAAAATGAAGTAATAAAATCATAACTAACACACGATGAGGTTGTTGTTGATTGTGTCGGTAGCTTCCTCCATGTGCTTCTCTAGCACCTTCTTGATGTTGGCGAGGAGCTTGAGGAGCACATCGCCAATGTCCTTGTATCCTTGGATGACGTCATGGAGGATGAGGTTAGCCTTCACTTCGTCATTGGTGGACTTCTGGTGTTTGACCTGCGTCTTTAGCTCGGCGATGCGCCCACCTAGGAACTCATCCTGGTCCAACGTGTTCCTCGAGGAGTTAGTTGTTGCATACCTCTACAGCATGACTGTGGTCTCCAGCGCCGCTAGCCAGATGGTCGGCTCAACCCCACCAGACCGTGCATCACTACGATGACGGCGGAGACGTCGCTGAGGGCGGATGTACTCATGTCGTATAAATTGTAGAATTTCTATGTATTCGAATGAAAGTTAATTAGATAAACAGAGCATCAAAGTTGGACAATAGTTTTAGATAATTCTTTAACCATGACACAGGGTACCCCTCAGTATTAAGTGTGACTGTTGATGGTAGTTAACACTCATCATAAACCATCAATATAATTTGTATAAATGCATGAAAATGATCACCAACATAAGTTTAGGGGTATAAACTGATAAATTCCATTAGTTTTGGTGAATCTGTGTTTTAGAAGGATTTATTCAGAAAATGAGCAAGGTGGACCTAATTGTCAGAGCAAATCATGTTTATCCGGGATGAAACCGACTTAGGAAGACTGTGGAAGCATCTAGAAGACAATGTACCGTGACCCAACATGGGAGGTGGCAGGGTGGGGCGGCTGGCCCCACCTGTAGGTCGATCGGCCTGTGGTGCCCTCCTGGTAGCCTCTCCTTCGTGTGACGGTTCTCCACCGCCTCTTAGATTCAATCTACGTCGTTGCTTAAGGTCGGTTCGTATCAAGGGCTCAGATTTGATGTTGCCATGGATTCATGGGCCCACAGGACCCCTAGTTCCCCCTATAAATAGCCCCCCATTCCTCCTCCTTCAGGCATCCTCCTACATTCAATCCCATCCGAATCAAAAAGAGAAGAAGAAGAACCTCAAAGCTCCACAAATATTTCATAGGCGTAGCTAACTAAGTTAGATCTAGAGAGAGGCAAGCTTTTCGCTTGAATTCCTAATCTTGTCAAGAGTGTGGTTTGGTAAAGCCTCTTGTATCACCTCTTGTATCTTTCATTATTTATATGTTTGCTACATTTGCTATGACATTATTTTTAATATTATTCATGTTTTTAGTTATTATGTTCATAGTTTACTTTGATTATGATTATATGCTTTGTATAGGTAGAATTATCATTATTTTTGTGCATAAGTTCGCAAAGCGCTCACTCTTATGCATGTACGGGGTGAGTCGTTTACATTGTGTAAGCGTGGTGCTTATACATTGTTACCTGCGGATGCACCCTACATTTCGGATGATGTGGTAGATCGCGGGGGTGACAGCCTCGTTGAGTCCTTTGTAGTCCACCTCCTATTTGTAGGCCAAGTAGGACGCAATTGCGATGGAAGTTAGGCTTTGTTCTTCATCTTCCTCAGTAATGTCCCTTATGTGTAGATATGAAGTTAATCTTTAGCCATTATTATTAAGTATATTCGCATAATCAGCATATGCTTTGACTTCTAAGTAAGAATAACTTAGGAATTGGTTTCTCTATTGTATCTACTTAGTCTTGCTATTGCTATCATAAGGAGTACTCAGAGTGTTACATTTATGATTTATATACCTTATCTCTTGAATTACCCCTGTTTAAAGTAGAAGGTTGGTTGGTTCTTCCATCATAAGTATAAGTTATCAATATATTTTCTTTGTCAGTCCTTCCTTGAGGTAAAAATATAAATAACGATACCTGGAATACTTTCGGGTGAAGTGCTACAATGATATGTCTATGTGCTTGCAGAATTCTTTATATATAATATATTTTCTCAGTTAGAATTACAAGAGTATCTAAGACATACCAATAGTGACTAACACAGAATATGGTCTAGAAAGCACTCTAGTAAGTTTGATTATCTAGAAAATGTCAACCATGTTCACTTTATATAGAGTGTAACTCACAAATAAGATGCGCTCATATGTGACACATGATGCAAGATGCATATATAGGCAACAGTGAAAATGAAGTAATAAAAATCATAACTAACACACGATGAGGTTGTTGTTGATTGTGTCGGTAGCTTCCTCCATGCGCTTCTCTAGCACCTTCTTGATGTTGGCAAGGAGCTTGAGGGGCACATCACCATTGTCCTTGTGGCCCTAGATGACGTCGTGGAGGACGAGGTTACCCTTCGCTTCGTCGTCGGCAACCTTCTAGTGTTCGACCTACGTCTTCAGCTTGATGATGCGCCCACCTAGGAACTCATCTTGGTCCAACTTGTTCCTCGAGGAGTTAGTTGTGTGTATCTCTACAGCACGACTATGGTCGCCGGTGCCGCTGGCCAGATGGTTGGCTTGGCACCCATAGGCCATGCGTCACAAAGACGACGGTGGAGATGTCGCTAAGGGCATATGTACTCATGTGCTATAAATTATAGAATCTATGTATTCCAATGGAAATTAATTAAAAAACAAAGCATCAAAACTGAGTAATAGTATTACATAATTCTTTAACCACGACAGAGGAGAACACCTCAATATTAAGTGTGACTAACACAGAATATGGTCTTGCATAACTCTAATAAGCTTAATTATCTAGAAAATGTCAACCTTGTTCACTTTATATACGAGTGTAAGTGTAACCGACAAATAAGATGCACGAGGGTGTGTGACCCACATGCATGCAAGATGCATATATAAGCAAAAATCAAAATGAAGTAATCAAACTCATAACTAACACACGATGAGGTTGTTGTTGATTGTGTCGGTAGCTTCCTCCATGTGCTTCCCCAACAACTTCTTGATATTGGTGAGGAGCTCGAGGGGCACATCACTGATGTCCTTGTAGTCCTAGATGATGTCGTGGAGGACGAGGTTAGCCTCTGTAACACCACTGGTGTTATGGTAACTAAAATTGGCCATGTCATCATATGCATTGCAAAGCATTCATGTCTTAGTAAACTCTGATGTGCATCAACTAAAACAAATTTACATTCATAGATTGATTGAGTTCTGGTAATGTTTGACTTGAATCCAAAACCCTAGTTTTGAATGTCATTTCAAATACTTGAATTATGCCCTATGTAATTTGAGGTGTAAAGCTATGCTCTACACTAGTGTCAGGTGTAGGGGATAAACTCAAGTGAAACATTTAAAAATGAACTCCAAGTTTGAGATTGAATTTGAGTTCCAAAACTTGCCTTGAGTTTTCTAATTCAAATTCAAATTCAAATTGAGAGGTTTATTAAAATAAATTTATAATTAAAAATGGGTTCATACAAATGTGGCATTGGGTGGGTCACACATGATTTGACTCAATGGTACAGTTGGATGATAGTTGTGATCACTAATTAATCACCAATTAATGTAGAAATCAAATCGAGTTTGAATTTGATTCAAAACTCTGATTTTCAAAAAACCATGTGTTTACCCCCTTTTGTGTAATTCAAAATCTACAAAGAATTTTAGGGTGAGCCAAAAAGCAAACTTGTAGATCTTGTCAAGTTGTACAATTTTGGTATTTGGAGTTTTCAAAGTTTTATTATAAAATTTGGAGTAATTTTGAAAAGATTCTAATCCCAAATTTGACCCCTTTTCATTTCCCTATTCCAATTTCAAAATGGAGGCATAATTTTAAAATTGTTTAAATAGAAAATTTGTAGGTATTGCCAAGATGTAAAAGTTTGGTATTTTGAGTTTTTAAAGTTTCAATATAAAATTTAATGTAATTTTGAATTTACCAATTTCTAGAAATTGTCCCCTTTTCATTTCAAATTCAAATTTCAAAATCTAAGCTGAATTTGAAAAGTTTGTGTTTGAGAAAGTTGTAGAGTTTGAAAAGGTGAGAAACTTTTGTTTTTGGAGTTTTTCAACTTCTTTAGAAAATTTGTGAGTAATTTGCAAAATGATGTCAGTGGCAGTTTCTAAATATTTCAAAATCAGTTTCACAGCAGGGCGCCACCTCCTGTTCGCCACCGAGCTGTATGCTGCCGACCGGCCACCGCCCTCTCATGCCACCTCTACATGTGTTGCCACACACCTGCTCATGTGGTGACCGCAGGCTGCTGCTGGCTCATCCAGAAGCATCACCGGGCCATTATGTCGAACCGAGCCGACGTCGTCCTCCTCTTTCCTTCTCTCTGTTCCGCCACCGGTCTCACCTCACCACCGGCGAAATTCGCCATGCACACAAAGCCAGCATCCAATTGTTCATGTGCACCACCTTGCCACATCTTCACGTTCCTCCTAGGCCAAGATGCCTCGCCTATAGCCGCACAGAGCCTTCACGCGTCGCTTTCTGCTCCACGGCCGGCCGCAGCTCCGCCGAAGCTGCCCTCCACATCAGTGGCTCCATCCACCGCCTCTCCACTTCAACCGAGCACTCTAGCAGGTCTGTGGCAAGTCACTGGTGCTCCCCGATCTCTCTAATCCACCTCTTCTGCCTTGCCGTGGCCGGTGCACCACCACCGCACCACCGTGTCCGCCATGGACGGTGGCAGACCGCTGCACCACCTCAATCCACTTTGTTTTCACATTGGGTCGATCCATGGCAGTGTCCTGAGCATGTTGAACCTAGTCACCTCACCGAAGACCTCACCGTCGGCGTGGATCACCGGCCAGTCACCGCTCGGCCATGGCCATGGCCATCGCCCTAAGCAAGAGGGCGGCCTGGCTTTGCTAGGCCGGTCCAGTAAGTTGGGCCAGGAGGATTGGGCCAGGGGGAAAGAGAAGAGAAGCACGTGCTTGGTTGGGCCAGTTGGGCCAAAGTGAGAGAGGGGAAGTGGGTCGTGCCAGTGGAATGGATTTTCTAATTTCTTCTTTTCTAAAATACCAAATAGTATCAGTTTTGTTTATTTCATTGTGAATTATTTAGAGCTCTAAAAATGATAAAATTTTTGTGTAGCCTCCCTGTGATGTGTACTATTTAGGAAAAATATGAATGTCAATTTTGATTACTTTTTGCATGTCAATTAATTAGCTCCATTAATTGATAAATGATTGTTCCATAATTTTTCTAGGCTTAAATAATTATCCAAAAATTGTGAAAATTGTTTTGTCACTTAGTTATGATGTAAGCTTCCTAAAATAAAAATTTGAGCTTAATTAGACAAATTTGATTTTATACTTAATTTATGCTTTATTAATTAATTAGTTAATCAAGTAATTAGTGCTTAACGATTTAGGTTTGTTTGACTTTATGATTGGATGTTGACCTTGGGTCATTAACACTTAATGAGTTTTGGCACCTTTAATTAATTATTTGAGCTCTCTTAATCATATTGTTAGGGCTTAATTAATATTATTTCATGTGATTAACAAAAGTCATTAACAAAGTAGTTAACCTAATGAAACCCTAAGCTAGGGTTAGGTTAGGCTTTGTTAGTTTGCAACTGTACCGTGAAGAAAAGTTGTACTCAAGTTTTTAATTTGTCATACCATCATCGAGCATCATGTTTATTACTTCATCATGTTGAAGCATGTCATGTTATCTCGTATAGTCCCCGTGAACGAGGAGATTAACGTGGTCGAGCCCGTCCCCAAAGAAGAGCAGTCGTCAGTGGAGGTTGGATTCAATATTTGTGGGACTGACTCGGAGCTAGAGATTCCCGTCGATCAAGGCAAGCCCCGGATGCATTTAAACATTCCTTGCGTTTTAAAAAGCTTTACTTCACTTATGTTAATGCTTTGTTGCATTAGGTGATAGGAGTTGAGTGATAACCTAATTATTGCACTACCATCCTTGATGTTCCAATATTATCCTTGTTAATATTTTATTTGAAAATACTTAGTATGCTTATCCTTGCTTAATGAGAAAACTTTGAAAATGTTTAACAAAGTTTGAAGGGTTGTTGTGGAACAACTGAATGAATGATGATGTTAATTTGAGACCGGTCGGTGGACTTGCATCGGGAATGGAGTCCCAGTGTAGTGTCTCCGATTGTGTCGGTTAAGGACCGTTCGTTGTAGGCTTGCTTGGTTGAGACTTTGCAACTGATCGCATACTTCGGTAAGCCTAAGACCTCAGCTAATCTATCTCGTGAACGGCCGACCGCGCACTAGAAGTGGAGAGATGGCGAGAGTAGTGTGTACGCTCATGGCCAAGGGCTGGATTGGAGGTGTACTGTACTCTCGGGTGGCGTTGGTCCCGGTCATGTTTTGGAGAATCTGAGTGAAGGTTGATATATGTAGGTTTGAGTCCTGCATATGTCATGCGGTTAGGGATCCCCAACTAGGTATAATCGGTTCGAATCATCGTTGCTCATCGGTTAAGGAGACTTGATCAACTGCCCTGCATCATAGTTAATGGATGGAACTTTGGACTTAGAATATTGTGATGGATGTTAAGAAGTGAATACTTTTGTATAGGCTCACCTAGTGATAGTCATAATAAATGATTAGTTTAAAAGATTGAAAGTAAGGATTCACTAATAGTGGGCTTTTCTGCAAAAGACTTTGATTCTTGCTACATCCTCACCTTGATTTCCCTGTGCCTGCATTCCTGAGTCTTCTCCATTCTTTTCATCAGTTAAGTCTTATGGAGTACTTTTGTACTCAGGGTTTGTTAAACCCTTGTTGCAGGTACATCTCATGAGCAAGTTTGTTTCGGACCCTACTGCATGACCGTCTTTGCAGTAAGCGACGACGAGTAGAATGTTTGGTTCTTGGGAAGAGCACTACATTTTGGTGGTTTGTAATAAAGTTACTAATGCTACTCCACTACTATGGTTGTAATGACTAAACTTAAGATTTGTAAGGTTTGGAACAAATGGTTTGTAAATTACGCTATATAAAACTTCTGCACTTTTACTCTGATGTAATTTGTTATATAAACTATTGTAATACTACAATGCCTCTATAATGTGATCCTGCTCGGAAGATCGTGGATGATTTGGGTTTCCCGAGGACACCCGACATAGGTGTTTGATACAATGACAGGTACATGTGAGCCATATTATTTAGGAGGTTCTGCCACAGCCTCCACTTCGTCATTGGTGGCCATCTGGTGTTTGGCCAGCATCTTTAGCTCAGCAATGCACCCACCTAGGAACTCGCCTTGGTCCAACATGTTCCTCTAGGAGGAGTTAGTTGTTGCGTACCTCTGCAGCATGACCGTGGTCTCCGACGTCGCAGGCCAGACGGTCGACTCGGCCCCACCAAGCCGAGCATCATTCGACGACGGTGGAGACATCACTAAGGATGAATGTACTCATGTTGTATAAATTGTAGAATTTCTATGTATTCCAATGAAAGTTAATTGGATAAACAGAGCATCAAAGTTGGACAATAGTTTTACTCTGATGTAATTTGTTATATAAACTATTGTAATACTACAATGCCTCTATAATGTGATCCTGCTCGGAAGATCGTGGATGATTTGGGTTTCCCGAGGACACCCGACATAGGTGTTTGATACAATGACAGGTACATGTGAGCCATATTATTTAGGAGGTTCTGCCACAGCCTCCACTTTGTCATTGGTGGCCATCTGGTGTTTGGCCAGCATCTTTAGCTTAGCAATGCACCCACCTAGGAACTCGCCTTGGTCCAACATGTTCCTCTAGGAGGAGTTAGTTGTTGCGTACCTCTGCAGCATGACCGTGGTCTCCGACGTCGCAGGCCAGACGGTCGACTCGGCCCCACCAAGCCGAGCATCATTCGACGACGGTGGAGACATCACTAAGGATGAATGTACTCATGTTGTATAAATTGTAGAATTTCTATGTATTCCAATGAAAGTTAATTGGATAAACAGAGCATCAAAGTTGGACAATAGTTTTACTCTGATGTAATTTGTTATATAAACTATTGTAATACTACAATGCCTCTATAATGTGATCCTGCTCGGAAGATCGTGGATGATTTGGGTTTCCCGAGGACACCCGACATAGGTGTTTGATACAATGACAGGTACATGTGAGCCATATTATTTAGGAGGTTCTGCCACAGCCTCCACTTCGTCATTGGTGGCCATCTGGTGTTTGGCCAGCATCTTTAGCTCAGCAATGCACCCACCTAGGAACTCGCCTTGGTCCAACATGTTCCTCTAGGAGGAGTTAGTTGTTGCGTACCTCTGCAGCATGACCGTGGTCTCCGACGTCGCAGGCCAGACGGTCGACTCGGCCCCACCAAGCCGAGCATCATTCGACGACGGTGGAGACATCACTAAGGATGAATGTACTCATGTTGTATAAATTGTAGAATTTCTATGTATTCCAATGAAAGTTAATTGGATAAACAGAGCATCAAAGTTGGACAATAGTTTTACATAATTCTTTAACCACGGCACATGGGTACACCACAATATTAAGTGTGACTAACATAAAATATGGTCTAGAAACCACTCTAATAAGTTTAATTATATAGAAAATTTCAACCATGTTCACTTTATATAGAGTGTAAGTGTAACTCACAAATAAGATGCGCTCTGTGTGACACATGATGCAAGATGCATATATAGGCAACAATCAAAATGATGTAGTAAAACTCATAACTAACACACGATGAGGTTGTTGTTGATTGTTGGTAGCTTCCTCTATGTGCTTCTCTAGCACCTTCTTGATGTTGGCGAGGAGCTCAAGGGGCACATCGCTGATGTCCTTGTTGCCCTATATGATGTCTTAGAGGACGAGGTTAGCCTTCACTTTGTCATGGTTGGTGGCCTTCTGGTGTTTGACCTGCATGTTTAGCTTGGCAATTTGCCCCCTAGGAACTCATCTTAGTCCAACATGAGTAGTTAGTTGTTTCGTACCTCTACAGCTTGACCGTGGTTTTTGGCACTGCTAGCTAGACAGTCGGCTTAGCCCCACCAGGCATGTATCACAACGATGATGGTGGAGACGTCATTGAGGGTGGATGTACTCATGTGGTCTAAACTGTAGAATTTCTATGTATTCCATTGAAAGTTAATTAGATAAATAGAGCATCAAAGTTGGGTAATAGTTTTAGATAATTCTTTAACCACGACACAGGGTACACCTCAGTATTAAGTGTGACTAACATAGAATATGGTCTAGAAACCACTGTAATAAGTTTAATTATCTAGAAAATTCAAACATGTTCACTTTATATTGAGTGTAAGTGTAACTCACAAATAAGATGCGCTCGTATGTGACACATAATGCAAGATGCATATATCGGCAACAATGAAAATGAAGTATTTAAACTCATAACTAACACACGATGATGTTGTTGTTGATTTTGTCAGTAGCTTACTCCATGTGCTTCTCTAGCACATTCTTGACGTTGGCGAGGAGCACGAGGGGCATATCGCTAATGTTGATGTGGCCCTAGATGATATCATGGAGGATGCGGTTAGCCTTTGCTTCATCGTTGGTGGCCTTCTGGTGTTTGACATACGTCTTAAGCTCGATGATGCACCCACCTATGAGCTTGTCTTGGTGCGACGTGTTCCTCGAGTAGGAGTTAGTTACTGCGTATCTCTGCAGCACGACTGTGGTCTCGGCGCCACTGGCTAGATGGTCGTCTCGACCCTCCTAGGCCATGCGTCACCATGACGATGGTGGAGATGTCGCTATGGGCGGTGGACGTACTCATGTGGTATAAATTATATCATCTATGTACTCCAACGGAAGTTAATTAGATAAACAGAGCATCAAAGTTGGACAATAGTTTTACATAATTCTATAACCATGACACAGGGGTACACCTCAGTATTAAGTGTGACTAACACAGAATATGGTCTAGAAACCACTCTAATAAATTATATAGAAAATTTCAACCATGTTCACTTTGTGTAGAGTGTAAGTGTAACTCACAAATAAGATCCGCTCATGATGCAAGATGCATATATATTTGCAACAATCAAAATGAAGTAATAAAACTCATAACTAACACATGATGAGGTTGTTGTTGATTGTGTCAGTAACTTCCTCGATGTGCTTCTCCCGCACCTTCTTGATGTTGGTGAGGAGCTCGAGGGGCACATTGCTGACGTCCTTCTAGCCCTAGGTGATGTTGTGGAGGATGAGGTTAGCTTCACTTCATCATTGGTGGCCTTCTGGTATTTGACCTACGTCTTCAGCTCGACAAACCGCCCACCTAGGAACTCATCCTAGTCCAATGTGTTCCTCGAGGAGTTAGTTGTTGCGTACCTTGGCCCCGTGACCATGGAGGATGAGGAGCTCGGTGATGCGCCCACCTATGAACTCGTCCAAGTCCACAATGTGTTCCTCTAGGAGTAGTTAGTTGTTTCGTACCTCTGTAGCATAACCATGGTTTCTGACACTGTTGGCTAGAAGGTCGGCTCAGCCCTGCTAGGCCATGCATCACCACAACAATGGTGGATATGTCGCTAAGGGCAGATGTACTCATGTGGTACAAATTGTATAAATTCTATGTATTCCAATGAAAGTTAATTAGATAAACTGAGCATCAAAGTTGGACAATAGTTTTACATAATTCTTTAACCATTGCATAGGGTACACCTCAGTATTAAGTGTGACTAACATAGAATATGGTCTAGAAACCACTCTAATAAGTTTAATTATCTAAAAAATGTCAACCAAGTTCACTTTATATAGAGTGTAAGTGTAACTCACAAATAAGATGCACTCGTATGTGACACATGATGCAAGATGCATAGATAGGCAACAGTGAAAATGAAGTAATACCACTCATAACAAGCACAAGATGTGGTTGTTGTTGATTGTGTCGGTAGCTTCCTCCATGCGCTTCTCCAGCACCTTCCTAGTGTTGCCAAGGAGCTCGAGCAGCACATCTCCAATGTCCTTGTGGCCCTGGATGATGTTGTGGTGGACAAGGTTAGCCTTCGCTTCGTGTTGGCGGCCTTTTGGTGTTTGACCTTTGTCTTCGGCTCGATGATATGATGCGCCTACCTAGGAACTCGTCCTGGTCCAACATGTTCCTTGAGGAGGAGTTAGTTGCTGCGTACCTCTGTAGTATGACTATGGTCTCCGGCGCCGCTGGCCAGACAGTTGGCTTGGCCCCTTAGGTCGTGTGTCACCACGACAACAGTGGAGACATCATTGAGGGTGGATGTACTCATGTGGTATAAATTATAGCATTTCTATGTATTCCAATGAAAGTTAATTAGATAAACAGAGCATCAAAGTTGGACAATAGTTTTACATAATTCTTTAACCACGATAGATGAGTACACCTCATTATTAAGTGTGACTAACATAGAATATGGTCTAGGCACCACTCTAATAAGTTTAATTATCTAGAAAATGCCAACCATGTTCTCTTTATATAGAGTGTAAGTGTAACTCACAAATAAGATGCGCTCGCATGTGACACATGTTGCTAGATGCATATATATCCAACAACCAAAATGAAGTAATAAAACTCAAAACTAACACACCATGAGGTTGTTGTTATTTGTGTTGATAGCTTCCTATGTGTGCTTCTCCAGCACCGTGTTGATGTTGGCGAGGAGCTCGAGGGGCACATCGTAGATATCTTTGTTGCTCTGGATGAGGTCGTGGAGGATGAGGTTAGGCTTTGCTTCGTCGTTGGTGGCCTTCTGGTGTTTAACCTGCGTCTTTAGCTCATCAATGTGCCCACCTAGGAACTCATCCTAGTCCAACGTGTTCCTCGAGTAGGAGCTAGTTGTTACATAGCTCTACAGTACGATTGTGGTCTCCGGCGCCGCTGGCCAGACAGTTAGCTCAGCCCCACCAGGTCGTGCATTACCACGACGATGGTGGAGACGTCACTGAGGATGGATGTACTCATGTCGTATAAATTGTAGAATTTTTATGTATTCCATTGAAAGTTAACTAGATAAACAGAGCATCAAAGTTGGACAATAGTTTTAGATAATTCTTTAACCATGACACAGGGGTACACCTCAGTGTTAACTATGACTAACACAGAGTATGATCTAGAAACCACCCTAATAAGTTTAATTTTCTAGAAAATGTCAACCTTGTTCACTTTATATAGAGTATAAGTGTAACTCAAAAATAAGATGCACTCATATGTGACACATGATGCAATATGCATATATAGGCAACAATGAAAATGAAATAATAAAACTCATAACTAACAGACGATGAGGTCGAGAAGGACGAGGTTAGCCTTCGCTTTGTCATTGGCGGCCTTCTGGTATTTGACCTGTGTCTTTAGCTCGACGATGCGCCCACCTAGGAAATCATCCTAGTGCAATGTGTTGCTCGAGGAGGAGTCTGTTGCTGCATCTATTTGCAACACGACTGTGGCATCCTTCGCCATTGGCCAGAAATTTAGCTTGACCCCTAGGCCATGCGTCTGCATGATGACGGTGGAGACATCGCCGAGGGCAGATGTACTCATGTGGTATAAATTGTAGCTTTTATTTGCATTCCAATGAAGGTTAATTAGATAAATAGAGCATCAAAGCTGGACAATAGTTTTATGTAATACTTTAACCATGACAGAGGGGTACACCTCATTATTAAGTGTGACTAACATGGAATATGGTATTGGCACCACTCTAATAAGTTTAATTATCTAGAAAATGTCAACCATGTTCGCTTTATAGAGAGTGTAAGTGTAACTCACAAATAAGATGCGCTCAAATGTGACACATGATGCAAGTTGCATATATAGCAAACACTCAAAATGAAGTAATAAAACTCATAACTAACACACGATGAGGTTGTTGTTCATTGTGTCGGTAGCTTCCTCCATGTGCTTCTCCAGCACCTTCTTGATGTTGGTGAGGAGCTCTATGGCCACATCGTCGATGTCCTTGTATCCTTGGATGGCGTCATGGAGGACAAGGTTATACTTCACTTCGTCGTTGGTGGCCTTCTAGTGTTTGACCTGCATCTTCGGCTCGATGAAGTGCCCACCTAGGAACTCATCCTAGTCCAATGTGTTCCTCGAGGAGTCAGTTGCTACATACCTCTGTAGCACGACTGTGGCCTCCTGCACCGCTGGCCAGATGTTTGGCTTGGCCACCCAGGCCGTGTGTCGGCACGACGACGGTGGAGACGTCGCTGAGGGTGGATGTACTCATGTGTTATAAATAGTATAATTTCTATGTATTCCAATTAAAGTTAATTAGATAATCAGAGCATGAAAGTTGGACAATAGTTTTACATAATTCTTTAACCACGACAGAGGGGTACACCTCAGTATTAAGTGTGACTAAATAGAATATGGTCTAGGCACCACTCTAATAAGTTTAATTATCTAGAAAATGTCAACCATGTTTACTTTATATAGTGTAAGTGTAACTCACAAATAAGATGCACTGGTATGTGACAAATGATACTAGACGCATATTTAGGCAACAATCCAAATGAAGTATAAAGCTAATAACTAACACATGATGAGGTTGTTGTTATGTTGATTGTGTCGGTAGGTTCCTCTACGCTTCTCCAGCACCTTCTTGACGTTGGCGTGGAGCTCGAGGGACTCATCGCCGATGTCCTTGTGGCCCCGGATGACGTCATGGAGGACAAGGTTAGCCTTTGCTTCATTGTTGGTGGCCTTCTGGTGGTGTTTGACCTGCATCTTTTGCTTGGCGATGCACCCAGTTATGAATTCGTCCTGGAACGATGTGTTCCTTGAGGAGGAGTTAGTTGCTGCGTACCTTTGCAGAACAACCATGGTCTCTGGTGCCGCCGGCTAGATGGTCGTCTTGGCCCCACCAGGCCGTGCGTCACCACGACGACGGTGGAGATGTCTCTGAGGGTGGATGTACTCATGTGGTATAAATTATAGCACTTCTATTTGTATTTCAAGGAAAGTTAATAAGATACACAAGCATCAAAGGTGGACAATAGTTTTACATAATTGTTTAACCACGACAGAGGTATACACCACAATATTAAGTGTGAATAACACAGAATATAGTCTACGCACCACTCTAATAAGTTTAGTTATCTAAAAAATGTCAACCATGTTCACTTTATATAGAGTGTAAGTGTAACTCATGAATAAGATGCGCTCATCTGTGACACATGATGCAAGATGCATATATAGGCAACAATCAAAATGAAGTAATAAAACTCATAACTAACACACCATGAGGTTGTTGTTGATTGTGTCAGTAGCTTCCTCCTTGTTCTTCTCTAGCACCTTCTTGACGTTGGTGAGGAGCTCAAGGGGCACATTGCTGATGTCCTTGTGGCACCGGATGACATTCTAGAGGACAAGGTTAGCCTTCGCTTCGTCGTTGGTAGCCTTCTAGTGTTTGACTAGCCTCTTTAGCTTGGCAATGTGCCCACCTAGGAAGTCATCGTGGTCCAATGTGTTCCTTGAGGAGTCAATTGATGCGTACTTCTGCAGCACGATCATGGTCTTAGGCATCGCTGGCCAGATGGTTGGCTCGGCCCCACTAGGCTCTGCATTGCCACGACGATAGTGGAGACATTGCTAAGGTTGGATGTACTCATGTAGTATAAATTGTAGCATTTCTTTATATTCCAATGAAAGTTAATTAGATAATCAGAGCATCAAAGATGAACAATAATTTTACATAATTCTTAAACCACGACAGAGGACTTCGAGGGGCACATCGCATATGTCCTAGTTGCCCTTTACTTCATCGTTGGTGGCCTTTTGCTGTTTTACTTGCATCTTCAGCTCGGCGATGTGCCCTCCTAGGAACTCATTCTAGTCCAATGTGTTCCTCGAAAAGGAGTTAGTTGTTGCATACCTCTACAGCACAACCATGGTCTCTGACGCCGTTGGCTAGACGGTTGGCTCGGCCCCACCAGGCCGTGCATCACCACGATGACGGTGGAGATGTCGCCGAGGGTGGATGTACTCATGTCGTATATATTGTAGAATTTCTATGTATTTCAATGAAAGTTAATTAGATAAACAAAGCGTCAAAGTTGGACAATAGTTTTACATAATTCTTTAACCATGACACAGGGGTACACCTCAGTATTAATTATGACTAACACAAAATATGATCTAGAAACCATCCTAACAAGTTTAATTATCTAGAAAATGTCAACCATGTTCACTTTATATAGAGTGTAAGTGTAACTCAAAAATAAGATGCGCTCATATGTGACACATATGATGCAATATGCATATATAGGCAACAATGAAAATGAAGTAATAAAACTCATAACTAACACACAATGAGGTCGAGGAGGATGAGGTTAGCCTTCGCTTTGTCATTGGCAACCTCCTGGTGTTTGATCTGCGCCATCAGCTCGACGTTGTGCCCACCTTGGAACTCATCCCAGTGCAACGTGTTCCTCGAGGAGGAGTCAGTTGCTGCATACATTTGCAACACAACTGTGGCCTCCTTCGCCGCTAGCTAGACATTTGGCTCGGCCCCCCGTGCTATGCGTCAGCATGACGATGGTGAAGATGTCACTAAGGGCAGATGTACTCATGTGGTATAAATTGTAGCTTTTATGTGTATTCCAATGAAGGTTAATTAGATAAACAGAGCATCAAAGCTGGACAATAGTTTTACGTAATTCTTCAACCACGATAGAGGGGTACACCTCAGTATTAAGTGTGACTAACACAGAATATGGTATTGGCACCACTCTAATAAGTTTAATTATCTAGAAAATGTCAACCATGTTCACTTTATATAGTGTAAGTGTAACTCACAAATATGATGCGCTCGTATATGACACATGATGCAAGATGCATATTTAGGCAACAATCCAAATGAAGTAAAAAATCTCATAACTAACACATGATGAGGTTGTTATGTTGATTGTGTCCGTAGCTTTCTGTAGGCGCTTCTCCAGCACCTTCTTGACGTTGGCGTGGAGCTAGCTCTAGGGACACATCACCGATGTCCTTGTGGCCCTAGATGAAGTCTTGGAGGACAAGGTTAGCCTTCGCTTCATCGTTGTTGGCCTTCTGGTGGTGTTTGACCTACATCTTTAGCTTGGCGATGCACCCACCTAGGAACTCATCCTGGAACAACATGTTCCTTGAGGAGGAGTGAGTTGCTGCATACCTCTGTAGAACAACCATGGTTTCTGGCATTGCTGGCCAGATGGTTAGCTTGTCCCCAAGCCATGCGTCACCACGATGATGGTGGAGATGTCTCCGAGGGTGGATGTACTATTATGTGGTATAAATTATAGCATTTCTATTTGTATTCCAAGGAAAGTTAGTTAGATACACAAGCATCAAAGGTGGACAATAGTTTTACATAATTCTTTAACCACGACAGAGGTGTACACCTCAGTATTACGTGTGAATAACACAGAATATAGTCTATGCACCACTCTAATAAGTTTAATTACCTAGAAAATGTCTACCATGTTCACTTTATAGAGAGTGTAAGTGTACCTCACAAATAATATGCCCTCGTATGTGACACATGATGCAAGATGCATATATAGGCAACAATCAAAATGAAGTAATAAAACTCATAACTAACACACAATGAGGTTGTTGTTCATTGTGTTGGTAGCTTCCTCTATGTGCTTCTCCAGCACCTTCTTGATGTTGTCGAGGAGCTCGATGGCCACATCATCAATGCCCTTGTATCCTTGGATGAGGTTAGCCTTCACTTTGTCGTTGGTGGCCTTCTGGTGTTTGACCTGCGTCTTCGGCTTGACGATGTGCCCACCTAGGAACTCATCCTAGTCCAATGTGTTCCTCGAGGAGGAGTCAGTTGCAGCGTACCTCTGTAGCACGACTGTGGCCTCCGGCACCATTGGCCAGACGTTTGGCTTGGCCCCCCAGGCCGTGCATCAGCACGATAACTGTGGATATGTCGCTGAGGGCAGATGTACTCATGTGGTATAAATTGTATAATTTCTATGTATTCCAGTGAAAGTTAATTAGATAATCAAAGCATGAAAGTTGGACAATAGTTTTACATAATTCTTTAACCACAATAGAGGGGTACACCTCAGTATTAAGTGTGACTAACACAGAATATGGTCTAGGCAGCACTCTAATAAGTTAAATTATCTAGAAAATGTCAACCATGTTCACTTTATATAGTGTAAGTGTAACTCACAAATAAGATGCGCTGGTATGTGACACATGATGCAAGATGCATATTTAGGCAACAATCCAAATGAAGTAATTAAACTCACAACTAACACATGATGAGGTTGTTGTTATGTTGATTGTGTCGGTAGCTTCCTCTAGGCGCTTCTCCATCACCTTCTTGACGTTGGCGTGGAGCACGAGGGGCATGTCGCCGATGTCCTTGTGGCCCTGGATGACATCGTGGAGGACAAGGTTAGCCTTTGCTTCATCGTTGGTGGGCTTCTGGTAGTGTTTGACCTACATCTTTAGCTTGGTGATGCGCCCACCTAGGAACTCATCTTGGAACAACATGTTCCTTGAGGAGGAGTGAGATGCTGTGTACCTCTGCAGAACAACCTTGGTCTCCGGCACCGCTAGCCAGATAGTTTGCTTGTCCCCACTAGGCCATGCGTCACCGCGATGACGGTGGAGATGTCTCCGAGGGTGGATGTACTATTATGTGATATAAATTATAGCATTTCTCTTTGTATTCCAAGGAAAGTTAATTAGATACACAAGCATCAAAGGTGGACAATAGTTTTACATAATTCTTTAACCATGACAGAGGTGTACACCTCAGTATCCTGTGTGAATAACATAGAATATAGTCTACGCACCACTCTAATAAGTTTAATTATCTAGAAAATGTCAACCATGTTCACTTTATAAAGAGTGTAAGTGTAACTCATGAATAAGATGGGCTCATATGTGACACATGATGCAAGATGCATCTATAGGTACGAATCAAAATGAAGTAATAAAACTCGTAACTAACACACCATGAGGTTGTTGTTGATTGTGTCAGTAGCTTCCTCCTTGTACTTCTCCAACACCTTCTTGACGTTGGTGAGGAGCTCGAGGGGCCCATCGCCGATGTCCTTGTGGCACCGGATGACGTCGTGGAGGACGAGGTTCGCCTTCGCTTCGTCGTTGGCAGCCTTCTGGTGTTTGACCTGCATCTTTAGCTTGGTGATGTGCCCACCTAGGAAGTCGCTGTGGTCCAATGTGTTCCTTGAGGAGGAGTCAATTGATGCATACTTTTGCAGCACAATCGTGGTCTTCAGCATCGCTGGCCAGATGGTTGGCTCGGCCCCACTAGGCTTTGCATCGCCACGACGACGGTGGAGGCGTCGCTAAGGTTAGATGTACTCATGTGGTATAAATTGTAGCATTTCTTTGTATTCTGTAACACCCTAGAATTTTGGAATATTTAAAAATAGGTAAATATGATTTTTATGCAATTTTGTGAGCATACAAACTTAGAAAAGTAATTATTTTTATTAACATAAAATCAAATATAAGGGTAGAAACATGAGTGAGCATTCATGTTGTTGTATAATATTTTGTATTGTGTGCTCTATTTGAAAATTCAAAAGATGATTCAAAATTTCATTTGAAAATGCTTTGAAATATTGGAAAAGGAAAAAAGAAAAGGAGTTTCATTTCCCTTCTCTGTTTTCAGCCCAGCTCAGCCGGCAGCCACCGCTCGCACGCGGCCCGCCTGTCTCCCACGCGCACGGCCCGTCTTCTTTTCCCCCATGTCCCGCTTTGGGCCAAGCCCAGCGAGTCCAGCCGCTGGCCCAGCAAGATCGCGAGAGCGCCGCGCCTTCCTTTCCCTCTCTGCCGTCGCTGACACCCCGGGTCCACGTGTCAGGCACGCCCCCTTCCTCAAGTCGATGCCGCCGCCGGATCTTCCCTTTCCAAAAATCGTCGACGCCAAATCCTCCTCCCTATCTTCCCATTTCCTTACCCGATGCATTTTCGGGCTATATAAGCCATGTGCCGCACACAGCCGCCTCCATCCAACCCTTTCGCAGTGTCAGCCGAGCTCCCGAGACGCCACCGCGAGCTAGGAGCCCTACCTCGCCACCACCGTCCGCCATCCCGAGCTCCACGCCATTTTCGATCTGACTCCGTCTCCGTTTCCTACCTCGGTGAGCTCGCCATGTTTCCTACTCCATCCCGGTACCTTCTAATCGTTGAATGGTGCTCGGAATCGAGCTCTCACGATTTTCGGCAATGGCGCCGCCGCGGAACGTCGCCGGGTTCCTGTTCCGGCCGGAGCACCGCCGTCGGCTGTTCCCCGATTCAATCTGATCCATCCATTTTAAATCTGACGGTTGATAATCAAAGATACCGGTTCGCCTGTATATTTTGCTAAAGAGTCCCTGCGGTTTTGCGTAATATAACCCACAGTCCAAGGCGTATTCCCGCATCGCGTTTTATCCTTTTGAAAGCGTATTTGGTCTCGGTAATTCAAGAATACGTTTTCCGATATTTACAGTTTTGCCACTAATCTTGTTTTAGTCATAAAATCTCCGTTTTAACTCTGATTTGACCCGTTCAAATTGCGTTAGGTTCGTATTTGCGAGCTCTACATGTTAGTAGTACTGTTCAGTAGGTTTGTGATATTTTATTTTCGAGTTTGAATTAAAGTAATTATTTTTCTATAAGAAATCTTCGTAAATTCATAACTTCGTAGTTTTAGCTCCGTTTTTCATGATCTTCGCATCTGTATGATCCTAGCGAGTTGTAGATTCATTTTAAAGACTTTTTATATTATTTTATTACTATTGGTGTACTGTTCTAATTATAGTCTTATTTGTTTATGCATGATTATTTCTGGATGAATGTTGTTGCTATTGTTGATCGAGCATAGACTGTGAGCAATTTGTTGGGGATCAGGAGTTTTTCTACGAGCAAGATCATCAGGACCAGTTTGAGCAAGGCAAGTATAGCATGGGATTATCCTTGTTGTCATATTCACAATAAGCAAATAATATCATTATGCATATATTCCTTTGTTAAGGATGACTTAGTGTTGATCTTATTCCTTGATACCTATTATATTGCATGGAATAGTATTGCTAGTGCTTAACATGAACTATGATCATGTAATTTGACTAATGGAATATGCAATAAACATTAAAAGATGACTTTTTATTACTGTCTAAAGGGGATTAGAGCATGGGGTTATTTTTGGTGCTCTAGTTACTCTCCTTAAGGACTTATCTATAAGCGAACATCTGGGACTTACAGTACAACTGTGAGGGCTATATGGCTCTGGCTTTAGTCATATAATACGGGGGCTGTTGCTCCTAGCTATGAGGTACGTGGAAAAGGTGGAAGATTGATCCCAAGCCCGAGGTCCCTACCCTCCTTTATATAGGCAGGAGAGGTAAGGTTACAGAGAGGGCGATCGGGCTAACAGATTGTGTTCCTAGTTTGTTACACGATATGCGCAATAGATTGATCCAAGCTACCGTCCAGATACACCTGCCCTGGTTTGCCTTCATCTCCATGTTGGTCAATCGCGTCAGCCCTTTTGGGCTGATAGCCTAGTGATGGTCACATATATGGGCAGTGCAGGTACCCCTGGCCCATATATCTGATAGCATTGTTCAACCACATAAAATGATTCCACCATATGGGTAGCCTTTTGAAAGTCAAAAGCACATATTATTTGAAAGGAAGAAGTTGTAAAGCTAATAGAGGTGATAACATTCTTCTGTCAACTGATTTTGGTTCCAGAACAAACTTTATGTCTCTCTCATCCCATTCTCTATGAATTAGCTATGGAGAAAGAGATCACACTTAATGCATTCATTAGGAGAAGGGGTGATATTGAGTTCAGAAGATGGCTCCCGGACATTATCAAGGAGCAATGCTCTTTGTTGTGTGACAATACTCTTGGCTTATGCTTGAATGGAAGATGATGATGTAATCTCCTGAAAATGGTCCAAGAATAATGGAGTTTTCTCAGTTAGGTCTGTGTATGATCATTTGACTTGCTCTGAGACAGGGCAGTCCTTTGTTCATATATGGAAGGCCAAAAGACCCCCATTGAATCATAATCTTTATCTGGTTGATAGAGAATGATGCCATTTTAACTAAAGATAATATGATCAAAGGAAAGTGGAAGGGCAATCCAACATGTTACTTCTGTGATCAAAATGAATCAATCTCTCATATGTTTTTTCAATGTGTTATTGTTCATGTGGTTTGATCTATAGTTGCATCATGCTGTGAGATTAATGACATTCCATGCAATTGGGAGCAATGTTGGAGGTGGATAAGTAAGATTTTTCCGCATGGTAAAAAGATTTTTACCTTGGGAATTGCCTCAATTTTGCTGGGCTATAGGAAGGCTTGGAATAGGGCGTGTTTTGACAACAAATTAATCAAACACCCTTGTGAAATTTTCTGCAGTGTGTGTTCTTATATAAAATATTGGGCAGGTCTGTATGTACAATGCAGGATTCAAGGAAGCCATCATTGAGAATGCAGGTATCTTGCTCAAGGGAGCAATCCAAGTGATGAAGGCACAGGCTGGTCGTCCACCTCAGCTGTAGATCACAGAGATGGAGAAAAGTGAGGAGGAGAAGAACGAGGAAATGCCAAAGGATTAAGCTGATATGTGTCCCTATATAGACTAGTACGTTCGTGATGTAGTATTGCCTGAACTTTTTTTTGTGGGGGGTGCGGGGGGGGGGGGGGGGGGGGGGGGGGTTTGAGCTTCGTCCCTTTCGTAGGCAGACCTAAAAATACTAGCACATTGCCTAAATTTGAGAGCAGAATCATGGTAGCCTGCAGTCAGTTTGAAGCGTAATGTCTTGATATATAAGATTTCCTTCAATATTCTTTTAGATAACGTTTTGTGAATATTAGATCAAAATACAGAAGCAAGGTTGAAATGTACTAGTAATCTTTTGTCATTTACTCTATCCTCTTAGTAAACATAAAAAAGAAACTCAACCAACCTACAAGGAATTAGGTGTCTTTATTAATAAGAAATAGCACCCAAATCGCCTCCATGATTACTTGAATTTGGGTTGTCGGGGCATACATCCACGTCCACAACAACCGAGCTAGGCTCAGTCTTTCTAAACAAAGTCCACCTCCATTAAATCTAGTTACATCCACAAGTAAAGAAACAAATTGTCTATAAAAATATTTCTTGACCCCCCAAATTCCAAATTAACTGCAAGGCAGATATATTTCATTTTGATGTGTTACTTGATGACATGGTGTCATGCAGCTTATAGAGCTGCACTTGCAATGTGAAGTGCATGTGGTTCACGCTCTAGCATGGTTCATGAGAATGAATATTTTACATATTTTTGTTTGTTTTTTATTGCACTAATTCAAATGATCACATGACATCCTATATATTTTTACAGATAGGAACAATATAAATTGCAAGATTTAACTCATGTTTTGTAATGAGATTTTATTTTCGCATGTTGATTCAAATTATTTATCCTTTTCACGTTCAACCTAAAAGCTTTTGCCTTTTTATTGTGGTGAGACAAAGTTTTGCTTTACATCTATTCTTGGCATGATAAGACTGTGTGTTCTTATGGTTACTCAATATGCATAGTTTATTTTAATTTTTACTCTCTCACATGTTTTATTAAGTAATTTATGTTTTGTATGACTACCATTTCTCTTTCTTCTTAACCTGCAAAAGTTTGTATCTGTGTTACAATTATTATCAAACTTACTATATGTTCCTTTGCTATATATATGGTTTATCAAATTGTCAGAAACCTAGCTGGTGACATTCAAGAGCCAACAATCTTTTTTTCTTAGTTTTGAACATGGATTTAGCAAATTTTCTCAGTCCAATTGCATTTACTTTGTGTAATCACAAAAATATGATTAGAGTAATTACTCAGCCTGCTTCATGTGAAAGATTGTCATTTGAATAATGCATGATGAGTAACTTTTTGCTCTGCATCTTCTGAAAGGTTGTTATTTGAATAATACTCAATGGAGCAAAAAGCCACACTAGGACAGACCAAGCATTGTTGTGGAGGCTCACTGCGATGATACGCGTAGCCTAACACTATCAGTAGTGTCACATGCGCTAGCCGTAGACTATTTTAGCATCAATAGCAGTAAATTCTTCAAAATAGAACTATTTTTTCTTTCTGAGATGCAGAGAGAGAGAGAGAGAGCGAGAGAGAGAGAGAGAGTTAACTAATTAGGATTTCCTAGTTGGGCCTAGGTCTGATTGGAGGTTCTTGTGTTGCAGCTATAAATTAAAGGATGAATGGTTCATGTTTAAAGACTAAAAATTGGACCACAAAAGAACTAGAAAGCAAAACAAAACAAAACAAAACATAGTTTGTAAACTCGTGCAGTCTTGCTATTCCTGACTGGCATGCACACAGCACACATATACAATAAAGCCTTGTCATTCTAATAATTTACTTACAATGTCTTAGTTTTTGGGAACACTGACCAACACCATGCATGCATTCTGCTACATATTGGCATAAGCCCAAGTGACACGTGATTTATCAGTTCCTCATCTTGCCACATCCTAAATCCTAGTATTTTTTCCTTGATATTCTGGATTCAGCATCTCAAGGACAAAATTCTTTAATAACTCATTTGTTGTGAGGCTTTGAAACATGATGGGCATTCAATATATGTAATGTATCTAAATCTGTATAATCATAGTATGATGTCGATATGCATTCATATCTTATCAGGCACACGCACAACTGACGCTATTGCTACCAAAATCTGAATCTGAAAAAAAAATAACTATATGTATTTGTATCTATAGGTATCCATTCATATCAGATCTGTCTACACTGCCTAAGTAGACTTCATCTATATTTTGTAGTCCATGATCAGTAAGAATATTCTTGTGAAAATATGATTGTACTACTTACAAATCAAGTGAGCAATTATCGAACTAAGAATACTTTAATGAAAGTTGAACTATATGTGTTTCATTTTATAGTGTTTCATTGTCCAAAATACATGAGTTCTTGAAATTACACAAATATCCTTTGATGAATTATTAGTTTGCCCATAGTACTACATAGTATGGTGTTCTAAGAAGTTAGATACTTGGATTGTGGTTAATTTAACTATAACTGCTTTCAAGTTGAGGTCTCTTTTTACTAGTAATTTAGAGGCCCTGAAATGGTTTTTTAAGCTAATACTTTTTTTATAAACTAATAGCAACCAAACAAGGCAAACAAAAAACATTAATTTAACAAAGAATTCACCCTAAGGAGACATACAGTGCCAGAAGAATACCTTACCTTGACAAAGGTTCCTAAGGAAATTTTTGTGAACACTCCCTCCTTCCCATCGCTGATAAGGCTACAAATTCTAACACTTCTCGCCTATTAAATCAGACACGAACTTAAATTTGTTTGCTGAATTTTTCTTTTTCTTATTCTTCTTCTTTTTCATTTGTGTATTACTTTTCTGAGGCACAGCCTGTAGATCACACAATCACTTCTTTCACCATATGTTAGGCCCTCAACTATACTTCCCTACAAAATGATCTACCTCTAGTAGCTTAAGCTCATCATATATCTGAAACCTGACTAACATCTCCAAAAAGGCACTCATACAAACATCCGGTTCAGAAACGTTATAGGTAACACTAAGTCTACTGAACTCTAGATGTTTCAAGTTACTCACCTGATTTTGAGATTCTACTAACAGATGCCCCTAAGGAGACTCCAAAATTATTAATATCCTGCTGACTTTTATCATCTGAAAAGAAGATCAAAAGAAATTTTCAGAAAGGTTACCTTTTCCATGGGAGTTTCTTAGTTCTTGCATGCCTTAAGCTTTGATGCTTTTTCTGTAGAGTCTCGGCCTGTTGTAGCCTCGCAACGTTTGCTCTTGCAACTTAGTGCATTTTTTTCTCGAACATGCAGGAGAGTTATATATCATTATATTAAGAAGAAGGAAAGGAGTCTAAGAAAACTCAAAACACAAAACAAGCCCATTAGGGCATGAGTTTACATGAGTGATTAGCCAGGTAGACAAGATACTTCGACTAGCGACCTAAGACTGGGTGTTGTTTTGGCTACACTGTTAGTCGAATTGGGATTCCTCCCAGACTTCTGAGCTGCTCTTGCTAGCTGCCTCCACGGATGTTGTTACGGGGCTTTTCTCAGTGAAGTGAGCATAAAAGTTTTGGTGTGGCAACTGGCAATACATAATCACCGAAATAGAGAGGATGCAGTTTGCAGTGTTGTTGTTCCTGACGCCCGAATGCAATATAATGATGAACAGCAATTTGTTTTCGTCGACAGTCACCATCATCTCATCAAGGTTGCTACTAGCATCATAATCTGATGAGATCATGAATGCTGCTGCCTGCTGTAGTGCCTAATCCTTGAAGGCCTGTAGATGAACTTTACTGCTACTCTTTTAATTCACTGCCACCGATGAACGACAACACTGACCATAACAAATGAGCAGTGCTGAAAATAAATGTATAAAAACGAAACACAAATTGCTTCCAAATTCAAATTTTGGGTACATTTAGCCCTAGTCTAAGGACTAATAACTCAAATGACGACGACGACTCCTGAGTCCTGATACTCCACCCTAACCTTGAGACTCTTACCATCGACACACAATTAAAATCAAACAAACCAAATCATAAGATGGATTTTATTTCATGCATGCCCCCAAACAGGTAGGCGTGCATTCTTGTGCCCTTTAGGGCTAGTTTGGATTATTGATCATTCCCCGTGGGATTGGAGGGAACTGAGAACAAAATCTGTTCATCCCCTTCAATCCCCATGGTGAATTTGTGTATCCAAACTAGCCCTTACATGGGCTTGGGCTTGATGAAGCTCTCAAGGCCATGCTCCCAGAGCAGACAGTCTACGTCCTCATCAGTGGCCTGGCGTCCACTGCCATCATCCAAGATGGCGTCCGCCACCTCAAGGAGGTAGCTTCCACCACGTGGAAAGCCATCGTCCTCGTCCTCGTCATCGTCAACACCCACACCAGCGGCGGGGGCAAGAGGATCCCCCACCGCCGCCTGCAGCGTATGTGGCACCGGCACCAGCAACGGCACGTCAGCTAGCATTGGTGGCGCCATCGCAAACCGTGGCACCATGAGTGGCTCCTGCGATGGCGCCATCAGGGGCTCCTGCAGTGGCACCAGCAGCAGCTCGGGTTCCAGCGGCGGCGACGGCAGCACAAACAGCGGCGAGTTCGCCACCATCGGCGGCGCCATCGCAATCGGTGGCGCCATGAGTGGCTCCTGCAACGGCGCCATCAGGGGCTCCTGCGGTGGGACCAGCAGCATCTCGGGATCCAGCGGCGGCGGCGGCAACACAAACAATGGCGAGTTTGCCACCATCGGCGGTGCCATACCAAGTGGGGCCACCATCAGTGGCTCCTCCTGCGACGACACCAGCATCGCCGCCGCAGCTTCTTCCGGTGCGAGCGGCGGCGGAACGACCGCCGCTGCGGCCGAGGTGAGCGAGTTAACGCGCTCGTAGATGGAGCTCCTGAGCAAGGCGACATCGGACCTGACGGCAGCGGCGAGCTCGGGGGCCAGGTCGTCGAGGTTGCTGCGGCGGCCGAGGCTGATGTCGTTGAGGATGAGGTTGACCTCGAGCTGGCGGGCTGTGGCCTTGTAGCTCTCCAACCTTTTCCCCATCTTCTTCAAGGCCTGGCGCAGGAAGCCCTCGTTGTCCAGCCTGTGCGTCTCCTTGGAGGCCTCAGGCAGCTCTAGATACCTCTGCATGATGCCCTTGGCCTCGTCAAGATCCTCCGGCCAGAACGCCGGCTTGGCGTTACCGGGGCCGTACACCACCATGGCCACTGGGATTTGGCAGAGGATGGAGAGCTCCTTGGCCTTCTCCAGCAGCGTGGCGCGGCGCATCCCAAACGTCGCGTTCCGCGCGGCGTTCTGGACGATCCATCGGATCTTGAGCTTCCCGTGATTACGAGGCATGGTGCTAGCAAGCTAGGCGAGGATCGGAGCCCCTGGCCGGCAGAAGGGATGCAAGAAAGGAAATTTGTTCGCTGCTGATGGCTGATGCTGGTATTGGTGGTTGGTGAGAGTGACGGGAGAGGGGAGAGGGGGGCTCCTTTTGTAGCTGATCTGGGCAGAGAGAAAAATGGAAGGGAGTTATTGCCTCCAAAAAATAGTGTAGGAAGCTATGGTACATCTATCAGATACTCACTGGATAATTAATTATGTGAATCAAAAAAAGATTTTTGTATTTATCGCTGGATATAGCTAGATATCTTTATTTACTATTATTACGTATTGTACATGCACAACTCATGGTAAAAAAAAAATATTGTTCAATTCCATGCATGAAGGTGCAAAAAGAAAAAAAAAACCTGAAAAAAATTGCCAATAGAGATATATACTAATTCTCGCTGTAGACACCGTATATACGACGTCATTGTCGCCGTGTGTAAAATCTTTAGAGACTATACTACCACTCATCTGTATATAGACAACCCCTACTATAGAAATAGTCAGTACAAGCTGCCTAGCAGTGTCATCTACCCGTTCACGGCAGGGAAGAAGCAACACTGCTGATTGAGCCAACTCGGATCGAAAATGTTTGGTTTAGAGAATCAAACCATTTTAGATGAGGTGATACGCTATGAGTTTGTTTCTCAAATTTAATGGAATGGTTTTATTTTTTTCATTCTAGTACTAATTATAAGCCTATGAGGAAAGAGGTGGTGATACATCAACTCATTCTATTTCATAAACCAAATAAACAATTATGAAATGGTGTGACGATGGACAAGCCTCATTCCATAAAACAAACACCCATAAACTATTGGCAAGGCCACAAACCACCGGTTCATAACTGGTTTATGGCTTCACATACCGCGTCATTGCCAGCATTATGGTAGTGTCATGCCCCCTCCTCTGCGCCAATTTACATCGATTAGCACACTTGTCCTTTTCTTATATATCTTGGTGTTTCTTCCATATTAGATAATGAGTCTACTTGTTGAACTAAATCTAACATAAGTGGTTAAATTGAACATTAAAATGCTAAAGTATCCTTTCGTTCCAAAAAAAAAGTTCTATATTTGAACCAAATCAAATTTTCTCAAATTTGACTAAGTTCATCGAAAATAAATCAATAATTATGTCTCTAAATAGGTTTACTGGAAAAATATATTCCATGATTCATCTTATACATATTAGTACTTTTTGTATGGATTTACTCAAAAAGTGATAATTATAGCATTTCCTGTAACAGAGAGAGTATATATGATCCATTATTGTTTATTTATAAAAAAAATATTGCATATTGTTGTTTTCAAAATCAAGCATGATAATGGAATGGAATCTTCTTCTGTTGGATATACAGTTTGCATGCTCTAGAAAAATAATATATGTAATAATGTTCAGGTAACATAATTGTGGCTGATTGAACTATATGTTATCTAAACCTAGATGTTGAATGATTTGGAGGCAGTAAAAATGTTGCCTTAAAGTTCATGCTTTCTTAATTACAAAGTAATCATTGACAAATCACCTCTCAAATCTCTATCTCTTCAGTCTCTATCTCTCTCTCTCTCTCTCTCTCTATATATATATATATATATATATATATATATATATATATATATATATATATATATATATATATATATATATATATATATATATATATATATATATATATATATATATATATATATATATATATATATATATATATATATATATATATACAACTAAAAAGAATTAGTGGGTTTTGCCCACCTACTTTCCAACCCAAACTCAACTTGTTGGTTCTCCTAGTTCGCTTGATAATAATTTGATTCAATAAAAATTCAATAGTTTGTTTTATTATTCAGTATTCATGGACGACCTTGAAAGCTATGTGGACTCTTTTTGAACTAGTCCAGGACATCAAGGTGGTGTGTCTCTAGGATGATCTAGCTAGTGTAAATACATGGCTTGCATACATAGCTTCTCTTTATTCCGAATGTGTTAGGGGCTTGTTTCAGATCTAAATATAATGGACATAATGCTCAGGTTTTAACACTACTAGGAATATCCACTTCTACAATGATCAGCTTTCATGACTGAAGGAGCCAAATTCGTCATAATTTCAGTTTTATGACGTATGACGAAAACCGGCTTGTCATAGAAGTCGTGTCATACTTGAAATATTATGACGATTTTTGCAAATTGTCATAGAAGTGGCTTGATCTGTGACGAAAACAGAACGTCGTAGAACTGTTTTGGCATGCGTGGCAGGAGGGCTGCCACGCTGGTGGGTGCTTCTATTGGAGATGCTTTCCACGTGCACATGTTATAGCTGGTTGCAATGAAGATGGTTCGGGTACGTGTCACCTTCTTATTGCACAACGTGGCCATCTCTAGTTCTTGCACGTTTCATATTTTTACTAGACCACGTGTCGGTTCCTTGTTGTTCCACATGTTAATATTCTACTAGTACACGTGTCATATTGCAGTTGGATCACGTGTCACTTCTCCATTAGACCCCGTGTCATATTTTTTTGGTCCACGTGTCCTTTCTTATTTGACTACGTGTCACGATTTTGTCCGTCCATGTGTCGTATTTTTATACGTCCACGTTGCTTGACGATTTACTTCCACGTGTCCGGTTTTAAATAGGCCACGTGTCGTGCCCTAGTCAATTCACGTGTCATGCATTGGTTGGTCCACGTGTCACATTTTTATTTGATCATGTGGCATGTCCTGGTTCTACCGCGTGTAGGACTAATTACATAAAAAAAAAGTAATTTGAGATCATCATTACTGCACAGATTGACAACATAATTATTCAAGCTGACAATCAAATACCAACAATTAATATTTCATACGTCAGTAGAAAGCCACGGACAGTTTCACCACAACAAACCATCACATGCGTCCACACAATAGACCACGAATATTCAACGCATCAAGCCACAGAACTTGAAGACTGAGAGTTAATTACAAAGAAAGCTTAAGCGCATGACTTGCTCACAGAGCCTATTGTACTCCTCCCGTCGTTGTTTCTTGAATTCCTCAAACTCTCTTTCAGACTCTTCTATCTTCCTCTTCAGTTCATCCACTAGTTCAACAAGGACAGCAGTACTTTCCTGTTCACCAGCAAGCTGCTCCCGAAGTGTTATCTCTGCCAATGTCTCTGCTCTGGTGGAGCTTCTTAGGATACCAGCATACTTCAAAAAAAGGTTTTTCCCACTTGTCTGGGAGGGGGGGCTTGTCGTGGTAGAGGCAGAGGACCTTGGAAACAACATCAGCACTAGTCATTGGTTGTTGTTCATTAGCAACAGATTCTCTTGCATAGCTTTCTGGGAAATTTAATCAGTAAAACATTAGGTTACAGATAGTGGAAGAGGACTTCAATTGAAAACCCAAGAGAATAATTTATAACAAGTAATGCATATGACTTCCTCAGCCTACAACTGATAGAGATTGCATAAGCACAATGCATAGGTCTTTTTGCAGCCTACTGCCGATAGATATTACATAAACACAATGTACATGTACCATTTTGATTGGTGTAAAATTGCAACTATAAAATTAAATGATGTTGCTACATTAGACTCCTGCTCGTTTCCTTCTTTTATGGCAATGGGTTCAGTAGATTTCAAGAAAAGCAAATGAGGGTACTTACAACTGCTGCTTTTGCAGCATCGCCTAGGCCCTTTTTTGTATTGATATGGAAGTCCTTGAAGACTTCCACAGCATTGATATCTTCATCAGGTCAACCATGTTGTTCAAGTCCTGGATCATTATGTTGTTCATCAAGTCCTTAATCGTGTTCTGTGGCCTTCCACTTGTTCTCCTTCTGTTCACATTGCACATGAGTTTCTATTTATATTTATACAAAGGCAAGAGTAACAATAAAAATGCAACCATCACTTACAAATGTTTGTAGCTGGACAACATATGAGTGAAATCCTGTAGACCGGTGGTACTTCACTTTTACATGGTTTCGCTTGTTTATCTCAAATGTTTCCTATAGCTTCATTTGTGTTAGACTATAGCACAAGTAGACCATAGCAAGACTAGAAAGGAAATTGATGGGTTCACAGACACCTTGTTCTTAGCACTAGATCAAGTTTCGACAAGTTCACACCATTGTGCATTGGTCATAGACGGGACAGGAGAGGTCGTAGGGTCTCATAATCAGAGCAGGAAAACGCGCCAACCACTTGACTACTACTCGTATTCTAAATCTATTTTATTAGTAATTAGTAACGCTACGGGGACTCACATCTTCTAATGTTTGTTAGCGTTTGCGTTAAGTATAAATATCCTTTCTGGTCTCTATTACTTTTCACTTGCAAGTTGCTAGCCAAGGAAAGAAGGCAGTGTTAGCCGGCAGGAAACAATGAATGCGGGTTCTATGTAATGTGGGCAATGCTTTGCTACATCGGCGGGAAATCAGAAGATACAGATAATTTGGTGTGTATAATCCCCATTTCATTTATGTCTGCT
Organism: Saccharum hybrid cultivar R570; assembly: GCA_038087645.1. Classification (NCBI taxonomy): domain Eukaryota; kingdom Viridiplantae; phylum Streptophyta; class Magnoliopsida; order Poales; family Poaceae; genus Saccharum; species Saccharum hybrid cultivar. The sequence goes on from JAQSUU010000425.1 coordinate 2,465,984, forward strand.
AATAATTCAACAAAATGATCTACTAATTCCTCTTTGGATACCATCTTTTTTGAATGACAACGCAAGAAATATAACCACGAAAGGCTGTTAGACATGGAGATCATCGCACTGCAATCGGAGGTAGCAAAATTCATCTTAGCCGAGGTATTGGAAAAAGAGGGAGTATTTTCCATTGCAAAATCCATGAGGTACCAGTATGGGCCAGAGCAGATCGCTAGACTATTGTAAGAAGTCCGAGAAGCATGCTTCATCTTATCGAATAATTTCTTTTTTATTTTGACGGATCGAGATCTTCATAAGAACATTTGAACTATAACTGTAACATTTGTAATGTTTAATATTGATGGACCTGACGTCTACGTAGCGTATATAACTGCCGGTTAGTACCGAATAGGCAGTGATTCAACGAAAAAAATATAAATTAAAATAAATTATAAAACAATAAAATGCGAACGAGCCATCACTGCCGGTTAGCACCAAACAGGCAGTGATGGCCAAGATGGCGCTGCCGGCTTGAACCACAAACCGGCAGTGATGGCCAAGCCAACACTGTCGGCTTGAGCTATAAACCGACAGTGACGATCAAGATATCATTATCGGTTTGAGCCACAAACCGGCAGTGATGATCAAGCTATCACTGTCGGCTTGAGCCACAAACCGGCAGTGATAGTCAAGCGATCACTGCCGGGTCTTGTTTCAAACCGGCAGTGTTTGTTGAACTGAACTCTGCCGGGTAGTGTAAAGGACCGGCAGTAAAGTTGCAGAACACTGCCGGTTTGTAGGAACCGACAGTGATAGCTAACCCTCATCATTGTCGGTATGGTTGTGCCGGTTCAAAATCCGGCAGTGATGGGGGGTTTTGAACCAATAGTATTGTCCAGATCTGGGGTAGTGTTAGCTTGACACAGTTGCTCATATGTAGATTTTTACACAGAATATCCTAGACTTTAGACCACTTCCATCGAATGAAATCCATTTGATCATCGATGTTGAGTCTAGGGACATAGTCCTGTATACCCTTCCGTTATTCCATTAGAATACTAGGAAGCCATCTCTAGAAGTTTATAGTTTGCAACCTCTAGCCTTACAGCTAAGCACATTTATAAACTTGGCATTAAACAATTCAAAAAGGACAAGGAAATTGTAACAAAGAGGGATTTCCCACCCACCAAGTATCTAACTAGAAAATGGTATCATTTCCACTATTAATCTTGATTGTAATTTTCTACCCGTACGATAAATGTGTCATGCTTCAATATAGTCAGACAACATCGAAGAATCATCTTTTTCGGGATTTACATGACTAATACACTGGTCTTTGGCCTCTCATATACTTATTTTGTCTTAACCAATTCATGCCAGATTCTTTTCTCTTGTTCTAGCTTCAACCATCATTTACAAAGGAGGTTTATGTTCATTTTCCCAATATTTTCAATGCTCAAGACTCTCCCTTTTTTACTTTTACAAATCTTTATCAATTTGACCATGTGTACTTTTTTTCTTGGTACTCCCTCCTTGCCAAAAGAAGGAGTGTCTCTGTTTGTCCAATTTCTCAATAATACTCAATAGTAGTCTGAGCTAGTAAATACATTGATATATTGGAGATTTTTTTAAAACTAGCGGCTATCATCACACTCCTAGCAATGGATAGAGAACTGCCTTGACAAATGTCTAATTTCTTGGCTATTTTTTCATTGCTAGGCAGCCAGTCAGTAATGTGAAATTTGCTATGACTCATAGGCACCCCAAGGTACTTAATTGGAAATTCACCAAATTGGTAGTTAGATCAACTAGTTATCATGAGCATCATTGATAACTAAGACTTCACTTTTTGAGAAGTTTATCTTTAGCTTAGAAAATGAATCATAGAGATATAACAGAAACTTAATATTCATTGCCATCCATAAGTTGTCTTTAATGCATAGAATGGTATTAGTTTCATAATACACAATAGCAACACCCCCTTCTATCAAATTACTAGCAAGACCCTTAATTAAGTATGACTTGAATTCTCCACTGCCTTCACAGGAATGAATAGCTAGTTTAATGCATTTTTACTTGTATCTCTTCTTGTGCTAATAAGATCACATTTGTTACTTTAATTAAAGATAATTTTACTATATATGTTGGTCCAAATTCAATAGTGTCCCTTCAAATTCATTCCAAACGTCAACTATTATTCTCAGATTATTCCTATTGATTCTTCTGACATTTTTATCATGTTAATACTTGATACAAATTTTAATCACTTCTATGCAATCCAAATAATACCACATATATGTTATATTATCTTTAATTATATTGTGCTGAGATGAAATTCTTCTATGCACACTTGAAACAAGATTATATGTTAATACAACCTCCAGACAATACTAGATGTGCTCTCTTTTTCCTCTTTACTCTTTCCCTGTTTGATTATCTAACTTTAGTTTTGTATGATTTCGGTTTCTAGAATTGAAGCAATTTGTATAAGCAATGTGTATCATGTGTAATACAGATCAACACACTCGTTACCTATTCCATTTCGCTAAAGGACTATGGATTTATTAAGAACAAAAAAAATTAGGCATGTTTCCAAGAGCTAGAGATATTTTTGTTTCCAAATTTAAGTCATGCACCAAGCTTTTATTGCTTTAGCTGAATGTGTGCAACCACATGTATAGCAGTATCTGAACTGTCCCTTGACCTTCATAAACAACTTTGCTTTTTCACTGCATCTTTTTATTGTGCGAATAAAATCAGGGTGTAGGAAAGGAGCGAAATGCATAGCACACAAAAAGTATAGTTGTGAAGATGCAATGTTATATGACATGTAGTGCATGATGCTTACCAGTCCTAGGAGTAATGTGATGTGTATAGGCGCGGAGATAGAAATAAGTTTTCATTGTATCTATAGTGATGTATCTGCACATTCGACTCCTACAACATTAAGAGTTTATAATTATGGAGATTGTTAAAATATATAAGGTTCTTAGTTAAAATAATTCATCCTGATAGAACCGTAAATCCAAAAGTTTACTCAAAAAATGTTGTTGTGATTTTTCTCAACGCCCTTTTGAGTTTCCAACATTTACATGAAATAGAAAACATCCTACTGTCATATGGTTTGATTTTGTTGATGCTTTAATTCTATTCTATTCAACGGGTTCTCTACTACTCAGTGGAATAAGTTGTGCAGAACTATAGCTATATTAATTCTGCCACTGTAACAAAGAACTGCATTGATGTGACCATTTCATGAACTACAACTTCAACAAAAGAAAACTCTGTCATATGTATAGGCATGTACTATTTTCTATTTGTATGGCAGTCCCTACAATATTTTTTTATTATTATGATTCCTTGTCACTAGGGGGTGAATTAAAAGTTGTAATTTTGTGAAATGGTCACCCGAAGTTATAGTTTCTTGTGTCTATGTCACAAGTATTTATAACTTTGCAAACTTAAATCTATTTAATATTCATGAAATCGTGGATCCATAACCTACTTTTAATATGGTCAAGCGTATAAAGATGTTTAATGCCATTGGAATGATCTAACTAGTGCATCCCATTGCTTCTCTTGTAGTCAGCAGAATGTATATGGTTTATACCTATGCAATTCACATAGTGGCTTTGATAAAAGCTTCACACATATGTCATTCCATGTCAGTTAAAATTATTGTGTCCTTTCAAGAGTTACTTTGTCTTTTAAATTTTCTTATTATGCTTACATGGGTTTATTGTGTGTCCATATAGAATAATGAGCTAATTTAGCATATTTCGATTTGTCTTTTTTCCTTGCGCGCAAACATGATCAGGGACATCTACCTGTGCAAGTATAGACAATAAAATTGCTATACATAAATTTTGCTTGAAAAGATATTTTTAGCATGTTGATTGAAATTCTTTACCCATTCAAGTTTAATCCAGATGTCAAATGTTGCTCTTAGATTATTCCTGATGCTTATACGTTTATAAATCATGTTGGATACAAATTATATATCCTTATATATGTGGATTGCCAAGTCTTTGTTAGATTGTCAAGATTCATTTCTGAGGTCAAGTTTGTTTTGCACAATTGAAGCAAGAGTGTTCTTATTGTTACATGCAGAGATGTGTACTCTTCTTCCTTTTTGCCATCTCACTTGTTTACTCTCTAATTAATAACTTCTAATTGTAGATTACTAGTTCATTTTGTTAAGGAGCACATGTGTTACACTTAACACTTTAGCGGATGTTCCTTTGCTAATAGCATGTGTGAATTTTTTTAGATTAAGAGGCTCTGGTGTCTTTGTTTTCTTTCTTATAAGTGAAAGTGACACACGCACACACGCGCACATGTGCACATAGGTACACACATCTAACAAGATTGCAGGCACAACATAACCTTTCCAAGCTTTGACCACTGAATGCACCTCACAAGTTTATCGATCTAAATAATGGGCACACCCCATGCCAAGTGTTGAACTCAAATCCCGTGGATAGGCTTTTACCTTATTAACCTAATCACATAATTATGTTATCTTTCAAGAGTTAGTTTTCTTTTCTTTTTTTCTAGTATTATATTATATGATCACATTCATAGACTAGTTGAATTTATATAACCTTTCTCGAGCATGATCTATTAAATGTCTCTCGGCTTTTATAAATATCTCCTTTTTTCTTCTTGTGTTTTACTCGGCATCTTTTGAAAGGTTATTGTGTTATTAAGTATTGTAGTTGAATGAAGCTTTGTTTAAAACAATGCTCCTAACTCTATATAACAAGACCGTACACACAACCCTTAAAATGAAATAAAAAACAAGAAGAAAATGATCTAACGACATAGAATCTCAGACCCAAGAGATATAACTCAAAACCACCTACATTTCAATTATAGAGAAAAACCTTGATGTCTTTCTTCTATTCTCTTGCACTACGAAGAGAGATGGTCAAAGCCCATAAAATTCAATCATCCTCTTACAAAAGAAGGTAACGAATAGTGCATCTAAAACATCTCATATGCTTCAGCCCACATGTCCTTTGCCAAGGATGCACCAAGAAGCCAAAAGCACTTACAAACACCAAACGACTATGGAGGCGCATTGTCGCTTTGATGTGTAGAAAGCCTATATAACTTCTTTTATTTTTGGTTATCAATGCATGCATTTATACTCAACTCATAAAACATAAAAAGATACTATCATTGGGTATGGCTAAATTATCATTCATAACTTACTTTTTTAGGTTCAACAAAAAGTATTTTATAGTGAATTTTTTAAGTAGCCTAATTTTCAAAGTTACATGAAACACAAAAACTTTCAATAGTCCACGGATCCAATAGGTTGTACTAGAACAAACACACGAACCAAATACCCATCCAATCCTCCCCTTACATCTTTAATAGCATATTTGTTTATAAAAAATTATAGTAAAAGAAATTTTATTAGAAAACAAAAAGGAAACAAAAAATATACTACATATTCTAGAAGAACTTTATTTAAAACACATTTGAAAGAATATACTTCATCTTTTCTAAATTACAGCTTACTTTGAGTTTATTCAATATAGACCTAAGTGAAACTTTTCTAACTTTATAATCAAGTTTTTTAAAAACTACTTACTAACGAGTCCATCCCAAAATTTCCGATCCACATCACTGAAAAATTACCACGCCTAAATTAACTAGGCCGTAGGGGATAACAAAAACAAATAAAATGGCTCATGGTGAAATTTTGCCTAATATTAGGCGCAGGCCCATCCAAGTGCATGGGCTAATCTCTCTCCAACGCCAGCCTCTGGCCTTGCCACCTCGTGGGTGTTGGGCCGCCCCTTCAATCATTTTCTCCACGGCGACTCTGTTGAAGATACGGGCAACAACTACAGCATCAGCATCTTCACTGGTTTGACGACATGGAGACTTTTATTTCCGTACGGCGACAACAAGGCAGAGATGGTATCATCGCCATGGAATAATTTTCTCCGGTTTCTTCTCCATTTTATTGTAGTTAGATCTGGCCACAATAGAGAACTAGGGAGAATAAGTTTCAGATCGGTCTTCACCATTCTTCAGTGGCAGAAAGAAAAAGAAAGAAGACATCAGAAAGAATAAGTTTCTCAACTCCGCCTACATGAATGTTGGCCGTTGTTTGGTGGGCATCCGTTCTCAGGCCTTTTTGCCGAGTGTTTACCTGTGTAGTCATCCATACTACAAAGCGTCGTACAAGTTTGGTTTTAAGATCTGGAGCTATTCACAACATGGGTACAATTTAGATGAAAATCAGTTTCTGAATATTTATGTAATACAGAGTGCTTATAATGTGTTTATATACCCGGCTATTATCTAATATAATTCTTCTTTTATTGAAAAAAAAGGTCTCTTTGTCTCGGTTGTTCAAGGCTGGCGAGCCACGCCATGTCCTCTCTCCGTCCCAAAGCACCAACTTGTGAGAATATTGGCATAGTATAAAGTTTTCAAAATCACAGATTCAAATTAGGTCGAAAAATTTTAGGTAGGATCGCAATAATCATAGATATCGTAGAAATGTACGCTCTGCTGACTATAAGATGTGTAAAATTATTTGGCAAAATTGTACGTAGATTTTAAGTACTATGCCTGAACTACTGTCAATACCGCCGGCCCCGGTAGACGATACAGGCAGTCGACGACGGAGCTGGTAGTGGTAGCAGCCCACGAGCCCTTGTCGACGCAGCACATGCAGGGCGGCCGTTGACCTTGCCCAAATTTCAAGGATGAGAGCACTCCATGTAATAACAGGTGAATTAACAAGATCAAGTCAACTGTGAGTCTGGAGATGAGCCATATCGCCGCCACCTCAATTCCGCCATTCCCAACGGCCAGGAGGATGCTTCCATGCACATGGCCGCCATGTGTATGTGTTGTCGACTAGCATGTACAATAATGGAGGAGTATATATATGTGCACGCCGGCAGTGCCCGGCCAGACTCCACGGCTTGCATGCATAGCTAACTAGCAATGGCGCGCCTGTTATTCCTCCGCCCGGTCCTGCTGGCCGCCGCCGCCGCCTGCTTGTCGGTCTGGATGATCTCCAACGCCGGCGTGGCGGAGGCAGGCTTGGGCTACCACGGCGACGACGACAACGACAACGACTCCAAGAGCCGCGTGGCATCGATCGTGACGGAGAAGCTGTACGGGGACATGTTCAAGCACAAGGACGACCCGGCGTGCCCGGCGCACGGCTTCTACAACTACACCTCCTTCCTGCGCGCCGCGGCGCAGTTCCCGGCGTTCGGCGGCGACGGCGACGCGGCCACGCGGAAGCGCGAGGTGGCGGCGTTCCTGGCGCAGATCTCGCACGAGACGACGGGCGGGTGGGCGACGGCGCCCGACGGGCCCTACGCGTGGGGCCTCTGCTTCAAGGAGGAGATCAGCCCGCCCAGCAACTACTGCGACGCCAGCAGCACGCAGTGGCCGTGCGTCGCCGGCAAGTCGTACCACGGCCGGGGCCCCATCCAGCTGTCGTGGAACTTCAACTACGGGCCGGCGGGGCAGGCGCTGGGCTTCGACGGGCTGGGGAACCCGGAGGTGGTGGCCGCCGACCCGGAGGTGGCGTTCAAGACGGCGCTGTGGTTCTGGATGACGCCCCGGGCGCCCAAGCCGTCGTGCCATGATGTGATGGTCGGGCGGTACTGCCCCAGCGATGCTGATGTCGCGGCCAACCGGACGGCGGGGTTCGGGCTCACCACTAACATCATCAATGGCGGCATCGAGTGCGGCAAGACCGGCGTCCCGCAGGTGGACGACAGTGGCGGACCCAGAAATTGGGAGCAGGGTATGCCCATGGTAAATTTTTTTTGGATGAACAACACAAAATGCTCAGATCTGCTTAGATAAAAGATACATGTAGTTCAAACTAAATTTGTTCCATAACAAGTTGATATTACAAAATATTGGAAGAAAATTACAATTAAATTTTAACTCTTCGATCCCTCATTGCTTGATAGTGACTGATGATGTCATGATCTTTGACTTGCAAAAAGAATTCACGCTCAATAAATGTGACCAAACAATCATTCAAGTACTGGTCTCCCATCCGGTTTCTCAACTTGTTCTTCACATAATTCATTATTGAAAACACTCGTTCTACTGTAGCAGTTGCTACAGGTAGCACTAGGACCAATTTGAGAAGTCTGTACACAAGATCATGTTTGGTATGCTTTTTTTCAGAAACAAGCATGACAGAAAGCTCAGCAAGGCTGTTCACTTGTTTAAATTTTTCATCTTCACGCATATCAGTAATAAAGAGTTGAAGTTGACGAGGGAGATGGTCTAACTCTAGTCTTGAGAAATCATTGGGATAAAATTGAGCTAGCTTAACCAAACTTGCTTTGTCAAAAGCTGCAAATGAATTAGCAGGATTGAATGCTGACATGCAGACAAGCAAATCTGTGTTTACCTCATCGAATCTGTTATTCAACTCTTGAAGTTGTCTATCAATAATACTTAAGAACATGTCCACATGAAAACGGTGCATATTCTTGATTTTCACATAGAACCTCCTGTCTCTTCCAACAGGCCTATAGAAATTGTCCATGTCAGGAATTTTGATCTTATGCTTGTTACAAAAAGAATGGACGTCTTTTAGAAACTCATCCCATCCATCATCCTCCCTCATATGCTGCAGCTGAATCTTTGTCAGATAAATAAGCTCTACTGCATTAACAATATCTTGATCTCTCTTTTGCAAAGCATGATTCAAATCAGCCGTGTACCCAAGTACATTTTGCATCAAGTGCGCCATGAAAACAAACTCAAATGAATCAAAGATTGTCAACATTGTTTGTGCTTGGTTATACTCTGTCTTTTGAGTTTTATCTGTGCCAACCTTTTTGATAACTTTCCTAATTGAAGGATACATAGAGAGAACACGCATAACAGTTTTGTAGTGAGACCCCCAACGAGTATCACCTGGCCTACATAGACTCATCTCTTGATTCTGGCCCTTTCCAGATTGAATCACATCCAACTCTAGTTCTTCTACAATTCTTTGTGCTTGTTCTACCCGTAGCATTTGTACCTTCTTACAAGAATTACCAATAAGATTCAACAACAACTTAAGCTGATCAAAAAACCAATCACAATCTGAGTTTTCCTTAGCAACAGCCACTAGAGTTAACTGAAGCTGATGTGCAAAGCAGTGTACATAATAAGCTGAGGGGCATTCATCCATAATTAGTTTCTTTAAACCATTGGCATGACCCTTCATGTTGCTAGCTCCATCATAACCTTGCCCACGTATCATAGACAAACTTAGTGAATGCTCCATCAGCAAGGACTGAATTGCATCTTTAAGTGTCAAAGAGGCAGTGTTTTCAACATGGACAACCCCAAGAAACCTCTCAACTACCTTTCCCTTTTTGTCAACATAGCGCAAACAAAGAGCCAATTGTTCTTTGTCATACACATCACTAGATTCGTCAGCTAGTATTGCAAAGTAGTCACTACCAAGGTCTTCCATAATAAGCTTTGTAGTTTCTTTGGCACAACTATTGATGATATCTTTTTGAATTTTGGGGGCAGTCAATGTACAATTTTTTGGAGCACTCTTCAAAACTACCTTAGCAACTTCTTCAAAGTTTTCTGCTAACCAATTTAGCAGTTCAAGAAAATTCCCTTTGTTAAGTGAATCTTCACTTTCATCATGTCCACGACAAGCCAACCCTTGACGCAAAAGAAATTTCAAGCATTTAAGTGAATACGTCAACCGTGACTTGTACTCACATTTCTCTTTTTGGGTGGTGGAAGCAAAGTTCTCAACTATTGTTGCTTTAGGCCTCATAAAGGAATTGTATTTCTCTAGAGCCATATTGTGATAACTATCCACAGACCCACAATGCCTCTCAATCCTCTTTTTCAAATGCCAATTTCTAAATCCTCCACTCACAAAAGCATCTCCACTAGAACAATTTGTTTTATGCTTGAATAAAAAGCACACAAAACAGAATGCAGCATCTAATTCCACACTATATTCAAGCCAAGTAAATTCATCAAACCACCAAGGAATAAAGCGTCTAGGTTTACCTCCAATAAGCCTAATAGGAAAATCATGGTTGCGTGGTTGACAAGGCCCCAATGCAATATATCCCCTGATCACCGAGTTCCTTTCATTGACAGGATGCCTTCTAATGGGTCTCCTTTTTCCAGGGTCATGATGTAGAGAGTCAATATCATAAACAGCTTCCCCACTTGACTCATAATCAAATTCGCCATCTCTGATAGGAGATAAAGGGGAAGGTTCTGAAGGTTCTGTTTCTGCCACTGTTGTTGTTAACTGAGGTTCATTACTAGCTACCTCTGGTTCAACTGAAATCTGATCATTGGGGACAACTGCTATCTCAGTTTCTGGTTCTCTTGCTGCTGCTGCCTCTGGTTGAGCAAGGGTACCTTGAGCTTCAGCATGACTCTCAATGCTAATTACTTGTGGTCTTGATGTGGAAGGGGAAGGGGAATCTACCCTTGGTGCCTTTGCGGCCCTTTCCCACATTGCTTTCAGAGAAATCGACTTTGACTTCTTCGACTTCTTCATTTTTCAGAATGAAAATGCCACTGCCTACAAAGAATCAAATGCATTGCACAACTATAAATTTTATTTTGCAATTGAAAATGACATTTAATAGAACCAACAAAGGGAATAGGAAAGGGATTTGAGTTTTATTACCTCTGAGGCTCAGTCCAAGCAAAGGGGGCGTCGTGGCCGACTGGACGATGTGCAAGACCTGGAGTGTCATGAAAAATATCAGTGTTCCACATGAAAACATTTCAAATTGAACTAAGCATAATATTGATGGCAGTTCCAGTGAGTCAGAGGCAAAGATTTACAGAGTAGGCCATAATTGTATCTACAAGATGACAGTTATTCACCATAGTGATAGGACAAAAAAAAAGATGATGAGTCAAGCCAGTCTCAAGCTTCAAGGAGAAAATGAAAGCTCGGAATGTACTTTTCTATCTATCAGTACAGATATTAAGTGGTTTCAATTACAGACAAGGAGTTTAACTCAAATTTAGCACATCGTCTTGCACATCGTCTCTTGGCGATTTGTACTGCACAGGAAGAAGATAATGGCAGGAGGGTTGCAGATCTCACCTGGACATCATCTCTTGGCGATTTGTACTGCAGCGCCGTGGAGACCTGGAGCGGGCGGACGGGCGGCGACGGCGAGCGCAGTGGTGAGTCGCGAGCGGCGGCGCGCGGTCGTCGGTCGAGACTCGCGGAAGCGCTGCTGCCTGCGCGTTAGTGTGCGGCTGCCCTACCCCTACGACCAGGCCTGATGGTTTTGGGATTGGAACAGCTGAATCTTTGTTAGATGGGCCATGGGCCGTCTGGATTCGCGTGGCTTATGGGCTGCTTTCGAGTTAGAGGTGAACTGCTGAATAAAATGGCCCAAAAACACAGAGAAACATAGTTTTAACACCTTATGTATATTATACATGTATATACCTCAAATACCTATTAAATTGTTTTCCAAAAATGTAGGGTATGCCCGGGAATACCCGGGCACAACTGTAGGTCCGTCCATGGTGGACGACCGGATCGGCTTCTTCCGGAGGTACTGCGAGCTGCTCGGCGTCGACGTCGGGCCCAACTTGGACTGCGCTCAGCAGCAGCCTTACTCTTCTTGAATTTGGACCCGTTTGGCAGGGCTTCTCCAGCGGCTTCGGAAGCCGTTTGGAGTCGTTTTCTATCAAACAGGGTAGAATGAAATAGTTTCATCATAGAAGCTCTTAAAAATATGCCCTCACATGCCTTTGGAGTGGAAAAAAACCAAAAATAGTGGTTTCTCCTAGCTCCTTCTCCAGCTCCATACGCCCCTGCCCTTATGTCTTCACAAAATTACGTTGTCTGCCACTAGGAAAAGCCGCCGCACCCCTTCGTCATTCTGTTCGCGACTCCCTTCCGTCCCTCACAGAAGCGCCGCCATGGATCCTCATCCAGCCAGAGACCATGGTGGCGGCGGTGGTACGCATTCCGATAGATCGGGAGGCGATGAAGATACTTTTCTCGCATCGGACCCAACCGCGCACGGTGGATTCACAGGTCTTCTCGGCGGGGCTAGTCCCTGGCCAGGCGGCGGGCCATGGCCGGGCGTGGCCGGAGGATCCTCTCCTGGCGGCGCCTCGTGGACTAGCGCGGCCGGCCGAGGAGCACCCGGCGGCGGGCAATGGCCTGGCGGTGATTTCCTCGCATATGTATCCAATACATACATACATTATTTGCAATTGTCAGAACACTTCGGTGATTTCTGTCGGAACAAGTTAATTAGTACCTATTTTCAGCTATGTGGAAGAGAACCTGCTGCCTTTTTGAGGGGTGCCTGTGATCGGGGTTCAGGAGAGAGCACATACTTTTGATCTGAGTTTTCATTTTCTTTTCTTCAGCTGTTGCATGTTCTTTCCTGCTGTTCTTCAGAGCTGTTTTGAGTTGGAATAACACATATATGAATCTATGCAATAGTATTTTTCATGGTTATTATTACTATTTGTCTGTTTTGATATATTGTTCAAAACTGTGAGGCCGATTGGAATGATGAAAATACTAGGATAGTGTGTGAGGTTTTTGCTGATCGAGTAGAAAAAGGTAACCAAGCAAACACTCGCTTGTACAAAAAGGTAACCTTGCTCAAGCAATTTATCTTTCTAGATCGTCGTGATTATATATGTTTCCATTATATCATGATATATGATTTGTGTACTATATCATCACCTCGCACGGGCATATTTGTTTGAACGGATCTATACTGTGCAAAAAGCAATGCAATACTATTGGTTGCGAGTTCCTTGTGTTATTTTTTATTTGTAATTTTTGAAATTTATTTATAGTTTATTAACTTTTGAATTTAAAATGTTAAATTCAAATTTACTCGGATGAAACAAATATAGCAACGTACATCTGCATGCATGATACAAAGGTGAAGCTATTTTGCCAAACGGTTTACTAAAACTGCTTCAACTCCACCAGTGGAGCTGTTCGTGGAGCTAAAGCAAAAAAAAAAATAGCTTCACTGATGAAGTGAAGTCGTGCCAAACGGGGCCTTATTATTTTATCGATCGCCTTACGTACTGCTTCCTCTTCCTCGTCTGATCCCCCTGCTGCTTATCTTTCGAATCGATTGGTACTCTACTCGCTGATGAGTTTATCTTTGCCAACGTACGTACAATAATGATGTGATATTGTGATGGGATTGCTTACAAGTTACTTACAAATCAGGCGGAATGCACAGTTTAATCCTAACTAGTTGCAATCGCAAGATTGTACTGTGAAAAGTACGATGGGTGCGCGCCTGCTCAGACCATCCACACCGGAGACGGTATACGCGACCTCTAAAGGGACATCGTGGACATAGCGGCTGAAATCGGCTGCAGCGGCTACGGCAAACCGACCGCTACCCACTCGTCATCCGCCATTCCTGGCGATGTCGCGGACGTCCGCTACGTGCCCGGGGCAGGCCCACCTCGTGTGCTGCGCCCAACCACCTTGCGCTCGCGCGCGGATAGGGAAAAGGGAAGGGAGCAGAGGAGGAGGAGGAGGAGGAGGAGGGACGACCACCGCTGCCTAGCCAGAGGAGACGAGCCACGCCGGGCGGGCAGAGGAGGGGGCTCGCCGGCGGGGAGAGGAGGGGGCGCAGCCGGAGGAAGCCGCCATCGCCAGAGCCGGAGGAGCCCGTCCCCGCACGAGCTCCATGGCCCGCGGTCGTCGCGCGGCCGACCGCCGGTGGAGGGAGTGGGGGAGGCACCGCGTCCGCCTCCTCGAAGGAGAAGCCACCGCCGCGGGGAGGGAGGGAGGCCGCAAGCTCCATGGCCAACGTGGGGAGGGAGGCAGGGAGGCCTGCTGGGGATGGAGGAAGGCGACGGAGCGGCCTCCACCCACCGACGGCGATGGAGCGGCCTCCGCCCACCACGACGAGCGCGGCCACGCCCCTCCCCGAGGACCGACTGCTGCGCGGCGGCGGCCCTCCGCGAGCACCGACAGCGGCCGGAGCTCACCTGCGCGCCTCGCGAGGAGGGGCGCAGGGGGCTCGCCCGCGGCTGGAGCTCACCGCGCCCGTCGCGCCTAGTGGAGTCGCATGCTGGTCCGCCCGCTGGCCCGACCGACGAGGCCCGCCGTGCTCGACCGCCGGAGCCGCGCTCGCCGTCGGGGTGGAGAGAGAGAGGTGGCGGAGAGAGGCGAGGTGAGGAGGATGGGCAAGGGCGCAGGTGGGAGATGGGAGAGAGAAAGAGAGAGGGGATAAAAAGGGGAGGGGGAGTACGATGTGTGGACCCCACCAGCTAGTAGTTGGTATAGAGGATGAATATAGAGTATGGATGAGTGTGGAGAAACTGTATATTTTGTGGTGACTAATATGAAATATTCCTTTTAGAGAATGAATATAGAGGTTTATTAGTGCGGATAGTCTCACGAGCAGGACAGCTAGATCGAGTACAAGTACATGGACAAGGTCAAAGTGTGGACATCTTGATCTGGCCATGATCTAGTAAGAAGACAACGAACTACTACAGTCTAGAGTAGACCGTGGATCTAATTAGCAACAAATGACCTCCACTTTCATTTTTTTTCTTTGAGACCTTCAGGTTTCACGGTATGAATTTTGTAAGTTTGGGTTAGCCGAGCCTAATTCCAGGTTCCACATGAGTGGGCGTGGAATTTATATGGTTCAAATTTTCTGGCCCATCCATGCGTGTGTTTGGGCTAGGATTTAAGGGAGTAAAAAAAACAAATAGTTACGTTGGATCAAGCATAGGTCACAGTCTCAACGACTTACGGAGTCACGGTAGCCCAACAGCCCATCAGGAGTACGTGCGCCCCACTGTCACCTGAACAGAACATCCCTGCTCACTCTCGATTCGGAAATGTTGTGGGTAGGGTCATTCGAACGGTTGCATTGGTGGGCCTCGACGTCCGTCCGAATGGCTCAACATTATCATTCGCACTATCACACCCATCTTGTGTTGTTAAAAAAAATCTCCGCTCGACCGCTCCCACTTTTCTCCTGAAACGTCGCCGCGCCCGCACCCACTCTCGAATTGCCGCCGCAGCGTGCTCCACTACAAACGCGATGTCGTGCCCGCACCGTCATGACATGCTTCACCTCCCAGGGCGAGCCAAGGCCGGTTCTGGTGGCACCGGTAGTGGTGGTGGTGTAAGCGCGCCACCGCTGGAACGGGTGCTGGTGCTGGTGCTGGTGGTGCTCGGTCCGCCTGTCACACACATCGCCCGCCTGGCCGAGCCATGCCAGGTGTTGGCGGTGCTGGTGGTGATGGTGCTCGCGCGCCACCGCTGGTGCTGGTGGTGCTCGTGCACCGCTGCTCGCCATCGGCTCTTGCCCCAATGGTTGGAATCGACTGACCTCTGCCTCCCCCATGTTACAAAACGTATGTTCCAGGTGTTTTAGATGTTTCATAAGTATGTTGCAAGTGTTTCATATGGATATTGATCGGGATGTTGCATATGTTGTTATGGTTGTACACGTATGTTGCAGGATTCTGTTCCTAATGTTTCATCTGCTTTTTTGATAGATGTTGCAAGTGTGTTTATCTGGATGTTGTATATGTTTCACACGTGTTACAATGGTTTCAAGTGTTTTTGCAAGTGTTTCTGACGCATGTTTCAAGTGTTTCATCTGTCTTTAGACGTACGTTGCAAGTGTTACATCTGGATATTTTAAAAATAGATCGGGTATTACATCTCTCTCCTCGCCTTCTATTGTTTTGCCTCGGTATCTCCTCCTGATGCTGGATGGGCATCCTATACGACGTCTGTGCCGCCCCCTCTCCCCTCTTCTCAACGCTCCGCGCGGCCCCTGCGTGGGGCACGTGAACCAAGTGTAGGCAGGGCGGTCCAGGCGCTAGCACCGCCGCTCTCAATTTTATTTGTTCCAGCCGCTACACTTTAATTTCACCTTCAGTGGATAAATGTCACTGCTTGTCTGTTTCCTGGTATTTTTCTAGGCACCACAGCCATAGGTCGACGAGAGTGACCTCGAAGTAGCGGCGGATCTTGGGGGCTGCAGCCAACGCCTTGGCCCAAAAATGTCAAGCTTCAGTCTCTAGCCCAAAGTCCAGGCACGCGTTCGACCTCTCCCGGCGCCAGTATACCGTAGGCCCAAGCAAAGTCAACCAATGTTCAACTATTTACCCCCCCTCGTCTTATTTCTAGATCCGCCACTGTCTCGGAGCATCATATTACCAAAACTAAAATAATTAGGTTCAGTCTATTTGCCCACTGAATTAACCAAATAACTCTTTTTTGGTAATATTCAAATATAAAGTATATTTTTTCTAAATACTCTCCAAATATATAAATAAGTTATGTAGTCATTTCTTTCCAAAATCTTTTCTTCTTTGGTCTCACCAAACATCTACACTATAACTAGGGGTGAAAATGGTACGGACATTTTCTGACTATATCCGACACCGAGTTTGTTTAGAGGAGTTCAGATATGTTTATATCTGAGTCCGGATATTCAGCATCCAATACCATATTCGTATCTGAACACCCAAATCATATACTTATGATGTCGATGTCCATTCATATCCTATCAAACATATCTAATATTATATGTATTTGAATCCCAATCCAAATAGAAATATAAAAATAAATGTAATATCATTGATATCCTTTTGTATCCAACCCATTTTCATCCCCAACTATAACGATGCAATCTTGCTATAGTTTGAAAGATTACACCTTAAATTAAGAGCAACAAATACAAGCACTCGGGTCCAGAGTGACAGCACAGCGAGAAAAGTGGACGGCTGAAAAACGAAAATGAAATCGTACAAGTCTTTTTTTCTGACTGAAGATCAGACGTGGGATTATAACAAATGGCGGAATATAGTCGTGCATGAATCAGCAGAATTTGTTTATAAATCGACTAAATAAACTGGTCAGAATATATATAGGTGTAACTTGTGTAATATATACTCCGTAATATACTGCGTCAAGAGGGGAGGTAGAGTACTGAGTGGATCAATCTCTGAACTTATTATGCTTGCGTCGCGCTGATAGATGAGGTATTGAGGTGGGTAGAAAAACACTAATACCTACTGAAATTACGATACATACATACAGACAGACAGCAGTAACTTGAGACAAGCAGGACATACCCCTGCTGAATATACTAGTAGCAGCTTAATAAACGTTGGTTCGATTCATCGAAGATCACACACTGCCACAATATGAACAGGTAGATAAAAAAGATAGAAGAGCAGGTGCTACCTCCTACTAGCTATAGTACTAGATAATGGAGAACCTCGGCATATATATATGGATCGGCAAGCGCAAGCAGGAACATCAACAAACGGGAGCAGCTAAGACGGTGATGGCGTAGATGCCGTAGATGATGCCGTGGAGGTACCCGAGGAAGGTGAGGAGGAGGCAGATGCAGAACTCTAGCCTGCACCCGAACTTGAGGAACACCCCCAGCGGAGGCAGGATGATGCAGATCAGGATGTCCACGCAGTTGGCCGTCCCCTCCGACATGGCTTCTCTGCTGCCTTCTTCTCGATCTGCTAGCTGCTCGGCGGTGGGTGATCAGCTGGATGGACGGATCGATCGATGGACGCAGTACTCTTCCTCTACTCTGCGCCTTGCCTTTCCTTTCGCTTGGATGGATTAGGTTCACTTTATAGACGGACGGAGGGAGGGCGAGATGGAGATGGGATGGTGACAGCTCCAAACAGTCGAACACGCAACGCGAACAAGATACGTCCCATGGTGCACTGGCGGAGCCAAGGCCCGGCCACCTGCCCAGGGTGGCCGGGCGCTCCTCTGCTGGCGCTGCAAATTAAACACATTAGCCCAAATAGCCGAAGGGACTTAGGCCTGGTTAAGATGCATTCCAAATTTTAAATTTTTACACTTTCTTTTCGTCACATCGAATCTTTAGACACATACATGGAGCATTAAATATAGATAAAAAAATAACTAATTGCACAATTTGGTTGTAAATCACGAGATAAATCTTTTGAGCCTAATTAGTCCATGATTGAACACTAATTGTCAAATACATACGAAAGTGTTATAGTAGCCAAATTCTAAATTTTTTTCCATCTAAACACCCCCTTAGTGATAATAGCTACGTACCGCCCCTACTCAAAAAGAAAAGCTACGTACAAAGACGAGGAAAAAGCTAGCAGGCGCCGCCTACGACTTAGTATTATTTTACTTTAAAATTCAAAACTATTGTGGTTGTCTAATTTTTCTTGTATATTATATATTTATTATGTGTTCTACTTTACGTAGCTTCGTTAGGACACTAACAATAGTGAAAACGACAGATAATTCTATGCCGTCTATTAATTTATGTAGACACTACGTATAGAAACTACTCTCTCCATTTCACAAAGAATATAATGTCATTCTTACTTCCCGAGAAGTCAAATTTCTTTAACTTTGACTAATTATATATACAAGAATATTAATATTTATAATACATAATTAGTATCATTAGTTAAATCGCGGAATATATTTTCATAATAAATTTATATAGGGGTACAAATGTTGCTAATATTTTCTATAAAGCTGACTAGCACGCATCTCATAGCGTCTTTTTTTGGGACAGAGAGAGTATATTCCTAATGGATAGTTTCTACGGAATAATCTTTTGTCCAGTGACATATCTTTTCTCTCCCTCGTCTACCTATCACATCTCTTCATATCTGGGTTCTGTCTAGCATGGTTTCTTGTTAGGAAACCATTTCATTCTTCTTTTAATTGCAGTATCACGTCATCTTTTTACTTAGTTGATATCCTAATTAATGAACATAGAAATGTGATTTCAGTATTGGGAGTAACCTTACTGTTAGCATGGCGTTGTGTCAAGCCCAGACTCCATAGAATTCCTGCTCCGCCAGTGCCATGGCGGGCGGTGTCACGTGTTGTGCGGTCCCGACGAGACAAGGCGCCGCCGCGGACAAATGGTGTCCGTCCGTTGCAGGGCGTGGACGGTGGGATCCATCGATGCCGCGTCCCGCGTGCGATACGACGTCCAGCAACGGCAAGAGATAGAGGTGGACCTGCACACGGTGTGCCTGCTTCCTTCGCTGCATCTGATTCTAGGCACCAAGAATTAGAGACGGCCCACCCGGGGCCCGTCTATCTAATTCTAAGCAGCATCTAATTCTTGGTCCACGGACGCGGACGAAGCAGCTCCCGCCCGCCCGGACGGCCAGGCTAGACTTCACTCGCCGTCTGCTTGTGCGGGTGCGGCCGTGCCAGCTGCATGCTGCCGCCCTGGAAGCAGTTCCACACCAAACCACACACACGTCAGCGATCAATCACTTGCGGTGCGCTAACGCAGCTAACTTCACCACACGCCATGGTAGGACGCGTCCAATGCAATGCAATGCGACTAGCCCTGGGCATAATTAACCGAAGACCGAACCGAACTAACCGAGACTGAAGTGACCGAGACCGAAAATTTCGGTCACAAGTTTGGTCTTTAGTTTGAAGTAACCGAACTAACCGGACTTAGTTCGGTCATTACCCTCGGGTAACCGAACTAACCGAATTAACCGAACATTTGAATTTTATTGACATAATATGTAATTTAGACTATTATTAGTGATATAATATTTATTCTAGTGGGTTTATATCAACCATCACTCTTATCACTATGTTTAATCTATATTTTATATTATATTTTTGCCTTGATATTGGTAAAATTTGCTACAAATTACAATATTTAGTAGTTGTTTTGTGAAGTTCGGTTAGTTCGGTCATGACCGAGACCGAACCGAACTAACCGAGACCGAACTTGCTCGATCCTGAGTTTTGAAACTAACTAATCGGTCTTCATTTTTATATGACAGAACTTTCGAAATGACCGAAGACCGAGACCGATCGTTTTGGTGAGACCGAATGCCTAGGGCTAAATGCGACCTTGGGCAGGGGCTGGGCTACGGTCAAAAGCTGATGGCGTTGGCGTCTTGACAGGCAGCGGCCAGGCCGACACGTCGTCGTACATTGCTGGGATTGGTCAGACAACTAGCTGTCTGCATCTGCGTCACTGTGCACGTCGTCGCCTCGTCAGTCGTCAGGCAACATTTACCGGACGGCCCGTCCGGTTGCGAGATGCTACGGATTCCCATGCCCGAATGCCACGACGCTGCACTGCACGCCACAGAACTTGATCCCTGCTCACTGCCTCACTCTCGATTTTATTTGTTCCAGCCGCTACAATTTAATTAATTTCACCTTCAGTGGACAAATGTCACTGCTTGTCTATTTCCAGGTATTAGAGCCGTCTCCAGAAATTTGAGGCCCCGGAGCCAAATGCGAGTTGGGGCTTAAACTTTACAGTATTCAGATATGTAATTGAAGGCTTTGTTTGCTAGGATGGATATTCTGACAAAATCACTAGCCTTCTCAGTTTGCCCAAATCAAGACCACGTTGGCACGTGGTTTAATCTGGGAAACAAAGTGAAATATTTGAAGTGCGCTAGTGCTAGACCGCTAGGCTATGCTAGTCGCTAGTGCACTGCTGGGCATGTTTGGTTTGAAGCCTGCCAAGGAGCTTACCCCTTAGACAGGTAACCAAAATTGATGCCCTAGGATAGCTGCATGGCAAGCAATTCTGCCTAGGCACGAAACCAAACAAGCCCTCTATGTCTAAGCTCATATTCAGATCCCTATAGATAATAGCTATTTGCTAATAATTATCCTTTTTTATCTAAGGTGCAGCTAATAAAATAGTTAATTGTTAGTTGGACCTCTAGATAATAACTACTATCTCGCTAGTTGGACAAAATGAGATAATAGTAACTAATAGTTATCTTAATAGCATTGTTCATTGGCTGTGCCATCCAAACACCCTCCAGCTAATAGATAGCTATTAGTTACCTAGCTAATATTAGATACGAGCTATTAGCCAACAAACTATTAGCAAATAATAAATTCAAATAGGGCCTAACCCTTATTATCCCACCAACCAAACACCACGACCCCCTTTATCCCGCCAACCAAACACCGTCTTAGGATAAACATGCCATCAGTTTTCTTTTTCAACGTGGAGGGAGGAAGGAAGAAATAACAGAGAGGTAAATAAATGGTAAATACAAAAGTGGGCAATATCAAGGGCAAAGGTAAAAATTGGAGCGGGAGATGGTTAGGAATTTAGGCCCTCCAGCCATGAAGGCCAAGACGCAGATCCATGGATCGTGTCGCAGAGAAACGCATGAAAAGGGGTAAGACGATGCGGCCTGGGCTGGCCCGGCCCGTGCTGTCCCGAGCTGGACAGACTGGTGGGTGGTGACGCGTCAAGCTGGCCTGCAGGAGATAGGCAACGGACTGGGATTGGCAAGCAGTGAAGCAGACAAGCAGTGCACTACTACTGACACTATTCCTCAAAAAGAGAAAAAAAAACAGTTCACTACTGCTCCCTCTACTCCTCCTCCTCTCCCTAAATATCTGTCGTTTACGCTTTTTAAGAAACAATTTTGACCAAATATATATTAAAAAATATTAATATTTATGGTACATAATTAGTATCGTTGAAAATGTCTTTGAATCTAGTTTTTTAATAAATTTATTCAAAGATATAAATATTGCATGTATTTTCTATAAATCGAGTCAAACTTTTGACACCTACACCAACAGGAAGTAAGTTTTTTAATAAATTTATTTAGAGATATAAATATTATATGTATTTTCTATAAATCGAGTCAGACTAGTGACAGGCACGGGGAAATACAGAGTAGGCTACTGCTACTAGCAGGCAGGAGCTACTGGTCCAGAGTGCCAGAACAGCGAGAGAAAAAGAGGACGGCTGAAAAACGAAAATGAAATCGCAGGCTGTGTTTAGTTCTCCTGAAAATGCTGAAAAGTGTACTGTAGCACATTTTGATTTTATTTGGTAAATAGTATCCAACCGTTAACTAATTAGGTTCAAAACGTAAGCTTTACAATTAGTTTTTTATTTCATATATATTTAGTACTCGCAACGTGACGGGTTTTTTTTTTTTTTGCATAGTGCGACGCCCCGGCTCAGGCTCTGACCCGGCGCTATCGTTATCAAACTCAGAATGCATTGGTCCGTGTCCGTCGGTGGTTGAATCGTGCATGAATCAACAGAATTTATTATTTATATATATATAATTATAAATCGAATAAACTTGTGATGAATCATCAGAGAGGAGGTGCAGTACTGAAGAAATCAGTCTCTGAACTTATTATGCTTGCGTCGCGGTTATATATAGCAAAAGACAGACAGCAGTAACTTGAGACAAGCAGGACATACCCATGAACATACTACTAGTAGCTTAATAACTGGTTGTTCGATTCATCGACGATCACACACAAGTCGGCACGGCATATGAACACATAGATACAATCATAGAAGAGCAGAGCACTAGGTGGTACCTATCTACTAGCAGGTATTGGAATCGGCATCCATGCATACATATCGGCGAGCTGAGCAAGCAAAGGAACAGCTACTTGGTGATGGCGTAGACGGCGTAGATGATGCCGGGGAGGTAGCCGAGGAAGGTGAGGAGGAGGCAGATCCAGAACTGGTGCCCGCACCCGAACTTGAGGAACACCCCCAGCGGGGGAAGGATGATGGCGATCAGGATGTCCACGCAGTTGGCCGTCCCCTCCGCCATGGCTGCTGCCTGCCTTCTTCTCGATCTGCAACCTGCTCGGTGTCGGTGATCGCACTCCGGCGGCCGATCCCCTTCCTCTCCTGTGCAGTGCCTCTCCTCTGCCTTGCCTTGGCTTGGATGGATGGGATTGGGATTGATTCCTCCTTTCCTTTCGCTTTGCCCTGCTGCGGGTTCACTTTATAGAGAGAACGGACGGACGGACGGGCGGAGGGAGGGAGAGCGAGATGGTCAGATGGAAGAGATGGGACGACGGTGACAGCTAATAGTCGTCCCATCCCCCCAACACGCAACGCGAACAAGACACGTACGTACTACCATGCGAGGCGCCGCCGCCGCGGACAGGTGGCGTCCGTCGGGTTCCATGGCGTGGACGGTGGGATCCATCGTTGCCGCGTCCGATACCACGTCCCGCAACGGGCGGCGGCTGGCGCTGGATGCAGCCGACGCGCGGGGTACAGCTAGAGGTAGACCCCACACGGCCTGCTCTGCTTCCTTGGCCGCTAAGACTCGCTGCAGTGGGTACTCTAAAGCGATACTTTAAAGCTTTACAGTGTGAATATAGAGTAAAAACTGTTGCACTGGGTATTCTAAAACGCTACTCTATCTTTTCTCTTACTCTATATTTAGAGTGGTACAGTGCTTACTCTATAGTGGGCAGTGACGGGCCCCACCAGCTAAACAAAGAAAAAAAATGATATAACTCACAAACCAAAAATCCAAATTAAATTCCGATTGCACCATTAAATTCGTCTCAATAAATCCTTCAAAACTAGATCACACATGAATATATTTAGATAAAGTGACAAGTGGGTCTCATGGTGGATAGAGTGGATAGAGGATGATATAGAGGATGGATGAGTGCGGGAGATTTGAGTATAGAGGAGAGAATCTTGCTGACTAGGACGTATAGAGGATGAATATAGAGGTTCATGAGTGCGGATAGCCTAACCAGCGCCTAAGGCTATGCGCACCGCCCCATCTGCATCGCCCACGCTAAAAGGGGGTGGGGCCGCTTGGCAGGCGGCATACAGGTGAGGGAGCTGTCGCGCGCACAACGCTATCCGGACCGCCATCCTCTCCTCACTCTCTCCGCCTCCCACTGCTCCTCGCCGGCGGCGCGGCCGAGCGCGGTGGCACGGGGACCGGCGGCTCGGCTCGGCTCCCCTCCCTCCCTCCTCTCCTTCTTTGCGTGCAGCTCGCTCGCCGGCCATAGAGGTGGCCCGGCGGAGCTCGCGCGGCGGCGCCCAGCGGCCTCCCGGCGGCACGGCTCCCCTCCCTCCCTCCACTCCTTCCCGCGCGCAGCTCGTCCGCCGGCCATGGAGGTGGGCCGGCGGAGCTCGCGCGGCGGAGCCCAGCGGCCTCCCGGCGGCGCGGCTCCCCTCCCTCCCTCCACACCTTCCCACGCGCAGCTCGTCCGCCGGCCATGGAGGTGGCCAGCGCGGAGGTCGCGCGGCGGCTTCCCGGCGGCGCGGCTCCTCCCTCCGGCACCGGCGGCGCGGCTCAGCCTCCTCTTGCCATCCTTGTCTTTTTCCTCGTCTCTTTCCTCCCTCCGGCATCGGCGGCGCGCCTCCTCCCTCCGGTGGACTGCACGATGGATACAGAGAGGAGAGAGGAACACTGAACTTGGCGTGTTACTGTGTCGAACTGAACGGTAGCGTGCAGTATGCCGTTGCGCGGTGCACGCCCAGGAGCGCTATATTTGGAGTAGCAATCCGGTTAGAGGCCCGCCGTGCGGACAGCCTAAATTCTTGGCCTCCTGTGCGGACTGCCGGTGCGTGTGCGGCCGTGCCAGCTGCTTGCTGCCGCCCGCCCGCACGTCAGCAATCAATCCGCTTGTGGAGGCGCGCGCTACAACCAGTGGCCACACACATGATCCTAACTCTAACGGTGGCATTCAAAATCGAACGCAGCTGGAGCTTAATTCACCACACGCCATGGCCATGGTAGGACTCGTGCAATGCAATGCGACCTTGGGCAGGGGCTCCCTGATCGACATCAGATACGGTCAACAGCCGGTGGCGTTGGCGTCTTGACGGGCAGCGGCCAGGCCGACACGCCGTCGCCGTCGCCGTCGCCACCCACGTTGCTGGGATTGGTCAGACAACAACTACTCCTGACTGTCTGCATCTGCGGCGTGTACGCGTCGTCGCCTGTCTGCACTCTTCTCCCTCGTCCGGTTGCGAGATGCAACGGATTCCCATGCCATGGCACCGAATGCGACGACGCTGCACTGCACGCCTCGTGTCCCGCACGCCGCGCACACGGCACACTGGCCTGGCGGCGCGCTTCGAGGCTGCCACCACATGCAAGGGCCGTGTTTAGTTGCGCCAATTCGGCGACAACCAAATCTGCATAGTGAAGGACCGTGCACTGTAGCATTTCGTTTGTATTTGTGAATTTTTGTCCAAACATTGACTAATTAGGCTCAAAAGATTCGTCTCGTAAAGTACAACTAAACTGTGCAATTAGTTTTTGATTTCATCTACATTTAGTACTCCATACATGTACCGACATTTTGATGTGATGGGGAATCTTCTTTTTGTATAGTGAAATTTGGGAAAAAAAATTGGCATCTAAACAGGGCCAAGGATAGCGTACGCTACCTCGCCTAGAGTAGTCACCTCGCACTTGCATTGCAGGACCTTGATAAATTTTCATGTTACCCTCCTTTATTTATTTCTTTCCCCAAAATAAATTGATGGCAGCATATAGCCACAAGAGATTTACTACTACTGTTTTTTTTGAAAAAAAGATTTACTACTAACTTATCTTCTTTTACGGAGAGACTAGCGCCCGGACGTCTAGACGCCGCGTCTGCTGACCTCCCGTTTTTAATAAATAATAATATGATACCCTCAGGACGTCTATGTATGTAGCTTCATGCTCCGCTTCGCTACGTGCTCCGCGCCAGCTGCCCGTCCATGGATGTAGCTTCGTGCTCCACGCCTACTGCCATACCCCATGGATACAGCTTTGTGCTCCGCGCCTGCTGCCTGCCCATGCATGTAGCTTCGCATCTGCTATCCGCTCATGGATGCAGATTCGTGCTCCACGCATGCTATCACGCCCATGGATATAGCTTTGTGCTCTACGCCTCCTGCCACGCCCGCTTTGCTTCTCGCGCGACGCGGGGACTGCTGCGCCCGAGGGGACCACCTTCGCCTGCGCGGCTGCGCCCCCTTACCGCTCCTGCTCATGAAACACTTGCAATATGCGACCGAAACAGATGAAACATTTATAACATACGTTTGCAACGTATGTTTATGTAACACCCCTGTGTGTTAAAGCAGGCATTCACATTCTAAATCATGAGCATTTGCATTTCATGCATGATCATCATCACATGTAAATTAAGTTAGAATTTATTTAAAACTGTGATAATCATGTTTGAACTCTGAATTGGTAAAAGTCCCAGGTAAAAGCGGTAAAAATGTATGGAGCTATAACTTTAAATAACTTAGAAATAAGTAGCATGATTTTTGGAGCAAGTTTTGTATTCAAAATCTTTCCAAATTTTGCTTCTAAAAATATTTCAAAAAATTAAGTTTTCATTCAAAAATTTGACTTTAAATCATCAATTCAAAATCTATTTAGAATTTTGAAAAGTGCCCTAAATGAAAGTTGTAGAGAATAAAATTTTGAACAACTTTTGTTTTGGGAGCAATTTGTGAAAATGTCTTTTTCATCTTCAAAATTTGAATTTGAATCAAATTATAAAATCTGGAATTTATTTAGAAAAGAAAATCACTTTTTTCAGCCTTATCGGGCCGCCGCCCCATTTCCGGCCCAGTGGCCGAAGCCGGCCCGGCCTGCTTCGCGCCCGCGCTCGCCGCGCCAGCGCACCGGCCGCGGTCAGGAGCCGCCCGCCCCGTGGCCGCCGGCGTACGGCTCCGCCCGACGCGTGGCTGCAGTGGCCCCCACGACTGCGCCCCGCCTCCAAAACGGCCGGCCCGAGCGCTGCTCTCGCCATCCTCGCCATTTCCGCTCGCCACTGCTCGCGTTCGCCTCCCGCAGATCAGCTCGCCGCGGCAGCCGCCGTGCCATCGCCGCCGCCGTTCCGCCCTCACTGCTCCACCTATCTTCGATTCGCCACGCGCTCGGCTCCGCTTCGCCTTCAGCTTTCCCAGACGCGAACCGTCTCCGCGGCTTGTGCTCAGGTGAGGGCCAATTTGGCCGCGCTCCTCCTCCGCTGCTGCCATGGCCGCCGTTGGCCGGCGCTCGTGGCCGGAGCTCCTCCGTAGTTCTTCTCCCTCCATTTTTCCCTTGTCACGACCGCCTCCACCTCGCGGATCTCATGCGCGCCTCATCGGCCACCACCGTGGCCTGCACCGGCCGGCCACCGTGTGACCGCCCCGCCGCCCCGCCATGCGCGCCGGCGAGCTCAATGCCGACCTCATCTGGCCACATGCTAGGCACCGTTGGTTTCGCCTCTCCGCGGGGAAGCCGCTGGTGGTGACCTCACCGCCGGCGAGCTCACCGGCGGCGAGAATCGCGCAGCCAGCGTATCCCTCTCCTCTGTGTGGCTGACATGTGGGGTCACGAGCCCACCTGTCTGCCTCAGCTCGCGCTCGCGTGTGCACTGCACCGGGTGCATCCAGCATTTTCAGCGGCTGCAGTTAAATGGATTTTTGAAAATGATTTTTCAGAAATTGTTAAAAGGGTTTCTAAAATCCATAACTTGCTCATTTTAGCTCCAAAAATTGTGAAACAAATTTTGTAGTGTTCCTCTGGACTAGATCTACAGTTTAAAAATATTGCATGTCAAGTTTGAAATACTTCTCTGTAGAGTTTTTATTTAATCACTAAAACTGCTGTTTTCTTGTTAAATATGTAATAAATCACAGAAAGCTCAGAAAAATATGGTTCCACTTGCTATAATTTTCTTTTGTGATGTACTTTCTAGGAAAAATATATGCCATGCATGTTCTGTGGAAAAATCTTGAGTTGTAGTACAAGTTTTTAATATTGTTAATAATTGTTATTTTTGCTAGAGAGAAAAATATGAATAAAACATGCATGTAATAATTTTTCTATAGTGATTGTTTATTGTGTAGAATATAGAAAAAATGTTAAATCTGTTGTTTGATACTTTTCATAGTATAAAGTATTTTTATGCTCATTTTTAGGCCCTAGCTTGTTATTTTTGTGTAGGCAGTTCTAGTAATCCCAATACAATAAAATTTTTGTGGTATGCTAGATTAGATGATAGAAAGCTACTGTAATTTTCTCAGATTTTTCTGTGCTACTAAAATAGGTGTTTTTGTTCAAACCTAGTTGCAATTAGGGTTTTATTTAACCTTGTTAATGCATGACTAGTGAATAGGATTTTGCTTTAGTGTATCTTTGAAGCATTTAATAAAATGTGCTGACTTAGCATGGTAGTAGTAGTAGAAGAAAATGCAGTAGATGACATGTGCTTGTAGTTTGTATAGTCTTGGATGATGTTGACTACCTTATAGAAGAAATGTATTCCTACTTTATGAAATAAAGTGAACTTAATTATCTACATTTCATTCATCATGACCATTACATGTCATTTTCGCAATGCACCTAGGCATAAGCACTACGATTGCATCATACAGGATCGCATGAAGTAACGTCGGTAGCGGTTCCCGAGGAGCCAGAAGAGCAGCCAGAGGAGCAGGAAGTGTCCGAAGCCGACGAGGAGGTCGGTGAGGATCTTCCAGAGTGCTCAGACCACCATCTGAGCTCTTTCGAGAGAGGCAAGCCCCGGAGCATTTATCTCCCCTAGTTTGCAAATATTTTATTAATGCTTTACTTTAACTGTTGCATTAAGTTTAGGAGTTGTTTGCAACCGTTGCTACATTATACCTTGTTTACTATGTTCTACCCTATCCTTGTCACCTTGTCATTCGCAATCAAGTAATTGCTTAGCTTGCTTAGACCGGTAGAAGTCGGGTGATTTCCTGTCACCTGCGAGCTATAGGTGGTTACCCGGATCTGCTTGAGAAAAGATGTCATCATGAAATAACTAAGTGTTAATGTGAAATTGAGACCGGACGGAAACTTGCAGGGTTTCGGACTGTAGTGTTTTCCGTCTGTGTCGATTAAGGACCGTCCGTTGTTGGGCCTCGGGTCATGTTGAACGCATGCCTCACATTTAGCTGGCCGGATAAAGTACCTTCCGACCGCGAAGCTGGGAGATTATTTGGGCCGAGTGGCTTGCCCGCAACGCACTGTACCGGAGCAGTAGTGGCAGGATACGGGGGCGTGATGATAAGGCCAAAGAGCAGTCGGACGGCCCCCAGGTACATGTGGTTCCTAGCAAGCTCGCGACTTCACCTGAATGGTTGACTTTTCATTGTTAACGACTTTTCTATTTGAATTCAAAAGTTATAGATCTCAAAAAATAATAATAGTTATGAATCTTCATTGTTAACGACTTTTCTATTTGAATTCATTTGTTGCTTCAAAATACTGTTTGAAATTTAATTTCAAATTGTTGATGAACACTTATTTTTCTTTTTAATCTGTGGCTAAAACTTGTAACTAGTCTTTCTCCCTCATACTAACTCCAAATGTGATGTTTTTTTTCTAAAATTATTGTCTATCAAGATATTGTGTTCTTACTGCTATTCTTTTGGTCATCTTTTCTTGTGTACATTTCAAAATTTAAATTAAAAAAACAACTTCGAACAACTTTTTGAAATATCAAACGATTTTGGCTGAAGAAGTCATGAACATAAAAGTTGTATAGCTCATCAAGATGTACAATTTTTGTTTTG
The DNA here is from genome assembly GCA_038087645.1 of Saccharum hybrid cultivar R570. Taxonomy (NCBI): domain Eukaryota; kingdom Viridiplantae; phylum Streptophyta; class Magnoliopsida; order Poales; family Poaceae; genus Saccharum; species Saccharum hybrid cultivar. The sequence continues at coordinate 2,495,332 of JAQSUU010000425.1, forward strand.
ATCATTTTTTAATATGACAAAATAAAAGTAACATTGTTCACAAATCTTATATATCCCTCTTATAGCTTATGGAACTACAAGAGAGATATATAAGATTTGTGATCAATGTTAGAACCACCATGTCGGACGAACATTTGACTAAATGATCAAAATAAACTTTGTAGATCTTGAGAAATTATAGAATTTTGTAGTTGGCAACTTTTTCGTTTGAATTCATTTTGTCAAGGAAAACTACGTTTGAATTTATCCAATTTGAAATTTGAATTTTTCAAATGATCTCGGATGGAGAAACAACCAAAATAAACTTTGTAGATCTTGAGAAGTTATGAAACTTTGTAGTTGGCAACTTTTTGATTTGAAATCATCTTGTCATGCAAAACTACATTTGAATTTCAAAAAATTAAAATTCGAATTTTTCAAACGACCTCGGATGGAAAACAACCAAAATGAAAATTGTAGATCTCAAAAAGTTATGAAACTTTGTAGTTGACAACTTTTTACTTTAAAATCATCTTATCATGCAAAACTACGTTTGAATTTTTTAAATTTGAAATTCAATTTTTGTAAACGACCTCGGATGGAGAAACTATCTAAATGAAAGTTGTGGATCTCAAAAAGTTATGAAACTTTGTAGTTGATAACTTTTTAATTTAAATTCGTTTAGGGTCTCAAACAATCAATTTACACTCGGTTTAGTATAATATGTGAAAAACTGAAATGGCTTTTAGACACAAGTGACAAAGAGGTACATTGGTAGAGGACAGTACGCGCGAGGGGGAGGTCGTAGATTCAAAGGCTGGCAACCCCGAAGTCTCCAAAAATCATGAAAAAATAACCACAGGTCGGAGCTAGCGGGTGGCTGACCGGTGGGGGCCTCCCCGGGTTAAAAAAAAAGTTTTGCTATTTTTTTGGAATTTTTTGGTGGCTAAATTCGCGATTTCAAAAATAATTTGTAGGGCGGCTCAATATCCAGCTGCCCCTACAAATGGATTTGTAGGGCGGTTGGCCAGCCGCCCCTACAAATGGTGCATTTATAGAAACATCTTGGTAGGGGCGGCTGGCTAAACCGCCCCTACAAATACTCTGTAGCCGCCCCTACAAAGGGGATATGTAGTAGTAAGGATGAAAACGGTCGGAAACGGTCGAAAACGGACTTACGATATAGAAAAACGAAAACGGTCGGTTCGGGATATTTCTACATTTAGCAATTAAAGAGTACAAAAAATGATTGAAAATGGTTGTGAAACCAATTGAAACTGACAATTTTTCATGTTAAAAAACGGTTCATAATATAAAAAACGAAAACGGTCAATTCGGAATATTTTTGTTCCGTTTTCATCCCTATGTAGTAGTGGATAACACTTGCAGGCACCTTTTTTTGGTTGACATTACTTGTTAGGCACAATTTTATTCTTATGGAGTCAAAGTTTTCCCACATAGAGCACACACTCTTCTCTTTGTCAATAACTTTAATATCCTATTTAACCAAAAAAAAGACAGTTATGAACAGTCTCATTGCTTCTAACAAGGTTAAAGAAAAGGGGGTCCACGCAGGGTGGTAGAGCAGATCCTTTAAGAGGGTGTTTGGTTAGAGGAGTTAAAGTTTAATAAACACTGTAGCACTTTCGTCTTAGTTGACAAAAAGTTTTCAATCTTGGACTAATTAGGCTTAATAGATTCGTCTCGTAAATTACTCCTAATCTATGCCGACATGCATGTAATTAGTCTACATTTAGTACTCCATGCATTTGAGGGAACATTGATGTGATGGGAGTTAAACTTTAATATACTCAAACCAAACGGGGCATAAATCTTTTTAGCAGCGGTAGTTGAGATAGAAATAGAGATAGAGATAGAGATAAACACAGATATTGATAGAGGTAGAGATAGAGGGATAAAGATAGAGATAGGGGAGGGATATTACGCATAATCATGTGTATGTAAATGCTTTTTTAAGTAGTATATTTTTAGTTACTAATTAAAGTTCTTAGCTTAAAGACCTATTCGGACATCCTGGCCCACCGTGAATGAATAAAGCTACCTAGAGGGCACATGATGATGATTTCCATCATATATATTGGAATGAATAAAGAGGGAAATTAAAGGAGCTGCCGTAAGGAGCTTTACCTAGCTTTTCGCGTGACAACACAACAAAGGCGCAACGAATCATTCTTCGGCGAAAGGAGGCAAAAGCCGCAAACTAAAACCCAGCCGCAAGGGCGAACCATATCCATCTCTCACATCTATCTCTGCTACAGATAAATTTGATGCATCTACTAGCTAGGCCCATCGCACATCTCTGCTCTAAATTTTTTCCTATCTTCATGCGACTCCCAGTCCCAGATATGAGTCCATCGGATCCTCCTCTAATAGACCATATTGTCAATTAGACCCGGTCACCTGGGCATCGATCTTAGGCTGCTCTCGCTTGGCTAGCTAGTTCCTTGTGTTCGTCGACATTCTCCATCATCAAAACCTGCTGCTGGTATGTTGTATAGTAATACGTACATACTTCTCCGTCCCCTTCTTTGTTACCATGCATGCATGTTTTCTACGGGAAAACAAATACGCCGTGCATTGTGACTGAATCTAGCACCAACATATATAACATGCCGTTTTTTGTGTGTTCTGCTCGCAGGTGGTGACGAAATAATGAACTGATCATGGGTTAGGCCTGTTAATTTGCGCCTCCTTTCTTGCTTGATTGGTCTTTTGCACGCCAAGTACTCACGACGGTTTCGGCTGGCTGGCTCCCAGCCAGCCAGCAGTGCTTTTCTCTCACACTAGTTCAGCACCAGCCACCATCCACCAGCCAGTCAGCAGTATTTTTCTCTCACAATAAATCAGCCTCAGTCACCAGCCACCAGCCAGCCGAACGAGGAGGTTATCTGTAGCAGATCTCCCACCTGCGTCGACCGTCGTGAGTACTATTCCTTCACATTCTTTTCATTTCTTTCAGCCAATGCTCTTCATCTCTCACATTATCGAAGGATGTAGTGTACAGACCGTATGAAAACAAGTACTTACCACATGTTGTGCTATTTTAGTTCCGCTGAGAGTAAGCAATTAATAGGGTACGGCGGAAAGTATGAATAGTAATCCCAGATTATCTGATTCCACCTCCGACAAAACTACAAGTGTATTTTTACTTTTTTAGATCAAAGGCTTAGCCCAGCTTTAGTAGAGAGCATATAAAAGAAACTTCGACCTGAATTAGGGACGCCAGTTTACATTGAAGTACTCCCTCCTCCGTCCAACAAAAGATATAACTATAGGACACGTGCCAGTCAAACTGATTCAAGTTTGACCAATTTTATAGTAAATAGTATTAATAGTTATGTCTCTAAATAAATTTATTATAAAAATATATTCTATAACTAATCTAATGATACTTATTTTATATAAAAAATATTAGTATTTTTTATATAAATTTAGTCAAAGTTTAAAACGTTTTACTTCTCGAAAAACGAGAATTGCATGTTTTTTTTGTGGACGGAGGGAGTATCACACACACGACCGACACAGCTGCCCAGAAACCTCACAGTATTCGACCAAAGAACCACAGTGACCCAACTTTACTAATTAAACTCCAGTATGTACATACTATGGGCAAACCATTCATCTATATACAAACACAAGCAATATAATCCACCAACATAGGACATAGAGTATGCGTTATCTCACAACGAGGGCCTAAACCAGTATAAATCTCAATGTTTTGTGTTACCATCAAGCTCTCTAGGCTCAGACCTAATAACCCCATATCCATGTTGACCTTGACAAAACACTAAAAAGATGATCTTGAATCCATCATTGTTTTCATAATACTCTCGTTTAATTTGTAGTACAGTGGAGGCCCTATGTATCCATAGTGATGCAGTGTCTCTCATAAAGCCAAGGAAAACCCTTAGCAATCAAGCAGTCGAAGCAAAACCAGTCATCCATTCTCCGTCTTTGAAAATTTCGAAAGGGGAAAGTGAGTACGAGAAGAACACAATTCCAACAGATATAGATAGAATTTATGTAGGGTATAAGCGATAACAAAAGGGCATAAGCTAAAATAAAGGTTTTTTAAAAAAATAGTTTTTGTGAAAAGTATTCCACTCTTTTCATGCAGCCCATCCTAGGATCTCATATGCTACGGTCGTGAAGTTGTAGTACTCAGGCTCTTCATCTATAAATAAATAAACAACGGGCAAGTACTTAAGGTGCATAGAAAACCCTAATGCAGGGGTCACATCCGACTACTGCAGAAAGCCACCGTAGGGACTTTCTGAAACGATCCACGATTTCCTCGAAGGGAAATCCACAGATTACATCATAACGTGATAGTCCTGGAAGACTAAGCTGTCACATTATCATTATTCAGTTGACATCACAGTTCACACATCGCGGAATTACAAGTTTACAAGATATTACAACATTTGGTAACACACCTAAGTACAATGTATACTAGTGGAAACGCACACAGATCTGCATCAGAGTAGACATAGCGCGTCGGCAGGTGAAGGCTCCTCCTTCACGGGCAATCATCAGAGTAGGCGTAGAGTATCAGTGGGCGTAGACTTCATCTCCTCAACCAAACTTGAGCGTAGGAACGAGACCACCTAATCCTCCTAATCTCCGTTGTCGTCATTGTAGAGGACATCCAAACCTGCCAAATATCTTTCAGTATGATTTGTACTGACCACTAGCTCCCACCCTATGCTTTGTGTTGCTTTGTGGTAAGTGGAATGCAAGGGTAGAGCAAAATGCCTATTTATGGTTGTAGTCTTCCTATGCAAGTTCATCAATATTTTATAATAGTTCATCAAGTTTTAACCCATCTCATTCACACGTTCACCCATCCTATCACACACATCTCACCACCCTCTCACTCTCTAGGCGGCAAGGATGACTCCCTCTCGTGCCTTGCCTTATCGGCTAACAGCCGAAATCCAACAAACTTGAGGGGAGAAGAAGAAAGGACTCCTCTCACTAATCAAGGAAAGCGTAGGTCATAGGAATATCCATATCCGCGGATACGACTATACGTATAGATCGATCAACTCTGCAGAGCGTGTACACCTGGAACCATAAGATCACCATCATCGACGGTGGCCATCGTATAGGCTGATACCAGGCTGCCTCCCAACTAGTACGATGCCACCCTACCACTCAGCCCTGAGTCACCCCGGAGTCCACCAACACGTTGAGAATGTGAGACGTAGTACTAGGCCCTCAAGGTCACTACGCTGTCTTAGGAGGGTGTGAGCCATACGCTTGTACCTCCCTACACTATCACCTACATCCTAGGCAGTAGTAGCACCGCCCTAGCTAGTCAACATCCGTCCCTCGCCCATTCAGGAATGAGTGGTGTGTACGTAGGATCCTATGATCTGGTTCCCTCGATATACCAGTCCTTTTTTGACCGAAACGGCAGGGGAGTCCCCTACCTATATTTTTTCTTTTCCATTAAATGAAAGAATGATATGTACAATAGGAATAAAATACAAGCCATCTAGGCCAAAAAAAGAGAGTAAGTACATTATAAATTGCTATCTCTCCACAAGTTGAGCTCTACTTGCTTAACTGGCTTAGCCCTTGTGGGGGTATTAACCCCTATACCCCTATGGCTAAACTTGGGCTGACCCAAACCACTGGGCCCGGTCCATCAGAAGACGATGTGTGGCCCAGTCGATCTGGTCAGCGTCCCACGTAAGGAAGGAAAGCGAACTTGGGGATCAAGCAAGATCCTGGTCGGTTAGAATAGGAATCCTTATCCGGCCAGCTATGGCAATTGTAACCGAGCAGGATTAGTTTCCAGATTTGTAACCCTGCCCCCCGGACTATATAAGGCGGGCTGGGGACCCCCTCAAAACACATCTCATTATACACAGCAATACAAATCAGACGCAAGACGTAGGTATTACGCCCTCACGGTGGCCGAACCTGGATAAAACCTTGTTGTGTCTTGTGTCACCATCTAGTTCATAGCTTGCGCACTTGTCTACCAACAAATCACTACCTTGGGCATACCCCTTGGTAGACTGTTGACCAGGTTTCGTTGATAGTGGCATGCCAGGTAGGGGGTGTGCGTATAGCTTCATAGGCGAGCAAGATGGTCATCATCCCTGACTCCGCGGCCGGGGTAGACGGTCTCACGTTCACCGTCGGCCAGATCACTTGGACCACCGGTGTCAACAGCTTCACTATCGCTGCCACGAAGGTGGTGCAGATCCAATCTGCGTCGACCACTTCTTCATCGGCTACGGCTCTGACCACGCTGGCTACAACATTGACCACTCCAGCAATGGCTCCGACCATGCCGACAACTCGTCAACCACTTCCCCGCTACCAAGGAAGGACGATCGACAACACCGACCTAATCGAAGCTATCGACCAGGTCGGCCACAACCTCTCTCAAACCCTAACTTTAGTAGATTCAATTCAAAATCAATCTACAGAGCAGGTATCTCTTCACCACAACAGATCTACCCAACCAGTTCAGGTTCACCGTCCAACACGGCTTGATATAGATCTAGTGGTCACCGCTACTCCTAAGGGATGTATGGTACGCCTTTGCCCAGTTCCTACACCCGGCCTCAGGCTCCTGATGGAGGACTGCCAAGCCTTCCCATACGGCCTGGAAAATGCTACTTTCGAGTACGCGTATCATACACCTCATATGTTCATGGGTCCCACGGAGCGAGACCATGCTTTAGATTTGTACTTCCTAGATATACTTTGACCACCACCAGGCAACGCCATCAACATGGTTGGTATTCGGCAGTATCATGAAGGTTTGGTTCATACACTGCCCGAGGATGGTGACTCCAGCACTGGATCTACATGATCTATTCACACCGACGACGACGAATACGATCTGGATCCACTACCGTACCCTCTGGGTTTCTATCTGATCCCAAGGTTCCCACCAAGACATGGCGACATGGTGCTCAACGTCAGCAATGATAAGCCCGTAGTCACGGGAGGAAACTGACGAGCAATGGCAACTTCGTGAACAGCGTAACGCCGACCGCACCGAACGCTATCAGCATTAGGCTGAAGAAGAAGAAGCACATCGCAGGGGGCCCCGACCTCGAGATCTGGTTGACGCCTTTGATAGAGTAGGTGATAGGCAAGTCTTCAGGACCCCAAGCGCCAATGTGGTCGTCGCCATGGCCAACCTGGACCGATTACCAGACACGCCACAAAACCAAGCAATTCGCGAAGACATCAAAGCATATCTAACCGCCGCTATGGGCCAAACCGTCGAGCTCGCCCAGTGAGCCTGAGCTGCTACAAGCACGTCCATCGCATCAAGTCAGAGCCGTCGTTCCCACGCTTCAGAGCATCCAAGTCACCAACATCGCGATGATCAGAGAACACCTAATCCCCCATGTTGTGGGGGCGATGGCAGTGGCGGGGATGGTGGTGGTGGCGGCGGTGATGAGGGTGGACAAGAAGGTGGTCAAGGTCGTCATGACAACAACCGCAATCGTCATGGCAATCGAGATCAGGAGGTCGACCAGAACCCTCCTCGCGATCTTCGTCACCGTCTTCCTCCTCGCGATGCCCGCAGTCACATCACTAGTATGCTAATGATCGCCAGGCCCATGAGAACATGCGCCGCATCCAGTACGACACCGAACACGGCCCCTCGGGTCTCAAACAGTTTACTCCTCATCTCCGACAAGTCGTCTGGCCAAGGAATTTCAAGCTTGAGAAGCTCAGGAAATATGACGGTAAGGAAATTCCTCGACGACGTCGTCATCAGACTCTACCGCTTGCTCGGCACCGACTTGCTTTGGCTCTGGGTTCAGCTCGGTGATCGATGACATCGCAGCTGCTTTTCCCTAGCTGTGGCATCCGGCAGACCACCTTGCATTGAGCTCATGGTGGCTGTGGTTTGCTCGGGCAGGCTCTGATTGGTCTTAGGGACTTGCCCTTCACTCAGTGGACCCAGAAGATTTTGCTCGGGCGCCACCTGCTCCGGTGCCTCCTGCTCAGGCACCTACCCAGGCTCCTGCTCGGGCACTTCCGTGTTGACCACATCCTTGCTCGTTGGCGGCTCTTCCACCCTGGTGGTCTGACCCACCGGTTGCTTGGCGGATGTGATCGTGGTGGTCGACTCGGTTGGTCTAGCGGTGGCTAGTTGCTTGGGTCTCTCCGTTGATGCCAAGCTTACACATGACAAACAGAACAATTACCTTTACTAATTATACACTCGCTAATACGATTGATGCACAATTTAAATGAGTTTTTAGGAACTTACAGATTTGAGCTCCGATGTACAGTGGTGAAGGCACGACGCCGCGGTTGCCCCTAGCTTGAGCACTGGGTGGAGGAACCCTGGCCTCCATCTTATGGTGATGTCCTGGTTTCCTCTTTAGTTGTCCTCACGCTCGGTGTTGGCCCCACCGGCGGCGTCTAGCTTTCTTGCGGCCCCTTTACTGGTGGGGTCGATCCCCCTGCATTGTTTGCTCGCTCCTCTTTTTTGGAGGATTGAGCATGAAGGCGCTCGCGTCCTCCTTCACTTCATCCTCTGACCAGTCCAGCATGGTCCGACGACATTTCCTGGTCGAGTCTTCTGGGCTCTCGTTTGCCTAGGAACTCCCGGCCCTCTTCTTCGACTGGTTGGTGGCGACTGGACTCTTCCTAGTTCTTCCCCGGGCCCCGGAGTCGTGATCGTCTTCAATGTGCACGTAGCACCGCTCCATGTTCCGTGGTGGCGGCTCCACGCTCTGTGGGTGCTCGACTCCAGGCGCCAACGACACGAAAAGGTTGTGTCTCTCCACGCTGTTCACCTATATACATGCAAAGACAAGGCAAATCAGGAATTTTTACTCTACGGTGGTCGACAAGACTTCTCAGAGCTAAAGAGTTTGTTTGTTTACCTTCGGGGCTGGTCGGATGAGTTTATACGCTTGCTGGATCTAGCTCGAGGAAGAGTAGCTTTGGTCTGCAAGATTGAACAACTCCGTGATCTGGCGTACGACTTCATCGCGGTCCAGGTCCTCCGAGCGCATCCTCGTCTAGTCGGCTAAGCCTTGGTACTCGTACCCGGCGTGCACCCTCCTCTGGCAAGATTGCACACGCCGGCTACTAAAGCTCCCTGCCACAGCCGGTCTGTCTAGGTGGTTCCATGGGAGCAGCACCATCAACTCCACCTGTTCGGTTAGCTCTGGACACTCATTCTAGGCTACTCTCTTGTCCGGAATATACCCGACGTCACACAATGTAGTGTTGTCGGGCTCTTCACGAATGTAAAACCACTTCTTGTACCAATCTCCGAGAGAGGTGTTCCAGGGACAACTCTGGTACTCTTGCTTCATCCCATCTCGAAGCATCAGGTACACTCCACCGGTGATTTTGGAGCCACCTTGGGACCCCTTCTTCGTCAAGCAGAACAGATATCGAAAGAGGTCAAAATGGGGTTGGATTCCCCCATATGCCTCACAAAGGTGGATAAAAATAGAAACAAGGAAAATTGAGTTGGGATGCAAATTGCAAATCCCAATCTCATAATACAAACAGAGACCTTGGAGGAATGGATGGACAGGAACCCCAAAACTCCGCTTGAAGAAATCTTCAAAGACAACTATCTCACCAGGCTGGGGATTGGGGTAGCTGTCGCTGCCCGCTAGGTGCCATCCAGCAAGCTCCCGGTTGTGAAGCACGCCCAGGCCAATGAGGTCGTTGATGGTCGATTCGGTGGACTTCGACTTCCACCACTCCTTCCTCATCATTTCTGCCCTTTTTGTTGCCTCCATCTTGGCCGTCTTCTACCTCTCTCGCCTCTTTGCCTTGGCTTTGTTGGTGTACAGAGAGCACATCGCTCCTAACACATGGCGAGTTGTGCTAATGGCGGTGGCGGAATTGGACTAGGGCACGTGGGCTGGAGGAAGAAGGTTTTGGTTTGCAAATGCGACCGTTGGGTGTAAATGGGGAATGGTCGCACTATGGCTATTTATCTCATTGACTGTGTCGTTCCACCTCCCCGAGATTCTCGGGATATGTGTGCAAGAAACGTGGCACGATCCCTTCGGTTTTCCCTTTTTTCCCGGTTACTGCGCCAGTAAATGCGTGCCTTGTTTCCTCTATGGGAGGGCCCACACTGGCATGCTATACCTGACAGACGGTTCATTGTGACACTGACAAGCCAGATGAGCGTGACAATAACGTCACATCAGTCAACTTTTTGTGACATCATGTCAGTGCAAGGAAGAAAGACAAATCCATATTAAATATTCTGAGTCAGACGGGAAGACAGTAAGAGCTACTCGGGGACTGGTCTAGCCACAGATTATCATAGACCACCGAGCACATTATATTCCTCGACCAAGCTCAGGGACTCGTCGACCATGTCTCACATTGCTTGGGGACTCATCGACCACATCTCATTCTGCTCAGGGATTCATCAACCATACCTCATGCTGTGCTCGGGGACTGTTTCGACCACTCTCTGACCACAGCTCGACGCCTGATTTCCTCGGCTACATGTGAAATTGGACTCACATATAGTTGGGAGATGATTACTTTTTAGACCTTGCTACAAGGCTCATGCCTCGCCTTCCAGCAAGCTCGGGGACTACATCGGTACGATGCACCTATCGGTGCATCTCAGTATCAAGTTTCCACAGAGTTTCATTTTAGACCCTGGCACCACATGCTTACATCACCTAATACCATGCTCGAAGACTAAGTGGGCACACTTCACCTAGCGGTGAATGTGTTTATTTTTTGACCCCTACGCTTTGTTTACCCTGCTTACATTTCTTTTCAGAAATACAAGTGGGCACACTTCACCAGGAAGGAAATCTTTTTCTTTTTCTTTTTCTCAAGAGCACCATACATTCTTCGGACAACTTGCTTTCTCCGGCAACAGCGGTGGTCGGTTGTATTATAAGCTAGTCGGTCACCTGCAACAGCTGCTCGGCTGGTGTTTTGACTGGTCGGTGATGTTAAGAACTCAAGCCTCACTGTTCGGAGAAGGTCAAGACGGCGTGTCGCATCACAATGCATAGTGCTCGGGGGCTAGCTGTGGGGGTATTAACCCCTATACCCCTATGGCTAAACTTGGGCTGGCCCAGACCAGTGGGCCTGACCCATCAGAAGACGACGTGTGGCCCAGTTGATCTTCTCGGTGTCCCACGCAAGGAAGGAAAGTGAACTTGGGGATCAAGTAAGATCCTGGTCGGTTAGAATAGGAATCCTTATCGGGCCAGCTATGGCAATTGTAACCGAGCAGGATTAGTTTCTAGATTTGTAATCCTACCTCCTAGACCATATAAGACGGGCAGGGGACCCCCTCAAAACACATCTCATTATACACAACAATACAAATCAGATGCAGGACGTAGGTATTACGCCCTCATGGCGGCCGAGCCTGGATAAAACCTTGTTGTGTCTTGCGTCACCATCTAGTTCGTAGCTTGCGCACCTGTCTACCGACAAATCACTACCTTGGGCATACCCCTTGGTAGACTGCCGACCAGGTTTTGTTGACAGCCCTTGTACACACATAGCCAAGCTCCTCTTTGAATTTTTGTTTCAAGTGGGGTTAAACAATAGTCCTTAGGGGGACCAGACAGGACATCTTCTCAAGTGGGTTTAACCGACACCCCATGCCTCGACAACACCTCCTTCCCGGGGGCTCACCCCTATGAGGCATCCCAGGGTCTAGTCCACTCGCATGTACCCGCCACAGGTACCTCTCATCAAAGAGGATGCTCAGGTCACACCCTCTCGGCAAGACTTATCCCAAGGAATCGTCATAGAATCCTATCCGGTTGACTCAACCCTTATCACACACCCAAGACACACGCCAAGATCTCCCCAAGTTATTACCACATTATCGGCACCGAGTGCCATAGCCACTCACAAACAATCCTCCACCAAGCATCACATCATAGATATAATACGTAGTAGAAGTAAGCAGTAAGTAGTAAGCGACACTAGTGCATAGGTGGGCTTCAATCCCGGTATCTAGAACTAAAGGTCGTGACCTTTAATCCTAGGTCACGGAACCGGGACTAAAGCCCATCTTTGGAACTAAAAAATAGTATAAATCCTGGGAGACCTCTTTTGTGGTGCATGAGATTCGAACCCAAGACCTCTTGCCTTGCGCATAGGTCCCTTACCAACTCAACTACACACTACATGTGACAGAGTCCTGGGCGCTCTCCTGTTGAATTAACCCATGGGGGACCTTTAGTCCCGGGTGGGAGACCTTTAGTCCGGGTTGGTGACACCAACGGGAACTAACAGTTCACAATTTAGTCCCGATTGGTGTTACCAACCGGGATTAAAGGTTCGAGGGCCTTTAGTCTGGGTTGGTAACACCAATCAACACTAAAGGATGGCTTTTAGTCCCCGTTGGTGTTACCAACCAGGATAAAAGAGCCTTCGATGCCTGTAAAATTTAGACCCGGGACTAATGCTCACATTAATACCGAACCCCAACACAACCAAGACTAAAGGTGTGGACCAAAAGTCATTTTCTCTACTAGTGCAAGCATCTAGCCTAACAGCGGGTGTGCAGGGGTAAAGGTTGCATCAAGGTAATGGCTTCAAGCAATTCTACCATGCAACCCTATCACAGTTCAATTGCAGAAAATAAAGCACTAGCGACTACATTATTGCATGTCTAATAGGATTCTACGAGGTTGGGTGGGACATGGCACCTGTTGACTGATCATCTCCAAGATCCTCAGTGTACTCATAGTTGTTCTCCTCCAAGTCTTGTTGTCATTCACATGTCCTTCCTCCAACAGGTTCTAGTCCGATCAATGTTATCGTCGATGCAACTACCACAATAGAACGACAAACAAGACAAAAGAACAATCAATCCCTAAACCAAGAAAGACTATGAATAAAGAGGCAACAACACATGGGAAGATCGAATAACACCAAAAGAAGACTGAAGGAAAATGACTTAGCCCTCGCGGAGGATGTCCGGTCCTTGGGCTTGAAAGAAAACAAAAGTGGTGTCCTCTAAGCACAAGCTCGAGTCATAGCCTAGACAATACTTCCTGGGCCGATCATGTTGACCTGTATGGCTTCAAGAATAATGGCCTAGACCCTAGCCCAACTTAAGCAAACACCTTGGCAAACAAGGCTAGCTCTCATAAAGCAAGTCTATTTTCATCAGGCCTAAAAGGAGAAAGTCGGCTAGGCACGTCCATGTCACATCCTCGGTAGAGATGGCTCTCTAATGGTCGATCGGGTCGACTCGCATGGTTCCGAGAACATGACATAGACCTTAGCTTCGCTAACTAGAAGTGATAGTTTGGTCTTTGATTCGATCGTCATGGCTAAGGACGGGATCAAATAGAGCAGGCTAAAGAGGAAGGGAAATAGTTCTGAGCTCTCTCAATCCTTACGCCATTAAAATTGACGGGAACCGAAGAGAGGGTGGAATGAGAAAAGAGGGGAGCAGCGGTATGCTTCTTCCAATCCTCATGCCATGGCAAAAGATGGGGCATCGGAAAGGAGTGACACACAAGAGAACACGAGCGCCTAAATCCACTCGTAGGGTACCATGACCCACATGCACTAAATGGCACCAAGACACCCCTAGGGTCTTAGCAGTGCGGTTGTCACCGTAAGAACCTATAGAGCACTAAGGTCTCATACGGTACAAGCATACAAGGGGCTTGAGCACGAAAGAGCCAAAAGAAGAGAAAAAGGAATTCGCCTTCCTTTGATCCACTCACCATAGCTGTCGACGGGAATCGAAGGAATGGAATCAAGAGTGCAACAAAGAACACCGAATGGGCACAAACAGGCGAAAAGGGACTTCGGTTCCATGGTGCTTCGATCCACATGTTATGCCATAGACACGAATCAAAGTTGGAACAAGAAGATCAATCCACATCTTACTAGATCGATGGGGATCGATAGAGGGGAGAAGAGAAGATGGAAGAATGATCTTCACATTCTCTCGACCAACACGCCATGGGAACGGGCGAGGGTGTAAGGTCCAAATGGCTAGAGGGGGGGGGTGAATAGCCTATTTAAAATCTACAAGCTTCACTAAACAACCACGTTAGTATAAAAGATGGCTAAGCTAATTCTAGCACTAGCTCAACTATACTATGCAAGCCACCTATATAATTCTAGTGAAGCAAGGCTATGATCTCTAATACACACCAACAAGACTAAGTCACTAAGCTACTTACTCCTATGTGATAAAAGCTACACTACGAAAAGTACAATAAAGTAAAGAGCAAGTGACTTGATTCTTATACCAACAATGTAGAGAAGTAATGCACTCGAAGAATCAATCACAATGATCAACCACAAGAGAAATCCTTAGCAAAGAGATGACACCAGATTTTTACCGAGGTTCACTTGCTTTCCAACAAGCTACTCCTCGTTGTGGCGATACACCCACTTGTCGATTCGTGAGCTAATCGACTATCAAGAGTCGAGCCCTCGGTGAGCGTCGCACAACCACACACAAGATGGGGATCCTCCAAGCCACGAGCTCCACTAGAGTATCCAATTTGCGAACTCCCACGGGGAAGGATCAAGAACCCCTTACAACACTTGGTGAGGGCTCCAACAATCTTCAATTGTGAGCTCAATCACCTTCGCTGCTCCAAGCCATCTACCGTGTCGGGAAACATGGAAGAGTAATAAGAAATCTGCAGCAACTCAAAGATCAAGTGCCTTTAGAATGCAACTCTCAAGCAATGCACTTGAATCTCACTCAAGATGTGCAACTAAGCAACGAGATGAGTGGAGAGGTTGTTCTCTAGCTCAAAGGATGTCTCTAGGTCTTAAAATGTGCAAGAGTTACCCTCAAACCTCGGACATCTTCTATTTATAGCGAAGGGGTACGTAGCTAGCCGTTACCGGATGACACAGTGAAAAACGTACTGACCGGACGCACGTGACCAGACATGCCCGGTCACTACAGGACAAGCGTGAACAGTATGTGTCAGAAGTTACCGTTGCCGTGACCGGACGCACTCTAGTATTTGACCGGACGCGCTGCACCTGGCGTCCGATCAGAGTCCAGTAAGCTCCCACCACGACCGGACGTGTTCGATCGCACGTGACCAGACGCGCCGCGCGTCCGGTCGGCTCTACGACCAGTTCTGCACCTCTAGGTGCCTGACCGGACGCTTCGGTTCCGTGAGGGACCGGACGCGCCGGTTGGAAACCCTAACACTCACGCGCCTGACAACTGCTGAGAACTGACCGGACGCGTTCGGTAAAACCGTGATCATGTCCGGTGCAGCGTCCGGTCACCACAGTGACCACCGTTCCCCTCTGTTTCTTTTTTGACTTCCGATGTAGTAGAAAATAGGCATTTCACTTCCCCAAAAAGTGCTGAATCCCGCCTCGCAAGCTTGCCAGGAGGGAGAGAGGAACCCAAACCCCTCTCTACCGCTTAAACTTCACCGCCTTCACAAATGTGCTAACACCACCAAGTGTACACCACCATGTGCATGTGTGTTAGCATTTCACAAGCATTTTTCAAGGCGTTATGTTAGCTTTCTACTAGATCCTAATGCATATGCTCAAGACATTGATCTAGTGGCACTTGATTTCCGAGCTAACCGTGATTGCCCCTCTTGATAGTCGGCTATGTATCCTAAACCCGATCAATCACTTCTCTACTCATCTTAGACCGGTAAAAGGAAAAACCCATGGTTATACCTTTGTCTTGCACTCTTAGATCCTTCTCCTCCACTTGATCATCATGTCCATCATTTTATGTGCATTCCTTCATGATCGTCATTTCATGTTCATGCACCATCTCTTTGTGATCTTGTGGCCACCACTCCTTGCCACATACACCTTCATCACATGTGTTGCTTATGCCTAACTCAAAACACTTAACACATGGCATTAGCAACTTGGTGTCATTAATTACCAAAACCAAACTTGGGCTTTCAGAGGGTTGAAAGAAAAGAGACACAAATCCCATGGTCTCTCGATCCACACCAACTCGTAGGGCACCAGGACCTATGTGTAACTCAATCGGCACTTTGCTGATCCTAGGGTTCATAGCGGTGCGATGGTCACCGCGAGAACCATAGAAATGCTATGGTCTAAGCGGCACAAGCATACGGGGTGGTTAGGAAGAAAAGAAGAGCAAAAGAGAATGAGCCCGATGGTCATGGCGAGGCAACTCGCGGCCATGAGCTTCACCTACATGAGTTGGCTTCCGTAGTTCTAGGATTATCGTTCTCCAGTTCTCCCACTGAACTAGGTCATGAATGGCTTGCTAGGTGCGGGTATGGAGCACACCGTCATCGAGTCCATAGTGGCCACGTCCAAGGGCCAAATAGGATCACTAACGATCATAGCACTATAGAGTCAACCAAACACAAGGGAATGAGCTATGCTCGGCATTACAGCCATGGCGGGACGAACCCACGACCGAAACGTTCTAACGAATTACAATCCCCTCGACTGGCTCGAAGGCTTGGTCCATAGGCGAACAAACAACACCACGCAAGAACCAACAACACAATGAAACAACTACACAGGCAACAACTGGAGGAGTAGTACATCACCGTAGCATAAAAGATAGAAACCATAGCACATGGAATAGACTAGCACGAAGGCACAACGCACACATTCATAGATATAGATAGATGATCATGTATGACAAGTATGAACAAGTAGGAAATGAAAAATAGGAGCTTTGCCGATGTCAAGATCGCATCGGCGATAGTTCAAAGGTTCGACCTTGGAGGCGGAGGGCTGCAGCGGGGCATCTCGACGTACTACGGCTAGCTGCTACTGGCTGCAGCTGGCTATAGCTTGTTGTGGTTGGTCGGTGGCTTGCTAGACATGGTAGCGGACGTCAGGGAGGGGGCTGCTACTGCTGGACATGGCTCCGACGATGAGGAAGGGGTTCCAGCGAGGTCGGCAGCGACGTCCGGCTCCGGTGGACAACACTACAGGGTCGGTGGCCTCCCTGCGATAGTGAAAACAGCAGCACAAAGGCCGGTCTTAAGCAAGCATGGCCACAGGAAGGGAAGTGAAAGGGAAAGGTGGGAACTTTGGTTCATGGTGGCTCACCAATGGTGGAAAAAGGAGCTCCGACGAGGTGGCGCTATTGTTCCCCGGCGAGGAGGTCAGTGCGGCTCCGGCGTTGGTCAGCAAGGAGGAAGAGGCTGACGGTGGGGTCATAGAGGTGGTCAAGACAGCGGAGGCGCTCATGGACGGAGAGGTGCACAGTGTCACCGGTGGAAGGAGCAGGTGCGGTTGGAGCAGAGCCACTCGGCGTCAAGGTTGCTAGGCTCAGGGCGGTGCGACACATCGTGGATGAGGAGGCGAGGTCGCGGACGCAACCGGGTTGCCGAGGTGTCACGACGGTGGAAGGAGCAGTTTGGGCGGACGATGTCGCGGTGGTGAGGTGTGGCACGACGTCAAGGTGGTGGCGTGGCTTGGCTGCGACGATGGGGAGCAGAGGTGTGGGGGCTTGGCAATGGTGGACGGGCTCAGCACGGCTTCCACAGAGCGGAGCAGGGAGGTGGTGGCTGGCTCGGTGAAGGGAGGTCGGGGACGCTGGACGCGGGCTCGTCGGTGATGGCGAGCTGCTCAGTGGTGGAAGATGTCGGCGGCCACAGCTTCGGCGAGGAAGAAGAGGTGGACACGGCGTGGCTTGAGGACACGGTGGTGTACGACGGCGCCGATGAGGTGGAGCATGGACACCAGGGCGCAGGGCGCTTTTGTAGCGGCGGTGCAAGTCGTTCAGGAGCGCGTGGCTCCGATTAGGGTTTGGGCATAGGGAGCGGCAGCCTAGGGCCTACAGGGGCCGGACGAGCAGGCCTGCGGGGGCTGGCGATGGGCCTGCAGGGGGCGATGGAAGGAGCTAGGTCTGCGGCTTTGGCTGGGCTAGTGGGGAAGGAAGGGAGCGAGCTGGGCCAGCAGGTGCAGGAGAGTTGGGAGGGGGCTCGGCCAAAAGAGAGAAGGAGAGGAAAGGAGGGGGTTTGGCCCAAGAGAAAGGAAAAGAGTTTTTCCATTTATGATTCAAGGAAATTGAGATGAATTCAAAAGAGATTTGAGGGGAATTCAAAAGGGATTCGAGAAGAACTTGCTATGGACTTGTGCATCCAGACTCCAAAAAAACTCAAACTCCGAAACAACAGCACACCTCTACAATCAATTCTATATGAGTGCAACGATTTATTAGCAATCTCCACTAGGTTTGACTTAGGTTGACCTAGCGATTACATGCTTCACACATTTGCAGGAAAAATTTTAAAAAGCTCATATTTTTAGTTGCACGAAGACCTGGGTTGTTACACTTTCACCGCCGGTTATGTAAGAACCGGCGGTGATGCATTTCACTACTGGTTTAGAGGCAGAGGAGGCACAAAAGAGTGATTGACTAGCAGTGATGAATGTTTTCACCGTCGGTTCGACGTTCGATCCAGCGGTGGAAACAGTGCCGGTCTTCACCACCATTATCATACGTTGAAGGTGAAAACATCTAACACTTCCTGTTAGTCACCCAATACACGACAATTGTATGTATTACAATTGTATCATGAAAAATGCAGTATAACCACCTGCCTATCCAAATCGTTGGTGATATAGAAACAAACGACAGTGATGATAGTGGCAACACCACCTTTAAAAACATCGCACCCACGATGATGGACAAGGCATCACCATTGAGTCAAACTCAAGCGCGACGGTGATGGACAAGACATCACTGACGGATAGTACGCCAGACCAATGTTGATGTAGCTATTATCGCCACCAGATCGAATGCTCACCAGCTGTGCTGGTACCTACATTAACGCCCGATCATAAGCAAGACCGACGTTGATGCCTCCATCATCACCGTTGGATCGTATTCCAGACCAACGATGGTATTCAACCGACTTCCACCAAACCAACTCCGACATGGCAGTGATGGTAACAACAGCACTGCCGGATTGAACGCCGATCCGGCAGCGATAAAGTTTATCACCTTTGATTTTGAACCGGCGGTGGTATCCGAGGCTATCACCAATGACTTTCAAAAAAGTGTATACATGTTGACCTCTAACACTATAACATATTCACTATGGTAGTTAAACTATAAGCACTGTATTTTCTTAGAAAAATACTACAATACATAAAATTCTTTGCTATAAAAAATTTAACGCCTTAAGTATCATGGTGCAATATGAAATGAATGATTATCTTTATGACATTGACGTAACTAAGAGTGTAGTCTAAGACCAAGGGTCATTTCTTAATAAAATACAAAAGGAATGTTGATAAAAGATACAATAAGCATTAGAGTTTCAACTTAATATGTGGATAAAAATAGTAGAAACTAATAAGATCTATCTTTGAAAGCCAAAATCTAAACTCATATGTCATGATGCATGTTGGAAGAAGAGCTAACAAAATTTAAGCCAAGGTTTTAGCTAAACACACATATTGGAGACACGTGAAGAATTGGCAATGGGGAATATAAATATAGATGGTGAAACATGTATAGTAATATGTAATTTATCAAAACTGATATAGATTACAAGGAATCTAATGTGTACTCCCTCCATCTCAAAATAAGTCAACTGCTAGAGAGTTGTTCTTAGGTCAAACTACTCTAAGTTTGACCAAATGAAACCAAATTGGTATCACTGTATACATCATGAAATATATTTTCATAACGTACTTGTTTGATGTCATAGACTAATATAACTCTTTCATATAAAGTTGATCATACTTAAGATAGTTTGACTTTGAGTGACTCTAGGACTTGATTTTTGAGACAGAGGTAGTATTATGTTTACAAATGAACAATAAGACAGAGTGCACGTGCACAAAGAAAATCAATTTTAATTAGTTGGGTACCAAAATCAATGAACTTTTAGCACTTCTCTCTCCAAAGATTCTATCATATGCAAGAGCAAGGCTTGATGGGCTAAGTTACATTTGTAATTTGGTATTGGGAGAGCTATTGATAATCTGCGCTAGAGACGTTCTACAACTGTGCCTTAGCTTTAGGCTGCTAACAGCTTAAAGCCATTATATTAGAGATAATTCTCCTCAGATGGTTCTAAATAACCATCAGAAACAAGATGTCCCACTGTTGTCTCTGCATAAACGAGTTTTTAGTCAACAGCTCTACTAGTTAGGTCATATATAAGTTAAAATGTTATGTACATATGTTGATTTAAACGGTTGGCCAGCTTATGCATTTGTGATATGAATTAATTAGTTGAAGCTGTAACGAAACAATGTGGGCATCCCTTCGATCATTTGCTTAAACAAGACGTCCCTTCGATCATTTGTTAGCTTAGGCTGCTAACAACAGTTTAAAGCCATTAGAGATAATTTTCCTCAGATGGTTCTAAATAACCATCAGAAACAAGACGTCCCACTGTTGTTTCTGCATAAATGAGTTTTTAGGCAACAGCTCTATATATGCTGGTTAGGTCATAACTTAAAATGTTATGTACATATGGATTTAAACGCTTGGCCACCAGCTTAATAATGCATCTATGATATGAATTAATTAGTTGAAGCTGTAACGAAATAATGTGGCCTTCCTTAGACCATTTGCTTATAGCACTATATTAATTCTTGCACATCAGGTAAAGATGCATGGGAAATACTTACATGAAGAACGGAATGATTTACTTCACACCCTTCGTACTTGTCCAAATGTACGAGTGATTTATTTTAATGGCTGGGATGGACTCGGGACGAAGGCATTCCTTCGATCTATAGCACAGAAAGTTCTCGAAGATCTGGAGGTTCCTTCTGAACAAATATGGTTTGACAGAATAGTTTACTTGGATTGCTCAGCATGGAAATGGTAGGAGAGCCATGCAGAGAACCATTGCAGAGGAGATAAAACTTGACAACAAAACGATGGCAATGTTTGATGAGCAAGATGAGGAGGATGATTTCAATGGAGTAGACCAAGGCTCTAGGGATGTGATACGAGGTGTTGCTACAGAGATTTATGAAACCCTAAAGGATAGCAAATTCTTGATCCTTTTTCTTAACGGTAGCGATGAGGAGATTGATGTGTCCAGCATGGGTATTCCTCCATTCTCGGAATTCCGTAACCACGCAATGATATGGGCATTTAGCAGAGGGTCGTCACTGACATTAAACTCTAGGGCCGGCATGTCTAAGAGAGCAGGCAAGTTTAGATACACACACAAGTTCTATAATTGCTTTTCGGGACTCTGGCAAGTGTATGTGTTGAAGTTCGTCGTTCATAGGGTTCGTCAGATCGGGTAGTTTTCGTCACGGAGAATAACTAAAAAAATGATTCACAGTGTATACAAAAACTTAATCCATACTACTGTAAGGAGAGAGAGAAAAGATTGAAGTGCAGGAGTATCGCAAACCATCAAAAGCCGTAGTGGTTGGAGCGTTCTCGTTCGTGGACGCCATCTGCGCTAGGCAGCGACGTTCGGTGGAGATGAGAGTCGACGCAGTGAAGATGGTGGCGCAGTGAAGATGGTGGCGGCTTCCCGTCACTGGCTGCGCCCCTTCTCAGATCGGGATCGGGAATATCGGTGGGGAGTGGCGGCTCAGGTGAATCTCATGTCTAGAGCCAGCCGGCCCCCACCTCTATATATAGCGCAGTGTGACGGGGGCCCACCAACCATGTAGGGTTGGGCGCCCCCGATCAGGGCGCGAGAAGCAAGGCCCAAAAGGCCGTTGGGCCTAATGGTAGGAGATCAAAAACCCAACATTCTCCCCCTTGATCTCTCATCATTTTCTTCGTTCTTTAATTTCATACTCAAACTTTCGATTCATATTTTTCTTGTTTCTATCCTATTCCATTGCAGATTAGTGTATTGAACTGTTTCATCGTCACAGCAATTAGTGCCGTTAGACTAACAGCCACAACACATTTCTCTGTTTGGAATGAAGTTTCTTCTGGGCCCTTCGTATGTTCGGGAATCATAGGCTTTCCCTTAAACCCATGCCGGCTACGTGTTCTCTGAACACGTTGGGTGGTAAGCCCTTTGTGAGCGGATCCGCGAGCATTTTCTCTGTACTTATATGCTCAAGATTTATAATATGATCCCGAACTTTATCTTTTACAACATAGTACTTTATGTCAATGTGTTTGGCAGCACCACTTGACCTATTGTTGTAAGCATATTGTACTGCTGGGTTGTTATCACAATACAACCTCATCGGTTCATTTATATCATCAATCACTTTCAATCCGGGTATGAATTTCTTTAGCCAATTCACCTGCCCCGTTGCCTCATAGCATGCTACAAACTCGGCATACATTGTCGAGGATGTAGTTACGGTTTGTTTGGAGCTTTTCCACGATATAGCCCCTCCTGCGAGAGTAAATATATATCCTGACGTGGATTTTCTTTCTTCTCCCGCATAATCAGAATCTGAATACCCCTCTATCTGCAGGGAATCAGATCTTCTATACGTTAGCATGAGGCCTTTCGTACCCTGCAAATAACGCAGGACTTTCTTCACCAATTTCCAATGTTCTATTCCTGGATTCTTTTGATATCTGCCAAGTAACCCGGTGACAAAAGCCAAGTCAGGGCGTGTACACACTTGAGCATATTGTAAACTTCCAACTGCTGAAGCATACGGTACCGCTTTCATTCGGTTAATCTCATATTCGTTCTTGGGACATTGATGTTCCCCATATCTATCGCCCTTGACAATAGGAGCAGGTGAAGAACTGCACGCATGCATACTAAATTTCTTCAAAACCTTTTCTATGTATGCCTTCTGCGACAGTCCCAGTACCCCCTTTCTTCTATCTCGGTGAATCTCTATTCCCAAAACAAACGAGGCCTCACCGAGATCTTTCATATCGAAGTTTGAGGACAAGAATTTCTTCGTTTCCATTAGTAGACTGACATCACTGCTAGCAAGCAGGATATCATCCACATACAGAATTAGGAATATATACTTTCCATTCTTGAATTTTGCGTAAACGCAATTGTCCTCAACATTTTCCTTAAACCCAAAACCTTTTATCGTTCTATCAAATTTCAAATACCACTGTCTTGAGGCTTGTTTCAATCCGTAGATTGATTTCTTTAGATGACATCCCATATTTTCTTTTCCTTTTACAACAAAACCTTTCGGTTGTGCCATATAAACATTTTCTTCCAAATCCCCGTTAAGGAACGCCGTTCTTACATCCATTTGATGTAACTCCAAATCATAGTGGGCCACAAGTGCCATTATAATTCTGAAGGAATCTTTACATGAGACTGGAGAAAACGTCTCATTGTAATCAATCCCTTCTCTTTGCGTAAAGCCTTTCGCCACAAGTCGCGCTTTAAATTTTTCTATGTTCCCTTGGGAGTCATATTTTGTTTTGTAGATCCATTTACAACCTACTGTTTTGGCTCCCTTAGGAATAATTTCCAAGTCCCAAACTTTGTTGGTACTCATTGATTTCATTTCATCTTCCATGGCCTTAAGCCACTTTGATGAGTGGTCGCTTCTCATGGCTTCTTCAAATGAGGTGGGATCATCCCCCATCTGAAATTCTTCTGTTTCATAAACTTCATAGTCATTAGAAATAGCTGACCTTCTTGTTCTTTGAGACCTTCTAGGGGCCTCTGGCACTTGTTCCACATTGGGCTGTTGTTGTTCTTCCTCATGTGCGACGTTTGGTTCTATGGAGTCCTCAAGGACAGCCTCCTCAAGGACAGGTTCCTCATGTTTATTTATTATCGCCACGGGAGAACTTGCAACAGGTGTTGGCTCTACAGTGTCCTGCACTGTCGGCTCAACAGCAACAGGTAGCGTAAAGAATGGTTCTTCAACCATCGGAGTGGGTACATGTACCCGTTTCTCCTGCAGGCTTATTTCTCGTGCTACCATGCTCCCCCTGATCATGTTATCCTCCAAGAACACAGCGTGTCTTGTTTCTACAATCTTCGTATGTCTGTCAGGACAATAAAATCGATATCCTTTCGACCTTTCTGGATAGCCAATAAAATGGCAGCTGACTGTCTTAGAGTCTAACTTTCCTATGTTTGGGTTAAACACTTTTGCCTCAGCTGGACAGCCCCACACACGCAAATGGTTAAGTGAGGGTTCTCTTCCTGTCCATAATTCATACGGTGTTTTAGGCACCGATTTGCTTGGTACTCGATTAAGTATGTGAATGGCGGTTTTCAGTGCCTCCATCCATAAACTAATCGGCAAAGTGGAGTAACTTATCATGCTTCTTACCATATCTATTAGGGTACGGTTACGTCTTTCAGCCACTCCATTCTGCTGAGGCTCCCCCGGTGTGGAGTACTGAGCGACTATGCCATTTTCCTGTAGAAATTTTGCAAACGGTCCAGGAATTTGGCCATATGGGGTATGTCGCCCATAGTACTCTTCACCTCGGTCTGATCGTACAATCTTTATTTTCTTATCATGCTGATTTTCAACCTCAGCTTTAAATATTTTGAATTTATCCAATGCTTCCGATCTTTCTTTAATTGGATAAATATAGCCATAACGAGAATAGTCGTCTGTGAATGTTATAAACGAATCATAACCATCCACGCTTTTCACAGGAAATGGACCACATATATCAGTGTGGATTATTTCTAAAGTTCCTGTGCTTCGTTTGGCATTTTTCTTAATTTTCTTGACATACTTTCCTTTGATGCAATCAACGCATTGTTCTAAATCTGAAAATTCTAAGTGCGGAAGAATTGATTCTTTAATCAGCCGTTCCATTCTCCCCCTCGAAATATGGCCTAAGCGACAGTGCCATAATTTCGAAGAGGCATCATCAATTCGCTTCCGCTTCTTAGTTACATTCTCAGATGGGGAATCAATCATATTCTCATCGCATACATTGTTTGCATTTTCATCAAGAGATAACAAATAAAGCTTGTCTTGTCGGAAGGCAAGACCAACACATTTATTGTTAACGAGTATCTTACATTTGCCATTACCAAAATGGCAATCAATTCTATCATCATCAAGTTTCGAAACACTTATCAAATTTCTACGCAAAGAGGGAACATAAAGTACTTCTTTAAGTCTAAGTACAAAGCCGTTGTTCAATTCTAAAGATAAATCTCTAATCGCTTCAACGTCGGCTTGTACTCCATTTGCAACTTTAATCGTTCTTTCTCCTCTTTGCAAGGTTCTCGTCCCACTTAACCCCTCTTTTCAGTAGAGATTTCAGGAAGTCAGGACAATCTCTCTTGTAGTGTCCCTTCTTAAAGCAGTGCTTGCATTGATCCTTTTCAGCTCCACCATAGGAGTTGCTCTGCTGATTTTCAGGTTCCTGGGGTTTCTTTCCCTGTGAGTTTGAGGAAGAGGCCTTATCCCACTTGGGTTTCCCTTGTGGTTTAAAGTTCTTGCCATTAAAGTTCTTTCTTTTGTTATCCTTCACAAAATGAGCGGACTCACTCTGTGAGGATTTTATCCTCTCCTCTTCTTGAGCACACATTGAGATAAGTCTTTCTATGCCCCATCTTTCAGGCTGTATATTATAGTTCACAATGAAAGTATCATATTCTTTTGGCAAGGAAGCAAAAATCAAATGAATCAGGAAATCATCTTCCTTCAAATTCATTTCTTTCAGCTTAGATGCCGTGGTGTTCATCTTCAAAATGTGCTCTCTGATGCTACCACCAGTATATTTTTCATTCACAAGTTTCTTTATCAGTGAACTTGCTGTGGCCTTGGTAGACCCAGTAAACTGACTCTTGATTTTATCAAGATATTCTGTGGCAGTAGCACATTCAGGGATTGAGCCCCTTATCTGTTCTTCTATGGTGGCCTTGGCTACCAACAGGCACTTGCGGTTGGAGAGAGTCCATTGCCTATGTTCAAGATCATATTTCATTCTTATCTCAGCATGATCACGCTTTCTAGTAGCGAAATCAGCGTCAGATTCATTTTCGTCTCTCACCGGGTCCTCTGGTTCAATGGGACACGGTGAGATGATGGCAAAATCGACCTCTCCCAATGCAAGTTCCAATTCATATTTCTCCCGCCACACACGGTAATTTGTCCCGTTGAGTGTCGGGATGTTCGAGATGTTCACAATGCATTTGCCTCCTGAAACCACATCAGAGTAAGTGAGAAATATTTATATATGAAATCATATGCTTTAACTCAACGTTGGTCAAATTGAAACATATAATTCATCTATGCAATAATTTTACATCACCGTTGGGCAGAAATAAAATTAATGCACAATTTTCATGAATCAAGATTATAATATTGTTATTAACAACGTTGGTCAGAAAATAACAATACTACAATCATCTTCAATTATTATTCATTTTTCAAAACCAAATTCTCCCGTTGGTTCGAATTTGATAATGAAAATAATTATATCAAGTACGCAGCGGAAACAATAAAATTCTCATAATGTTATTTTTCAGAAGCACTAAAAAAAATTTCATTATTTCTGAGCAAAATGTCGTTGGACAAATTTGCACGAAGATTCCTATCAAAATTTCATTCAAATTCATTCAAATATTCATCGAATTCATATAAATATTGCTTCTGAAAAAAAAATAGAAATTCATAATTTTACTATGCAATCTTCGTATTTGGCCCGAAGGCCCATTTAGGCCACAACTTTCCTTCGGCCAGCCGAAAATCGGCCCGGCCCAGTCACGCACGGCGGCCTCCCCCGTGCCCAGGCCTTAACGTGGGCCTGGGCCGGGATTCCTCCCTGACGCGCGCGCCCGCCTGGGCTCAAAGAGGCCCAGCTCGGCATCGGCTGATCTGAGCCATCCGATTTTCATCCAGCGGCCAGGAGTGAAGATCGGGCCATCAAAACCGACGACGCCGATTTCCCTTCAACCCTAGACCCATTTCGTTCTCTCCTCCCGGTCTCTCTGTGACCCAGCGGCGGCGCTCATGGCGACCGAGACTGCCGGCGGCTCTCCGGAGCAAAACCTCCTTCTTTCTTTCCTATTTCTCTCAGCCGCACGTGAGAGGAGAGCCGGCGGCTTCCCATGTCCCGTGGCGGCCGATGGCGCCGGCGTCGGACCCCTCGCCGGCGTGCGAGCTCGCCCTAGGCTGAGCTCGCCGCCGTCGAGCGGCCTAGCGGCCGGTGCCCCAGCCAAGGCACCACGCGCGGCGGTTCGACGGTTTCTTCCCCGCGAGTACCGGTGCCGCTGCCGGTCTCTTCCAGCCGCGCGCAACCGCGCCTACGGCGATGGAGCCCCGCGAGCACGGCGTTGCCACGGCCGGCTCAGTGAGCGCAGCCGGTCACAACGGCCCCGCTCCACGAGCACCGCGCTGCCACGGCCGGTTTCCCGATCCGCAGCGGATCCACCCCGGATCAAGCGATATCTTCGTTTAGGGTTAGGGTTTCGTCATGGTTTGATTCGTTCATTCCCGATTTGAAATCGGTTCTTTAGGGTTCAATTCGATTCCGATCCGAAAAACAAGTTAGTTCGTTTCTTATATCCCGATCTGGATTCTAACCGCGAGCCTGGCTCCGGTACCATTGTTGAAGTTCGTCGTTCATAGGGTTCGTCAGATCGGGTAGTTTTCGTCACGGAGAATAACTAAAAAAATGATTCACAGTGTATACAAAAACTTAATCCATACTACTGTAAGGAGAGAGAGAAAAGATTGAAGTGCAGGAGTATCGCAAACCATCAAAAGCCGTAGTGGTTGGAGCGTTCTCGTTCGTGGACGCCATCTGCGCTAGGCAGCGACGTTCGGTGGAGATGAGAGTCGACGCAGTGAAGATGGTGGCGCAGTGAAGATGGTGGCGGCTTCCCGTCACTGGCTGCGCCCCTTCTCAGATCGGGATCGGGAATATCGGTGGGGAGTGGCGGCTCAGGTGAATCTCATGTCTAGAGCCAGCCGGCCCCCACCTCTATATATAGCGCAGTGTGACGGGGGCCCACCAACCATGTAGGGTTGGGCGCCCCCGATCAGGGCGCGAGAAGCAAGGCCCAAAAGGCCGTTGGGCCTAATGGTAGGAGATCAAAAACCCAACAGTATGATCATGTGATGGATTGCGTGGCTGCTGGTTACTCATCTATACGAAGCATGGACACATCAAATACAATGGTAGGACTGCTGTCTGTATGAACTATGCCTACACTACAATTTTCATAGAAGCACCAAATTTGATTGGGTTGCTCATGCTTCAAACTATTGGATATGCGATGGAATCATCAAAGGGGACACTGCAAAGGAGATCAGTGCCGCATTGTGCCGTGAGATAATAACATGGGAGTGTGATGATGCAGTGCTTGATGATGTATTTCCGAGGGTCATGTTTAAGGCAAGGAGACCTCCATATATGCGAGCTGTTAAAGAGAGCGGCTGGGGCTATGAAGAGGGACCGTACCGCTGGATTTCAGTGACCTCAAGGAATATAGAAGCACACCGTATGCAGTCTATACCTGCAGTGACATACTCTTTCTTCCTGGCATTTGAAACACAAAATGGGCCAACCACATTACCAGCTAGCTTGTTCAGGGATGCCAGAAACCTTGGTGTGCTTATTCTCTGTCATTGCACCTTCAGTTTTGCATCACCTCCTTTCTTTGTCCCAGTGCCTACGGTTCCTCGGATGGGATCATTGCTCAGATGATACAACAGGTAGTCACAGAAGTGAGGATTGGGCGACTATATGTGGCCTATATGTGTTGGACCTACGTTACACAGTCTGGAATGAGATACTTTCTCAAGAGAAGATGGAGCTCATGGTTAACCTGAGGGAGCTACATGTAGAAGGAGCCAGATGCTGGCCGGACACCACTCACTTGCAGGGACGGTTACTTAACCTTGAGAAGCTCAGAATTACCAGGTCACAAAGTGAGACATTAGCAGACATTAGCACATCCTTTATGTACAAGACAAAGTTGGAAATACTGGACCTGTCTGGCAGTCTTTGGGTGAAAGTTCTGCCAACTAGCCTATCAAAGGCTTGTAGCCTTCAAGTGCTTCTTCTTGATGGTTGTGAAGAACTGGAAACTGTTGTTATCCCTGATGGGCTTCCTTCCTCACTCAGATCTTTCAGCTTTGACAGCTATGGACCAGTATCCAAGCATTGGATACCATGCCCTGACTTGCCCCCCGACAATTTGCGTCCTTCTTCTCCAGATGATGACCGGCAGCAGCAAGCAGCCAAAACCTCCAAGATCTCCCTGGAAGGCTGCACTCGACTAGAAAATTTGTTCGTGCGGGGGCTTCCAAACCTTGTGGAACTGGACCTCTCTGGAACTGCAATCAAGATGCTCAACTTTGAAACCACGGTGGTGCAGGTCCCAGGGCTGAAGCGACTGTTTCTACTAGGTTGTGAGCATCTTCGTGGAATAAGATGGGACAAGGACCGTTTAAACTTAGAGTTGCTGTGCATTGATACACGAACTGGGATCCGAGGTCGTACTCTGCAGCCATCCCTTGGCCATCGCCAGAAGAAATCCTGCTTTCTACTGCATGCTGTTCTAGTTGATGCAAGGCTCGTTCGGTCCCTTCACTTCCCAATACTTCACCATAAGAACCGATCGACGGGAAGCGGCGGCAACGACTTCCAATTTAGCATCCATTTTACCTCTTCATCCATGAACAGTGGTAGTAATGCTAGTTCACAACAATTTGAAGGAACCTGCAGTTGCAAGGAGAAGCAGATGGAAGAACTCAGTCCCGGTGAACACATGAGGCTTGGTCATCAGGTCCCAGCAGCAATCCCATACCCGGATGTCCCTGATCTGGGTGGAGACGTCCCAATGCAAGATTCCCCACAGCCTTTTCCTCCGGCATCGTCAGCAGTGGATCATCGCTACATTGAGGTCACTCAAGGGAGCCGCAACCTGCAGGGCGAACTAACAGTAATGTTCACGGCTGGTAGAGAAATTATGGAGTTCTATGCTGAGTTCCTGCATGTCCATGATGCCTCCATCGCTACTAGTTTCCCTGGAGGTAACAGCGTTAGGTGGTTTCGTGTAGAACGGTGCCCTAACATGGAAGCAGTATTCTCTGTGGATTCATCGGGTTTCAGGCAATTGGAGACTTTCTGGGCATCGGATCTGCTCAGGGCCCGCTGCATCTGGAGCAAGAGCGATCCTCTTAGCTGGAGAGGTGACTTTCGTTACTTCGATAATCTTCGGCACTTGCACCTGCGGTCCTGCCCTAGGCTGGAGTTCGTGCTATACGCTGATGGAACCTACTCCTTCCCGAGCTTGGAGACCCTCCACATCATCCACTGTGGTGAGCTGAGGCATGTCTTCGTACTGGAGGGGGCACATGGGTATAGAAGGAACATAGCCCGCGGCGTGACGTTTCCGAAGCTGACCACCATCCGCCAAGGTTTTCATTATCGGAAATTAAAATTTATCGGACATCATGGATAAAGAGGATAAGCAAGATATATCAAAAATATCGGATCAAATTCAAAAAATTAAATTTTTTTTCAAAAAATTTATAGAATTTGACTTGAAACTATTTCTAAGATATTAAACATCACTTGTTCACAAATCAAAACAAGAATAAATCATTATAAGTGTTGGACCGTCACGTGGCTGATTTTGGATTGTTTGTGTAGAAACAGGAAAGAAGAGAAAAAATTGGTTAATATCAAATTTTATCGGACCCCGGGGATAGAAAGGAAATTTCGGAAATATCAGCAACTTTCGGCCGATAAAAAAAACCCTTGCCGCTGCTGCTGCAGATATGTGTGGTCAAGATGCTGGCACCCAAGCTGCCACCGGCGATGACCAAGCAAGCTGCAGCAAGCCGACTGTGGAGATTGAGAAGGAGGTGTGGGACTCGCTAGAGTGGGACGAGGCTGATGCTGGCCACCACCACTCCCTCTTTGAGATGCGCCACTCTCGCTACTACAAGAAGAAAACTGTCAGGGGCGCCCTCCTGAGGTAATTAAGTGCGACTAGCTAGCTAGCTAGTTGTGTTATCTGTGCCGCCAATCGCTTGCGTTGCTTTGCTTTGTTTATCACTATTGAGTGCTGACCACCATGCGTTTTCGTGTTGATTGCGCAGGTGATATATGGTTCCATTACAATTGAATCGGCCAAATTGATCATTCAGTTTGATTATATTATTTGCTTCAACGTGTTCAAATAAGAAGCCGCGCACTAGCTGATGATGTGGATTGTATTGGCTTGCAGTTGCACATCGATTGAGTGTATTAATTTGCTTGATATATAGAATTATTCTGAATTCCAAAACAAAACGAAATGTATGTTGTACGTACGTATGCAGTTGGGTTGGGTGTGTGCAGCTTCTGCCGGCTGGTTTTCTGTTCATGAGAGCATTTGTTATGTATCTCAAACTTTTAGCCAATGAATTTGCGTGTATGCTGGATCTGTATGAGTGATTTGATTACACTCGGGAAGAGACTGCCACCGTCGACGCTACGTAATCTGACTATAATACTATTCTATCTACCTGTGCTCTTTATTAGTTTCACATGAAGTGTTGGAAACTCATTGATAAATATGTCTCACAAGTCACAACAAACTGTTTATCTTTACTATATCTCAGTTGTGATGGACTTCAGTTACCAATTGTTGTAGTAGGGAACATGCCAATTGTTGGATGTGACCTCGGCTAACCAAAACTAACTTGGCACACAACTTAAGGTCCTAAGATTAACTCGGTTGGTGGATTGTTGTCAAAAAAAAACACTCGGTTGGTGGATGAATATTTCCAAATCCTGTCTGCTAAGTCTGACATGCTGAATCAGATTGAGTTAGATGCAATCAGAACCTAAGTATAGCATGTTTAGATGCCAAATTAGAAATGTCTTGCCCTAAGACAGATCTCGGCTTTGTGCATAATTAGTTCAAAACCTCAGTGTAATTGGAACTCAGCGTTAGTGCTTTACTGTATCATCACACCATAAGTCTCGGTTTAAGTCTAATCTAAAGGAATTATAAGGGTGATTACAAAGACCGGAATACCGGATAAGCAATTATAAGGAGAGGATTGAGCAAAACCCAAAAATCCTCAAATTTCCCCAATACCGAAGTACCTAACCCTAACCTGAAGTTGAGCAAACTCACCTCTACTCGCCATGTAGTGTAGCCGCCCGCGGCATGAGTTGAAGCCGCTGCACGTGGACTATCGACGCCCCTGAGTCGGCCAAAGCTGACCTTAACGGCACGAGCGGACGTCAGAATGTTGCCATGCGCACGCACACCCGGCCTGACCTGACCCAACACGTGCGCGCCATCAGACCCGGCACGCGTGCGAGCCTCGGCGGTCATGAGCAGATTTCACAAGTAACCTAACTAGTTGAGCTTAGTTTGTGATTATGTCAACTTTTCCTAGCAGATCCGATGGATTTTTATTTTTGCTCATTTTATCCTACTGGCTCCACAATTATGGCCTATTGTTGTATACTTATTTCATCGGTCCTTTAGTTCAAAGGCTTTCTCTCTTGAGTTATGGACATGCATCATATATCAGGCTCCTCTATCCCAATCGATGGCCCAAGCGTCTCCAGTTATCACTTATCAGGCCCAGTCAGCTACGCTTAAGAATTGGGCCATGACACCCTCCAACCACACATACGGAATCTACCTGTGACTAGTAGCGGGCCCGTACTAACGCTACGGTTAAAACAAAAGGACAATATGTTTTTTGAAAATGAAGTAAATAGTGAGATAGACTAAGATTCATGAAAAAAATACATAGTTAGGACATCACGAATGGAACAACGAACAAAGGAAGCTATTGCAAAAAAAACATTAAATTGCAAATCTCGCCTGCATTATCCCTTCAAAAATTGTGCATCGTGTATCTAAATCATCATAGGCAAAGATTCCTAAAAAAATCATAGTATAGCAAGAGTGCAAGACTAGTGGCAAAGAAAGCTTAAGCATTAAGTCTTAGGAATCAGGTCACCAGCATCGACCATTCGAGTTGACTTTCAATTTTATGAAGCAAATATTACCCTTCAAGTTTATTGCAAGATTGTGACAAATTCTAGTACATAGTGCAGTGAGCGCTACTTATCCAAGTTACATTACATAGTATATAGTTTTTAAAATAAATAAAAAGGACAAAATAATAAACTCCTCTCCTTTGCTAGAATCAATCTTCCAAGCCATGATAGCACCATCAGCACTAACTGAGTACATAATGTGTCTCCCTCACACGAACTGCAAACCATGAAGTAGATAGTAAATAGAATCCAGTCCTAAGCCTTGAAAAAGGGTAAAAAGGAACGACATTCAGAGCCTGAAATCCAATTGCAACTGCCCCTAGTCTAGGCTCAGAACCCTCCCTGTACAAAGTTGCAATGTTCAATGGGCACGATAATTCTAATACATAGCAAATTTAACAAAATCAAGAGACATTTCAGCTAGATATTAAATCCAGTTGCAACTGCCCCTAGTCCAGGCTCAGAACCCTCCCTGTAGAAGGTTGCAATGTTCAATGAGCACGATAATTCCAATACATAGCAAATTTAACAAAATCAAGAGACATTTTAGCTAGATATTAAATCCAGTTGCAACTGCCCCTAGTCCAGGCTCAGAACCCTCCATGTAGAAGGTTGCAATGTTCAATGGGCACGATAATTACAATACATATCAAATTTAACAAAATCAAGAGATATTTCAGCTAGATATTATATACTATTGCTGCAGAATCATTGCATGATTCCTCAATCCAAGAAATGAACCAAAAGCAGAGAATCTGAGGGCTGTCAAAGGCCAACTCACCGGCGGCCAAATATGTTACCAACATCTTCTCGAACAGCTAGGCAAAGTTGATTCATTCTCCCTTTTATATACCTAAACATCATCAGAAGCACAAGCCAACAATCAGCACAGGGGGCATGGATGTGTGTTATAATTGCTGCACAATTGTGGATATAAATAACAATAGGAATTGGATATCAACTTTTAAATTAACAATTGTCTGATGATCTTCGTATCCTTTTTACTATGGTCTTGTTAATAGCTCGAGAACCCTTTGCTGGGCCCATCAAAAGAGTCCTTGCCTTCATTCTCAACAAATATATATTGCTGCGAGCAAAAAATGAAAGATCAGCTGGAGTTCCCTCCAACTTTCAAATACTTTCACATGCTTACTTTAGTCTAAGCTAAGATGCAATGAAAAGGATCAAACACTTTTAAAGAAAATTTTGACAGCCCATTTACTACTGAGATCAAAGCAAGCCATCAACCTCAGAATAGATAACAAACTATCCAAAGCAACCTTTGTTATCAACAAGTATAATTGCGCCATGGAATATGACAAAATAACAAGAAGCCACATCATTATAAGCATTTGCGGACAGGATTCATATAACAGGAGAAATTTTCTTGCCTTTATATCCCTGTGTACGATTCCATTGTGTTGCAAATATTTTAGTCCATGCAAAAGCTGTTTAGTATATTTCCAGATGACCTGATAAAGAAATAAAGTGAATAAAAAAATACTCTGCCTTGGTTAACTCATCAAAGTAACAGTACAAGCAAGGAGCTCGCCGACCTGGTTGACAGCAAGGAGCTCGCCGAACGCGCCACTCCCTATAAGGTTGCCCTTCCGCCACTGGATCGGCAGGTTCTCCTCTGCGGATTGCTCCATGCCCTTGACTTTGCATTTCGTCTCATTTCCAGCATCGACATGAGCTAACAAGTGCACTAATCTACTCAAACATATAAAGGAATTGTTCTGAAGAAACATACTGTTAATAATTGACAATGACATAGCGGGAAGCAAATTACATCTAGAGCATGATATTTTCTTTAGAAAAAATAATCTGCAAATAAATAATGAGACGTAATGCAAGTATATCGGTAACCAACCAGTTAACTGGAAACTTAAAATACTATAGTTTCCTAAATCGAGTGGCCTAAGCATAGGTTGGCTCAGAACTTGGCCATGGGACATTGTTTCTGAAAATAATTTGGTAGTAAAAGTACGTCCACAAAAAGAATTACATGTTTTGACACAAACTCACGCTGCCACTTTCTAGAATCCTATAAATCTTGCCCCATCTCCTGCAGTAATACCCAATCCAATAGCCACTCCTCTTACATATCACTCCAGCTTGCTGCAATTTTCACATCGACAAAATTTGTAACTTGAAATCTTGAATGTCTGAAGGCTCACCTTGTGTTGGTACCTGATACACAGGAAGCACCCTTTTAGGCAGCAAGAAAACAACAAGCACTCCTGGCTGATAACAAATCGATCTTGCTCTTTCCACCTGCACAAACAAAGTAGTGATCCGGCCTTACTGCAGAGTCCAGCCAACCAAATCGATTATACTACAAAATAAAATTTCATTCCCAGCAACAAGCTCCATCGATTCTTCTTCCTAGCCAAATTGAAAGCACCGGTGAAAAATCAACCCAATTGGACTAAGCCTTCTTGCACCTGAAGAGGGCCTCCAGCTTGTCCATGGCGCCCGTCAGCGCCTGCAGGGCAGCCATGTTGGGCAGTGGACCTGCAACGGCGCCGGCTGGCGGCTGCCACCGCCGCCACGAACGGCTTCGCAGTATCCGCCTCCGTGCACCCAACCTATCACGAGCGAGACCGCACTAACATCAAAAAATCAGATCAAAACTAGAGACTTGAAGGAGCCACATGCATAGGGGATGGAGGGAGATCAACACCTTGGTGCGCTTCGAAGGCTGCTACGATGCGACATCGTCACCCGCTCCTGGTCCCAGACCCGCCTCCGCGTCCTTCGCGGGCGCCAGCGCACCCTTCTCCTCCTCGTCCCCCGCCGCCGGGCACTTCGCCGTGGTGCTCCGCCTCATCTCGACCATCAGCACAGAGTTAGCGGCTCTGAGGTGGCGCCCCATGCGATCCCAGCAGCCGCACGCGGAGGTGGCGGCGCTTGAGATCCTGGCAACCGCGCGCGGATCCGCCTGCCTGCCTCACGCCTGGACTCGCGGGCGGCGGCTGGGGCGCATCCCGGGCGCACGCGCGTGGTCTCCCACGATGAGGATTGATATTTCATTTTTTTATGAAAAAAAGGCGTTGGGTGTGGGATTCGATCCTGGTAGCCGAGGGGGTGCCGCTGCGTTTGAAGCCTGGCGTGCGTGGGCGGAAGGCGCGGGGTGTGGATGAGTTTGAAGCCTGGCATCAAAGTTCGATCATCGGCCATCGCATTAGGTTGGGGTGTTTTCTTAGCCTTTTAGTGGAGACAAACTCCTGTGTATATTTCTCTGGGTACACGATGGTTGAAGACTCTTAACGGGGATGGGGATCTAGTATAATTTAAGTGTTCCATTATAGTAGAGATTTGTTATTTCCTCTCTCAAAAAAATAACGGTAATGCTGGAAAGCCCCGCTCCGCTCCACATGCTTGAGTGCTTTACTTCTAAAAAAAAACCAGCGGAGTGCTTTACTTCAAAAAAAAAAAACAGCGCCACTCGTCTTCTCCATCGCATGGGCCGCCCTGCCGCGGCCTTCTCTAGCGCAGCGGCGCCACACCGTCCCCTTCCTGCGTTGCTCCGTGTGCCCACACCACGCCCCCATCCATCTCGCACCATTGGCAGGAAGACGGAGGCATGTGTCATCGCAATTCTCCACTAGGTAGGCTGTGGCCACCGACGACGCTATATTTCAAGTGTTTCAGGCGTTGAGACATGTTGCAAACTTATATATCAGTGTTTCAGTTGTTTTATATATATGTTTTAAGTGTTTTATACGGATGTTGCAAAAATAGATCAGAATGTTGCATATGTTGAAATGGTTGTACACATACGTTGCAAGCATCTGTCCTCAATGTTTCATCTGATTTTTCAGATCTATGTTGCAATTGTGTTTATCAGGATGTTGCATATGTTTTACACATATGTTGCAAAATTTATCTGGATGTTGCGTATGTTTGCAATGGTTTTCAAGTGTTTTACAAGTATTTCAGACGCATGTTTTAAGTGTTCCATTTGTCTTCTTTATATGTTGTAAGTGTTGCATCTGAATGTTTCAAAAATAGATCGGGGTATTGCACATGGAATGCGCGTGGAAAACAGGAGGCACGAGCGGTCCCACGCACATTCTTGTGGCACGAGCGACGTCTTGGGCAGCACGGCCCCGCTGCTGAAGCTCTCGCTCGCTTGCTGCACAGGCATTGTCCGCGCTAGCAAGTTCAAAAAAGTAAAACCCCTATGATTTGTTATTCATGCACACAATGTTCATGGATACTAATTACGATCCATGCTGCTACATAGAAGATAATCGTCTGCTAATTAATTTGTTGCAACACCATATAGATTTGAATTTAACATCAGTGTTTTAAGATCTTCGCGCAAACCTACACGAACACGCATTGGCGACCAAGACACCTTCACTAAAACTGCGAATATGTTACTGAAGACCGAAGGAGTATACAATCAGCCTGTTCGCTTGAGATTATCAGCCAAATCAGCCAGTAGTGTTTTTCTCTCAAAAAAAAAACAGCCAGCAGCATGGTTCAATTTATCGGTAGAAAAAAAATACCGGAGGTCACCGATAAACGGGTTTATCGGATTTATCGAAAAATTTCTCGGTCAAAAATAAAACAAAATAATACCTAATTTCACTAGAAAATTATATAAGTTGTATGTAAAGCATTTAACATCAAGAGCTAACACATAATAGTACTAGTATAATAGAGTATCATACTTTTATGTAGGTGGACTAGTTAAAATTGGAATCTCGGCGATAAATAAATTTTATCGGACCTCAGCGATAAACGGGATTATCGGGTCTGGCCAGCAGTACTTTCAGCCAGCCAAATCAACCCAAGTGAACAGGCTGAACATCTGGACGGTTGTCCCCTGACTAGATGACAGGCAGCATTACCACGACATGGCATCAGGGAGGAA